>CM035836.1:281714067-282314067 GCA_020510985.1 Pholidichthys leucotaenia | reverse complement strand
CTTTATAGATGGGGATATATTTGGCTTTGGTACATGTGCAGTGCCCTCTCTTTTCCCCCTAGAGGCTGGTTATCTTTTGCTTTCCAGGGCTTCCTATCTACACACAGATGAATCCTGGTGCTTTTGCCATCACACACACAGTAGCAAGCACTGATGTTTAAGAAAATTCCTGTATTCACACCAATCCAATTTTGTGTCCAACTGTTTCTCATGCTCCCTTGATGTGTCCTAACACAGCATGTGCTGTATGGTCTGTACAGCACAGTGGTACACTGTTGTCTCACAGCTAGACGATTCCAGGTTTGAATCCCTAGGCTGGAAGGGGTGGGAACCTTTCTGTGTGGAGTTTGCATGTTCTCCCTGTGCTGTGTGGGTTTACTGCAGGTGCTTAGGTTTCCTCCCACAATCCAAAGACATACATGCTATGTTAATTGGTGACTCTAAATTGTCGCTAGGTACAGTATCTGTCTCTGATAGGCCCTTATAATAGTGTACCTACAAATCTCAATTCCAGTGAAGTGCATTCAATTGAATATAGGTTGAAAAGGATTTGCAAATCATTGTATTCTGTTATTGTTTTATACAACGTCCCAAATTCATGGGAATTGCTTTTGAATTTTGGTTCAGCAGAATCATTTACCTAAACTAATAAAACTGGTCTGGACAATAATAATAATACCCTTAACTTAATATTTGCACAATCTTTTGATACAATAACTGCAATCAAGCGACTTATGTATTTTGGCCCACTTCCCTTGTGCAAAGTGTTACAGCTGTCTCCGGTTTGAAGGGTTCCTTCTCATGTGATGGTGACATCCTTCCACAGATGTCCAATAAGATTAAGATCAGGGCTCATAGAAGGCCACTTCAGAACAATCAAATGTTTTGTTCTTGGCCATTCTTGAGTGTTCTTAGCTGTGTGTTTGGGGTCATTATTCTGTTGGAGGCCCCATGACCTGAAACTGAGACCAAGCTTTCTGACTCTGGGCAGCATCCAGAACACCTTGATGGTATGGTCTTGAGATTCCATTTTACCAAAGATTCAAGGCGCTCTGTGCCACAGGCAGCAAACAAACCCCAGAACATAACCGAGCCTCCTCCATGTTTCACAGTAGATACAGTTCTTTTCTTTGTAGACTTCTTCTTCTGTAAATATAGAGCTTATGTGACTTGCTTAAAAACTCCAGTTTTGTCTCATCAGTCCAAAGCACAACCTCCCAGAAATTTTGGGGTTTGTCAGCATGCATTTCAGCTGGCTTTGCAATGTTTTTCTGTCAGTAGTGGAGCCGTCCTGGTCTTCGTCCATGGAAACCATTAATATTCAAAATGCAACCCATGATGCGATTAGAAAGTGACATACCTTGACCTTGGAATTCAGCTTGAATGATTTTTGATGGTTTCCTAGCCTCTTTTCCTATAGTACACACTATAGAGAGCCTAAGATGCCCCATCTACTTTTGGCATATGCAATCGTAAATCAGAAAAAAAAAAAAATCTTCATTGAAGTAAATGGGGAGGGAGAAATTATCTTTTGATTCTGATCAACTTTTGCCACGAGTTATACATAAGTTAGTCAATTTAAAGGATAATTTTCCATGTAAATAAAATTTTTGTGAAACTACTTTGTGGACTACATTTCCTTGTCTAAGACTGATCATGTCACCAAATACTATTATGGTGGTTCCCTTCTCAAAGCTCACCTCCTGTTTCCTGACAAAAGAAAGAAGGATCCAAAAAGGAGAAAAACAACACAAATGTATTTTGAGAGCTGCAGCTAATGGAGGACTGTTAGTTACTTCATCCCAGCCTCTCTTCCGATGATGGAAGATACATGAGTGTCATGATTTAATGTTTTTTTAGGAGGCTTAAGTGCTGGGCAATCACTTCAGAAGAACACTCAGATGCATATGAAAAGTTACACCACTTTAATGAAAAACCCAAAACCCTATACACAACATGCTTCTTTAAGGAACAAATGCACACACCACAATTAATGAAACCCACAATTAAGACACCACACTATATACAAGATAACAGTTACAAGCTGGAGCCACATGCAGCCTAGGGGGAAAAAGAGGAGAGGAATGATTAGTGATAGGAATGGCACATGGGAAAATGACAACTGAGTTAATGGGTCTTACGATGCTGGCAGAGAGCCCGGCAGTGAACTCCATCGTAGGAAAGGTGAAGGGGTCTGGAGGCTGCAGGGTAGGAGGAGGAAGGGCTGAAGAACCGGGATGGAGAAGCCGTTATCCGGAAGGAGAGATGACTCAGGCAAGCGTGCAAACACGATGGAATTTACCTTACGATGATGGAATTTACCTTGCAATAATCAATGCAAGGCCACAAAGTCCCATCCGTCTTGCCTACAAAAAAGAACTCCGCACCGAGAGGTGTGGACGATTGCAAATAAGGCTGGTGCTAAGGGAGTCTTTAATGTAGCTCTCCATCGCTTCCATCTCCGGCCCAGATAAACTGTAGAGCTGGCTGGATGGCAGCCATGCACCCGGAAGGAGGTCAATAGCGCAGTTATAGGACCATTGAGGTGGCAAAGATAGGGCCTTTGACTTGCTAAAGACCTCCCCTAAGTCATGTTAGACCTCGGGCACACGGCTGAGATCTGTCGGCTCGGTCGAAGGGGAGGAGAGAGGAAGAGAGGGTGAGCAAGCAGCTGAACGGAGACACAACAACAAAAAGAAGAAGTTCCAGGAGGAGACAGAACCCTGGGCCCAGTTAATTATTGGATTATGTTTGTGAAGCCACGGATACCCCAAAATCAGGGAGGCAGAGGATTGTGGCAACACAAAAAATTGAATTGTCTCGCAATGGCTGCAAGAAAAAAAAATGAAATGAATGAAATGGGCTCAGTTTGCCAGGTCACCGCCGCAAGACTATGGCCAGATAAGGCAGAAACATTGATAGGTGTAGGGAGGTTTCTGGTGGGAATCTGAAACTCTTGAACCAATTCCAGGTGAATGAAGTTTTGCTCCGCCCCAAAATCCACCAGAGCGGAGGTTTAGCACTCAGCTCCCGGTAACTAGACCAGAGCCGGAAGTGTAAAACAGCTGGGGGGATTTTGAGAAGAACCTCCCGCTAGACCCCCCACGGTTACTGACGGGCCGGTTCTTTTGGCCGAATTTGGCATTTGGAGATGGTATGATCAGTGGCCCCGCAATACATACACACCTTTTCCTGGTGGCGGCACTCCTGCAGAGTCAGATGAGCCCTTGCCAGGACCATCGGTCCTGGAGGCGGCGCCGAGGATTCTGCGCGAGGGTGCGGGGGAACTGGCCACGGGGTAGGTGAGGAATCAGCAGTCCTCTGCTCCCTAGCAAGCTCCCAGAACTGGTTATCTAAGTCCACTGCTTTTGTGATTAATTCATCCAAAGAGGAGGGATTCACCCGGATAGCCAGTTCATCGCGGAGATTGGCATTCAAACTCCAGAGGAAGACGCTACATAGCACAGCATCGTTCCACTCAGAGTCTAGTGCGGCAACCCAGAACTCGACAGAGTAGTCGGCTACTGACCCGACTCTCCTGCCGCAGCCCCAGCAACTGGCAGGCGATGTTTCCCTCACTCTCCGTGTGATCAGATGCCTGGGTTAAAAGGCCCAGGGTTTAACCTGGGTTAAAAGGTTCAAAAGTGTATTGGGCCCCCTTAAGGCCACCCAAGATTGACTAAGCCCACTTGAGCGTCCGGTTGTGGGATAATAGGGTCACGAATTGGATTTTAGCCGAATCATCCCTGTATTCTCCCTCCACCTGATGGAAATGCATCTGACAGTGCAACAGGAACCCTTTACATCTCCCCACCTCCCCCCCACAGGGGGCAGGCACAGGCAAAGAAATGGTCCTGTGGAAAACCAGAGCTGTCGGGGCAGCAGGTGCAGAAGGGGGAGCGGCCACGCCAGGAAGCCAACACAAATGCTTCGTGACCATGGTCAGTTGTTGAGTGATAGTTTAGAGCTGCTCAGACAAAATCATAACTAGGTATTCCTTGGCTTCCAAGTGCAAAAGCACTGATGGTTCTCCTGAGGCAGCGCCCGCTAAGCCTCGATCCTGGCTCGATCACTCTGTCATGATTTAATGTTTTTGAGGAGGCTTAAGTGCTGGACAATCACTTCGGAAGAACACTCAGACGCACATGAAAAGTTACACCACTTTAATGAAAAACCCAAAACCCTATACACAACACGCTTCTTTAAGGAACAAATGCACACACCACAATTAATGAAACCCACAACCAAGATGCCACACTATAAACAAGAAAACAGTTGCACGCTGGAGCCACATGCAGCCGAGGGAGAAAGAGAGGAGAGGAATGATTAGTGATGGGAATGGCACACGGTAGAATGGCAACTGAGGTAATGGGTCTTACAACACTGGCAGCAAGCAGTGAACTCCATCGTAGGAAAGGTGAAGGAGTCTGGAGGCTGCAGGGTAGGAGGAGGAAAGGCTGAAGAACCGGGATGGAGAAGCCGTTATCCGGAAGGAGAGATGACTCAGGTGAGCGTACAAGCACAGCTCCAAAGACGCACCACTGGAGGCGGCAGCAAACCTGAGTGGAGAAGAGGAGATGGGGAGATAACTCTGAACAAATAATTATTTTTTCACACAAAAAGAACAATAGTTGTGAGGCAGCACAAACCAAGTGATCCAGTGGGCAGCTCTTCACACTCTGGCCCTCAAATAAGCTGGTGAGTCAGGAGGCAGCAGGTGTGTAATCACGCAGGTGCGCTGATGAGCCCCGGAGCCAGGAAAACAGAAGCAGGAAGGGAAAGGGGAGGCACGCTCGCCTGATCATGATAGTGAGTCTGTGTGTGTAGTCATTCAGTTTATATATTTTCACAACCTTATACATTAACAGTTAGACAACAACCTACACTGTTATTTACAGTGAAAATTTTCTTTTAAATTTGCAAACTTATATGTAACTCATGGGAAAATTATATCAGAATCAGAATGTTTCTCTTGCCATTCACTTCAATGGGAATTTTTTCTGATTTAAGGTGGAAGTGGAGGGGGTGTGACTTAGGCTCTCTATTCTTCTGACCAATATGAGGTTGCATTTCTTCTTGTGTCCATGTCCTGGGAGGCTGGCTACAGTCCCATGAACCTTATACTTTTTCATAATATTGGCAACTGTGGTCACAGGAACATCAAGCTTCTTGGAGATGGTCCTATAGCCTTTTGGGCCATATTACAAAGACGTTGTCTGTTGTCACTGATGCAGAACACATTTATGGGCGTTTCCGAGTTGATTTCCTTATCACAGCAGTGCAGAAGCAAATTTTCCACCGGATGCGAAGTCAGAAAGGGTTAGCCTAACACTTTATTATTCAGACGTGTGTTTGGGGAATAATGTGAAATAAACCAATCACTGCCTTTGCTCTCATTCATAAAATGGGGTGCAAGATGAAAGATGTGATGTTGACATGAAAAAGGTTTAAGTGGAAGGACAATTCCATTTTGCGCTGAGGACAATGCGGGCTCATTCACAAAATGAAAATGCATTTTAAAGCAAGAAGCTTTTTAACTCCACAGACTTGCTTGCCCATGGATGAGAGACAGTTCAGAGATCTTTTTTTTTTTAACTTATTTGTACCCGTAGGTAGATTTGGTTTGCAGTCTGGTGACAAGCCACCGGCTGCCGGTCGCTGCGTGCGCGAGCGCCCTAAACCTACATGTTTGGGGTTTTTTTTGGTATGCGGGAGGAAACCGGAGAAATCCCGGAGTAAACCCACGCAACACGGGGAGAACATGCAAACTCCACACAGCTCACTGTTGGTCGGGGGCTGGGATCGAACCCACGATCTCATGATCCCCGCGATCCCCCGGCCGAGGGTAAACTGTGCTGCCACAGTGCTAAACCACTGCCCCACCGTGCAGCCCATCATCATGCCAGTCTTTTTCTCTGTCCATGAGGTTGACAGAGTTTCCTTCAGTTATAGTATTGTCAACCCGATCTTATGAAAAAAAAATGCATTATTGTTCATCAGAGCTTGTCTTTTAAACCAAGAAAGTGGAGCCTCTCATCGCAGCCTGACATGTATTAATCTGCTCTGGTTAATGCAAAATTGTAGATTTAATTCAAAACCAATGTTGGTATAGTTTCGTTTTGAATCACTCTTTTAAAAGAATGACAGTGAATAAGGCTAAAATTGTAAACTGTGATGACAGCTGTTTTCCTGGTAGGACAGATTGGTCCCACTGCAGTCTGGTAGAGAACTGAATCCTGAACTCATATAACATTTTGTTTTCCTATGTGCAGTGAAAAACCATGTTGTGTCTTCAAATAGTTTGTATTTAACTGTCCTCATTTAACAGAAAACACCGGCTGAGTGTGTTTTCTCATTAATTGGGACATGCACGCAGAAGCAGACACAAGATATGATGATGCAATATGATGACTCAATACATGCCAGATTAGCGGAATTTTTTTTTTTTCAAAGAGGTCTGTAGTTCAAAATCTTCAGACTGACACATCCACACCAAACACACACACACTCTGTTCATTCGTTCATTCCCCTAAAAAATTCATGCATTAATGCCCAATCTATAGACTTCAGCAATAAGTCCACAATTAAAATGAGAATGTGGTTAGAATAAAAAAAAATAGAGTGGGATCATATTATAATTAAAATGATAGGTGATTATATCATAACTGTTAAAACCCTCTCCATTAAAATAACAGAAAAAAAAACAGAGCATGCTGTTTCCTCGTGAGCGCCGCAGCTGCACGATTTCAAAACACACCACTGAAATAGCATTAAAAAAATGCACTTCTGATGACTGACCTCCTTTTTCCTGATCAAATGGTGGATCGCGTTCACTTACAGTGGGGAAAATAAGTATTGAAAATGTCAACTTTGTTCTCATTAACCTCTTGCACTCCGGTGTACCGCGGATGGGCACGTCTCTGCGTCCTAGAGCACACGAGGGCGCATGAGAGCGCACGAGAGCGCACGAGAGTGCACAAGGGCACACGAGGGCGCTGCATCCAAGAGCGCACTGAAAAAAAAGCTGCATTTCCGTTCTTCCACTACAGACACAGCCACGAACAGATTAGATATGATTGACCTCTCATTCGACTAATAAGAACCTTGAATTGGGTTTCTGAAACCTTGAAGAACCAATGACTGAAAACCTAGCAAGAAGGACCCGCCTACCAACGCTGCGAATGCAGCGAGCCAATTGAAGCACAGAAGTTTGAAAGCTGTTTTGTGTAAGGCTGGGTGAAGAGAGACTGCTGCAGCAGATGAAAAAAGGACCCGCAGGAAGAACCGCCACAGACCCAGCAGCACGGATACCACCCACAAGTGCGACCTGTGTGACAGGGACTGCCATTCGCGCATCGGCCTGTTCAGCCACAGGCGGTGCTTTTTTTTATTCCAGCAGAATAGACATTTAGGATTCTCTTCCATGGTCATCATAGACCGACGGAGGCCGACGACGAAGGCTGGGTGACACACACGCGTTCGCCAGTCTTTTTTAATTACTACTGTTATTTGTTTTGAAAAATCGTTCGCCAAAACCGCAATCATGGAAGCGCAAAACTGCAATAATGGAATTATGTTTTGACCGGGTCGCGAGACCAGAACCACGAGTCCATAACAAGCGGACCAGCGTCGCGTTCGTCTGACAATGAGGAAGAGAAGTTCGCCAGCTACGCTACTGCTGTGAACAGGTAAGTGTTATAAGCTAAATTATTCTTTATCCCTGAAAATTGTAATCAAAAATGACTTTTGACCGATTGGTAAATTACAACTGTGCAGCGCACGAAGTCCGAAGTCCGTGAGCTGCGGTACACAGTTTGTGCGCCGCGTCTGGACCGTGAAGCCCCCCCCCCCGGCTACTCTTCTGTAGCGATGGGGGGGGGGGGCGGTGACTGTGCACCGCGGTCGCCACATCGCCACATGACTATTCCGTCATGTAGCGATGGCCGATGTCCGTCCTCTGTAGCGGGGGGGTGGGGGGGTGGGAGTTGTTATCTTCTACATTACAAATATTTTAGAATAATTTTTAATGCACTATAGGTTATTTTTTTCTTGTAAAAAAAACCACACATTTTTTACGAGGCATGCTTCTTTGTGTGTGGGGGCTTGTTTGTTCATTCATTCATTCATGAATGAATAAACAACCCCCCCCCACACACACACACACAGCCCTGAGTGTCACTTTTCATTAGAGCCCAAGATAAAGCTTCTATATTGAATCATTCAAAAGTTACAGACGTTTTTCCAAACTGTGCCATTTGGCACAATTTGGCAAAGTTCAAAAATGCCTGGGAACTACCTGAGAACAAAGCTGTGTAATATATTCATTTTTTGTGGTATTGTTACAAAATTTTGACCTCAGCTGGATAACACTTGGTTCTACATTTCTGTTGCATTTTCCAGCCCGAATCTGAAGTTGTGTGTTATTTGCAAGCATTTGTATCCAAACAAACACCCAGGCGAAATTTATTTTCTTCAAGTTCAGTATGTTTAGATGACTGTTACTCAGTGGCAGGAGCACTAAGAGAGATTATGACTGTTTTGCCAAAAAATTCAAAGTGTTTTCTTTTAAATGAGACCAACCCCATGAAGATTCTGCAAAGGGTTGAAGAACAGCTTTTGATTTACTTTGGGCACGTTATTTTTTGGCGTTTTTAGGGAAATTGACCAGAGTACAAGGGGTTAAACAAATTTCTGATGGAGCCATTGATATGAGCTTTTCATCAGATATCAGTAACAACCAAAGTAATCCATACATACAAAGAAATCAAGGCAATTTTGTTAACAAAACAAGTTATATGTCAAGAATCGCCCCTCGGGGCAGAGAAGAAGACCCAGATGCTGAACTGTAGTTTGCAGTGTTTATTAACAAAAGCACAAAATCTCAACAGTGTACCAACAAAAGTCCAAACAGATAATAAAGCAACTTATGCACGAATGAATGGAAACAAAACTCACCAGAACAGGGAATGGATTCTGGTGGAGAAGAGGATGGGTAACTTAAGACTCTGGCAAAGAGAAATGAAAATAACAGCCCTTAAATAGGGTCAGAAACTAATGATACACAAATGATAACTAACAGAACAATTAACCACCAAAACACATCTTAAATCAACACACAGGAAAATAACACAACACTGGAAAAATACAGAAAATACTCAGATGAACATTAAGAGCCTGAGCCCCAGTGACACACCGCGCTCAGCCTCGTGACATTATATTTAATAAAGTGGAATGACATAGGGTATAAGTATTGAACACATAAAGAAAAAGAGGTGCAAAAAGGCAAAGAAAGCCAAGAAACCAGCTGAAATCTATCAGAATTTAGGACGCCATTTCATACCCCATCAGTGCAAATTAATTTCAGCTGGTTAAGTCCTGACTGATAGCCTTTAAAAAGGTCTGTGAATATCACATTGTCAAACCACAAAGAACTCATGATAAGTAGAAGCAAAGAACTCTCTCTAGACCTTCACAACCTTATTATAGCATAGCATAATGATGGCATTGGTTACAGGTGCATTTCTAAACTGCTGAATGTTCAAGTCAGCACTGTTGGAGCCATCATTTGAAAGTGGAAACAATATCATTTTACCATAAAACAACAACGGCGATCTGTCCAGGGTGTACCCTGCCTCTCGCCCAAAGATGCTGGAATAGGCTCCAGCCCCCTCGCAACCCAAAAAGGACTAAGCGGAAGAAGATGGATGGATGGATGGATGGATGGATGGACAACAACGGCCAGGAGCTCCTTGCAAGATTTCTGACAGAGGTGTCAAAAGAATTATCAGAAGAGTTATCTAAGAGCCAAAGACCACGTGTGGAGAGCTCCAGAAAGACATAGAGTTAGCAGGTACTGCTGTTTCAAAGAAAACAATAAGTAATGCACTCAAGTGACATGGACTCTATGCCGGCTCACCTTGCAAGATTCCATTGCTGAAGAAAAATCATGTTGAAGCTCATTTAAAGTTTGCTGCACAACATTTGGGCAAGCCAGTAAAACACTGGGAGAATATAATCTGGTCAGATGAGCCCAAAATTGAACTTTCTGGATACCATAACACACAGCATGTTTGGAGGAGAGATGGCACTGTCCATCCCATCATGGTGTGGGGGTGTTTTTTCACCACATGGTAAAGGTAGACTTCATATAACAGAAGGAAAGATGAATGGACAAATGTACAGAGACATCTTTGATAAGAACCTGTTGCCATCTGCCAAGATGCTGAAGATGAAGCAAGGGTGGACATTTCAGCAAGACAATAATCCCAAACACACAGGCAAGGAAACTCTCAACTGGCTCCAGAGAAGGAAAATAAAGTTGCTAGAATGGCCCAGTCAGTCACCTGACCTGAATCCAATTGAAAATCTATGGAACAAACTGAAGATCAGACTTCATAGACGACACCCATGGAACCTTCAAGATTTGAAAACAGTTTGTGTGGAAGAATGGGGTAAAATCACTCCAGAGCAATGCCTGCACCTAGTTAAGCTGTCATTACAAACAAAGGCTTTTCTACTAAATATTAAATGGATTTCACAAAGCGTGTTCAGTAAGTATTCCCTGTGTTATTCCACTTCACTGAATATACCTTTTGTGAACACAGTTGCCTTGATTTCGTTGTATGTATGGATTACTTGAGTTGTTACTGATATCTGGTGAAAATCTCAGATCAATGGCTCCATCAGAAATATGTTTAATGAGAAAAATGTTGATGTATTCAATTATTTTCCCTGCTGTACATAATGCTTTTTCTTCATCTCAGGATGACCAAAGCATTTTACAGATCCTGCTATTCATCCATTCACACACTGATGGTGGCAGAGCTGCCATGCACAGATGCTGGCCCGACCCACAAGTAGGAAGTTGGGGTTCAGTGTCTTGCTCAAGGACACTTCGACATGCAGACTGCAGAGAGACGGAATCGAACCCCTGATCCTCCAATCAGTAGTCGGCCACACTACACCTGCACCACAGCCGCCCCAAGTGCATTGGCGTAACATGCACCATAATAGTGATTGCGGGCCACCATACCTCTTTGAAATGAACCTCCTCCTCGCAGCAGTAAGTGGGCGCAGTTTCTACTTGTAATTAGATTGTGTGACAGAAAGTGTAAAAAACAGACAATACTGTGACAGAAACTAACATAAACACTGGCGTATGACAGAAAGTCTGGCGGAAAAGTCTTCTGATAATCATCAAAACAGGGTCTGCACTGCTGAGGCAGTGCAGATTGCATCTGAAAAGTCCATAGGCTGATGCGGTGGTCAAATTTCACCAAATGTGATTTATTGTACCCATACTGTTGACAGTTCTTTCACTCTCAGCTCTGCTCTGCCCTCTTGTTCCTTGGCCACTGAAGCACAAATACTACTGGCTCAGCACCTACGATCATAACTCCTTCTTAGTCAGCCTATGAACTTTTCAGCTCCCCCTTCCCCCCATATATGTGCAACACAATGATGGACTATTTTGTAATTACATTGTTTAAATTATTTAAAAGAATTAACATGAACTTGTTTTCTTTGCATTTTTGGATCTCAAAGAACATCAAAAAGCACTTCTACAAGCATGTTTTTTGTTGCTTTATCCAGTTATCATTTTCTGTAAATAAATGTTCTCAATGATAATATTTTGTCTTTGAATTTGGGTGAGTTGTTTTCAGCAGGATAGAGAATAAAACAAAATTTTTTCATCTCACTCAAACACATACAGTACAAATAAAGAGTAAAACCAGATAAAGTGGTAATTTTTCAGTGGTCTCGTTGGTCTTATTTTTTTCCGACACCTGTATGTAAATGTTATAATGAGATAAAACAGAAGAGTTAAACTGACCTGTCATCATTAGTAAGAGGAGAGTTTCTTTCTTCCTAATATGAAGCTTTTTGCTCAAAAACGTGACTTTTGTTGTAAATGTACAACTTTTGTTTCCATTAAAAATTGAAACTATTCTAAAAATTCTGGCTGTTTTCTTCTAAATTTGCAACTTTCTCTGATAAAATTGTGATTTTTTTCTTTTTTCCCCTTGAAGGTGAATGTCACAAGTTAACCTCCAACCACTTCCAGTCTGAATGAAGCCCAAGTGGTGTACGAGGGGGGCTGAAAAGTTCATAGTGGTCAGATTTGACCAAATATGGATTATCTTTCAACCACAGGGATCCAAGCACTGCAACACTGATGCAAGAAGTGTGTGGACCAAAGGGGAGACTATGTTGAAAAATAAACCACATTTGGTCAAATTTGACCACTATGAACTTTTAAGCCTATGAACTTTTCAGCCCCCTCGTTCGTATGCATTTCACTATTGCTGGTTGATGCATACTCAACACATCGGCACAAGAAAAACTGTTTCTCCTCATGTGACTTTTTGTGACTGATGATGGAACAGCAACGATTGCTCATAAACATCCATCCATCCATCCATCTTCTACCACTTAATCCTTTTCGGGTCGTTGTGGGGGGGGGGGGGGAGCCTATCCCAGCATCTTTGGGCGAGAGGCAGGGTAGAGGGTACACCCTGAGATGGACAGATCGCCAGTCGATCGCAGGGCCAACACAGAGAGACAGACAACCATTCACTCTCACATTTATACCTAAGGGCAAGTTAGAATCCCCAGTTAATGCCAGTTAGCCTAACCTGCATGTCTTTGGCCTGTGGGAGGGTCACAGATGGCCAGGGGTGGAATCGATCCTGTGACCTTCTTGCTGTGCTGACACACTGCTAATGACTGCATCACCGAGCTGTCCTGTTCATAAACATGTTATTATTGAATTTCAATGTCCTGTTTCAGCAATAGCAGGTTCAGTAAAATAATCTACATACCTGAGACTGAAAAATTTGTTTAATTACTACTATGCCCAATTATGCCTAATGTCACTATTTTGCATCATAGCTAAATTTATATCTATTGTATGTGCTACAATGAAATTAATCTCTATTTAATTTGGCATCTGCTTGACAGCAAAAACAAAATAATTATTTTTTATATAATTGTAAATATCTAGGCTTTATGGGGTTAATCTGATTTATTTTTTTTTGCAAATTTGCCACTTCTATTCATAAATTTGTGACTATTTTAACGTTTGAGAATTGTAAATGTGACTTGTTTTCATGTACATTTATGCTTTTTTAATGTTTTCTTTTTCTCCAAAGACAGCAGCTTTTAGTCACTGAATAAAGTTACACTTGGAAAGATGTGACTTTTTATTGGTAAATTTATGACTTGAGTTTTTGTAACTTTTAATTCATAGATTTGACTATTTATTGGTAAATTTGGCACTTTTGCTGACAAAATTGGGACTTGTGGTTTTTTCTTCATTAGTTACAACCTTTTCTCAAAAATTTGCAACATTTATTTATTTATTTGTCATCTGCATGGAGCCACTGGTTATGGATAAAGGAGCCCCAAGCTGCAGGCTACAGGCCAATGTACGATGAAGACAAAGTAGGCATTTTATATGCTTTCATTTCTTTACAGCATTGCATCATGGGTTGCTTTCTATGGTGCGCACAACCTATGTGATGTTTGTGTCCAAACATCTATCCAGAAAATGATGGATTACAGAGAGGAGCCAATTTAAGTGTGGCGGAGTGTGTCCATGTGCTAGTCATTGAGAGAAATAGTGTAGCTGATTAGGGAAACACTTGTTTGATCACAGTTTCGTGAGTTAGTGATGGGAGTGAGTCCGACTCAGTAATGGCTCTGTGGTATTTCATTGTGTGTGTTCTCTGTCTACTCCAGTCTACTGAGGACCGTGTTGAGACACTTCAGAACCTACAGTGGTGACAAAGGACTTCTTCTTTGTTATAATCTAGACTTGATGATAGGATCAAGCCCACACTTTGTTTTTTCCTGTGTTAATGTATGATTATCATTTGCATTTATTGCCCTCTGTGTTCCCCTGTGTCCTCTGTCATTGTCTTCTGTGTCATCTCTTGTCTGGTCCTGAGGCGTTGTGTGTACCTGTTTACCTATTGTTCCAGCTTCTCATGTCTTCCCTACCCATAGCCACTCCCCTCTCTGTATTGAGGGCATGCAATGATGTCACTTCCCTTTCAGCCATACCCCCCTCCTTCCGGATTGAGTGGCAAAACAAATCAAAGATAGCTATGTGTAGCAGTAAAAACGCTGACACGGAGAGGAATATTAATGATTCTATGCTCAAAATGAAGGCAGTTGGACTCGACAGTGACCCTCATAGCTTTCAAAAGAATCAGTGGTCCGCTAATATCCAGATGTGGCCAGAAATTGGGTTTCCTGATATTTATATGTACTTAATTTCAACACCAGGGAAATATACAAAGCAGAGCCTGAAAGCATTTAAAAGCCTGGAGGCTTGGTCATATGAAGACATAATGTTTTAACTCTCACTATAGATTATGTTGATGATGTTACTAACTAACTAACTAACCTGCACTTATATAGCGCTTTTCTAGTCACAAAGACCACTCAAAGCGCTTTCACTAGTACTAACCCTCTATTCTAAGGGCCTATAGGAAACAGATATCTAGGGACAATTTAAAACAACCAATTAACCTAACGTGCAGGTCTTTGGATTGTGGGAGGAAACCGGAGCCCCGTTAAAAAAAAATGAGACCAAGATACACTACCGTTCAAAAGTTTGGGGTCACCTCAGACAATTTTGTTTTTTCCATGAGAAGTCAAATTTTTATTTACCACCATGAGTTGTAAAAGGAATAGAAAATATAGTCAAGACATTGACAAGGTTAGAAATAATGATTTTTTTTTTAAATAATATTTTTTTTCCTTCAAACTTTGCTTTCGTCAAAGAATCCTCCATTTGCAGCAATTTAGCATTGCAGACCTAAGATGATTGCACAAGGGTTTTCTAATCATCCATTAGCCTTCTGACGCAATGAGCAAACACATTGTACCATTAGAACACTGGAGTGATAGTTGCTGGAAATGGGCCTCTATACACCTATGTAGATATTGCACCAAAAACCAGACATTTGCAGCAAGAATAGTCATTTACCCCATTAGCAATGTATAGAGTGTATTTCTGATTAGTTTAAAGTTATCTTCATTGAAAAAAAGTGTTTTTCTTTCAAAAATAAGGAAATTTCTAAGTGACCCCAAACTTTTGAAAGGTAGTGTAAATCTTTTCAAAACTTTTGCTACCATTAATGTGAGCTACAGCCATGGACAACATTGTTGGTACCCCTCTGTTAACGAAAGAAAACCCCACAATGGTCACAGGAATAACTTGAATCTGACAAAAGTGGTAATAAATAAAAATTCTATGAAAGTTAACCAATGAAAATCAGACAGTGCTTTTGAATTGTGGTTCAACAGAATTTGACATGTTTCGGGACCCAGGAGACAGACACTGACACGGGCAAATTAGTGAACAATAATCTTTATTAGAGTGAAAGGGTGTGTAGTGCAAGTGTGAGCACGTGGATAGTATCCTGGTCACTGGAACTGAGCACTCTGGACGGAGACCCGGCAACCCTGGAACATATAAGCACAGACAATTACTTTTGTCCCACGCTAATGACAGGCTATCAGTAGTGAGGCTTACTTGGGAGAAGCACAGGTTACGTCCTGCTGAGAACCAGCGGCCGTGCAACGTGGAGGTGAAGGCGTCCGGGAACGAGCTGGGGCTTCCACCTGTGACTGAGACGAGGACAGGTCTTCCAGTGACTCCGGCTGTGACACCACAGACCGGGGCGATGACAAACCAGCTGATGACAAGACGAGTGATTCCACAGAACGTGGTGACGATGATAATCCAGACGATGACAAGGCGAGTGATTCCACAGAGCGTGGTGACCATGACAATCCAGACGATGACGAGGTGAGTGATTCCACAGAGCGTGGTGACGATGACACAACAGATGACGATGACACAAACTCCACCGGTAACGGTGGCCAGTACTCCTGTAACTGATACAATAACAATTCAGGAATTTGTGGAGCCAGACGTACCGGTAGTCGTGGTGGTAGCGAACCGCTACGTGTGCGAGTTGGCATAACCCCGTCAGCTGGGGACGCAGGTCCGCCGCCAAGGGAGTCCACCTGTGCACAGGGGTAGAGGTTAGGAGTAGAGTAGCAAACAGCTCTCTTATGTGCTTGACTTTGAACTGAAGTCCTTGACGAGGCGAGAGACGTTCTAGACGAGACCAGAGAAGATTCTGACGAGGCAGTTCCTGACGAGACAGTTCCTGACGAGACAGCTTCTGACGAGACAGCTTGAGACGAGACAGCTTCCGACAAGACAGCTTCTGACAAGACAGTTTCTGACAAGGCAGTTTTTGACAAGACAATTCTTGACGAGACAGATTCTGACGAGACAAGAGAATACCTTGACGAGGCCAGAGAACGGAGTTCTGGTTCTTTCTCAGACGAGGAGGACAGACGACTCCGTGCCGGGCTGTCAGCAACGCTGGCTTTTAACAGCTGCTGATTAACACCTGTGGATCTGTGCGCAGCTGGAGTTAATGATGCCAATGACGGCCCAGAGGCCGCCATGACAGAATTACTTTAAAAAACAAACTCATGAAACAGGCCTGGACAAAAATGATGGTACCCCTAGAAAAGATTGAAAGTAATGTGACCATAGGGACATGTTCAACCAAGATGTGTCCTCTAATTAACATCACAGGTGTCTACAAACTTGTAATCAGTCAGTTGGCCTATTTAAAGGGTGATAAGTAGTCACTGTGCTGTTTGGTGACATGGTGTGTACCAAATTCACCTCTTGCACTCCAGGATACCGCGGGCGGTCACGTCTCTGCATCCTAGGGTGCACGAGGGCGCCCTAGGACGCACACTGTGAATCCTAGGGCGCACTGAAAAAAAAAAAAAGCTGCAGACACAGCCGTGAACAGAAAGCCAAAGGAGTGCTTTGATTGGTTTAGATTTGATTGACCTCTCATTCGACTAATAAGAGCCTTGAATTGGGTTTCTGAAACCTTGAAGAATCAATGACTGAAAACCTAGCAAGAAGGACCCGCCTACCAACGGCTACGAATGCAGTGAGCCAATTGAAGCAGAGAACTTCGACAACTGAAAGCGTACGTCCCATGCGTAAAATCTGTTTTGTGTAAGCCGCTGGGTGACACACACGAGTTCGCCAGTCTTTTTTTCTTACTACTGTTCTTATTTGTTTTGAAAAATTGTTCGCCAAAACCACAATCATGGAAGTGCAAAACCGCAATAATGGAATTATGGTTTGACCGGGTCACGTGACCAGAACCAAGAGTCCGTAACAAGCGCACCAGCATCATATTCATTTGACAATGAGGAAGAGAAGTTTGCCAGCGACACTGCTGTTGTGGACAGGTAAGTGTTATAAGCTAAATTATTCTTTATCCCTGAAAATTGTAATCAAAATGACTTTTGACCGATCAGTAAATTACAACTGTGCGTCATCGCAACATGAAGACCGCGGGGTGTCCGGACCGTGAACGCCCACCCCCCACCCCCTACCCGCTACTCTTCTGTAGCGGATTGCAGATATTATTGCAGATATTTTAGTACAACTGTGCGTAGTAGACCGCGGCGTACCGTCCCCGCGGTCCGTCATGTAGCGATGGGCGATGTCCGTCCTCTGTAGCGGGGTTGGGGGGTGGGAGTTGTTATCTTCTACATTACAGATATTTTAGTATAATTTTTAGTGCACTGTAGGTTATTTTTTCTTGTAAAAAAAAAAAGCCACACATTTTTTACGTGGCATGCTTCTTTGTGTGTGGGGGCTTGTTTGTTCATTCATTCATTCATGAATGAATAAACACCCCACCCACACACACACACACAGCCCTTCACCTTTCATTAGAGCCCAAGATGAAGCTTCTATATTGAATCATTCAAAAGTTACAGACATTTTTCCAAACTGTGCCATTTGGCACAATTTGGCTCAGTTCAAAAACGCCTGGGAACAACCTGAGGAAAAAGCTGTGTAATATTGGTATTGTTACAAAATTTTGACCTCAGCTGGATAACACCTGGTTCTATATTTCTGTTGCATTTTCCAGCCTGGATCTGACAGCTGTGTGTTATTTGCAAGCATTTGTATCCAAACAAACACCCAGGCGAAATTTATTTTCTTCAAGTTCAGTATGTTTAGATGACTGTTACTCAGTGGCAGGAGCACTTAGAGAGATTATGACTGTTTTTCCAAAAAATTCAAAGTGTTTTCTTTTAAATGAGACCAACCTCATGAAGATGCTGCAAAGGGTTGAAGAACAGCTTTTGATTTACTTTGGGTATGTTATTTTTAGGCGTTTTTAGGGAAATTGACCAGAGTGAAAGGGGTTAAACATGGACCAGAGGAAGCAAAGGAGAGAGTTGTCTCAGGAGATTAGAAAGAAAATTATAGACAAGCATGTTAAAGGTAAAAGCTATCAGACCATCTCCAAACAGCTTGATGTTCCTGTGACTGCAGTTGCACATATTATTCAGAAATTTAAAATCCACGAGACTGTAGCCAACCTCCCTGGATGTGGCCGCAGGAGGAGATGGATAATACGAATGGTAACAAAAGAGCCCAGAATAACCTCTAAACACATTCATGGTGAACTCCAAGGTCAAGGTACACTACCATTCAAAAGTTTGGGGTCACCCAGACAATTATTTTGTGTTTTCCATGAAAAGTCACAGTTATTTGCCACCATGAGTTGTAAAATGAATAGAAAATATAGACAAGACATTCACAAGGTTAGAAATAATAATTTGTATTTGAAATAATTATTTTTTCCAGATACTCAACCTGCTCAAAGGAAGGTCAGTTTTATAGCTTCTCTAACCAGCTAAACTATTTTCAGCTGTGCTAACATGATTGCACAAGGGTTTTCTAATCATCCATTAAATGAGCAAACACACTGTACCATTAGAACACTGGAGTGATAGTTGCTGGAAATGGGCCTCTATACACCTATGTAGATATTGCACCAAAAACCAGACATTTGCAGCTAGAATAGTCATTTACCACATTAGCAATGTATATTAGATATTAGAGTGTATTTCTGATTAGTTTAAAGTTATCTTCATTGAAAAAAACAGTGCTTTTCTTTCAAAAATAAGGAAATTTCTAAATGACCCCAAACTTTTGAATGGTAGTGTACATCAGTGTCATCACACCATCCGTCGTTGTTTGAGCCAAAGTGGACTTCATGGGAGACGACCAAGGAGGACACCACTGTTGAAAACAAATCATAAAAAAGCCAGACTGGAATTTGCCAAACTGCATGTTGACAAGCCACAAAGCTTCTGGGAGAATGTCCTATGGACAGACGAGACAAAACTGCAACTTTTTGGCAAGGCACATCAGCTCTATGTTCACAGACGCAAAAATAAAGCATACCAAGAAAAGAACACTGTCCCTACTGTGAAACATGGAGGAGGTTCTGTTATGTTCTGGGGCTGCTTTGCTGCATCTGGCACAGGGTGTCTTGAATCTGTGCAGGGTACAATGAAATCTCAAGACTATCAAGGTATTCTAGAGAGAAATGTGCTGCCCAATGTCAGACAGCTTGGTCTCAGTCACAGGTCATGGGTCTTGCAACAGGATAATGACCCAAAACACTCAGCTAAAAACACCCAAGAATGGCTAAGAGCGAAACATTGGACTATTCTGAAGTGGCCTTCTATGAGCCCTGATCTAAATCCTATTGAACCTCTGTGGAAGGAGCTGAAACATGCCGTCTGGGGAAGGCACCCTTCAAACCTGAGACAACTGGAGCAGTTTGCTCATGAGGAGTGGGCCAAAATACCTGCTGAGAGGTGCAGAAGTCTCACTGACAGTTACAGAAATTGTTTGATTGCAGCGATTGCCTCAAAAGGTTGTGCAACAAAATATTAAGTTAAGGGTACCATCATTTTTGTCCAGGCCTGTTTCATGAGTTTGTTTTTTAAAATAATTCTGTTGAACCACAATTCAAAAGCATTGTCTGATTTTCATTGGTCAATTTTCATAGAATTTTTATTTATTACCACTTTTGTCAGATTCAAGTTATTTCTGTGGCCATTGTGGGTTTTTCTTTCATTAACAGAGTTGTACCAACAATTTTGTCCACGTGTGTGTAACCTGTAGAACCCAACTGAAAAACAAACTGAAATCTTTTAAGGGGAAAAAAATAAAAAGAACTTACAATAACATTGTTGCATAAATATGCACACCCTCATAACTGGGGATGTGGCTGTGTTCAGAATTAACCAGTTACATTCAAACTTATGTTAAATGACAGTCAGCACACACCTGCCACCATTTAAAGTGCCTCTGATTAACCCCAAATAAGGTTCAGCTGTTCTAGTAGGCTTTTCCTAACATTTTTGTAGTCACATCTTACAGCACAAGCCATGGTCCGCAGAGAGCTTTCAAAGCATCAAAGGGATCTCACTGTTCAAACGTATCAGCCAGGAGAAGGGTAAAAAATAATTTGCAAGTCATTAAATATACCATGGAACACAGATAAGTCAGTAATCATCAAGTGGAGAAAATATGGCACAATAGTGACATTGTAAAGAACTGGACATCCTTCCAAAACTGACAAAAAGACGAGAAGAAAACTGATCAGGGAGGCGGCCAAGAGAATGACAGCCACATTGAAGGAGCTGCTGGAATTTTTGGCAAGCATTGGCTGTTTAGTGGGTGACGCGGTGGCGGAGTGGTTAGCACTCCAGCAGCACAGCAACTCACCCTTGGCCGGGGGATCCTGGGTTCGATCCCAGCCCCCAACCAACAGTGATCTGTGTGGAGTTTGCATGTTCTCCCCGTGTCTGGGTGGGTTTACTCCAGGATTTCTCCGGTTTCCTCCCACATGCCAAAAACATGCAAGTTAGGTTAATTGGCATCAAACTGGGGATTCTAAATTGTCCTTAGGTGTGACTGTGAGAGTGAATGGTTGTCTGTCTCTCTGTGTTGGCCCTGCGATGGACTGGCGATCTGTCCAGGGTGTACCCTGCCTCTCGCCCAAAGATGCTGGGATAGGCTCCAGCCCCACCGTGACCCGAAAAGGATTAAGCGCAAGAAAATGAATGGAAAAACAATGAATGAATGAATGGCTGTTTAGTACATGTGACAACAATCTCCTGTCTTCTTCATATGTCTGAGCTATGGGGTAGGGTGGCAAGACGGAAGCCTTATCTTACGTAGAAAAACATCCAAGCCTAGCAATATATTACAAAAACACATCTGAAATCTCCTAAACACATGTGGGAAAATGTGTTATGGTCCGATGAAACCAAGGTTGAAGTTTTTGGCTGTAGCATCAACTTCCTTTGCCTATAATCTATAAAATCACTCTTTACCTTAAAGAAATTGTTTCACCAAAAAAATCTGGTCAAGAATTGTTTCTTTCATCTAAGAATCAAAGTTGGAAAACACATTACATGGTAAAAGGTACGATAAGGATCCCATTTCATGCCAGGAATGGATTTAGTTTCCCATCATAAATAACTGAAACTTCCTCCCAACAAGGCAGTTTTATGCTTTAACAAATGTTTGAGACATCCCAGATCCCTTCAGTGCAATCCACGGTCACTGGGAATTATCCACAGCTCAACATTACCCCCGGTGGACGACTCTGGAATATGTTCGCTTTTGCCTCTACAAGCTGAACTGAAGTTAATGCATGAAATGACTTCCTTTTATACAAAAACTCTCAATTCTCAGAACATTTTCTTTTTCAGGACATCCTGGAAAATCAAGCGGGACTCTGACATACCATTCTGTTTTGAAATGTTTCATTAATCATTGATTTTAAATGTGTTGCATGTTTGAAATGCTTAAATGAACCTTATTCTAATGCATGTTAACTATAGAAGGACAAATTTGTAAAAGTGCATGTGCACTGAAAGTCAGTCATGAACCACTGAAGTTAGCTTAGACTTTATACATAAGTATGTAATTTGAATTTCAAAGTTAATATGTGTGCCTTCTAAAATGTACTCAAGTCATCTGACTGGCTCAGCCAATCACCAGCAAGTCTCTGTTTGACAATACCCCCTTTCATTCTATTGGTCGGTTACAGAGAAAGGACTGTTTTCTTACTTGAGCAGAGTTCATTCAAACCTCCTGCAATGGGAGACAATTGGTTCCCTTTCATGTCAGTCAAGTTTTTCCCCTGGAAACTTACTCAGTTTTAAGGGAGAAACACCCTAGTTGAGAGGGAGAGAGAGAGTTGTTCTGTGTGAAAGTTTTGTCTGTGTCCTGCTTTTAATGCTCTTTCCTTTAAATGTCTGGGGAAAATACTTTTTCTTTCGTTTTGAGTTCAAACTTCTCTTTTATATGGAGTGAAACTCTGTGTTCACAGACGTTTTTCTATTTTATTCTGTTAAACTTTTTCTATTAACTCACCGTGTTTTAAAGTGGACTGATCATTTTTCTCACACTGGAAGCTGTTCTCACCAACCACCATGACACCTGCAGAACCTGGATTTTGTGGCTTGATTTTTCTTTTTTTAATTATTATTTATCTTGTCTCTCTAATCCTGTGACTTTGATAAGACTGTGAACTATATCCAATCTATTTGGACCCGCGGAAGCCGCTGAAAAACTCTCATGTTGTCCACATGGCATATTTTGTGGCCAGCAGCCTCATCATCGCCGCCTGATCTCAGCTCCTGACTGTTTGTCCTGGGAAGAAATATCTGCTGGCAGATATTTTCCAGTATCATTAAAGAATATCTAAGCTGGATCCTGGATCCAACTGAAGAAAACCCCAACACAAAGTTCACGTAAGCAAGATTCCTTTTTTTCATCTGCTGAATAATGCATTGTCCATTGCCTTAAGTATGCCATAATTTTTCTCAGGTTTAAAACTAGTTCATAACTCTGGACGGAGCTATAGAATTATATATTATATATATATATATATATATATATATATATATATATATATATATATATATATATACACTACCATTCAAAATTTTGGGGTCACCCAGTCAATTATTTTGTGTTTTCAATGAAAAGTCACACTTATTTACCACCATGAGTTGTAAAATGAATAGAAAATATAATCAAGACATTGACAAGGTTAGAAATAATGATTTGTATTTGAAATAATATTTTTTTTCCAGATACTCAATCTGCTCAAAGGAAGGTCAGTTTTATAGCTTCTCTAACCAGCTAAACTGTTTTCAGCTGTGCTAACATGATTGCACAAGGATTTTCTAATCATCCATTAGCCTTCTGACGCAATGAGCAAACACATTGTACCATTAGAACACTGGAGTGATAGTTGCTGGAAATGGGCCTCTATACACCTATGTAGATATTGCACCAAAAACCAGACATTTGCAGCTAGAATAGTCATTTACCACATTAGCAATGTATATTAGATATTAGAGTGTATTTCTGATTAGTTTAAAGTTATCTTCATTGAAAAAAACAGTGTTTTTCTTTCAAAAATAAGGAAATTTCTAAGTGACCCCAAACTTTTGAACGGTAGTGTGTATATATATATATATATATATATATATATATATATATATATATATATATATATATATATATATATATAAATAAATAATTTTAATATTAATTATTAGTATTTATATATATATATATATAAATAATATTCCTCTTTTCATTAAATTCCATTTTTACTTTCATAGAGGAACTAAGACTTTTTGTTCCATATAATTATCTTTTAGAATTTTCTTCATATAATTTGCGTCCAATTTTCTTCATATTTTTGTCACAGTTATTTCATTCTCCATTTTCATCACAGTTATAAATTCATGCTAAGGTTTCCTAGGTTCCACAAATGTGATTACACTATGTTGTTCAATAATTAGTTACAAGTTGAATGTGATGCTTGATATGTGATCATTTCACTGAATGTAATGTCATTTAATCTGAGTCTAATCATTAAAACTGTAAATGTTATATGAAAGTTTCAGTTGATTCATTTTCCTGTGTTTGTTTCTAAAGTCACCCAGTTGAATTTATGAATTTTTGAGACTGATTGATTGAAGGTATAAAGATTAGTTATTAATAAGTTGTCCAAGCTTGTGGACTGGTGCCCCAAAAACAAACTTTTCCGGTGTGTGCATGGACTCGAAGGAAACCTCCATTTCCACATACACCTCTGGGTATAAATTAAATAATCTTTGTACCTTTTCATTAATTGTTGCTACATGGCCATAATTCCAAAAGGTATATTTGGCCCAAACACAACATTGCTCATCTACAAAAGAACACCATACTTAAAGTGAAGCACAGTGGTGGCAGCATCATGCTTTGGGGATGTTTTTCTTCAGCTGGAACTGGGGCCTTAGTCAAGGTGGAGGGAATTATGAACAGTTCCAAATACCAGTCAGTGTTGGCACAAAACCTTCAGACTTCTGCTAGAAAGTTGAAGATGAAGAGGAACTTCATCTTTTAGCATTACAATGACCCAAAGCACACATCCAAATCAACAAAGGAACGGCTTTACCAGAAGAAGATTAAAGCTTTGGAATGGCCCAGCCAGAGTCCAGACCTGAATCTGATCGAACATCTGTGGGATGATCTGAAAAGGGCTTTGCACAGGAGATGCCTCAAAATCTGACAGATTTGGAGCACTTTTGCAAGAAGAGTGGACAAATATTGCCACATCAAGATGTGCCAGGCTGCTAGACTCCTACCCATAAAGACTGAGTGCTGTAATAAAAGCCAAAGGTGCTGCAACAAAGTATTAGTTTAAGGGTGTGCATATTTGAATGTCAGGGCTGCGAGAAGCAAAGTTCAGCAGACTGCTCCTTGCATGCCTAGGAGAAGCGGTCCATCAGGGTCTGAAGCTCCTGCTGTGTGTGGGTTGTGACTGCGGCGTCGTTGCCACCGGAGTGGTGGCTCAGTTGGTAGAGCATCCGCCCCCACACCCGGGAGGCAGGGGTTCAAATCCCGCCCGGGTCATGCCGAAGACCATATAAAAAAGTGGAACTTCCTGCCGTCCAGCTTGGTGCTCAGCAATAATGGAATGCAGGAGGGAAATCTGTGGCGGCGCCTTGCATGGCAGCGGCCTTCTGATTCTGCACTGGGGTGTGTGTGATTGGCACTGTAGATAGGTAAAGCACAATCTCGTTCTACTGTACATGATTGGTTGTACAGTTAAATGACAATAAGGGTGATTTAATTTAACTTAAATTTATGCAACCAGGTTATTGTAAGTTTTTTTCATTTTTTTATTTTTCCCCTTAAAAGATTTCAGTTTTTTTTTTCTTTTGGGTTGTACAGATTATAGGTCACATTAATAGTGGAAAAAGTTTTGAAATGATTTATCTTGGTCTCATTTTTTTACATCACAAAAACCTGGCATTTGAACAGGGGTGTGTAGGCTTTTTATATCCATTGTACCCATGGAGGCATGGAGATGTTTAGGAGCGATGGCATTGGACTTTATAACCACATTATTTTGCACAATCTTGGAGAGTGAGAGAATGCCTGAGGAGTGGAGAAGCATGGTAGAACAAGGTGTTGGTCTACTGTGTGTTATCAACTCCAATGTCAGTGCAGCTGTTCACCAGGAAATTTTTAAGAACATAATCAAAGGGGGAGAGAGAGGCAAGGACACAGAGCACACACACAAATGATTACAATAAGACAAAGGAAGAAAAGATTTTGAAAAATAGAATGATGAAAGAATTTTTTTCTAGGTCCCGCCATTCTCGAGATATTTGCAAAACTGTAAAACTGTTTATTATAGCACCACCGACAGTAATGTAAAAAAAATAAATAAATAGGACTCCCCATTAAATATTCAGTTATTTATTAATAAATGTTCACATATCTATGTCTAACCTTGTTTTTGTTTTTAGTTGCATTTTTTAACATTTATTTTTGTCATTTTAAGTGGGAATGAATTTGGGGGCATCCCAAAAAAGATGGGGGGTGTCCTAATTTATTCCTTACTCTTTGTTTAGAATTACATTTTACTGAAAATATGAAAAAAAGTCTAATTCATTTTAATTGTTGAGTTGTATTACATGAATCTCCCAGTATTTTTAACATTGATATTAAATATCCATATGTCCAAATATGTTTAAAAAACACACAGACTTATAAGATAAGATAAGATAAGATAAGCCTTTATTAGTCCCACAACGGGGAAATTCCAGGATTGCAACAGCACAGGGATAGCAACACTCAGAGCAACAATCAGAAGGCAAGGAAAAAAAAAGGCAAGCAAGCAAGAGCAGCTAATATACATATGTACATATTACTATAAATATATATATATACACACAGACACACAGTGTAGAGCATTGTAGCTGGATGGGATAAATATATGAGTATGTAAACACACAGTACGGAGCATTGCAGCTAGATGGAAAAAATATGTAAATATATAAACAGTGCGGAGCAATGTAGCTAGATGGAATAATATGTAGATATATAAACACACAGTACGGAGCATTGCAGCTAGATGGAATAAATATGTAAATATATAAACACAGTGCTGAGCAATGTAGCTTGATGGAATACAGGGTGTCTTAATTTTTCACATGACTGTATGTACACAGTGCTTTGATTTTTGGCCTTTGAGGAGTTGGGAAAATTTCTGATCACACTGTAAAATTTCAAGTTTCCACGTATTACTGTTTTTGCTCCC
Source organism: Pholidichthys leucotaenia (assembly GCA_020510985.1). NCBI lineage: Eukaryota > Metazoa > Chordata > Actinopteri > Cichliformes > Pholidichthyidae > Pholidichthys > Pholidichthys leucotaenia. The sequence goes on along the minus strand of CM035836.1, from coordinate 282,287,506 downwards.
CATGCACTTTTAACAGATAAAAATAGGAAGAACAACAGGTTTCCTGCAGCACAGCTGTTTGGAACCCTAATAAAATATAAAATATAATAGCTTTATTGTCATTTTATGCATATGTTCAGTGAATATTGGTATTGTCCACCAGTCAATGTTGAGAGACATACAGAATCTTTTCCAGAGGCATTCGGTGTGGTCTCTTTAGTTGACCTTTTGTTTCCCTTCACTGTCTGATGCATCCATAATTGAGGCAATAACTAGTATCAGTAAATACTGTTTACTGAGCTTTATTACAGATTCTATAACAATACAACTTAGGCTTACGACACTCTCCAGCAGGCCACGTTATTCCACGATGAAAGAGGACTGGCCCCTTCCACCAACATCCTTTATACCCAGGGTGGCGTCACCACCGGAAACCGGCAGTTAGCCACCCTTACTCATTCCCTGTCCAACCTGGCCACCATCTTACTAATACCTACTATTTACATACATAACATTTCTCCCCCCTTCAAAAAAAAAAAGTCAGGCACACAGATAACCCACCCCAATTTGCCTCCTGACACACACTCTAAATATAAAATGTGTACAAAAGAAACAAACTGCCTATCCATTCATACAACTGAGGCTGGGGCGCCGGGTAGACTGCAAGCGCCCCCTACATGGCTAGGTGGATTATTCTGCCACCATACTTAAAACAGTCCAATTTAAAAGGCCGTGTTTGTAAACAACATAATCCCTTTTAAAACAGCTCCATATGAACATCAAGAACAGTAAATACTACAAACACAACACCTATTTACAACACTACTGGCGGCCCCCACCCCAACATCCACCCCACACCTGGGCACACAGTACAAAATAATACGTGCTGGGTATGATGAATAGCACAGATTAACAATATTAAGACTAAACAACTCAATCATAATTAACAGTCTCCACTTCTTTAACTCTTTACCCATCAGATCCAAATTCAGGCACATATCAAACTAGTCAGTGAATCATTTCACCCTCACAATATTCACAGATTATACCACATAACCACAAGTATCTCTAGCTATTAAAATTTGATCTTTCCACAAACACATAAGTCATAAAATCTAGTACATAAAATTTAATCTTTTTTCTTTTCCCCATTTTTTTTAAACCAATATTATCCAGGGCACCAATACAGCAGCGTTAACTATATACAACAGGACGTGGGTTAAACTCAAAACACATACAGTAAAACACCATCAGTCCTTGGATGGGTCTCTTTCCCAATGCCTCCGTCTCTTGACCTCCAGGCTCCTGCTGTGTCGTCTCCGCTTCTCCACCACTAGATGCAGCTCATTCGGATGCCTCCAGGTCTGGTCAGACAAGTGCAAACACCCATCGCTCTGGGCAGCCTCCACCTGGAACCACCTCTGGTCATCACGCCGCTCACGTGACCCGTGATCTCCTGTCATCCGGGCCTCGACCCTGGGCCGAACCTCATCTCCAACCCACGGGGAAGCCCTTTTCTTCTTCTCGTGATCACTCTGTTTCTGACTGGCCTCCTTCACTGATCCAGTTGACTCGCAGGTCCGGTTCGTCTTCCTTTTGGCAGGCTGTTGTTGTGAGTGCTTCACAACCGCGCTCTCAGGTCTCACCCCCTCAGTCTCCAGCGCGGGCGCCTCATCATCATGGGCCACCCCAGGGATCCCGGTGTGCCATCCAGCTCCCTTGTCCAGGGCAACCTTGTAACCAGCATCGGGTCCATCCCGGGGTGGCGTTGTGTGGCACCGAATGTGCTCTCCATCTGTCGTGTCCAGCCAGTCTGAGTCCCACACCTCCTCGCCTTCCATCAGCGGAGCTGGTCAGCCCCAAAGTCCACACCCCGACCACTCCTCACCCAACACAGTCGCTATGGAGAACCCCAGGCTATAAAAAAGGTTGCACCCCATGATGTTAACGCCCGCAGCGGTGACATAAATGCAGGCCTTGGGTACTACAACAGACTTTTACTGAGCCTCCATTTCCACAAACCCCAAAACGGGCAGTCTGTTCCATCCATAGCCAAAATAGTGTATCACCTGCTTCCTGATTTGTCGGTGGGGAAGCAGACTTTTCATGGTCGCCAGGTTCAAAACGGAGATAACAGTTCCCGTATCCACCAACAGGGGAACCTCGACACCATCCAGCATGACATCACACCCGATCCATCCCGTGGTCTCCAGGGAAACGGTGTGGACAATCGTGGGAGTCTTCTGCGCGGGACCTGGATCACCCCACCGGTCCCTGCGCTCAAAGTTTGCGCACGCCCTGGAAAAGTGGTTCAGCAAACCACACTTCCCACAATGCTTGCCTTTTGCCAGACAAATCCTGGACTTATAGTGGTGACTAGGGGACCCACAGCCAAAACAACGCGGCGTACCTGGGGCGGACCTAACTTTTACCATGGAGGCATACTCTTCCTCTCCGCTGTCTTCTTCTCCAGGGTCCAATAACAGCGCCTTAGCACGAGACTCATCCTGGCTCAGAGTGGCCCCTTCAGTCAGGCCCCTCGCTATAGTCTCTGCTGGCTCAAACTGTTGAGCGAGCTCGATAGCTGCAGCCAACGTCAGATCACCTGCGTGGGTCAAAAGTCTAGACCGGGCCGCTGGACAACGGATGTGTTCTGCCAACTAGGCCCGAATCGTCTCATCTTCCAGGGGTCAGAACTTGCATTCTCTCATCAGCTCCCGGAGGTCCGCCAGGAATCTCTTCACTGGTTCCCCCGACCTCTGGTGGCGCTGTCGAAACTGAATGCACCGGACCATGACGTTTTCCAGCATGCGAAAGTAGTGCGCCATTAACTCCACCACATCGTAAAAGCTATCGGCCCCTCCAAGGTTCTCCAGTATCCTTTGCACCTCCATGCCTATATTATGGACCAAATAGCCCTTGCGCGAAGCTTCACCAGCTCACCAAGGTTCAAAACCACTAAATAATTTGTAAATGCGGCAAACCACCGGGGCCAAGGCACGGGTGGCTCACCCGGGGTTTCCAAAAATGGCCAAAAACTGGCAACGGACCATTCCACTACCGCTTTTACCTCGTCGCCAAATGATGCATCCATAATTGAGGCAATAACGAGTATCAGTAAATACTGTTTACAGAGCTTTATTACAGATACTATATACTATACAACTTAGGCTTACGGCACTCTCCAGCAGGCCAGGTTGTTCCACGACGAAAGAGGACTGGCCCCTTCCTCCCACATCGTTTATACCTAGGGTGGCATCACAACCGGAAACTGGCAGTTAGCCACCCTTACTCATTCCCCGTCCAACCCGACCGCCACCTTACTAATACCTACTATTTACATACATAACGCTGTCTTTTTACTGTCATCTTCAGATAAAGTAATGAGTCAGAATCATACATTACACTGTGAACTTCATAAAAAAGCTGTGTTGTTTCCTCAATAAGGCACTGTACACAAATGCTATGGGCTCCGAGAGACTGAGGGGTCCCCCCAAACTACAAATCTCAACTAAGTTTGGGGGCTTCCACTTCCACTCATGTTGCACAAAAATTATCTAAAACTCAAATGTCACAGCAACTAAACCTTGGACGTCGGTACAACAGTAACACAGAGTAAACTTACTTTACTTAACTAAGGCCATGGTGCTTATTATCCAACATTTAACATGTCCCATAAGTCACAAAGGCTGTTGGGAAATCTGAAGTCTTTTTTCTTCTTAAAGTGTAAAAACCCTCCCAAAAGCAGGAAATAGCACTGCTCACAGCTAATGATTATCACAAACCTGAAAAACAGCCACATAATTTCAGGGTTATGAAGTCTGTCACTTTTCAAACAGCACCTCACTGTGGAAATTAAAGTACATAACACATCACAACTATTACATATCAGAAGACACAGCTGACAGTTAATGTAATAAAGATTATTAAGACACAGCTCAACCAAAGTGATATAAATCTGCTGAAGCATCAGAATGTGGTTAGCTGGGCATAACTCCCAGAATTCCTATTTCCCAATCAAATTCCTCAATTGGAAATATTTTTGTCGAAACTATATTTTTACAACACTGCATATTGGAAAAAAGAGAGAGCAAAGTAGAGAGCACAAGAGTAAATTAAAGCAGTGGACTTTTTATGTGAGCTAGTTATAAGGACAAGGTGCCAGTTATTGACTAATTCTGGGCGTCAGATGACAGGCTCTTTACAGACCCGGCACAGATGCAAAACCACAATAACACATGTACATTCTTCAACATGAAATCCCTCCAGCACGCTCGCAAAACCGCACTGACGTGCCCGCACACATACTGAACCCTGCCGCCACACATGTTCAACACCCGGCCCGTGCACACATACCTCCCCTGTAATTATTCAGCCGTTTTATCTTCGCCCTTTCAGATACAGCAACCCTGCCAGCTCTGACTGCACACAACTGTTTTATTAGCATACCGCCATAATCACAGCTCAGCGCTTTATACTGTGTATTAATGGCATCACTGTACTGGCATATGGTTAGCATCCTGCTGACATCACAGTCTTTTATGTGCTGAATGAATGTCACCAGGAGAGAAGAGGGCTTTCTGCAGGATAAGAACGGACACCAGACGTTTAAAGAAAATATAAGGTGCCTGAGATGAGAATAGTGTGATGACTGATGAAGACGGAAGATAATATGTTAAAGGAGAAGAAGGGCGAGATTAGGAATGTCAGGGCAGCACAGGAAAAATGAGAAGATGGATGCCATGAGGAGTAATATGAGGATAAGATATAGGGCAACAGGAAAAATGAGGAAGCAAAAGAGGTGAGATAAAGGTAGAATTTTCCTCCTGCTGCCTTCATGGATGTAAGAATGAGCAAGAGTGTCATGATTGGTAACAATTAACAGCTCACATGCAGGGAGTGACACCAGAGAAAACACACGATAGCACGGAGAAGCAAATTAATCAGATTTTTGTTGAATCAAAAGGGAAAGCTTCGTTAATGAAGGACGTCACTTGGCAGAGGAAGACCCAGCCTGGAAGGAGAGACAAGAGCAAGTTAGACAAGGAGGGAGACAGCAAAGGGATAAATAGGACTGCACTCACGTGGGAAAAACAGAGAACCCGGCAGAGAAACCAAGCACAAACGGCAAACCAAGGAAGGATGCTGGTTGGCAGGAGCAGAGCTGGATGAGGTGTCTGACCGGGTGGATAAGACAGCTGAAGTGGTGATGATGATGGGGCAGGTGAGCGCACAATGACCCTGGAGACACACCATGAAGATGATAACAACCCAACGAGCCAGCGCTGAAGCATTAACATGAAGGTCCTTTTAAGCGCTGGCGAGCCAGAGGCAGCAGGTGTGTCTCATCACGCAGGTGTGGTGATATCCTGTGGGGCTGAGGAAGGTCAAGCAGGAAGGGAGGGGGAGAGTGCGCTCACCTGAACATGACAGGAAGATGAAGGAACACAAATGACAAGGCTGAGGATCTGTGCAGGTCAGCCCAGTTTCCCCTAAAAAATGTACAATTGCATGATTTTTCACTCTGAGAAAATGTGCATGAACATGATAAAACACATTTTTCATCTGCAGTGAATACGTGGTGTTTACACCTTTAAGAAACGTGTCTGCTGGCACCGTAACATTTGTCTGCCACTTTCTCTTTCATTACCATAAATGTTAACATTTGATGCATTGTACCAGAGTTAGCTTTAAGATAACTTACATCTGCAGTCCCTTGGCAGGTCACGATTAAAACATCAACATCACTTTATATATAATTCAAGAAAATCTGTGTGTCTGTCTGTCTTTGTGTCATGATCACAGAACGCGCTATGACATCATCAAAGATCAAAGGCAGGCATCAAGATCAAAGGCAGGCATCACTGAACGAGTGGTGACGTCATGGTGACTGTTTCCATGGTTATCATGTCAAAGATCAAAGGCAGACATGCAGCAGAAATACTTGCTTATACTTGGTTTCTGCGGGCATGCACGGGTACCCTGTCAAAGATCAAAAGTAGGCATCACCTTGGTTACTGTTGCCATGGTAACGGTAACTTTCTACGGACATGCAGTAATGCTTGCTTACACCTGCTTTCTACGGGCATGCAGTAATACTTGCTTATACTTGGTTTCTACGGGCATGCACTAGTAATGATAATTACACATTTGCAAATTTGTTCACTTGAAATTTCAACTTTTTGATAAATTTTGACTCATAAGATATCATAAGGTTATAACTTCTTGCAACCTGATGATATCTGTTTTTTAATTATGCCTGTTATTACTTGTGGGTGGGGTGGGTTGGGGTGGAGTCTGGAGTGAGCTGAGGGCTCGAGTGGACTGACGGGAGTAGGTGCGTGGTGGGCAGCCTCGGGGAGAGGGTGTTGTGACCTGAGCGCCGGTCTTGTCCGTGCTCGGGCTACGTATAGCTCGCTGCAGGCTTTGACAGCTGTGGGTTATATTCTGGCTGCACCGGGCTCTTATTGTGAAGGTGCTCGGTGGGGCTCCCGGCTGTCAAGGTCGGCCAGCTGGCTGTCATTACTGCTCGTTAGCGTTCGGCTTTATTAGGCGAACGCTGATGGCAGTTAGATTGCAGGAGTATCGTCAGAAATCATCTAAGCCTCGTCAGACATTCATCGTTCTGGTCTGGTCAGGTTCGTGTGTATATTCTCGTGCTTTGCTCGTTCATGTCATGCCATGTTTTATACCGTAAGTGGCTGGGGTTAGTCTTACGGTCCCATGCTCAGTGTTCAGTGTTTTTTCGTCACAGTCATAGTCTTGTATGTGTGTCTCGTGTCTTGTAAATAAATCACCATCATTGCAAAACTCATCGGTGGACTCTTGGCATCTCATGGCGATCCGCGAGGATCACCGCATGACAGTATACTCCTGCCACGGACGTCTAAACGGAGACGCCACACCGAGACGCCTTTCTTCCATGAGTTTTGCTATTGTGTGGAGTTTTTTCTCCTGTAGATGGACTTGGTAGGGAGATGCCTGACAGCGAGTGTGATTATTGCCCGGAGTGGCTGGAGGAGATTGACGGCTATCTGGCAGAAGCCACCCGTCTCATGCCCACTGAAGCGGCTGATCATTACTTATGCCTCACACAGCGGGCTGTGCACTGTTACCATCTTACCTATATTCCGGAAGGAGAAAAGAGGTTATCACGGATTTTTGCACAACGCACACTGAGGGAGAAGGCGCTCCTGTGAACCCCTCCACCTCCTGCGAGGACAACGTCCCTGACAAGAGTGGAGATTCGTCGGCTGGAGGGAAAGCCCGGCAGGGGACCTGTGGATCGGAATCCAGTGCCTGCCGCCTGCCCAGTCCCAGCGTCATGTGTTCCCAGTCCCTTCGCCACTCCATCGGCCAGTAGGCCCCATAGCCGTGCTCCTACCAAGCCCCAACGAGAATCCCATCTGGATCCAGCTCCGGGTCGTTGGAGGGACCCAGCCTCCCTGTTGGCCGCATCATTCACGTCATGAAAGAAGAAAATCCCCGCAGCCGCCGCCCATGGGTCATCTGTTCCAGCTGCGCTGTCAGCTCCTCGTGCCTGCGTCGCCCCGACTGCCATGTCCTCCTCTGTGACATCACCCCCCGCGGCTGGGAATGCTGTGAGTCGTGTTTCGGCGAGGTCTGTCAGCAATGCATCTCGAGCGGCTCCTCCTTGTGGCCCCGAGGAGCCTGCTGTTTTCTCCCAGAGGGATAAAAGGAGAACTCCACCTGCTGCAGCAGGCATCATCTTCTCTCCAGGAGACAGGCAAGTGCAAATTGTTTCTTCCCATCATTATTATGATCTGCCTTCTCTGACTCCTGGGGCTGGAGTTCGGGGTTCGCAGCCCCCCGAGCTTCCGCCGCCTGCTGTAACTGTTATTCCTAAACCTGCTGCATCTGTGTCTTCCCCTGCTGAGTGGTCCGCGACGCCAGGCCTACGTCGCGGGAGGAGGAGGGGGCCTGCGCGGCTGGAAAGCCTGGATCCAGCCCAGCAGCCTCGTCGTGGACAGAGGAAGAGAGCAGACTGTGGCCCAGAACCTGTGCCGACGGAGAAGCATCCCTGGGTTTCCTCGCCGGAATGGTCTGAGTCAGCGGGTTGAGTGTCCCCTGCCCCCACGCCATACGGGTCATCGGCGTGGACATCAGCGCAGGAGGAACCTCAGGCTGCAGATGTCATCTTGCCAGCTGCGGAGCCCGACGCAGCTGAGTTGGAGCCTGCGGACGAGAGTCGCCGCCCTGAACCTGGATCGACGAAGTCCTGGGTGGCAACAGAACCCGAGTGCAGGCAAGTGCTCCCTATTGTGTCTCTGTCCTCTGTTTCGGAGCATTTGTGCCTGCCTCTCAGGGAGGCGAGTGAGGAGCAGCCGCCTGCTGTGGCTGAGCTCGTCTCGCTAGGTTCTGTTGCTACCGGTGATACCGATCCCGGTTTTCCTGTTGTGTGTGAGCTCCATTGCAGTGTCACCGGCATGGAGCCAGTCAGGGTCACTGATTTGGAGGTCCCAGGTTTGGGGGTGGAGATCGTCAGCGGAGCTGCACCGACCCAGTCGGGGTCCGTGGTGGAGGCTGCGGTGGCCCAATCGGGGTCTGACGGGGGGGGTGCCCGAGACCCAATCGGGGTCCATCGCGGGAGCGGCCTTGGCCCAATCGGGGTCCGATGTGGGTGCGCCAGAGGCCCAATCGGGGTCCACCGCAGGCGCAGTTCTGGCCCAATCGGGGCCGGACGGGAGTGCGCCCGAGGCCCAATCGGGGTCCATCGCAGGAGCGGCTATGGCCCAATCGGGGTCCGACGTGGGTGCAGCCGGGACTCAATCGGGGTCCAGTGGAGGTGCAGCGCCGGTGTGGTCCACGGACGGTGGAGGAGCTGCAGACTCTTTGCCGTCAGATGGAGTTCGGGCTCATCTTTGCCTTCTAGTCCCTCTACTGAGTCGTCGCCCCTGTGCATCATCGCCAGGGGCCATGGGGGTCCCTTCTCGCTCGCCCCGGCTCTCCCAAGCTTTATCTCCACCAGGGAGGCCGCCGCGGGCAGTTTTCCCCCGGTACTGGTGGCTGAGGGACGCGGGTCGGCCACCTGAGGAACTGCTTCGCTGGTTCTGCACTTCGGGTCGGCCACCCGACTTGTTATGTGTTTTGCTGGGCGACCTGGTTCGGCCACCAGAGGAGTGGACGTGCTGGGCTTTGGACTGTGATGAGCCGCTCGGTCATGTCCCACCCCCCCATGACCGCCCATTGGCCGTTGGACGCGGGGAGACCACCTGAACTGTTCCTGTGGCGCCTGGTCTCCGCCGATCGGCATGAACTGTTGGAGGGGGGGTAGAGGTCACTTTTTTGGTGGGGGTTGATCCAGTAATTGTTCTGTTTTTTTGTTTTTTTTTTCTTGTTACCCTGTGTTTTTGTAATGGTTATTTGGGTATCTGTGAGTATTTGTGGTTTACCCTGCAGTTGCCTTATTTTGTTTTATGTGCAGTTAGGTTTGACCGAGTAATTGTTCTGTTTTTCTGTATTTGGTTATTTGAAAATTCACTCGAGCATTCACACAGGTGAGAAGCCATTTACTTGTGAAACATATGGGCAAAGATTTAATTTTTTTCTGCTGTCCTGTGCTGTTTGCTGTATTTGTTATTTTGGCAGTTAATCTGATCTGAGTGTTTGGTATATTTTTTTGTCATTGTGCTGTGTTAGTTTTGTTTCCGTTGCCTGGTCTTGATTGTGTTTTATTGTACTGTTTCTGGGTTTGGTCTCTCTCTCCTCCAGACCTGCCCCCAGCCGCCCACCCTGGAGGGGGGGAGGGGGCAGGGTGGTCTATGGGCGCTCTGGAATCCCGCCATTACAGGGAGGGTACTGTTGTGACCCGAGCGCTGGTCTTGTCCGCACTCGGGCTACGTATAGCTCGCTGCTGGCTTTGACAGCTGTGGGTTATATTCTGGCTGCACCGGGCTCTTATTGTGAAGGCGCTCGGTGGGGCTCCCGGCTGTCAAGGTCGGCTGTCATTACTGCTCGTTAGCGTTCGGCTTTATTAGGCGGATGCTGATGGCAGTTAGATTGCAGGAGTATCATCAGACATCATCTAAGCCTCGTCAGACATTCATCGTTCTGGTCTGGTCAGGTTCGTGTGTATATTCTTGTGCTATGCTCGTTCATGTCATGCCATGTTTTAGACCGTAAGTGGCTGAGGTTAGCCTTACGGTCCCATGCTCAGTGTTCAGTGTTTTTTCGCCACAGTCACAGTCTTGTATGTGTGTCTCGTGTTTTGTAAATAAATCACCATCATTGCAAACTCATCGGTGGACTCTTGGCGTCTTATGGTGATCCGCGAGGACCACCGCATGACAGAGGGCTCACTTTGTCTTTTTTGTTTTATGTGGAATCATCTGTTTTTAACTGTAACACACTTTGAGTTGCACTTTGTTGCATGAAAGGTGCTATATAAATAAATAAAGTTTGAAGTTTTTCCAGGCTTATATTGGACACAAGCAATGAGTGCTCCATCAAAACAAAAGTTTGGAAACCACTGCCTAATAACTCCTGTATATTTCTCACATGTGAGCACACGGGCACACAGGATGATGAGTTTTCCAGTATATAGAGGTTTACTGCCCTCCCTCCCATCCAGGGAATGAAATTTATAGCTCATGTGTGTTTGTGAATATGTGGGGAACCCAGGTGGCTGAAGGCTTCACAGTTTGAGTAAATATGCTCAAGCTTCATCTTGTTGTTTTGTCTGCTCTCTCGACTCTGCCATAGTTGTGGCTTTGGATTCATTTTTGTTTATCCATGCAGTACATACATTTTCTTTTGAACTGCCTTCCTATAATACGATTTGTTCATGTGCGTCTTATGTGTGCTTGCTTCCTTCTGTTGCCTTTTAAGCCTCTAGAGCAAAGGCAATACCACTGTCTGCTCGTTAAGTCTGATGTATTGTCCATTTCTGGGTCCAAGTGTGCTGAGGCTCTCTTGTTTTTAATTCGAAACAAGGATGTGGTCCACATTGTTTGAAGAGATCTGAGTAAAAAAAATCTCTTGTTATTCTTCCATTGTCCTTGTGATGAGAAAGAGAAGACAACAGTTATTAAATGTTCACTTTTTAAAACATTTTATGGATTCTTCGAACATGAGATTTTAAACATTGTAAATTGCTCTCTTCAGACTGGTGTTTTCCCTGCTGCCTTTAAAACGGCTGTGGTGAAGCCCCTTTTCAAGAAGAGTAATTTAGATCCTGATATTCTCAGCAACTATCGACCTGTATCCAACTTATTGTTTTTAAGTAAAGTTTTAGAAAAAAATTGCATTCTTCCAGTAAAATAATTTTCTTAATGACCACAGCATTTTTGAAAAATTTCATTTCTGGTTTTAGGACAAACCACAGTAAAGTCACAGCCCTTTTAAAAATCATTAATGATATCAGGTGTAACATGGACTCCTACACACTGTCAGTCCTGGTGCTGCTGGGTCTCAGGACTGCCTTTGATACAGTAGATCACCAGGCAGACTCAAACACCTGGTGAGCCTCTCAGGTACTGTTCTTGAATGGTTTAATTCCCATCTCACAGATTGTTGCTATTTTGTAAGTATAGATACATCTTCTTCGGCAATCCATGAAATCAAGTGTGGGGTACCCCAAGGTTCAATTTTAGGGTCAACACTTTTTAATCTTTATATGTTACCACTTGGGGATGTTATCAGGAGACATGGCATCAATTTCCATACCTATGCTGATGATACACAACTGTACATTGCCGCATCTCCTGATGACACAAAACCAATTAATGCCCTTTTGAACTGTATTTTAGATATAAAGTCATGGATGGCAGAGAACTTCCTACAGCTCAACCAGGGCAAAACAGAAGTTTTAATCATTGGTCCTGAAGACAGAGAGAAACTTATACCAAAATTGCTACGTCTAAAACCTACACATTGTGTCAAGAACCTGGGCGTTCTTTTAGACTCTGATTTTAATTTTATTTCATACATTAAAAACATAACAAAAATTGGACTTTACCATCTTAGGAATATAGCCAGAGTCCGCCCTTTTCTCTCTCTTGCCAGCATGGAGGTCTTGATGCATGCTTTTATTACTAGTCATATAGACTATTGTAATGCCCTGCTCTCTGGTCTTTCTCAAAAAAGAATATCACATCTCCAACTGCTCCAAAATTCTGTGGCAAGAGTGTTAACAAGGACCAAGGGGCGGGTGCATATTACACAAGTTTTAGAATCGCTGTATTGGCCCTCACGGACCCTGAGGTCCTCTGGTACTGGCCTTTTAATGGTTCCCAAAGTCAAGACCAAGACCTTTGGTGAAGCTTCCTTTCACTATTATGGTCCTCGTCTGTAGAACAGCCTGCCAGAGAGCCTCAGGGCCACAGAGTCAATAGATGTTTTTAAGAACAGGCTCAAGACCCACCTTTTTAATTTGGCTTTTAATAAACCTGTTTAATTATTACTGAAGTAGTTATTTATGTTCCATTGTTTTATGTTCTTCTTGGCACCATTTGTTCTTAGATTTTCTCATCTTCTTATTGATATGTTTAGTTCAGTTTTTAAGTATGGGTATTTAGTTCCTGTTTTTATACATTCTTAGTTTCTTTTTCTGCCTTTTTAAATTTTGGCTTTTAACAAACTATTTAACTATTGTTGAAGTAGTCATTTACGTTCCATTGTTTTAAGATAAGATAAGATAAGATAAGATAAGCCTTTATTAGTCCCACAATGGGGAAATTCCAGGATTGCAACAGCACAGGGATAGCAACACTCAGAACAACAATCAGAAGGCAAGAAAAAAACAAAAAACAAGAGCAGCTAATATACATATGTACATATTACTATAAATATATATATATACACAGACACACAGTGCAGAGCATTGTAGCTGGATGGAATAAATATATAAGTGTATAAACACACAGTGCGGAGCATTCTAGTTAGATGGAACAAATATGTAGATATATAAACACACCCAGTGAGGGGCGTTGTAGCTAGATGGAATAAATATGTAAATATATAAACACACACAGTGCGGAGCATTGTTGCTAGATGGGATGAAACAGCACAACCGTCTACTTAGTTATCCTACATGGTATGATTATGAACCCATACGTATTCTCACCCTCCATAGCGACCGGTATTTTCCTAGTTGTATGCCGGAGGGGACCATTGTGTAAGTCTATTGCATCTTTTGCATTCAAAACTATTAGGTTGTTACATATTTTGCTATCTCTGCGAGCAGCCCTGCTTAGGTTGTACACTCTGACAGCCGTTGGTAGGAAGGACCTGCGAAACCTCTCGGTTGTGCACCTGGGATGGTGTAGTCTGCTGCTAAATGAGCTCCTCAGTGCATTCAGTATGTCCTGCATAGGGTGGAACTCGGACTCCAGCAGACATGACAGTTTAGCCACCGTCCTTCTCTCTCCTATCTCCTCCACTGGGTCAAGGCGCTGCCCCAGGACAGAGCTAGCTTTCTTGATCAACTTGTTCAGTCTCTTCCTATCGGCTGCGGTAATGCCACTGCCCCAGCAGACCACTCCAAAAGTGATGGCTGATGCCACCACCGTGTCATAGAATGTCTTCAGCAGCGCCCCTTGTACACCAAAAGACCTGAGTCTCCTCAGTAGGAACAGCCTGCGCTGTCCCTTCTTGTAGAGTGCGTCAGTATTGTGTGACCAGTCTAGTTTATTGTTCAGATGAACACCCAGGTACTTGTAGGATGTCACCATCTCGATGTCTGTTCCCTGTATATTTACTGGTGCTGTGAGGGGTTGTCCTTGCCTGCGGCAGTCCACCACCAGCTCCTTAGTTTTCCTCGCGTTGATCTGGAGGCAGTTCCGATGGCACCAGTCCACAAAGTCCTGGATAAGCCCCCTGTACTCAGCTTCATCTCCATTGGAGATGAGGCCAACGATCGCAGAGTCATCAGAGAACTTCTGTAGATGGCAGTGTGTTGTGTTGTGTGAGAAGTCCACAGTATAAAGGGTGAACAGGAAGGGAGCCAAAACCGTTCCCTGGGGGGCCCCCGTGCTACCAATGATCATGTCGGACACACAGTCCCGGGTTCTCACAAACTGAGGCCGGTTCGTGAAGTAGTCCAGGATCCATGATGACAGGTGCTGGTCCACCCCTACGCACAGCAGCTTGTCCTTCAGGATCATCGGTTGGATTTTTTTTTTTTTTTTTTTGTTACTTATTTGTACCCGTAGGTAGATTTGGTTTGCAGTCTGGTGACAAGCCACCGGCTGCCGGTCGCTGCGTGCGCGAGCGCCCTAAACCTACATGTTTTAGGTATGCGGGAGGAAACCGGAGAAATCCCGGAGTAAACCCACGCAACACGGGGAGAACATGCAAACTCCACTCAGCTCACTGTTGGTCGGGGGCTGGGATCGAACCCACGATCTCATGATCCCCGCGATCCCCCGGCCGAGGGTAAAACTGTGCTGCCACAGTGCTAAACCACTGCGCCACTGTGCAGCCGGATGGTGTTGAAAGCACTAGAGAAGTCAAAGAACATGATCCTCACCACATTCCCTGGCTTCTCCAGGTGGGACAGAGAACGGTGAAGGAGGAAGATCACCGCATCCTCCACCCCAATGTCATGCTGGTAGGCGAACTGGAGTGGATCCATCGATGGTCCCACCAGGGGGCAGAGGTGAGCAAGGAGCAGTCTCTCCAGGGTCTTCATCATGTGGGACGTCAAGGCCACTGGTCTGTAGCTGTTCAGATCTTTGGGGTGGGAAGTTTTTGGTACAGGTACCACACAAGATGTTTTCCACAGCTGTGGTACCCTCCCCAGCTTCAGGCTCAGGTTGAAGATGTACGCCACAATCCCACACAGCTGGTCTGCACAGGACTTGAGGAGCTTTGCGCTGATGCCGTCCGGTCCTGATGCCTTCCTCGCCTTGATCTTCCTCAGCTCCGTCCTCACCTGGGTCTTGGTCAGGGTCAGGTTGGGGGGCTGTGTGTTGGGAGTGGGGGGGGGGTGTTGGTGGAGTGGGGAGTGGGCAGCAGGACTTGATGTCTTTAGAGGCAGCAGTGGTTGTTGTGCAGTCAGGGGGGAGGGCGGTTGGTCAAACCTATTGAAAAACAAATTCAGATTGTTCGCCCACTCCCTGCCCCCTGTGGCCTGGGGGGAGGTATTCGGGAGCCCAGAGATGGTTTTAAGGTTTCTCCAGACACCGCTGATGTCGCTCTGTTGCAGCTTGTCCTCCATCTTCTTCCTGAAGCTGTCCTTGCCTTCTCTGATCTTTCTCCTCAGCTCCCTTTGTACGGACTTCAGAATCTCCCTGTTCCCCGACCTGAAGATCCTCTTCTTCTCTCTCAGAAGTGTTTTTATCTCAGGGTTGATCCAGGGTTTGTTGTTTGAGCAACACCGTATGGTCTTGGTGGGAACGGTTTTGTCCACACAGAAGCTGAGGTAGTCCGTGATAGTGTGAGTGAGGCCATCGATGTCCTCACCATGTGATCGCAGAGCTGCTCCCAGGCGGTGGTTTCAAAACAGCCCTTTAGAGTGTCCATTGCCTCCTCAGACCATAATTCCACTGTGTGCATGGCCGGAGGTTGTCTGTGCACTAGGGGTTTGTACACCGGCCGGAGATGAACCAAGTTGTGATCCGATCTCCCGAGTGGGGGGAGTTGTAATGAGGTGTACGCCTCCTTAGTGTTTGCGTAGAATAAGTCCAGTGTTTTATTGTCTCTAGTGTGGCATGTGACATACTGGGTAAATGTGGGTAGAATGGGAGATAGTGAAACATGGTTGAAATCGCCTGAGATGAGGAGAAGAGCATCTGGGTGTTCTGTCTGCAGCCTGCCGGTTACTGAATGGATGACGTCACGCGCTGTCCCAGCGTTCGCCGTCGGATTTGCATAAACAACAATGCAGATCACGTGTGAGTATTCCCTCGGGAGATATGTAGGCCGCATGATACCAGCTAGCAACTCAATGTCTTTGCTGCAGTGTCGTTGTTTAACAGTGATATGTCCCGGTCTGCACTAGTTGTTGTTAACATACATTATCACTCCACCGCCCCTTGCTTTGCCACTGTCTGGTGTTCAGTCTGCCCGCATCGTGTGGAAACCCTCCAGTTCAATGTTAGCATCTGCTGCTAGTTCAGTTAGCCACATCTCGGAAAACAAAAGGAGAGAGCATTCCCGGTATATGCTATCGTAGCGGGAGATAGCCGCTAGCTCATCTACCTTTCCCAGTAACGACCGTACATTCCCCATGACAGTAGATGGAAGGGAGGGTCTGTACCTTATATGTTTTGTCCTCCGCCTTACTCCAGCCCGACAACCACGGCGTTTTCGCCTCAGTTCCCTCGGTATGTCGAGTTTTTCAGTTAGCACCGGTTGGCAGTTGAGTGCTAGCAGCCCTTCCCTGCTGTATCGTCTCCTGTTATAAACAGTGGCTCCGTCCACCGGCTCAGGAGACATTTGGGACGATCTGTATGTCCGTGATATAAATGGAGTGAGAAAAAAACTGATCAAAAAGAGAGAGGAAGAAAAAAAAGACTCAGAATTGAGCCGCTGTTGCAAAAGGCAGCCGACTCGTGTGGCGCCGGAAGTTTTACATTCTTCTTAGCGCCATTTGCTTTTAGATTTTCTTATTTTGATGTGTTCTTAGTTCAGTTTCTAAGTATGGGTCTTTAGTTCCCTTTGCTCTGTGTTCTTAGTTTTATCTTGTATTTTATGTGTTTTAGCTCAGGTGTTTTCTCAGTGGGGCCCCTCATGCCGGATGCTGCCTGGCCCATCTGCAGGGGTGTTGGTCTCGTGGGTCGCTCTAGCTTGGGTGGGTGGGGGCTTTATACAACTGCCTACAGCTGTGGTGTGGGCCCTGGCCTGTCCTGGTTGGGGTGGCCTTTGTGGCGCCTTCTGTGGTTACAGGCTGTGTGGTCTCCTGGCGTGGGGGGCTCCACAGGATGGTTGCTCCTTCACGTGGTGCCTCAGTGCCAAGCAATGTCTCTTTTATTTTATATGTGTGTAAGAGAAGTAGGGGGTGATGTATGTGCCTGTGTGTGTTGTGTTTGTGGGTATGTTTTTGGGAGGGTTGGAAGGGGTGGGGATGTATAGTGTAAAATATGTAACTAAATATGTCTACTGTTTTTGTCTATGTAAAGCACGTTGCACAGCATCTAATGTTTAAAAAGTGTTATACAAAAAAAACCCCAAAAACATGATTGCAGTTGATAAGGTACAATTCTTAAGTAAGAAAAAATAAAACAATGGTTGACGCTAATGTTAGCTATCTAATCTAGCTCACGATATCATTAGGAATTCATTTCATCTGTATTTATAAAGCGCATATTCACAACACTCTCACAGCACTTTCAACTGTAGGGCAGACACCACAGTTGCATAAAGACCCCAACAATCACGTGATTCCCTGAGAGCAGCACTTGGCAATGATGGAGGGGAAAAAAAAAACAAAACTTTTAACAGGAAGAAACCTCAAGCAGAATCAGGCTCAGGGAGGTGCATTTATCTGCTGTGACTGCCTGGGGAGTGGGGTGGGGGGTGAGGTGATAGAAAAGAAGAAAAGAACAGACATGTAGAGAGCAAACAGTATGTCGGGAATTCAATCTATGAGAGAGAACAGACAGATGTTAATGACCAAGAAAATATTACTATACTTACTATATTATTATAGCAGCATATTGTATCTAAGGGAAGATTCAGGGTCACCTGATGCCACTCCAACTACAGCATAAACAGAGATTGAGTATTTCTCCCGAATCTAGATTGGCAGCTGGTTCTGTAGGAGAGGAGCCTGATAACTGAAAGATCTGCCTCATATTGTACATTTAGGATTCTACGTAAGTATTACAAGTAATCCTGAATTTTGTGAGCGCAGTGCTCGATTAAGATGATAAGATCTTTTAAGTAGGGGCCTGATCACTTATAGCTTTGTAAGTGAGGCGAAGGATTTTAAACTTCATTCTAGATTCTATGGGAAGCCAATAAAGGGAGACAAAAAAAAGAGATATAATCTCTCTTTCTAGCACCTGTTAAACTCTAGCTGCAGCATTTTGGATCAACTGAAGATTCTTTAGAGACATCCTGAAAACCTGATAATAAAGAATTACAGTGATCTAGACCTAACAAAAATGTGGATTAGTTTCTCAGCATCGCTCTGAGGGAAGATCTTTTAAATCTTACCAATATTATATAAATGGTAAACAGCAGTCTTAGAAATAACTTTGATATGTGAATTAAAGGACAAATCAATTCCATTCCATTGTCTGTCACTTTTCCGGGGATCTGAATCACAGAGGCAGCAGTCCAAGTAGAGAACACTTTACTTCCCTCTCCCCAGCCACTTCCTCCAGCTCTTCACAGGGGACACCAAGGTGTTCCCACACCAGCTGGGAGACATACTCTGTCAGGGTTGTCCTGGGTCTGCCCTGGGGTCTAATCAGGCATCATAATTAGATGCCCAAACCACTGCAACGGGCTCCTTTCGATGTGGAGGAGTAGCGGTTCTACTCTGAGCCTCTCCCAGATGAGTGCGATCCTCACCCTATCTCTAAGGGTGAGTCCAGCAATCCTAGGGAGAAAGCTCATTTCAGCCGCTTTTATCCACAATCTCATTCTTTCAGTCATTTTGCAAAGTTCATGACCATAGGTGAGGGTAGGAACATATACAGTATTGAGTGGTAACTTGACAGATCAGGACACATCTTGATAAAAAATAACTCCAAGGTTCTTCACAGAACTGTTAGGAGAATAAAACCACCTAAACTAAGAATAAATCTGTTTGACTGCATTCAAATATAATAAAGACTCCACCACATTATGGATCCTATTTTGACGGACATCCGCATACTTTTCTGACAGACTTTCTGCTGTATGCCAGTGTTTTTGTTAGTTTCTGTCAGCACATTGCCTGTTTTTTATGCCTTGTATCACGCCATCAAATTACCAGTAGACAGTGCACCCACTATGCGCTCGGAGGAGGACTGTCACTGTCATGTTCACCCCTTTCAGGGCATTAATGAGGCGCCAGATGCCGACAGAGAGTTTGTGTATATTTATTAAAGAAGGGTAACAAAATAACAAGCCACGTGGGGCAAAATACAAATAACTAACCATGCAACCCTGAAGGGTGAAATAAGGAGAGGAATAAAAAGTCACAAAGCACTTATATACAAAGAGCAAGGGCAAAACCTAACGCTGTAGAGTAACACTTACAAATGAATGAAGTGAGGGCGAAACCTACGCTGAAGAGAGACTGGAGCCGGACGTAGGGACTCCAATCATGGTTGACAACGTGGGAGCAGCGAGGAGTGAGCCTAAGCTGCCACCTTAAATACTAAACCCAAAAGCTAAGGGCCAAACAGGTGAAGAGAAAATATAATCACGGAATCATGATCAGCTGTGACAGGGCCGGCTTGACTTGACAGCTGGAAGTCCGGCTGCGGCGCTGTCACAGTAAAAGCCCCCGTGGTACAAATAATAACAGAACTAGGAGTGCAGAGGGAAAGGGAAAATACTGAGTGACTCGAGCGCGGATCAGCTCCGTGCTCGGATCACTACAGTCATTTCAAAGAGGTGTGGCGGCTTGCAATCTAACGTGCATTACTATTATAGTGCATTACATGAGAATCTGCTTTTGATCAGGAAAAAGGAGGGTCTATCATCAGAAGTGCATTGTTTAATGATATTTCAGTGGTGTATTTTGAAATCGCACAGCTCCGGAGCTGATGAGGAAACCACTTTTGCTAGGTTTTTCTGTTATTTTAATGGAAAGAGTAGTAATAATCAACAAAGGACAAATAACCATACTCATTGAACGTTTAAACCAGATGGACAGCAAGGGAAACATTAAATTCACCCATGAAGAAGAAACCAACAAATCCATATCTTTTCTGGATGCGAAAATCACCCACACAGATGACGGCAGCATCAACATCAAAATATACAGGAAACCGACACACACGGATTCGTATTTGTTATGAACTTCAGAATACCCCACAGCCCACAAACTCTCAGTTATCAGAACATTATATGACAGGACCAACATCATGACTAATCCACAGGATAAAGAGGAAGAAGAGGTACACATAATGAAGGCTCTGAAAAACTGTCACTACCCCAAATGGGTCATAGAAAGGAGACGCAAGCAAGTGGAGTCATAAATGGAGAGAAGGAAGGACCACACGAAAAGTAAACAACACAGGAACAGTCACACTCCCACACCTGAGAGGCATCACTGAAATAATGCAGACGACAAAGAAAAAATACCACATCAACGCCCCAGTAAAACCACACACCACCTTGAGGCAGTTCTTGGTTCATCCCAAAGACAGAATACCCACAGAAAACAAAAGTAATGTCATTCATGAACTACTATGCCATTCATGCAACAAAACCTACATAGGAGATACAGGAAGAACCTTTGGAACTAGAAAAAAGGAACACAGGGAAGATTGTGAACAAGAGAGAGTAGCAAGGTATACACAAGCACAAAAAGCAACAGCTGAAAAACAGAACCTGAAATCTTCTGTATCCAACCATTGCAAAAGAGAAAATAATATCATGGAGTGGGAAGAGGTAAATGTCACCTGCACAGAAAGCAACAAATACCACTGTTTGATAAGGGAAACCATCAAAATCAGAAAACAGACCGCAAGAAGCATCAACAAGGATGAGGGATCCTGTACCCTATCCCACAACTGGGATGCTGTCCTCCATAGGATAACAGACAGCAGGGGATGCAGTCGTCCTCTGCTGTCTGGTAAACCTGGATAAAACAGCCGATGAAAAAGCTGATTGTCACAACATCACCTGACCCTTCTAACAAAGGCTGCAAGAAGTGGCCAAAACATGTTTATGTAAAAACAACCCTTTTTCACTGTCTGATAGAAAAGAAATTCATCCATCCATCCATCCATCTTCTACCGCTTTCCCGGAGGTCCGGGTCACGGAGGCAGCAGTTCAAGCAGAGAAACCCAGACTTTCCTCTCCCCAGCCACCTGCTCTAGCACTTCAGAGAGGATACCAAGGTGTTCCCAGACCAGCTGGGAGACATAGTCTCTCACCGAGTTCTGGGTCTGCCTCAGGGTCTCCTCCCAGTGGGACGTGCCCAAAACACCTCAAGTGGGAGGCGTCCAGGAGGCATCCTAATCAGATGCCCATACCACCTCAACTGACTCCTTTAAATGTGGAGGAGCAGCGGTTCTACTCTGAGCCTCTTCCGGATGACTGAGCTTCTCACCCTATCTCTGAGGGTGAGTTCAGCAATCCTACGGAGAAAGCTCATTTCAGCCGCTTGTATCCGCGATCTTGTTCTTTCGGTCATTACCCAAAGCTCGTGACCATAGGTGAGAGTAGGAACGTAGATTGACTGGTAAATCGACAGCTTTGCCTTAGAACTAAGCTCTTTCTTCACCACAACAGACCGGTACAACGTCTGCATCACTGCAAATGCTGCTCCAATCCGTCTGTCAATCTCTCACTCCATTTTCCCTTCACTCGTGAATAAGACCCTAAGATACTTAAACTCCTCCACTTGGGGCAGGAGCCTGTCCCCAACCCAGAGGGGACAATCCACCTATTTCCGGCAGAGAACCATGGACTTGGATTTGGAGGTGCTGATTCTCATCAGCCGCTCAGCGGCAAACCGTCCCAGCAAGAGCTGTAGGTCATTGCTGGATGAAGCCAACAGGACAACATCGAGTCAAACAGGCTTTTTTTCACGCTAATATCTGACGTTTTCATGAGCACCATGTCACCAATTGTGTCAGTGGCTGGAAAACCCCCCGGCCATGTTGTGACATCATCGGGAGAACACAGCACTTGGCTGCCCATTGTACAGACAGGATGGAAGCAGTAGAAAACGTCGACGATAGTTCCAGCACATATAGTCTGGAATTGGATTGTGTTGTCCAATCTTCAGATGATTATAGTTCAGAAGAATGGGATGACAATGAAGAATCTGGGTGCATCAGACCTTATAGGTTTGAGCCATACCAAGCGGACATCGTGTCTAGCGAGTCAGACTCAGAGAGTGACGGTGGTGAGGCACACATGCCCGCCGCAGCAGCAGCAACAAACACACGGCAGGGGAACACCGAGTGGTATGCTTTTGTTACAGATATTGCAACAAATTATTTGTTCATAAATATAATTTATTTAAACCCGATTTTTCAATAAAATCATAGCACTGTATTTATAATAAAATTGAAACATCTACCTGATACTTTCAATCCCCCCCCCCCCACAAATGAACAAATAAAGAGATATTATTTTTTATTTTTGCAGGTGCCAGTGTGGTCTGTGTGTGAGCATGACAACAGAGGAGGAGAGTATTTGCTGTCAGGAGCAGGACAAGGTGAAGCAGAAAATTCCGGACGGTGCTATAATGTGTATCACTAGTCATCATAACTTCCCCGTGGTGTGTCTGAATGAAGATGTGTTGGAAGTGGCCTACCTCCTTGAATTGTATAATCAGAGGAGTTATTGTCTAATTTGACCTTGTTGGCTTTTCTTTCCCCCTTTGTTATATTATTCAGTTTCTCTTAATCTGTACTTTTAATCTATCCGAAATAAAGATTCATTCATTCATTCATTCATTCATTCATTCATTCATTCAAGTGGCCTACCTCACCTATAAACATTATGTGAATGTGGATTATGCAAACAATTGGAAGCGATATACAGCTTAGAGACAGTTCATTCAATGGTGCTACCACTACCTTGGTGAGAAAGCCCTGTGCCAATACCTGCCTGTGTCGTTCAAAAGATCAGAGAGACCTTTCCAATACAAGAGGGACAATATGTTGGTTTTAGTTATGCTGACTAACTACCTTTATGTTTTCATGGTATTGTTTTTCATTCAATAAATGTTTATCTGGCCACAACTGTTGTCAATTTTTACAAGAAAATAAAATTGCTGAATATTTATAGTGTGACACTTGAAAAGCTCATAGCTGTTGTCATCATTGGGACGTTGCATGCAATCCTGTATCAATTCTGGGTATTTGAATAAGAGAAATTAGAAATTAGAAATTAAAATTATTCTCTGTGTTACTGATGGCAATATCCTTAAAAATAATGTATTCCCTATTATTTATGTCTCATTAAAAATGCAATTTTGTTTGTTATCATTCTTTATTAACTGCTTTTGTCTTGTATCAACTGGCATGTGATTTTCAACAATAATAAGAAAAGCAATAGAAGCAACTGATAGTCCTCATTTTTTCTAGAGTTTGGTCACAAGAAAAACAATAATCATAACTGGTATAGCACACATGTACTATAACTATCAAAAATATTAAATTAATTATTATAACAGGAAAAAGTCCAAATTAGTGGCAATGAATACAATATAGTCAGTTGTTGTCACAAACCGAGCCCATGTTATCGTGTAGGCTTGGTTCTGACCGTTCTCTGTGGCTCAGGCATCGGGTTTATTATGTATTATCTTTTGAGATCTTGTCGTTTTTATATCTGTGTTACTTTTCTTTTCCATGCCTGTAGCCGCCGCTCTGGCCGGTGGTTGTTGGGCAGCCGTTTTGACCCACTTTCAGGTGAGCGCTGTCCGAGATTCGCCGGTCTGACCACGCCCCCTCTCTCTTTGACAGTCAGCTGTTCATGTTTTGTGTGCATCACCTGCCGTGTTGTCAGCCAGCCAATATTGCCAACACTATTACGACGTGTTAGCCACTCCACACAGCCGTGGTTCTGATGCGCCCCTTGAAGCGATGTCGGCCCTGGGGCGCAACCGCGGTTAACACGTCTCCTCTCCATGCGTTCGCTAGGCGATGTCGGCCCTGAACGCCAACTGTAAGTGTTTCTGTTTATTTTTGTAAGTCTTCACCTTTTTGGGAACTGTTGTCATCAGTCTTATGTTCTCAGGCGATCATCGGCTCCGGCCACTGCCTCGCAGCTGGCGGAAACTGCTACTTATTTGGGTGAGCTCAGCGCATCTCCACCTACCTTCACACCTGCTCCAGCACCTGCTCCAGCCTCCGCAGCCTCTGCAGACGTCCATGACCTCAGCAACAAACACTGGTTTCGTTTCGGGGCTAAACCAAAAGCTTCGCTTGGTCCCTCTCATCCTCCATCTGCGCCCTGGACCTTGGTTCGACCAGCTAATAACCATCGTTGAGCCACCAGAATGGGCCGCACCTCTTCTTTTCCTGTGTCCTTGGAAAACAGATTTGATATCCTTTCCCTGGAGGATTTTCCCATTCTGGATGCTGGCCGCCCGCCCGTGGATGCCCCTTGTCCTCCCTCCTTTCCTTCAGCAGCGGCTCATGTCTGCAAACCCCGGATAAAGACCACTTAGGGTGTGTCAAATTACACACCTGCTCCAGATAGAAGAAAAGAGCGCATCTCCCTGCCTTCGTAACAACAACATCATCCTCTTCACAATTCCTCTCCACATCAGAATCCACCGACAACCCCCCCCCCCCCCCCCAGACGACACTGGTAATTGGTGACTCGATCGTGAGGAATGTCAGAAGCAGGTACTGTATGACTCGAATTTTTCCCGGGGCTAGAGTCTCTGATATTTAGGCTCTTATCCCTAACCTGCTCAATGAATTCCCTCACGTTCAAACATTCATTGTGCATGTGGGATGCAATAACATCCCAGATGAAGCATTTGAGATTTTAAAAAGTGACTTCAGGAGCCTTCTGTCCACTCTTATGAACTGTGGCAGACGTGCGCTCATCTCTGGGCCTTTGGCCCCTCTCAGGTGAGGCTGCAATCGTTTTAGCAGAACTCTCAGTCTTAATTTTTGGCTGTGTTTTACTTGTCCTATTTTCAACATTGGTTTTGTTGACAATTTTAACTTATTTTGGAACCGCCCATCACTTATGAGGCCTGATGGCATCCACCCAAATAGACTTGGTGCACGTGTTTTAAGAGACAATCTCTTCTATTCGATTCAGTGTTTTTTGGTACAGTGACTGAAACTTGGTGTGTTTTCTCACTCTGAAGTTTCTGGGTTTGCCAAACTGCCCATTTTTGGTCCTGTTCCCACGTATTGTATCATTCCCATTAACTCGGGTGGTCTTTACCAATTGGATCAGCCTTTGTTTTATAATCCTTCAGAGATTGAGTCTGTCTCCCATTGCCCTAAATATTGTAACCCAGGACAAATCCAACACAACCTGAAAAACACTTGCACTTCTGCAGCTCCTCCTCTTCCACCACCTTTCAACCTTGCCCCTGTCTCCTCCCTTAGAGAACCTTTTTCTGCTCCCTCTAAAGTTAATAAAAAAGTTAAAAAAAATAGAATGCATAAACTTCCCAGATTGATTAAACAAAATGTTGGTAAAATTCTAATCCAGCCTCAAGTCCCTAAAATTAATAAAATTAATAATTTGGCCTCTGTTCCCCCCCCCCCCCCAAAGTTTAAAAATTAAATGTGGCTTATTAAACATTAGGTCTCTATCTCCTAAGTCTCTTCTGGTCCATGATCTATTAATCGATCACTAGATCGATCTACTATCCTTCACAGAGACCTGACTCGGGCTTGATGATTATGTTTGTTTGAATGAATCAACTCCCTCTGGGTATTTAAACTGTCATAACCCCAGAGGTTCTGGTCGTGGTGGTGGAGTTGCGGCAATTTTCCATTCTAAATTACTAGTTAATGTTAAGCAGAAATTATGCTTTAATTCCTTTGAAGGTTTGGGCCTCAGTGTGGGGCCTGTTGGCAAACTTGGCTTGAACCCAATTCTCTTTGCCATAGTTTATCGTCCTCCCACGGCCTATTCAGAGTTTCTATCGGAATCTGCTGAATTTTTAGCTGATTTAGAGCTGAAAACCGATAGAATAGTTATTGTAGGGGACTTTAATATACATGTTGATGTTGAGAGTGACTGTCTTAATAAGGCTTTCAATTCAATTTTAGACTCAATGGGGTTTTCCCAAAAAGTAAAAAATTCTACCCATTATTTCCACCATACATTGCACCTTTTTTTGACTTATGGTATAGATATCGAAAATCTGGTAGTGTCTCCTCATAATCCTGTACTGTCTGACCATTGTCTGTTAATTTTTGATTTCATTATCTCTGATCACTTATTTCCTAAGGTAAAATACTACTACAGCAGATGTCTTTCTGATGACGTTGTTGCTAAATTTTTGCAGATTGTCTCCTCTATGCCATGGGTCAACACAACAGAAACAGCAGAAATAAATGATGGAGAGTCTGCTCCATTCGTGATTGATAGCATGGTTGATGGTGTTACTGCCTCTCTGCATCGGACTCTAGATTTGGTAGCCCCTTTAAAAAAGAAAAGTCTAACCAGAGATTTCTTACACCTTGGTTTAACTCAGAAACTCATGGCTTAAAACAGAAAACTCGTCAATTGGAAAGGAAATGGCTTCAACTAATTCAAATGAATTCTACTTGGCGTGGAGAAATCATCTCTTAATCTATAAAAAAAATCTCTTAGAAAAGCTGGATCAAGCTATTATTCTGCATTAATAGAAGCAAACAAGAATAACCCCAGGTTTCTCTTCAACACTATAGCCAGGCTTACAAAGAGCCAGGACTCGGTCAATCCTTGCATCCCCCCTGAGCTTTCTAGTCAGGACTTTCTGAACTATTTCAACCTTAAAATTTTATCTATTAGAGATGAAATCAGTCAGATTCTTCCTACCGTAAACTCTAGTACATTAACTACTGCAACTCCCTCAATTGATATCTGCATAGATAAGTTTACTCCAATCGACCTCTTAGAGTTGGATAAAATAATTTCCTCTTCTAAGCCTTCATCTTGCCTTCTGGACCCTATTCCTTCCAGGTTATTTAAAATTATTTTCTCAATTATTGGTAGCCGTATTCTTCTTATCATTAATTCTTCTTTAACTCTGGGTTATGTTCCACTGGCTTTTAAAACTGCTGTAATTAAAACCTTACTTAAAAAACCAATGCTCGATCCTGGAGTTTTGGCCAATTATCGACCAATCTCTAATTTGTCTTTCATTTCAAAAATCTTGGAAAGAGTTGTTGCTGTGCAATTATCTGACCATTTGCAGGGAGTTGGTTTGTTTGAGGTGTTTCAATCTGGGTTCAGAGCTCATCACAGCACTGAAACTGCCTTAGTGAAGGTCTCTAATGACCTCCTGACTGCATCTGATAATGGACTTGTCTCTGTTCTTGTTCTTTTAGATCTCAGTGCAGCCTTTGACACTATCGATCATGCCATTCTACTTGATAGATTGGAACACTTTGTTGGACTCAGTGGAACTCTGTTGCAGTGGTTTAGATCTTATTTGTCTGATAGATTTCAGTTTGTCCATGTCAATGATGGATTTTCTTCCAGCTCTAAGCTCAGTCACGGAGTTCCACAGGGATCTGTGTTGGGCCCTACTCTTTTTAGTCTATATATGCTCCCGTTGGGCAATATCATCAGAAAGCACTGTATACATTTTCACTGTTACGCAGATGACACACAACTAACTATACCTGTCAATGAAGCCCGATGATTGTGATCAGTTGGCCAAGTTAGATGCTTGTCTTAAGGACATCAAAGCTTGGATGACTTGTAATTTTTTACTATTGAACTCTGATAAGACTGAAGTCATTCTCGTTGGCCCAAAACATCTTAGAAATTCCTTTTCAGATTATGCCCTTAATTTAGATGCTGCCACTCTCACTCTGAACAGTTGTGTGAGGAACCTTGGGGTGATTTTTGATCAGGATTTGTCCTTTAATTCACACATTAAAACTGTTTCTAGGACTGCTTTCTATCATCTGTGCAATATTGCCAAGATCAGGAGTATCTTGTCTCTGAATGATGCTGAGAAACTGATTCACGCCTTTGTCAGTTCTCGATTAGATTATTGTAATTCACTATTATTTGGTTGTCCTAAAGTATCTTTATAAAATCTTCAGTTGATTCAAAATGCTGCTGCTAGAGTTTTAACTGGTTCTAGAAAAAGAGATCATATTTCCCCGGTTCTGTCCTCCCTCCATTGGCTTCCCATAGAATTCAGAATCAAGTTTAAAATCCTTCTTCTTACGTTCAAAGCTCTTAACAATCTGGCCCCCCAATATATAAAAGATCTGATATTACCTTACCATCCTAATAGAGCATTACGCTCCCAAAATGCTGGCTTACTTGTGGTGCCCAGAATCTCCAAAAGTACAGTCGGAGGCAGAGCCTTCTGCTACCAAGCCCCTTCTCTCTGGAACCAGTTACCACTCTGGGTCCGGGAGTCAGACTCGGTCTCTGTTTTTAAGAACAGGGTAAAATCCTTCCTTTTTAATATAGCTTTCGTTTAAGGAGGGTTTTTGTGTCTTTTAACCCCACTCTTGTTCGATTGTTATCTGATCCATACTGCTAGTTGACCTCCAATATTGTATTTGGCAACTTGCTGCTATGTTCTTTATGTCTGTCCTTTCCATCCTCCCTATCCCCTCATCCCCAGCCAGTCGCAGCAGACGACTGCCCCTCCCTGAGCCTGGTTCTGCTAGAGGTTTCTTCCTTCCAAATGGGAGTTTTTCCTCTCCACTGTCGCTTAGTGCTTGCTCATAGGGGATTGTCTGATTGCTGGGTCTTTCTGTGACTGTGTTTGTTTTTTTTTTCTGCACTGTGGCGCCACGAGACGGCTTTTGTTGTGATGTGGCGCATTATAAATAAAGCTGAATTGAATTGAATACACGTGCTGTGGTGAATCCTGCGCGTAAATCCATTCATCCTTCCCCTCCTCCATGCGCTGCGTAAAAGCGCACGAAGAGCGAACAAGGACGCTTATGACAGTTGGAGCTGAAGCGAGTGATGTGGTTTTTCACGGCCTGCTGTTTTTTCTAAGCCTGTGACATAACGCGAAGGCATAGCCGTAAAACTAAAACAAGAAACCAGTGAAACTGTCTGCTACAAAGCTGCTGGCATTCCAGTCCACAACATCGGTGTCCGTTCTCCTGCTGACGTCATTTCCGACTCCTTCTTCATTCGGTGGGCAGCACCACAGTCCAGTCAGTGGCTGCGTTTTTTTGATGGTATCTATGTTATGCAGGCACGGTTGTAAATATTATATTGATTATCGACAATGACTTTTGGGTTTACACAACAAGCTAAAAAATGTCAAAATCGTGTCATCAGGCAAGGTTTCATTATTATTTGCAAATCCATTAAACAATTCAGCTGATTTTTCAGTCCATTCTTCACCATTTGTTCTTTGTAATATAACTGACTGGGCATCAACTGTGATTGATGTCTTCCTTATTATCAAGCAGCACTACTGTCTGGTGCATTTTGGTTCACACACGTGCTTTGGTCAGCGCAAAGCCCGTCTTAAACCATCATGATCACAGTTCACTTTAGATAATACGCCTCTTTGCATTACAGGGATGGGAAGGATCACTTTGGATTGGAGGATCCAAAATACACCTATGTTGTCTTCACTACAGCGTGGGAGCTGTAGTTATCCAACCAGGTAAACTCTTCTTCACATGAAAAAATGACTTGAGTCGTAGTAAGCTTCTATTAGCTGTTTACTGTAGCTTTTTTCCACTTCATACAAGGGCAGAGTGAAAACAGCAAAATACAGAACACATTCTCTCACCATTTACACAGCCACATACTCTCCAAACTATCCATACACTGTGGGCGACCCCCACAGCCTACGGACAAGCAGAGCGCTCAGCTGGAGCAATTAGCATAACAGTGTGATGTATGGACTGATATCAATGGGCAGCCTCTCCTTCCTGCCAGTAATCCTGCTATTGATATGTATGACTCTCATGTAAATGTCCCATGCATTCCTGCTGTACTGTGATGCTAATGTGCCATGCATGCATTGTCTAGCTGGGTATATAAGTGACTGAATATCATTTGCTCTCTCTCTTACTACTGCTGTTTTGATCACACGCATTGCCTGTTTGCTGAGGGCTTGCTCCAGTGCACTTTCACAGCACTGGAGTGAGTCCTGTGATGGTGGATGAATAAAACACCCTTTTAAAGTTCAGTTCGCCGTGCCTGCACTTATTCTGTGCCTCCACATCAGGGTACACTTATTATCATCCGCCACACTGGTGACCCCAAATACAAGAACACGCTGACGACAAACGAACGCAGCTGCCTGACGCAAATGGACTGCCCTCCCTTCTGCCACACGGGAGACCTCGATGCAGAGCCAACACCAGGTGAACTCTCCGGAGATCATCCACGACCAGGAAGGCTGCAGAGAGCATCATGGTGCGACCCTCGCCAGAGATCTGCACATCCACGCTGGGACCGGCCGAGGGACAAAGAGCGTCTACTTCCTCTCACCGCTCCTCCGCATGACCCGGCACGAGCGAACGACAGCAACAGCCCGAACAGGGAGGACCATCGGTGCCGACGACGCTGATCTCCAGCACCCTCCCTGACCCTGACTCGCCTCGACAGCGGACCTGCCATGCACCGAACCCCCGCACGCACACCTGGGGGTTACGAGGACAGTGCACCACGCACGGGACAATACCGGCTCCACAGACCGCCATCGTCCTCCGCCGCTGCACACGCCCGAGAGACACGGCCGACCGCCATCCTCGGAACCTTCAGGGCTGCTCACACACCTGAAGCACACACGCAGCCCGCACACAGGATTTTGTATGGGTCTCAGCCACGGCGCACAATGGGAATTCAGCCGTCAGCTGTCCCCGAGGGCTTTAGGGCTGTGCGCGCACCTAAAGCCAACACGCCAAGTCTCTCACACAGCTGCAGCTCCTGTTTTTCTTCATAGCCGCGAGAGGAGTCAGAGACAAATTTTTCTTCTCACAGATGCTGTGGATCTCCGCCACGTTCAACGGGACAGCCCCTCAACATCGTGGGTCCACATGCAATTTTTGCGCGGCCCGGACAACTTTGCCGTCCCGGGCCGGCACTCGCTACCGCCACCCTCCTCTCTCCCGCTCCTCCGGCACAGAACTTTTCCCGCAGCTCGCTCCCAAAGCCGGACGATCGAGGCCTCAGCCCCCTGCTGAGCCCTCTGCGGGGGGAGTAGTGTGGGCGACCCCCACAGCCTACGGACAAGCAGAGCGCTCTCCTGCCAGTAATCCTGCTATTGATATGTATGACTCTCATGTAAATGTCCCATGCATTCCTGCTGTACTGTGATGCTAATGTGCCATGCATGCATTGTCTAGCTGGGTATATAAGTGACTGAATATCGTTTGCTCTCTCTCTTACTACTGCTGTTTTGATCACACGCATTGCCTGTTTGCTGAGGGCTCGCTCCAGTGCGCTTTCACAGCGCTGGAGTGAGTCCTGTGATGGTGGATGAATAAAACACCCTTTTAAACTTCAGTTCGCCGTGCCTGCACTTATTCCGTGCCTCTATATCAGGGTACACTTATTATCATCCGCCACAACACATGTAAATAAAGTAGTTTGAACTAACCACAAATACTCATGAAATGCAAATGTTTTAACCTTAACTTATTAACTTGACAATTTATGTTTTTAACTTATGACATTGTTTCTCTGGTGTGAACAGTTAAGCAGCAGGTAGTGAGGTTCAACCAACATTTCTTCAAGATGGCTGCCAGGACATGAGCTAAGCATGTTAACAAATGTCAAAGTAAAGTTGTTTCAAAATAAAGGACAAACTAACACTATGCCTGAAGGGCAGCACAACACCACTGAATGATTAGACCAGCCTCTCTGTGTCATGCACCGGTGGAAAGTTCATTGTTATGCCGTCGTGATAAGGAAATGAACTTGGAAAGGCACATAAATGTGTTCTGCATCACTGACAACTGACCAAACTATCCCGTCGTTGTAATACGGCCCTATTTTTCTCAGCTAAACTCTGTGGAGTAAATGATCAGTTACAAAAGTTGTTTTAAATGTTTCAAGGGGTTTCACTGCAGAAACACTATGCAGTATAAGGAACCCATAACCAGTGCTTGATTTCATTTGAACGGAAGATTTCGGTGACAATATCATAGAAGCAAATTTATTCAGTTCTGAAGAGCGCTACCTGGCACATTGCCTGCACAAATAGCATCAAATTTCACAGATTACACTTCACAGCCAAGATATAACTGCATTCAGCGACAGGCCCTGTATGCTGAGCAACAGTGACACACTTG
This sequence comes from Pholidichthys leucotaenia, assembly GCA_020510985.1. Lineage (NCBI taxonomy): Eukaryota > Metazoa > Chordata > Actinopteri > Cichliformes > Pholidichthyidae > Pholidichthys > Pholidichthys leucotaenia. The sequence goes on along the minus strand of CM035836.1, from coordinate 282,255,521 downwards.
GCAGACAAACAACTGCTGATTATACAGGCTAAAAATGTAATGTAGAGATATGTTATAGTGAAACAGAGATGCTTCTGTCAGTGAATAACTGTAGAAACACAGGGACTCTGAAAGGCTGCAGGTAATTACAGACTACATGATTGATATGCACAATTCCAGGTGGGTTTCGTAGAATTCTTAACATTTTGTGGATAAACATGCAGCCAGTGGTTCAGCCTTGACAATGCAGTTGGGGTAGTTTTTAATCAGGCACCAATCTGCAACTGACAGGTGACAAACAACAACAACAACAAAAAACAAAATATTGGCACACTTAAGAAATTTAGTGATGTTGACAAGATCCAAAATGTGACAATTTAAGGTTAACGTTGCTTTGAATGTCAGCATATCCGCAAGGCCTGTGCACTGAAAAAATAACTTGTAGAATTTATTTTAAAAAATTTTCACAACAATTCACACTCACTTTTTCGAAGTAAGTTTAAATACAGTAATATCAAGTACAATACACTTGCCAGTATCAAGTAAAATGTACTTGTTTCTTCCCTCAGCATTCGTAAAGATATTAAGTAAATGTTACTTAATTATTTTCAAACAGGAACATCACCATAATAAAAATACTAAGTAAATCTTACATGTCTGTAACATTTGCTGTTTTCATGTGAATAAGTAGATTTTTTATTTTTCTGTTCGAAAATTTGAATGACTTAGTTTTAAGTTATTTTACTCACTATAATTATGTAAATGTTGCTTACTTCCATGTGATAAATGTTACCATATGCATTTCATATACATGTACCATAAATCACTCAATTAATATATAAAGCAATTGAATTATTTCTTTATTTTGACAACCTTAAAGTGGCATAATTGGCATTAATCAACACACCGCATTTTTTTTTTTCTGTTTTGCTTCTTCAAGTGACTGGCAGAAATGAAATAATAAATAATAAAAACATAAATAAATTCAATAAATAAAATACAATTTAAAAAAAATTAAAACACTGACTGCAATGAACAACATAATCTTAAAATAAAAGTGAAAAATTCATTTCATTTATTCATTGTCAAACTGCTAATTCTGTTAAGAACTGCTGTAGCCTATGTCAGCTATCATAGGGTGAAGCTTAGGAAACTCTGGTTTCCTCCCGCAGTCCAAAAACATACATTAGGTGAATTGGAGATGCTAAATTTCCTGTAGGGCTGAGTGTGTTTGTCTGCCTTTATGCCCTGTGATTAACAAGCAGCTTGTACAGGGTGTTTCACCACCTTCACCCTATGATAGCTGGGACAGTGTCATGAGCTGAGCACAGGCGGTTTCTGCCTTGCTCAGTCTCATCTCTCTTTCTCTGTATTTATATATTTGTTGTATTTTGTGCTTTTTGGTTTCTGTTGTTCTTGCATTGTTTTCCATTTTCCTGTTTGTCTTAGTTTGTCACACTCTTATTTTGTATTAATTTGTATTTAGATATCAGTCCGCATTTGTTGATATTTTATTCTGCATATCTTTATTGTTGTGTTTTTTTCGCTGGGCTGACAGCTGTCAGTGATATTTCTGGGGTTGTGCTCCATGTGGGCGTCGCCCCTGTCAGCTGTCAGCTCCACTGGCTCCTCTCTCATTGCCCCCAGCTGGTCCTAATTATGAATCGTTATTACCTTCTGCCCGCTCATGTGACCCACAACTGTCATTGCTTATGTAAATTGTTTTTGACACTATTTAAGGGCAGTTACTTTCATTGCTCATTGCTGCTGTCTTGACTGAGTTTCTCTTCAGCTCCACCAGAACCCTGTCCCTACTCTGGTGTACCTTATCAGTAAGTTTGCTCTCTTGTTTGTATTTTGTGTTTGAGCTCAGTTTGGACTTATGTTGTGTTATTTTCAATAAACCTCACAAACTCACAGTTCAGTGCATGGGTCTCACCTCTCTGCCCCGAAGGGTAATTCATGACAGATAGGCTCCAGCAACCCCACCACCCTTAACAGGATAAGCAGTTTAAGAATGAATGAATGAATGAATGAATGAATGAAGATATTCTAAAAAGGCTCTTAAAGTAAAGTCCACTGAATCCAATACAGACTGCTGCAATACAAATATTCCATTAAAACAGTAAACTGTAAAAAACATTTAAACCTCTGGAATAGTGCAGTCACAACATAACATGTTTAATGGCAAACCAAAAACATTTCAGAGAGATAACTTCCAGCAATGGGGTGGCCAGGTTAAAGGCAAGGGACCAATTATTAGCATTTCTTCACAAATGTGTAAGCAAGTCAACATTACCAAAGCCCCACATTAAATTTTTTGTGATGTGCAAGTTTATATCTTAAAGGCTCATTGGTCCATACAAGACAAGTTGCTGGTGAGTGGAGGGTCCTGTGGAATGTTCAGTAAAGTTACTGTTAACAGTCATTTGGAAGATGGAAAAATGAACTGAGGTGTGACAGCAGCTGAGACTAAACAGATTGGCCATAGAGTTGAAGACAGCAATTTCAACTTTCACACTTGTATTTTTGGGGACAGCTTAAGCCCATCCAGTTCTCAGAAAAGTTTATGACACACCTCAAAAGTGTAATGTAATATTGGAGGGTATGCAAGGTTGAGGGCATAAGTCAGTCCCATAAGCAGTATGCAAACTTGAGTAGTGTTGTCGCGTCCTTGTAACATGTGCTTGCCTTCAAGAAGGATGGATACATCCACTGGATCCTCTCCAACACCATGAACAACCAGGATCCTGAGGATGTAAAGAGTAGGATCTCTGCAGCAGTCCTCCTCTATACAATGTACAAGGGACAAAACATAATTTCTTCAATCACTAATAGTAACTTCATTGCCAAGGCAGAATGAACACATACAGCAGGAGAATAAATATTAAACACAGCAACATTTTTCTCATTAAACATATTTCTGATGGAGCCATTGACCTGAGATTTTCACCAGATATCAGTAACAACTCAAGTAATCCATACATAAAAAGAAATCAAGGCAATTGTGTTCACAAAACAAGTTATATTTAATAAAACTGAATGACACAGGGATATATTGTAGTATTTTATGTAGTATTAGTATTATATGTATATTATTATGATATATTGAAGTATTGAACAAGCTTGGTGAAAATCATTTAACATCTAGTACAAAAGCCGTTGTTGGTAATAAGAGCTTCCAGACACCTCTTGTATGGCAAAACTAGGTGCAGGCATTGCTCAGGAGTGATTTTAAGCCATTCTTCTACACAAACTGTAATCAAATCTTGAAGGTTCTGTAGGTGTCTTCTATGAACTCTGATCTTCAGTTCATTCCATAGATTTTCAATTGGATTCAGGTCAGGTGACTTACTGGGCCATTCGAGCAGCTGTATTTTATTTCTCTGGAGCCAGTTGAGAGTTTCCTTGGCTGTGTGTTTGGGATCATTGTCTTGCTCAAATGTCCACCCTTGTTTCATCTCCAGCATCTTGGCAGATGGCAACAGATTCTTATTAAGGATGTCTCTGACATGATTTGGAACCCAGGAGACAGACGCTGACACGAGTAGATTGTTTGACAATTATTTATTAATTAAAGTGATGAGTGTTGCGTGTGTGAATGAGTGAGTGAGTGTGATGCTGTCTGGTCACTGGAGCTGAGCGATTCCTGCTGCGACCTGGCAACCCTGGAACACACAAGCACAGGGGATTATTACAGTTCACATGAACAGGAAGCTGAAGCTTGTGCTGCTTACTTGCAGGCGCCGCAGAGAGAATCTTGCTGGCTCCGTGTCCCGGTGCAGCGTGGTGCGCGTGGTGCTCGATGCTGAGGTGGTGAGGAAGAGCTCCAAGGAGGAGGAGATGGCGTCCCGTTGACAGGGAAGGTAAGTCCACCGCCAGGGAGGTCCACCTGTGCACAGGGGAGAACACTAGGAAGGGATGAGTGATGTGGTATCTTACGTGACGTGGCTCGGCGTGGCGACTTGGTTCTGACTCTGGCTTGAGGTCGTATCCTAGACGCGTTGCGAGGCAAAGACGACAGACGACTCCGTGCAGGGCAGTCTGAGATCCTGGCTTTTAAAGCCCGTTGATTACCAACAGCCGGTGTGTGCGCAGCTGAGGATGATGACGGTCCAACGGCCGCCATGACAGTACTCCCCCCTCTAGCGGTGCCTCCAGGCACCTGCCCAATCCTACCTGGATGCGCCCGATGAAAATCGCGGATCAGCTGCTTGTCAAGGATCAACACTGGGCGAATCCAGGAGCGATGCTCAGGGCCAAAACCCTCCCAGTCCACCAAATACTGAAGACCCCGACCCTGCCGGCGAACATCAAAGATGGCAGTCACCCCCCAAGCCGGGTGGCCGTCGATCATCCTCGGGGGGGAAGGAGCCACGGGGGGAGGGCACAGAGGATCTGCGATGTAAGGCTTGACCTGGGAGACGTGAAAGGTAGGGCAGATGCGCATAGAAGAGGGGATAGCAAGGCGCACAGACACAGGGTTGATAATATGAGAAATTACAAAAGGCCCGATGAAGCGCTTGGTCAGCTTGCGCTTTTTGGCCAGCACACTGATATTCTTAGTGGACAACCAGACCTTCTGACCCACCTTATAGTCCGGGGCGGGCCTCCTGTGGCGGTTGGCCACCTGGATATTACGTTCCGTAGTCCTAAGGAGGGCTCTGCGGGTGATGGTCCAGATTCGCTGACAGCGCCTCACGTGAGCCTGCACCGAAGGGACCGCCACCTCCTTCTCCTCCTCCGGGAACAGTGGTGGATCAAACCCTAGAGACGCCTTAAAAGGGGACATCCCCATAGCAGAGGACACCGTGATGTTATGTACGTACTCGATCCAGGGTAGAAACGTGCTCCAAGAAGAGGAGCAGGAAGAGATGACACAGTGAAGCGCAGCATCCAGCTCCTGATTAGCCCGCTCACACTGACCGTTGCTCTGCGGGTGGTACCCAGAGGAGAGACTAGCCGTGGCCCCCAGCACCGTGCAGAATGCCTTCCAGACCTGGGATACAAACTGTGGTCCTCGAGCCGATACGATGTCAGCCGGGATACCATGAAGACGGACCACATGCTGTACTAGAAGGTCCGCCGTCTCCCACGCCAAAGGCAGCCCCCGGAGAGGCATAAAATGAGCTGCCTTGGAGAAACGGTCCACTATCGTCAGGACTGACGTAAAATGACCAGAGGGGGGCACACCCGTTACAAAGTCCAAAGCTACGTGGGACCAGGGGCGAGAAGGAACTGGTAAAGGGTGAAGAAGACCCGCCGGGGGGGAAGATGATGATTTCCCGGTGGCGCACTGGGCGCAAGCCCGGACATAGTTGTTAACATCCCTCCTCAATCCTGGCCAACAGAAGGCTCTTTGGAGAAGATCGATGGTGTGGGCAACTCCCGGATGGCACTCCAGCTTGGACGCGTGACCCCATTGAATAACCTGGCTCCTGACAGAAGGGGGAACGAACAAACGGCCCGGGGGACCCCCACCCGGGTCGGGCTCCGTCTCCTGTGCTCTCCTGACCTTGTCCCAGATCTCCCATGACAGAGCACCCACCACACAAGACGACGGCAGGATAGTCTCCTCCTGCTCCCAGTGGACTGTGTGTCAAACTGCCTCGAGAGGGCGTCAGGCTTGCCATTCTTGCTCCCCGGCCGGTGGGTGATGGTAAAATTGAACTGGCCAAAAAAAAGAGACCAGCGGGCCTGGTGAGTGTTCAACTGCTTGGCCGTCCGGAGATACTCAAGGTTCCTATGATCCGTCCAGATGATGAACGGCTGGGCAGCCCCCTCCAGCCAGTGCCTCCACTCCTCCAGGGCGAGTTTCACGGCCAGCAGCTCCCTGTCACCAATACAGTAATTCCTCTCTGCGGGTGTCAGGCGGTGGGAGAAGTAAGCACACGGCCGGATCCTACCATCCACCGGAGAACGCTGGGAGAGAACCGCCCCAACTCCCGAATCCAAGGCATCCACCTCCACAAGGCACTGCAGCACCGGATCCACCTGGGTCAGAACACGGGCCGAAGCGAACTCCTCCTTTAATCTCCAGAACGCTGTGGCAGCCTCCTCACTCCAACGAAAAGGCACCTTAGGAGATGTAAGACCGGTCAAGGGGCGGGTGATGTTCCCAAAATTCGGCACGAACCGGCGGTAGAAATTGGCAAAACCCAGGAACCCCTGCAACAGTTTCCTGGACGTGGGCGTGGGCCAATCCACCACCGCCTTGACCTTGGCCAGGTCGGGAAGCACCTGATTGCGGGCAATAATGAAACCAAGAAAAGAGGTCTTGTCAGTTTGGAACTCACATTTCTCAGCTTTGACAAACAGCTGGTTCTCCAGTAGGCGCTGCAGGACCCATCGCACATGCACCTGGTGCTCTTCCAACATGCGTGAGAAGATGAGGATGTCATCAAGGTAGACGAACACGAAGGAGTTAAGGAAATCCCGGAGGAAGTCGTTTATCAGATGCTGGAAGACGGCCGGAGCGTTGGTTAACCCAAACGGCATCACCAGGTACTGGAAATGGCCGCTTGGGGTCCGGAATGCCGTCTTCCACTCGTCGCCCTCCCTGATGCGCACCAGGTGATACGCGTTACGCAGATCCAGTTTCGTAAACCAAGATGCCCCCTGGAGGGAGTCGAAGGCCATGTTCATCATCGGCAGTGTGTATTTGTCCTTGATGGTGATCTCCTTAAGTCCTGGGAAGTCTATGCAGGGACGCAGTGAACCATCCTTCTTTCCCACGAAGAAGAAACCTGCACCCACCGCCGAAGACGAAGGACGAATAATCCCAGAACTAAGGGACTCCTTAATATGAGTGTCCATAGCCTCGCGCTCCGGGGCAGACAGGCTCTATAGACGACTTGCCGGGAGAGGGGCCCCCGCCCTGAGATTGATCGCACAGTCATAAGGACGGTGAGGGGGAAGGGACAGCTCCCGTGACTTGCTGAACACCGCTCCCAGATCGTGGTCGACTTCTGGTACCATGGACAGGTCCGGGGGTGGTGTCGAAGGAGAAGGCACCGATACCGAGGGAGCACACGCCGCAGACTGGAGGCAGGCACTCAAACAAAAGGAACTCCACGCGATGATACTTCCAGCTTGCCAATCAAAAGTGGGGTTGTGGAGCCGTAGCCATGGGTACCCCAGGATCACAGGTGAAGAGGAGATGGGTAATACCAAAAAACGAATCTCCTCCCGATGGTTTCCAGAGACTATCACTAACACGGGGACCGTCTGGTGGGAAACAGAAGTCAGTGACGTCTTGGATAACGTGACGAGATTGACAAGTGGGCAAAGAGGTTGACAGCTGAGGCCCATCTGGGTTGCCAGGTCTCTGGAGATGAAGTTCTGCTCAGCTCCAGAATCAACTAGGGCATGTGTAGTATGTTCCTTATGTTTGTAAAGTAGCCTAATGGGGACACGGCAACTAGTGAGGGGCTTTTTCTGTTTAATGTCCGTGAATCCCCCTACTGTGATCCACGGACCTCCCCTTTTAAACCGATTTGGACATTCGGCAACCCCGTGAGACCCATTGCCACAATAAAAACATAGGCCCAGATCCCGGCGGTGCTGTCTCTCAGCTGCTGAAACTCCTGATTGTCCGATAACCATATCCTCCTGCTCCGGAAGTTCCTCTGACGAGGGCAGAGCGAGGAGAGGTGACTAGCGGAGCGAGGGCGGGGTTTACTCGAATGGCTAATTGTCCTCCGTCCGGCCGCTCGCTCCCTCAGCCTACTGTCCAAACTAATAGTGAGAGAAATTAATTCCCCTAACCCGTCTGGTTTATCCCGTGCCACTAATTCATCCTTCAGCTCCGAACTAAGGCTGCGGAGGAAAATACCACAAAGCGCTGGCTCCCCCCACCCGAACCTCAGCGGCTAATACCCGGAAATCTACGGTGTAATCGGCGGCAGATCTACTGCCCTGCCGAAGGCTTAGCAGCCGATCAGTTAGCACCGTGCCCCGGTCTGTATGATCAAACACCTCCAGAAATTCTGCCACAAACTGCTGGTAAGTCAAAAGGGGATGGTTGGGTTTAGCCATAATAGTATAGGCCCAATCTAATGCCCTCCCCACGAGCAGATTGGAAATGTACCCAATTTTGCTTTGATCGGTGGTGAAATCTCCCAGGACGCGGAGAAAGACTGATTCACAATGGAGCAAAAACCCTCGTGCTTCCCCGAGTTTTCCGCTGAAGCGGGCGGGGGTAGGCACGGGAGTGGGATGAGGTAATGATGGCTGGTATGTTTGGCTAGCAGTCGAGGCTACCGGGGCTGGTGAAACCCCAGCGGTCGGGGGGAACGCCTGGCGTCCTTCCAGGCCATCCAGCCGGCTGTTAACCTGAGGTAACAGGTTCCAAATAACTGTCTGCTGGTGAGCTATCAAATCTACTCGAGCGCTAAGAGTGTTAATACAGCGCGCCAGCGCGCTGTCAGCTGGGTCATCTTGACGGAGTCGTACTGACATGATTTGGGACCCAGGAGACAGACGCTGACACGAGTAGGTTGTTTGACAATTATTTATTAATTAAAGTGATGAGTGTTGCGTGTGTGAATGAGTGAGTGAGTGTGATGCTGTCTGGTCACTGGAGCTGAGCGATTCCTGCTGCGACCTGGCAACCCTGGAACACACAAGCACAGGGGATTATTACAGTTCACATGAACAGGAAGCTGAAGCTTGTGCTGCTTACTTGCAGGCACCGCAGAGAGAATCTTGCTAGCTCCATGTCCCGGTGCAGCATGGTGTGCATGGTGCTCGACACTGAGGTGGTGAGGAAGAGCTCCGAGGAGGAGGAGATGGCGTCCCGTTGACAGGGAAGGTAAGTCCGCTACCAGGGAGGTCCACCTGTGCACAGGGGAGAATACTAGGAAGGGATGAGTGATGTGGTATCTTACGTGACGTGGCTTGGCGTGGCGACTTGGTTCTGACACTGGCTTGAGGTCGTATCCTAGACGCGTTGCGAGGCAAAGATGACAGACGACTCCGTGCAGGGCAGTCTGAGACCCTGGCTTCTAAAGCCCGTTGATTACCAACAGCCGGTGTGTGCGCAGCTGAGGATGATGACAGCCCAACGGCCGCCATGACAGTCTCTGTACGTTTGTCCATCCATCTTTTCTTCAATTATATTAAGTCTGCATGTACCATGTGCTGAAAAACAACCCCCATAACATGATGCTCCCACCTCCAAACTTCACTGTTGGTGTGGTGTTTTTGGACTGATGTGCAGTGCCATTTCTCCTCCAAACATGCTGTGTGTTGTGGCATCCAGAAAGTTCAATTTTGGTCTCATCTGACCAGACTATATTCTCCCAGTAATTTACTGGCTTGCCCAAATGTTTTACAGCAAACTTTAAATGAGCTTCAACGTGCGTTTTCTTCAGCAATAGAGTCTTGCGAGGGGAATGGGCATAGAGCCCATGTTGGTTGAATGCAATACTTTCTTTGAATCAGCAGTACCTCCAGGTCTTTCTTTTCACTTGACATGTGGATTGCCGTATGATTATTATATATATTTGTGTACATGCATACAGGGTGTGTACAGGATGTGTGAGAGTAAGTGTGAGTGTGGCTGCGCTATTGTGCATGTGGTGCTGGTGAGCACTGGGGTGTGACATTGGTGGGTCCTGGATTGCATGGCCTGGCTCTCCTCACCCTGGGATGGGATCTGGGGACGGTGTGTGGCTTCCAGAGCCAGTCTGGGAACTGGCTTCTTGGGGGGGGGGGGGGGGGGGGGGTGAACTTTCTCTTGGACCACCCCCCACCCCCAATTTTGGGTGGATCAAAGATCTTACTGGATACATTTAGGGTTTTGGGGTGGGGGTGTGCCGTACCATGTCGGTGAAGAGGATCCCTCAGTCTACTATTGCGCCATGGGGCTGCCCTCACCTCAGTTTTAATTGTACTATAGACACTGAGGGCTTGGGCGGATGGGAGGTCTGCTGCCCATAGCAGTGGGTAGTGATGCTTTATCCCACTATCCCCTCAATTTTAACTGCACTTTCACACACTTGCACCCAGTGACACCACACATATAACACTCACCCATCACGATTTACGCATGGGGGGTGGGGGTCTTCCTCCACCCCTGCTGCCCTCCTTCTGCTGTGGGCTTGGGTCCTGGCTGGTGACCTGGGGCCCGCCATGCTGTTGTCATCCCAAGGTGCTACTGCGAGTGAATAGGTCCGAGCAAGGGAGTAAGCAAGAGAGTGAGTGAGCAAGTGAGTAAGTGGGAGTGATGAGTCATAATGGTGGTGGTGGGTCGGATTTGTGTGGTGCTTTGCATGTCGGGTGGCATCTCTGGGCACTTGTGGTGGGTCTGTTGGTCATTCGCTCCTGGCAGGCATTGGTGGTGGTGGGCTGCTTCTGTATCCGCAGCTGCTTTTGGGTAGGTTGGCTGGGGTGTGGCTGCTGGTTCACGCCAGCAGCCTCCCTGGCCGCTGCTGGGCATTGGTGCATGTTCGTGCCCACTGCATCTGCGCCGTGGCCACCCCAATTGTCGGGGGAGAATAAGTCTCATTGTGTAAGAGAGAACACAAGTAAATGTGAGTGAGTCAGAGTGCAAATGAAAGTGTACATATGAGTGAGCGTGAGTGGAAGGAAGCATGTTTGAGTGCGAGCGACTGTGAAGGCGAGTGGGAATGAAAGCGAGACTGAACAAGTATGGGAGTGGGTGAGCGTTAATGCGTCTGAGTGTGGGAGTGTGAGTGTAAGACTGTGTGAAGGAGAGGGTGAGAGAGTGAGTGTATGTGAGAGCATGAGGGTGTGAGTGCATGAGAGTGAGTGTTTGTATTGGTGGGGGGTGCTGGACTGAGGGGATAGCGCCTCCTGGTACATCCTGGCTGCATGGGCTCCCTTGGATTGGGGACACTGGCCCCCCGTGAGGCTTCCCATGCCTTTCTGCCTCCTTTCCTGGGTGTGGGGGCCTGGTGGCTCCCGGAGCGTGGGCTGGGGCGCTGGGGTGGGTGCAGGCCCACTGTGGAGGGAAGGGGTGTCCGGAGGGTGTGTGCCAGGGATGCAGGCCGGTTTTCAGGTGGGGGGGTGGGGGGTTTCTGGTGCCCAGGGGCTGGTGTTGGCCCCGCTGGGGGCAACTGGGTGGGCTGGTCTGGGGAAAAGGATGCACTGCGCCGGCCTCCCTCAGCCATCCTTCTTGGTGTGGTTGCATGGCTGTCCTGGGGTATGCTGGCTTCCTGGCATTTGTGCTCTGTGGGGGTTGGTGGTGCTCTCTTGCTTGCACAGTGTTTCCGGGGTGTGGGGGGGGGCGGGTGTTGCTGTGACCTGCCGCCCTCTTTGTATGTTTCCTGGCAAACCACTTAGTCACACACACTCACTTTGAGTGTGCTCTCATACACACACGTGCACACATATGCACACACACACACACATCTTTTACAGGTGCAGATACCAGACTCGTGATGAGACCTTTTCAGAAGAACAGTTTGTCTTCTGTTTGTTTCAGTTGTGTCAGTTTGATTTTTTCTGTTTGCTCCTCTATCTTCACCCCTCCCCCCCGGTCAGGTCTATCATGGGGCAAAACAATATAAATAAAGGATTAAAAGTTATTACAAGTTTTTTTTTTTTATTACTTATTTTGTACCCGTAGGTAGATTTGTTTTGCAGTCTGGTGACAAGCCACCAGCTGCCGGTCGCTGCGTGCTCAAGCACCCTGTATCCCTAACCTGCATGTTTTTGGCATGTGGGAGGAAACCGGAGAAATCCCTGGGTAAACCCACGCAACAGGGGGAGAACATGCAAACTTCACACAGATCACTGTTGGTCGGGGGCAGGGATCGAACCCACGATCTCACGATCCCCGCGATCCCCCGGCCGAGGGTAAACTGTGCTGCCACAGTGCTAACCACTGCGCCACCGTGCAGCCCAACAGGAGTCTATTAATAATATACACTACATAAATATGTGCTGTATATTTGTATATGTGCTCTTTTTGGCAAAGTAAATCTGTTTGGCATAATAAGGGAAGCAGATTTCTGTTCTGCATACCTAGCTGCTTGACAGGACAAGGGGAGAAAAAACAGAGTTATCTAAGAGCCAAAGAACACTTGTGGAGAGCTCCAGAAATACCTGGAGTTAGCAGGTACTGCTGTTTCAAAGAAAACAATAAGTAATGCACTCAACCGACATGGGCTGTATACCCGCTTACCTTGCAAGACTCCATTGCTGAAGAAAAAGCTTGTTGAAGCTTATTTAACGCTTGCTGCATAGCATTTGGGCAAACCAGTAAAATACTGGGAGAATATAGTCTCCTCAGATGAGACCAAAATGGAACTTTTTGAATGCCACAACACACAGCCCAAAAACACCATACCAACAGTGACGTTTGGAGGTGGGAGCGTCATGATGTGGGGGTGTTTTTCAGCACATGGTACATGCAGACTTATAATAGAAGGAAAGCTGAAAGGACAAATGTACAGAGACATCCTTGATAAGAACCTGTTGCCATGTCCCAAGGTGTTGAAGAGGAAATGAGGGTGGACATTTGAGAAAGACAGTGATCCCAAACACACAGCCAAGGAAACTCTCAACTGGCTCCAGAGAAGGAAAATAAAGCTGCTAGAATGGCCCAGTTAGTCACCTGACCTGAATCCAATTGAAAATCTATATGTCTTCTATGAACTGATCAGAGTTCATAGAACATACCCATGGAACCTTCAAGATTTGAAGACAGTTTGTCTGGAAGAATGGGCTAAAATCACTCCTGAGCCTGCACCTAGTTTCTCCATATGGGAGGCATCTGGAAGCTGTTATTACCAACAAAGGCTTTTCTACTAAATATTAAATAAATTTCACCAAGCGTGTTCAATACTTATCCCCTGTGTCATTCAATTTTATTAAATAGAACTTGTTTTGTGAACACAGTGTCATGTTCGGGGTTGTTCAACCCTGTCCATGACCTGTGGCTTTAGGTTTTGATCATTGCTTATTAATTCCAGCTGGCAGATTGAGCCTTTCTCTCTGCCAGCCATACGGCCACTCCTCTTGCCTGACATTCACCGGCCGTTTTCCATCACCACATGCACACACATGCACGTACACATACATGCACACACACTCACACATGCACACATCCAATCATTCGTGCACCTGCTTGCCACACGGCTGTGTCCACTTGCCTTTGTTAGTGTATTGTGTACGTATAGGGAGGCAGTGTGACCAGTCAGTGTGGCAGCTTAAGGCAACATGACATCCTGACTCACCGAATTATTGGCTGTTCTCCTTTGGACTAATCATATTGTTGCTTAGAGCCTTTCCGCTCCAACATTTCTGTAAGTCCTCAATTTTTTTTGCCTTCTCCCTCCGCTCCTGATTGTTTGGAGCACGTTAGGCATTTCCTCTAGCCAACTAGGTTTGCAGCAGGTTGTCTTTCCCATTCCCATCTGAAACTTTTATTTGGACATTTTGTGTACATTTTCTCCCTGTAATAGACACGTCTACTTTACTGCACGTTGGGCTCGCTTCTAATTTATGTTCGCTGCGAGATTGCGCAGTGGGCATGACACACAGTTGCCTTGATTTCTTTGCTTGTATGGATTACTTGGGTTGTTACTGAAATCTGGTGAAAATCTCAGGTCAATAGCTGCATCAAAATATGTTTAATGAGAAAAATGTTGACGTGTTCAATACTTGTTTTCCCTGCTGTAACTCAGTTTACTCAGCTGAAAAAAAATTAGATATGCTTGAGTGGCTTGTTAATAGACTTAAATGATTCAAGAAAATCAGTTTCCTCAAATACTTTGACTTGAACTAACTTATCAAGTTTTACAGTGTGTCACCATGGGTTGAGATGCCGTCTCAGCGTTCAGCCCATGTTTTCCTTCATCCCTGCTTCTCATTGAGCAGAGTCTCAGCAGGCTCCCAGCTGGCAGCATTACGGACGGCTGGGGCCAATTAGTCCTCATCAGCTGGGGCGCTGCCAATGAGAATAAATAGGAGCAGCCTCGATGACTCGGGGCTGCGACATAAGCACTGCTAGGTTGAAGCCCCTTCGTCTGGTGTCAGCCTCTACTCCCCTTGCAGCATTCCTGTGATTGTAACCCGCTGTGAGTATGTATGCCTTGTTACCCCTATGTCCGGTACGAGCTTCCTACCCCTGCGCTGTGCAACCTGTGAATGTACTTCTGTATGAGTATCTGTGCTCTCCTCATCCCTCATCCCTCACCCTAAATAAAACATCACGACTCACTGGCTCGCCCTTGGCTCTTATTGCGCGGCTCCCTAGAGCCGTGTGTGACAGTATGTCGCAGCCAGGCGAGTTACCGGCGGCCGTGAGTCGCCGTGGAACTGTACCTTTCTGTCCGGGTGTCAGCGCTACTAGCATGCCGTTTCCCAGGAGTCACTCCCGGCGCCAGGGCGACGAGCTGAGGTCCATCTCGGAGGCTGTCGACGGGACGCTCTTCACCCTGTACGACGCCTCCAACGCGAGACGCTGGCATCCGGGCCGTGCTGAGGAACTCCTGGACTGTTACCCTCATTCTGTGTTCCATCTCGAGGACAGTGCCAGGATAGACGCCACAGGTACACAGCGAGAGAAGCTCCGTGGGTTGGATGGAAATCCCGGCAGGAAGCCGAAGTGGGTGACGTTGCCTCCCGCTTCGGGATCCCGTTCCTGCCGCCATTCCAGTCCGGGAGTTCGCGCCAACCAGAGGGCTTCCCCCGACCTGCGCCACGTCACTCGGGATTCCCTTCAAGGAGCCGCAGCTGACAGCAGTTATGTCTGGGGTCAAGTGGCTGTTGCGAGCTCCACTGTGTGTCCTGTTACCATCTTCAGGCATGCGGCGGCGGCAGTGAGATTGATGGAGAGGACTCCAGGGCTACAAAGCTTTCCCGTGCTCGACGCCTTCCTTGCCTCGATCTCCGATCAGGAGCGGCGATTCCTGGGTTCCCCCCTTGCTTCGTCCCCTGGGAATGGCCGTCATCACATCGCCGAGTCACCTCTGCACAAACCTCGTCCGGATCCAGTTCTGGGCCGCCGCCAGGACCGTTCCTCCCACGCAGCTGTCACCTCTTCGCCTCGTCAGTGTGGAGTTTTCACAGCCTCGTTCCCTGAGCCTCATTTCCCCGCTGTCATTCCTGGACATTCGGGCTGGCTCACCCCGGCTGTTTTCCCCTCCTCCTCGACGTGCTCCCTGACTGCTGTGTGTGCCTGGAATTCCGGCCTGGTGAGCTCTCTGCTGGAGACAACGCGAGCGATCCTCAGACGATTTCCCGGGGGGTCCTCCGTTATCGCCGGGCGGGGAGAGGAAGAGGCAGTATCCACCACAGCAGGCGATACTCAACCTCCAGGAGGCAGGCAAGTCATAGTTTTTTCACACCTGATTAATGATTTGCTCTGTCACATTCCTGGAGGAGGAGTTCAGGGTTCGCAGCTCCCTGAACTCCCCCCACCTGCTGTAACCTGTGTTCCTAATCCCGCATCCTCTGTGTCTCTCTTCGCCGAGCGATCCTCGGCTCCGGGTCAACGTGGTGGGATAAGGAGAGGGCCTGTGGTTCCGCAGCTACGTTGCGGACGGAGGAGGGGGACTGACTGCTGCGTGGAGTCTGCGCTGACGACTGAGCGTCCCCGGGTCTCAACGGAGGAGCGGTTCGGTCCAGCGGGACGAGGTTCTTCTGGCTTCACGCCGAGTGGATCGTCGGCGGGGTTACCGGAGCTGGAGGAACCTCAAGCTGCGCTGACAATCGTGCTGGCTACGGGGCCCGACGCGGCTGGATGGGAGCCTGACAACGACCTCCTGACGACGGATCCTGGATCTTCACAGTCCTGGACGGCGTCAGAACCCGAGATCAGGCGAGTGCTCTCCTTTCTTTTCTCCCTTTTTATCTTCGAGCACTTCAGCCTGTCTCTAGGGGAGACGAGCCGGGTGCAGCTGCCCGCTGCGTCTGAGCTCGTCTCGCCGGGTTCTGGCGCTGCCGGTGATCCTGATCCCGGTTCTGTTTTCTCTTCTGAGCCTTCTTCCAGGGTCACCGGCGAGGAGTTGCTGTTCCTCGTGGTGCTGGAGGGTCCAGGTTCGACATTGGAGGTCGGTTCTGGTGCGGTGTCCAACGAGGGTTCGCCCGAGACCCAATCAGGGTCCAACGTGGGTGCTGCTCCAGCGGCGTCCAACGTGGGTTCGCCCGAGACCCAATCGGGGTCCGACGTGGGTGCTGCTCCAGCGGTGTCCGACGTGGGTTCGTCTAAGGCCCGATCGGGGTCCGACGTGGGTGCTGCCCCAGTGCTGTTCAGGTCCGGTGAGGAGGTGGCCGCTTTCCTGCGGCCTGACGCTCATTGCCCTCGTCATCGGCTCTCCCCTGTGCCTCTTCCACCGGGACCCGCTCTGACCCTTCGTCCGTCTCAACGGTCCTGGTGGTTGAGTGATGCGGGTCTACGACCCGACCCGCAAGACTTTCGGTTCGGTGATCTGGTTCCCCCCGCTGGTCTGTGTTTGCCTTTGGGTGGCCTGGTTCGGCTGCCGGTGGACTGGATTCCTGGGATCTGGGTCCGGAGTTTGCCGTCCGAACATTTCCCTTTCCCTGGTTCGCCGACTGGACAATGGGCGGGGAGACCTCCGGAGCCACCTCGGCCATGTTGGACTCTGCCTGCCATACTCCTCGGGTGTCGCTTTTTCTTTTATCATTATTGAGGTCACTCGGGTGTAATATTTTGTCCTGTTGGTGGATGTGTATTTATAGTGCTGTGTGTTTTCCATTCCTCGTACTCAGCATTTTACTTTTTGTGCCTTGTTTTTAGCCTTGTCCTTGCATT
Source organism: Pholidichthys leucotaenia (assembly GCA_020510985.1). Lineage (NCBI taxonomy): Eukaryota > Metazoa > Chordata > Actinopteri > Cichliformes > Pholidichthyidae > Pholidichthys > Pholidichthys leucotaenia. Next base: position 282,238,795 of record CM035836.1, on the reverse strand, counting down.
GTAGAGTTATGCGTTTTGTTTCTTATCAGACCATACTCTGCAGTTGTCCGTTCGTTCCAGTCATTTTCGCTTCTTTAGGTGGCTGTGTATTTATATATTCGTTGTGCTGTGGGTTTTCCTTTGCCCGCACTCAGCATTTCCTTTTTGTGCCCTGTTTGTAATTTTGTCTGTTCATTATAGAGTCATGTGTTTTGTTTTCCTTAAAACCATGCTCTGTAATTGTCCGTTTGTTCCAGTCACCTTCACTTCTCTTGGTGACTGTGTGTGTATGTATATATATTAGCGCTGTGTATTGTGTTTTCCCCTTATTAACCATACTCAGCGTTTTTGCCCTGTTACCTTTTTAGTGTTTTTTTTTCCTTGCTCTGGGTCATGCATTGTTGGTACTCTCTGAGTAGTGTGTAACCAGCGTTCTGACCCAGTTTTTCTCCCCATCTGTACCTGGGTTAATTATTCCCTGTTTTGTTCAGTATTGTATTTGGGTTTTTTTTCCTCTTTTTTTTCCCCTTTTTTCCTGCTACCCTACATTGTCCCATTGGTGTTGTCCTTCCCTTGGCTTCTTCCCCTCCGGTCCTTCCTCCCACCCTGGGGGGGGGGGGGGGGGGGCTGGGATGTTCCTGGTCGTTCAGGAGCCCGACCTTGAGGGGGAGGCTCTGTCACCATGGGTTGAGATGCCGTCTCAGCGCTCAGCCCATGTTTTCCTTCATCCCTGCTTCTCATTGAGCAGCGTCTCAGCAGGCTCCCAGCTGGCAGCATTACGGACGGCTGGGGCCAATTAGTCCTCATCAGCTGGGGCGCTGCCAATGAGAATAAATAGGAGCAGCCTCGATGACTCGGGGCTGCGACATAAGCACTGCTAGGCTGAAGCCCCTTCGTCTGGTGTCAGCCTCTACTCCCCTTGCAGCATTCCTGTGATTGTAACCCGCTGTGAGTATGTATGCCTTGTTACCCCTATGTCCGGTACGAGCTTCCTACCCCTGCGCTGTGCAACCTGTAAATGTACTTCTGTATGAGTATCTGTGCTCTCCTCATCCCTCATCCCTCACCCTAAATAAAACATCACGACTCACTGGCTCGCCCTTGGCTCTTATTGCGCGGCTCCCTAGAGCCGTGTGTGACACAGTGAGTCATTATCATGATTGTTCATATATACAGTATTGTGGGTTTTTAACTCTTGCAATGGACTAAGTAAATAAATATACAATAAAACCACTCCACCAAGACAGATAATTTTCTCCAAATAGCCAGTTTGAGAATGCCATTGTGCCAGTATTTTTTTCATTTATTTATTTTACTATTGCATATGATGTTACTGCTACTACTAGTAGGGGTTTTATAATTAAAGTCTAGTAAAGCTTGCTTGTGGACATACACATAAATGCACTATTGAAAAAAAAAATGTGTCCAAAGCCAACTGTTTAGTTACATAAAAACACCTATGGGGTGCCGGGGGGGGGGGGCACCCCACCAGAACAGATGCACAGGCACTGACCCAAAATTACAGACAAACGATTACGAGTGCAGTGTGTAAATGTGGCAAAGTCTGCAAAAACCTGCATGGCCTGAAGATCCACCAGGCCAAAACGAAGTGCCTAAGTAAGTGGCAAGTGGTACAACACACAGGTATTACACCTGGTGAGATGCAGGAGGATCCTGGCCTGGAATCACCCCACAGTGCCCAGTCCCTCCACGCTCCACAAAGCCTTCCTCAAATCGGGCATTCAGAACACCGACATGTTAAGTGGCCTACCGCCAACAAGAAGCAGGAGTGACACAAATTTGATGAAGATGTGGATTTGATTCTCGAATCCTCATCCAGAGGGGATGCTGACCGGAGGCTGCAGGCAATGTGCACCATAATCATCAGTATCGCAGTCGAGAGATTTGGAATTAAGGAGCAGTGCTTAATGGCCAAACCAGGTTGATCAAATCAACGTGAGGGAAAGATAAGCCGGCTCCAGCAAGAGCTCCGTGTGTTCAGACGTCACTTTAAGAAGGTAAGAGAGGAGGAAAAGGGTGGGTTGGTAGAGCTCCGTAACATCATGAGGAAAAAGATCACTAACCTCCGTCAAGCTGAGTGGCACAGAAGGAGAGGGAAGAAGAGAGCAAGAAAATGTGCATTGTTTATTGCAAATCCATATGGATTCATTAGGAAAATCCTTGGACAAAAGCACAGTGGGCGACTTTCCTGCACCCAGGAAGAGGTTGACAGTTACCTCAGGGCCAGCTATAGTGACGCTGAAAGAGAGCATGATCTTGGTCCATGTAGTAACTTGATAGCCCCGCCAGAACCAACCATAACATTTAACCTTAAGGAGCCATTGTTGAGCAAGACCGAGGAGGTTGTCAAGGCAGCTCGAACTAGCTCTGCACCAGGCCCCAGTGGAGTACCCTTTGTGGTCTACAAGAGGAGCCCAAGACTTCTACAGAGACTATGGAAAATATTCAAGGTTATATGGAGAAGGGGAAGAGTAGCACAGCAATGGAGATTCGCAGAGGGTGTTTGGATTCCCAAGGAGGAGAACTCAACCACCATTGAGCAGTTCAGGAACATCTCACTCCTCAGCATCGAGGGAAAGATTTTCTTCAGTATTACTGCTCGTCACATGACAGAGTTCCTTCTTAGGAATGAGTACATTGATACAGCTGTACAGAAGGGTGGTATTCCAAGAGTGGCAGGCTGCATTGAACACACAGGAATTGTCACACAACTGATCCGTGAAGCTCGAGAAGAAAATGGTAATCTGACAGTACTGTGGATTGACCTTGCAAACGCTTATGGGTCAATCCCCCATAAGCTGGTGGAAATCTCACTTGTCCAGCATCACATTCCAGTCAAGATCAGAGAATCATGGATTACTATAACTGCTTCAGCTTGAGTGTTACCTCTGGAACAGTGTCATCATCATTCCATCGGCTAGAGAAGGGAATCATCACCGGCTGCACTGTCTCAGTGATTTTATTTGCCCTGGCCATGAATATACTTGTAAAATCAGCAGAGGTGGAGTGCAGAGGTCCACTCACTAGATCAGGTGTGCAACAGCCCCCCCCCCCCCATTAGAGCATTTATGGATGATTTGACGGTGACTACAACATCAGTCCTGGGCTGCAGGTGGATCCTTCAAGGCCTTGAACGTCTCATTAGCTGGGGACGGATGGACTTTAAACCATCAAAGTCCCGAGCCCTACTTGTGAAGAAGGAAAAGGTGTCTGATAAGTTTAGATTTTTCATCAGAGGAGTCCAGATTCCATCAATTACTGAGAAGCCAGTCAAGAGCCTGGGAAAGGTTTTCAACAGTACGCTAAGGGACACAGCCACTCTTCAAGAGACCAGCAATAACTAGGAACCTGGCCTGGAGAGATAGACCAGTCAGGGTTGCCAGGAAAATTCAAGGCTTGGATTTACCAGCATGGCATCCTACCATGACTCCTCTGGCCACTGCTTATCTATGACATTCCACTGAGCACCGTTGAAGGTTTTGAGAAGAAGATCAGCCATTTCTTGTGTAGGTGGTTGGGCCTGCCTCGCAGCCTCAGCAGCATTGCCTTATATGGAAGAAACAACAAGCTTCAACTCCCCTTCAGTACCCTGTCAGAGGAATTCATAGTTTCCCGGGCAAGAGAAGTGATGCTGTACAGAGACTCTAGTGACGTCAAAGTCTCATTGGCTGGTATTCAGGTGAAGACGGGCAGGAAATTCAAAGCCCATGCAGTCATTGAACAGGCTAAGGCAAGGCTGCAGTTTAAAGAATTGGTGGGGACAGTTGCAGCAGGGCAGGCAGGCCTTGGGAGCAACCTCAGTACCTCAGTACAGCAAGGTCCAGGGAAAGGAAAGACGCCAGTTGGTTCAGGATGAAATCAGAGTGGGAGTGGAGGAAACACAAACCAGCAGGATAGTTGGAATGTGCCAGCAGGGGGCATGGACCAGGTGGGAGGAGGCAAAGTCTCCTGGTCAGAGCTCTGGAGAGCGGAGCCACACCGGATCAAATTCTTGATCCAGTCAGTGTACGATGTTCTTCCAAGCCCAACCAACCTCTTCTCCTGGGGCCTGATAGAAGGCCCTTCATGCTCTCTATGCCAGCAAAGAGGTTCCCTGGAACACATCCTAAGTAGCTGCCCGAGAGTCCTCAGTGAGGGGTGCTATCGGTGGAGGCATGACAAGGTACTGAAGGCTGTAGTGGAGTCCATCAGTGCAGGGATCTCTTTCAGCAGGCAGCAACACCCAGCAAAGCATGCCATACCCTTAATCAAAGCTGGTGAGAAGCCACAGCATTGCACAAACCCGTTGGGGGGGGGGGGGCTTCTGGCAACTGCATGACACTGGCAACTGAAGGTCGACCTGGGAAGACAGCGGACATGACAACATCATAATGACCACACTTAGACCAGACATGGTTCTAGTGTCAGAATCTTCCAAGCAGGTGATCTTGTTGGAAGTGACTGTGCCCTGGGAAGACCGGATGGAAGAGGCCTTTGAAAGGAAGAGGGCCAAGTATGGGGAGCTTGTCGGTGATTTCCGTAGTAGGGGATGGAAGACCTGGCTCTACCCCATAGAGGTTGGCTGTCGAGGTTTTGCCGGTCAGTCACTCTGCCGGGCCCTCAAGCAGTTGGGGATCACGGGGAGACTCAACAAGAAAGCAATCAAGAACATCACTGATGCTGCTGAAAGAGCATCACGATGGCTGTAGATCAGAAGGAGTGATCCGTGGATGTGTCGAGCCACCTAGACACATGTCGGGGTTTGATCAACCCTGGCTGGGTCGCCTGTGAGAGGGTGTTTGATGTATAATGACCCAAAACACCCGATGACTGCAGGTTACATCACTGATGATGTGTCTAGGCAGCACCATAAGGTGTGTGTTAGAATCATGATTGGCTCGAATCAGGAGTGTTTTGATGTTAGTGCTCTCAATGGATGGTAAGTCACAGATGAATAAAAGAATCGTGTAAGAAAAAGCTATGGGTCCTATTATAATGATCTGAAGCAGGCATTTGGGTCATGTCCCATGCCTTGCGCTGGTGCTTTTGTTCGTTTCTTTCAATGGAATTTCTGGTTTTTCACTGTGTGCCATCACCACCTAATTAAAAACTGTCTGCGTGACTGTCACTTGTAAGAGGGGACTCATCTGAAGTGGGTGAGGCTTGGTGTCAAGGTTTGATGTGTTCATACTATGGCACACTCTCTGTCAATGTACCTTGGATCAACAAAAAGCAGGTCTAAAGTCAGCTGCACATCTACTGCTATTTCAGAAGCATGTTTAAAACATGTGAATGTGCACATATGCCTGTTTCTGCACCGGGGCAAGAATTTCTCAAAGCCCATTATTTTGATGGATTGATTTTGTAAAAATCTGTCATAATCACTTACCCAATCTTTCAGTCTTCAATTCAGCAGTGGTGATCTGTCCAGGGTGTACCCTCCTCTAGTGATGTAGAATCTACAGCCTGATCCACATCACCTCCAAATTCTAATGGGCTCATCTGTAGCCCAGAGGCCACCTCTGGCGAAAATTTAATCAAAATCTGTCAGGCAGTTTTTGCATAATCCTGATAAGGGCCCTTTTACATAGCACAGAGATCACTGAGAGATGTTTGATATTTGGGATCATTTGGAGATCCTTGTGGGTTTTGAACTGAGTCAAAACTTTGAGGAAACTGTGGCAATTATGGAGATCACTGAAGATCATTGATAGACCAAAAATTGATCAGTGATCACTGTCTCCACCCCTGTGAAAAGGGGGTATAACAGACAGACAGATAAACAAATCAACATGATCACAACACCTCCTTGACAGAGGTTTAAAAAAATGACAAAAATGAAGATCAACCAGAAGCCAAGCTGAGGCCAGTGGATTCCTCTCTCAGTTTGTTCCTGGCAGGTCAACCTTGACATCAGTCAAGTACCCTGCCTGCAACCACTCTTCCTCTTCTTTCTTTCAGTTAGGCTGTTTGACTTTGGAGACCACAGAATGTCACAAAAAATCACACATAACCCAATAAAATAAAGAGAAAACCCCCCAAAAGCATAATAGGAGCTCTTTAATTTCACACAATGAGCATAGACAAAAAAACAAACCGATGAAAAAATATTACCCTGTGGTGGAGGTAATAAAAATGATATATAGGGATAGGGCATCACTTAGTGAATGCATTATAATGACTGAACTGCTATCCCAGAATCTGCTAACACCAATCAAGAAAACCAAGCAATAAATAATTGTGCTCCATTAGTAAGACAGTCCAGACAAGGTTCAGTCAAACACAGTAGCATCTGCCAATAGAGCATAGTTACCTTATTATTCTCTGCCAGTCAGTTAAACAGACTGTACAGTAAGTTAGCCAACCAGTCAGTTCTTCAGCCCATTAAAGTCTGTGCAGAGCCGTCTAGTTAAATAGCTCTGTTCACGGCTCATTTCTCTTCTCACTCATGTTTCTCTCATTTAGAGACTATAGAGAGAATTAACAGGGCTTTAGTCAGAAAATTGAAAAAGAAGGTGATGAATGTTCATGCTTGGTGTTTTTTTTTTTTTTCAGCAATATTAAAAGATTATAATTATGGCTGAAATCTTAATGGCCCCACTGTATCCCAAGAGAATGCAAAAGTTAAAATTGGCATTAATCAAGTGTTGTGATGCACCAAAGGAAGCATTATATAACCAAATGACAGTCTTCAGTGTATGTGGCTTAGCTCATGTTACAACTTCACTGTTAAACTACTCATGATGAAGGAAAAACGTTGGTTTTCTGAGATGTTTCATGTAATAGAAACAGCACATTCACTGTAATACTGCATGGTTCAGCTGACTGTCCTGATATGAATACACAACTGAATATTACTGCAGTACTTAACTCAGGTATTACATATCCACCCATTTCAAGACACTTTGTCCTTCCTTTATAACAAATATGAAGCTCACTCAACATTCATGTTGACCCCATCATCAGGGCCATACCACCTGTTAAACACAAAACACTTCAACACCAATTCATCATCATTATCAATTATCATTAACGTTATTTGAAGATTACACAAGAACCTTTCAAACCACTACAATAAATGAATCTATTCCACTTTAGTGCAGTGTTGTTGTTTTTTTTTGTTTGTTTTTTTTGTAATCTGGTCATAACTGATGCTGTAATTAAACAGCTTGTAAAATCCCAAGTGGATGAATATAATAAAAGCTTTAGTGAAGACAGAGCATGTAGATTCCTTTAAAATTAACTCGTCATCATCAAAAGTCATATTTCAACTTACCAAGAAGCACAGTTTTGTTCATTATCATTTCATTTATGTTATTAATCGTATGTTGCACTTAGCAGTAACATTACTATCCCCTCATCATTATGGTTATGGCTGTGTTTTTCTATCGAGAACAAACTGTGTTTTCTTCTATGTGAATTTGTTACATGTGATGTAAATTTCTTGTCTTTTTGTCCACATGTGAAACTTAGCACCTCGGGCCCTCCTACTAAAAGCTCACACACCCACTGAGGGTGGCAGTTTGGAGAGAGAGAGGGAGAGAGCCATGGGATCTCTCGAAGCTGACCACCTCTGCACATTAAGGCTGCATTCAGACAGGATAGTCTGGGGGTCTCGATTCGACTGGGCGGCTAATGGTGAGAATTTTCACACCTTCGTTTGGTTTGGTTAGCATTCACACTGCTGCGGACCAAACTGCCTGGAAATACGTCACGCAGTTCCAACAACTGCTCGTTTGGGGCACTGTAGCCGAAACCACCACTGACCAGGAAGGAAAAATCTTGGTGAAGAAGAAAAATCAGGCTCATCAATTGGCCAGGACCGAAACCGGAAATTTGTTCCCTTCAGCCAAGTTGTTTGTCCACCACAAACAAGACATTTCTTTACTTTTCTCCTCGGCTTTAACCGGTAAAAGGATTTCTCGGATTTGCACGGCTGTCTTTATTGTTATTTTCTACTCAAAATGTGCTACGGTAAACAACACTTCTTCTTCTCAGACTGTTGCTATGGTTACACAAATGCCAAGTGGCACTCTCGCTCGTTGGTCCGCTGGATACTCCATTTGGATTCACAGTGCAAGTGGAGTGTACCAGACTTCGTTTGCAAGAGAACTGAGACCCCCATTTTCAGGGGGACTAGGCTTTGCTTGTTTCGTGCACACCAGAGTTCAAACGCACGTTCAGACTGCACCAAACAAGCCAAACTGTCCACAGAAGCCACTGTTTGGTCCGGACCAAAGGACCAAACAGTCCTTCTGAATGCGCCCATATAGAAAATGACCTCGTGGGATTCTTTAATTCATCTCTGTCCATACACAAGATACTGTATCAGAATTCCATGACAGGTGTTTTGTGTGTGTGTGTGTGTGTGTGTGTGTAACCTAAACCAATTCACTTTGTGTAAACGTGCAACTGTTTTCTAAAAATTGTGCACTTCATGCAAATGTCTTTTTTGATTTTCCTATTTGCTGTGCTGCTCTGCTGTGCTTGACTGGTGTGATGAAAATAATGAGTCTAACGATGAGGTAAAAGAAACTCAGAGAGGAGAGCCAAATGATGCGAGCAAAAATGTATTTAATCTTTGAGGCCAGCAAACAGATGCATACCATCAAACATATTACAGCATGAATGAGGAATATGCATAAAGCCGATGCAATTTGACAAAGGACAGACACAAAGGATAGCATTATCTGATGGGGCTCACGACAGCTCATCAGGTCTTCATCTTCATGACACTTTCTTATAACCGAAGCATGTTTATTATCACCAAAACATATAGAATGTTCGTTTTGTCTTTAAGGACCAGTGCATGATTCAAGAATAGTACATCTCATGAATCAGCATGTTTCAACACATTGCATCACATGCTTGTGTGACAAATACAGAGAACAGCAGGAAATATAAAGTAGAATAAAAACCTGAATGAACAGAGTTATTCTTTCAACTGGCCAGCCAACTGGTCTGACCTGAACATCTTAGATTATCTACAGAGTATAATCATGTCATTGGAGGGTTTTTGAGAATGAACCACTTTTTTAAGGTCATGCTACATTATCTCAGTCAGATTCAGGTCAGGACTTTGACTAGGCCACTGCAAAATCTTCATTTTGTTTTTCTTAAGCCATTCACAGTTGGACTTGCTGGTGTGTTTTGGATCATTGTCCTGCTGCAGAACCCAAGTGCGCTTCAGCTTGAGGTCATGAACAGATGGCCGGACATTCTCCTTAAGGATTTTTTGGTAGACAGCAGAATTCATAGTTCCATTTACCACAGCAAGTCTTCCAGGTCCTGAAGCAGCTAAACAGCCCCAGACCATCACACTACCACCACCATATTTTACTGTTGGTATGATGTTCCTTTTCTGAAATGCTGTTACTTTTAGGCCAGATGTAATGGGACACACACCTTCCGAAAAGTTCAACTTTTGTCTTGTCAGTCCACAGAGTATTTTCCCAAAAGTCTTGGGGATCATCAAGATGTTTTCTGGCAAAACTAAGATAAGCTTTTATGTTCTTTTTGCTCAGCAGTGGTTTTTGTCTTGGAACTCTGCCATGCAGGCCATTTTCGCCTGCCTTTTTCTTATGGTGTAGTCATGAACACTGACCTTAACTGAGGCAAGTGAGGCCTGCAGTTCTTTGGATAATGTTGTGGGGTCTTTTGTGACCTCTTGGATGAGCCGTCACTGCGCTCTTGAGGTAATTTTGGTCAGCCGGCTGCTCCTGGGAAGGTTCACCACGGTTCCATGTTTTCACCATTTGTGGATAATGGCTCTCACTGTAGTTTGCTGGAGTTCCGAAGCTTTAGAAATGGCTTTATAACCTTTCCCAGACTGATAGATCTCAATTTTTTTGTTTCTCATTTGTTCCAAAACTTCTTTGGATCGCAGCATGATGTCTAGCTTTTGAGGATCTTTTGGTCCACTTGGTCTACTTGACTTTATCAGGCAAGTCATATTTAAGTGGTTTCTTGATTGAGAACAGGCGTAGCAGTAATCATGCCTGGGTGTGGCTAGAGAAATTAAACTCAGCTTTTCAAAAATGTGATAAATCACAGTTAATTTATGTTTTATGGGGGGGTAGGTTTGGAATTTTTTTTACCCTTAATAATAAACAACTTCATTTAAAAACTGCATTTTGTGTTTACTTGTGTTCTCTTTGTCTAATATTTAAATTTGTTTGATGATCTGAAACATTTAATTGTGACAAACATACAAAAAAATGAGAAATCAGGTAGGGGCAAACAGTTTTTCACACCACTATAGTTCCCACTGCTTCTGGTGCGTGAAGGTGATTTGAGCCAAAGATTGACAGCAAACAGAATGTGTGGGACTCACCCAGATCCATGACAAGTCAAAAGAAAGAGGAGAAACACCCAACTCAACAAAGATGGGCTGAAAGTGCTATCAAACCCACTAGGACATCAATAACACCTCAGACTGTTTTTTTTTTTTTTTTTGAGGTTCATAGGGCATGATATCTGAAGAACTTGGGTGGATTCTCTCTGTCCTCTTCCATCTGGTGAATGGAGCAGCGATTACTGAAATCCGCAGTGGGACAGGACTGTCGATCTGAAGATTTGTCATAGCGACATTGTCATTTTCTTTGATCTCTGTGTCCACTCATGCATGCATTACCTCACACTCAGAAGCTGTTATACTGTGGTGATCAGGGGAGCATGCATCTATCTGTCATAGATCTGTTTTGCTGAATAACTCTCCACTCCACATAACCAAGGAGGGCTGTCAGAAATCAGATCAATAATAAAAAAGAAAATTATAAAAGTCTGGCAAGAGCTTTGGAATAAAGGTGACAGGGGAAGAGATCTGAATTTCATTATTAAGCTAGTATTTATTAAGCTACAATTTAACCTTTGGTGCCGCCTGGATCGACATTCTTTCTTGCAGTAGCTATTCTTTTCTAAATTCTGTATTATTAATTGTTTTTTGTTACAACTCTTTTTCTCACTCTTGCTTCCTTATATTCATCATGGATTTCATGGACACCAATATTGCCATTCTTGCGCTGATATTGGTGGTCTTTTTCTTCTCCTCACCTGCGACTGGGGATCCGGTGTGCTGTGGCTCTATTGTCTACTGCAGGGATGAACTGTTAGCGCTCCATTGCTCAGCGGTGCTAACAGAGAGACATGATGTTCCCCCGGGAACTGAGGCATAAAAGATGTGGGTGCCGGGCTGGAGTGAAGCGACAGGCGAGGAAGACAAGGTACAAGCCCGCTCTACCATCCATTATTATGGGGAATGTGAGGTCCCTTCAAAACAAGGCGGACGAGTTAGCGGCTCTTACCCGGTATAAGAGAGCCTACTGAGAGGTTAGCATCATGCTGTTCACAAAAACATGTCTAACCGTGCTAACCACAGATGCTAGCATTGGACTGGAGGGGTTTCATTTACGGCGGGCAGACTGGACAGTAGAATGTGAAAAGAGGGGAGGAGGTGGGATGGCAGTGTTTGTGAATGACAAATGGTGTAACCCTGGGCATATCATGATTAAACAGCAGTGTCACAAGGACATGGAGTTGTTAGCCATTAGCATGCGGCCATCCCTTATACTGAGGGAGTTTTTACATGTTATAGTGATCCCTATCTACATAGCCCCCTCTTCAAATGCTGAGGCAGCATGTGATGTTATCCACTCAGTCAGCAGCAGACTGCAGACTCAACACCCCACTGCTCTCCAGCTTATTTCTGATGATTTCCACCATGCTTCCCTGTCCTCCACTCTGCCCACTTTCACCCAATATGTTGCGTGCCACACAAGAGACAATAAAACACTGGACTTATTTTATGCCAACACCAAAGAAACATGCAACTCATCCCCCCCCAGAAGATCTGATCACAATCTGGTTCACCTACTTCCTGTGTACAGACCCCTGGTACACAGACACCCTCCCGTTATCCTCACAGTGAAGATATGGTCTGAGGAGGCTGAGGATGTTATGAATCACTGTTGTGAATCCACTGTGTGGGACCAGCTCTGTGATCCACATGGGGAGGACATCGACAGCGTCACGCATACCATCACAGACTATATTAACTTCTGTGTGGAGAACACTCTACCCACCAAGACGTTAAGGTGTTTCTCAAACAACAAGCCCTGGATCAACCCTGAGATAAAGATGCTGCTAGATGAAAAGAAGATGATCATCAGGTTAGGAAACAAGGAGGAGTTGAAGTCCATACAGAGGGAGCTGATCAGGAAGATTAGAGAAGGGAAGAACAATTACAGGAGGAAGATGGAGGACAAGCTGCAGCAGAGTTAATTCAGCGGTGTCCTGAAAGGACTCAAAACCATCTCTGGGCAACAAGATACGACCTCCTAGGTCATGGTTGGATGACCTAAACCTGTTCTTCAACAGGTTTGACCAACCACCCTCTCCTGCCCCCGCCCACCAACCCCTGCTGCCTCCACCTTCATCTAGTCCCCCTTTCCACTGCCCCCCTCCACCCGCTCCTACATCCCCCAGTTCTCAGTGCAAATCCCCTGCTGTTTTTCTCCTCATAGGTCCACCACCCCCTCCTCCCAGCACACAAACCCCCTGCTCCAATCTGACACTCACTAAGACCCAAGTGAGATCTGAGCTGAAGAAGATCAAGGCAAGGAAGGCATCCAGATGGCACCAGCTCGAGACGGAACTGCCACCAGAACAATGTGGGGAAGATCAAGGAACTGGTGGTGGACTGCCGCAGGCGTGGACAACCCCTCACAGCACTGGTAACCATCCAGGGAACAGACATTAAGATGGTGACATCTTTCAAGTACCTGGGTGTTCACCTGAACAATAAACTGGATTGGTCACACAATACCAATGCACTCTGCAAGAAGGAGCAGCGCAGGTTGCTCCTCCTGAGGAGACTCAGGTCTTTTGGAGTGCAGGGGGCACTCCTAAAGACCTTTTAGGGATGCCCGCCGAGGGTCGCTTTCTCCCCTCCCCCGCGTGGGGGAGGCGGGGGGAGCGTCCCGAGGCACTGCCCGGCCCTCCGTCCCAGTCCCTCCGCCGGGAGGGAAGGAGGAGGGCCAGCTGGCGCGGCGCCCCGGCCGCCGCCGGCCCCCGTCCGAGCCGGCTCCGTCTCGGCGGTCCCTCCCGGGGGCTGACGGGTGCCCGTCGTGGAGCTTTTAGGGTTAGGGATACGGGGCGCTTGCGCACGCAGCGACCAGCAGCTGGTGGCTTGTCACCAGTGTCTGCAAAACAAATCTACCTACGGGTACGAAATAAAAAAAATAAATAAATAAAGACCTTTTGCGGTTCTGGGGTGGCATTATTCATCAGGTATGGTGTGGTCTGCTGGTGCAACTGACAGGAAGAGACTGAACAGGATGATCAAAAAAGTTAGCTCTGTTCTGGGGCATTGCCTCGACCCAGTGGAGGAGATAGAAGAGAGGAGTATGGGAGATAAGCTGTCACCTCTGCTGGAGTCTGAGTCCCACCCTATGTGGGACACATGGAATGCATTGCGGAGCTTATTCAGTGGCAGGCTGCACAATCCTAGGTGCTTGAGGAAGAGGTTCCGCAGATCCTTCCTACCTGCTGCTGTCAGTCTTTATAGTCTAATCTGTGCTGCTCATAGACACAGTAGGGATTGTTCTGTGATGTATTAAATATTGTTTATAACGTATTGCTGTGTGTTATGGGTGGTAGCTCCACCTTTCTGGTTCTGCCATCACCCACAGTATAAAGGGCTTATGCGGAAGAGGCACGGCTTCTTCGACCACCTCTCTGCCTAGCGGGAGCACCTGTATGTGCACAGTGAGTCTGTTAATAAAGTCCTGTTCAGTTCACCACTCACCTCATTATTGTGCCACGTTTTACGGACATAACATTTAGCGACGAGGATAAAGTATGGATGCAGACATGTCGTCTCTTTGGCCATTTTTGGAGATTCCGGGGGAGCCTCCGGTGCCTTGGACGAGGTAGTTCGCCACGTTTCCGAACTATCTAGTGGCACTAAACATCGGCAAACTGAAAAAGGTATGAGCAAGGGCAATTTTAGTCGACAGTTTGGGCATGGAAGGAAAACATATCCTTTCTACCTTGGAAGCTGGAAATGGCTTTGATGACGTGGTTGAGAGAATGGTGCAACATTTTTGAGCGACAAACGTCATTGTCAGGAGGGTCCAGTTTTGGCAGCGCCTCCAGCGGGCCGGCAAGTTGGTGCAGCACTATGTTGCAGACCTACAGCAGCTGGCTGGGGACTGCCAGTTTGGTGAGTTAGAGGAAGAAATGGTCCTCGACCAGCTGGCGGAGCACAGTCTGCGTTCGTCAGCTCGGTCGAGATTGCTTACACACTCTGGTGAATGAACTTTAGCCATGGCTGTGGAGATAGCCCAACAGTGTGATGCGGTGGACAAGTTATCACACCTCTGTGAGAGAGCTAAGCTACGCCACCATGACTGGATCTGGACAGCAAAGACAGCAAGCAAGAGGAATGCACTGCAGCTGTAAAGATGAGTTCCGCCCCGGGATAACCCAAATGTTCAGGTTGTGGATCCACTAACCACTGGTACAAGGCTAGAGAGTGTCCAGAGAGGTAAATGCTGTGGCAAGTGTGGACTCCTGCATCACTTTGCAAGGGCCTGTAATAGGTTCGAGCGAGGGGAACGGCGACGTAAAGTGGACACCAATGCCCCAACTCTCACGGTTATCCACACCGTTTCCCCGGACACTGACGGCTGTACATATTGTATGGTGGAACTGGATGGAGTGGAGTTACCATTATTGGTTGACACGGGCGTAGTGAGATCGGTGTTGAATTGGTCCACCGTGAGGAGTTTCTTCCCATATCATAAGCTGAGAGGCCATTTAGAGCTGTTGTGCGGCTATGGAGAAAGGCGGGTGCCCATTGTGGGTTTGGTGGAGTTGACAACCCGGTACAAGTCAGCAGTGGTTGTCAACCTGAAGTTTATTGTAACTGGCGGTGGCGAGAATATGATGGGCTGCGACTTCGTCTATGGACTGGGGTTTTCCATCAGCGGCGTTGAGGAGGAGTGGTAAGGATGTGGTATATGGGACTGACCGATGCCAGCAGTGATGGATGATGCAGTATGGGACGAGCCTTGGCCTAGTAATCTGGAAGGTGAACAGGACCGACCTCATCCAGGGCCATCGTGGGAGGGTTCCTGCGCCAGACCCCAAGTTGCCCTAGCTGAGGGGATTGGGTGGCACCGTGGGATGCCTGTGACGGTGGATGGAGCCGAGTGGCTGACTCATTCTGCTTCTGGAGTTCGGCTGGGAGGTACCGAGAAGCAGGGGGTCACAACGGCTTCACCGGAGTCTCAAATGAAAGCGAGCGGGGCAGGACCAGCTTACTCGGTTAAACTAACTAAGCTAACTAAGCTACCCACCAAGATGTTAGTGCAGTTCTACACAGCCATCATCGAGTCCATCCTCACCACCTCCATAACCGTGTGGTACGCAGGAGCCACTGCCAGGGACAGACTAAGGCTGCAGCGCGTCGTGCGCACTGCTGAGAAGGTGATCGGCTGCAAGCTCCCATCTCTCCAGGATCTGTACATCTCCAGGACCCGGAGGCGTGCTGGCCGGATCATAGCCGATCCCTCACACCCTGGTCACGTACTGTTTGCCCCCCTCCCCTCTGGTAGAAGACTTCGGTCCATCCAGACTAAAACCTCCCGTCACATGAACAGCTTCTTCCCCTCTGCCATTAGACTGCTGAACACTAAGTGACTCTCGTGCACCATGTACAGCAGCTCAACCAGACTCATGTCAATCATCACTGTTTTCTTCCTGCATTACCGACTGCACTATATAGTTCTCCACAGTATCTGCTGCTGGCTAATATATATTTTAACTGTTGACCAGTATCACTTAATCTTATCCTACACTTTATTACATGTATAGTTTATTTCTCTTATCTTATCATGTTTAATGTTGCAGCATTGTACCGAGACAAATTCCTAGTTTGTGTACTACATGAACAATGGCAATAAACCTGATTCTGATTCTGATTCTGATTCTGATTCTCTAAACGATGGGCCACACAGAAACACTGGAAGCCGAGCAAGGCTCCTCTGGGGGTCACTGATCTGGTTCGACCCAGAGAAGAGGCCCGAGTGAGAGGAGCCCACAGGAAGCGGAGGAGACAGGATGACCAGGGGCGGCTACAGGTGGTGGCTGTCCGGGAGGACGTTTACCTGCAGTTGACAGATGGTACGGAGACACACCCCAGTGAGCTACGGCATGTTTATGAGGATGGTGAGACGCTTCAGTATCGGTGTGGGTCATCGCCAGGCGCCAAGAAGAGACGACGCTCTGGTCGGGACCCACCTAACGGGTCTCTGGGGGGTTGGGCTCTCCATGGTGTGTGACTGATAAGTTAAAAGGGGCAATGTGTTTTGTATGTGTTATTGTTGATTGCCCAAGTTACTGTGTTTTGCATGATGTTAATGTGTGCATTGATCAGGCTGTGCAGTCAGTAGGTTTCTTACACTGGGTTGCTATGTAAACTGCCCACGTGAAATAAAAAAAAAAAGAGTAATGCTTGTGCCAACGTGTCTGAGGCACATATTACCTTGTGGTGTGCCTGGATTATGGGATGGTGTGGTTGGGTGTGTTAATAGTATGGCGTGAACGTGAGTATTGACTGGTTAGACGTGTTAAGGTTTTACCTGTGTGTGTATATATGTTGTAGCATCACCTTCTCCTCAGACTAATTAAGGAAATCACTCTTCTTCATCTTAAAGAAATTCTAACTCAACTCTGGTCAAGAATTGCTGTGTTTCTTCATCATCAGAGCCCCAGTGGAAACAATTTCCCTTTGGAGAGAAACCTGATAAGGATTTGCTTTTAAAGGATTAAAAAGTATGTCATAAAATTCTTGAGCTTCCCCCCTAAGCAGATAAGGAGCCTTCATACCAGGATCTGATACTCTAAAAAAAAGTCATAAACTCCTTCAGCTGACAGATATATGGGTGCCTCCTTCTTTTGGACATATAGCAGAAGCCTCATAAAACTCTTTAGGCTGCCCCCTCTTCACATACCAAGACCTTAAAATTATCTACAGCTCAACAGTACCTCCTAGTGGACATCTACGGAATATGTTTCATTACTTGGACGATCTGGAACTGTTAATTCTTATTGAACATTAACTGTTCTTCAAGCTCTCATTCCACAGGATAACTCTGGACACTGTGAAGATAATCGTCCTTTGTGATGGACAAAACTGGTTTGCAATAATTCATTAATCCTTGATTTAAATATGATTGCATGTCTTAGGAATGTTTGTTTTTTTTCATGAATGTTATTCAAATGAAACTGTATAAATGTATAGTCACTGAATATTAACCTTGAGTCACTTAATTTAGTTAGATTTTATATTACGTATATAAAATAAATTTCATAAGAACTGAATGAATGTTTTCTGAAACTCTGTTGTCCATCTTCCAACTCGCGACAACCAATCACCAAGCTGCCTCACTGTTGGATAACGCCCCCACATTTGATTGGCTGTTCACAGAAAAAGAACTGTTCCCTCATTGGACAAAAGCCCATTCAAACTCCTCTTTATGGAAGATAATTGGTCCGTCTTGCTGCCAGTCACACTTTTATGATATCAGGAGCGTGACCCTTAAAAAAAACAGAGAGGGAGCTGCCCTAGGCAGTTTTTCTGAGTCTAAGTTTCTGTAAGTTGCTTTGCCTTTGTGTGTCTGAACCTTGTCAAGTCCTGTGCTAGCTTTCTTAAAATGTCTTTTGATAAGCTTTTGCCTGTTTTTCTGGCAACTGAGAGGAAACCATCCTTTTTCTGTGAGCTCGCCTTTAAAAGAGAGCTAAACTCTTAAACCCTTTTCTTCTTCACCTCAGAAGCCATGCTTATTCTGTTGAACATTTTTCCTGGACTTTTTGACTTTTCCTGCCGTTAAAGTGGACTTTTAATTTTCCTGCCTTTAAAGTGGACCAATAGAGATTTTGGACATTCCTGTTTTCCCATGGAGAAGAACTCAGACTTTGTGGGTGAAACTGACTAAATACATTTTCCTTCAGCCTTTGGGGTTGTCCTGTGTGCCGTGGACATACTAAATTTTGGACTGGTTGCCAGAAGACATCACATCTGCTCCTGAAACCTCATTCATCCTGCTGCTGGCTACGCACCACATGCTCCTGGAGCCCCCAGCTGAGTCTATGCTTCTCATAGCTGTGAACGACTTTAAAGATGCCTGGCCGTCACTTTCACGTTTGCCATTATATTGGCTTTGTGATCGCCGCTGGAAATCAGCCGACCACTGCTGAATACCTGGAGCTACGGCTGTTCGTAAGTGAGACTCCCACTTTCCTATCTGCTGGGTTTAAACAAGATGTCCCAAATATCATTTATAATCGAACATAACCAATATTTCATGGTACAATTAGTCCCTTCAGCCATAAGACAAAGCTATAAACTGAAAGAAAATTCTTATTCTTTTTTTTTAGTAACCGCCGTCCATTTCTGTAGGTTAATTCAGAAGTTTCCTTTTCCAGATAATCAGTTTATGTAAGTTTTCCCCATTAAATTACATTCTGAGTTTGTTAGTTACCTCAGCCTTCCATTGCATTACAGTTGAAATATAAGATCTACAACAGCTGATGTGATATTTGACAACTGTAGCTCAATCATTTGAATGTAATGTAATTTAACCTGAATGAGTTTCATTTAATAAACTTGTAAATGAGAGAAGATGAAGTGTTTTCCTTTGCATATATGCTTTCCTGGTCACGGCAGTAAAGGTTTCACTAATTTTTTGAGACTGATTCATTAAGTAACTGAAGGTACGGAAATTAACTAATTAATACTAATTAATGAATAATTAATTCTTTTGGAACTGGTGCCCTTATTTACGAGTGCTTTTCTTTCTTATTTAGTGAGTGTCGGGGTGACTGTTCAACTCTGCCCCCCATGCACATCCACTTCTAAATAAAATCAATAATTCCTGTACCTTATTACACTATATTTTATTAAATATTGCTACAATGTTTATGGCATTATTTTATTTAATATATTAGGAATATGGCAGATTTTATTTTCATGGACTATATATGTCATGGGTGGTCCTCGCGGACCACTAATGAGACGCTATAGGCAGCCGTTGAGTTTTCATATTTATTAAAGAAAGACACTCTATACGAAAATAAAGAGCCACGTGGGGCAAAACACAAATAACGACTACAGCAAAGGCACATTAATAATACACTCAGGATAATGGGAGTAAACTTACTGAGAATGTGGAGAACACAAGTGTGACTGGAGCCGGGGAATATGGACTCCAGTCGAACGTTCGGGAGACCAGCAATATGCGTGTGAGGTCGCAGGCCGGAGTAACCATAGCTGCTCCCTTAAATAGGGCTAGAGGATTAACCAGCTAATGAGGACATCATAAGTGGAATGACAATCAGCTGTCACCGTGGAGCTCGGCTCTGACAGCCGGAAGTCCCACAGAGACGCTGTCAGAATAAGAGCCCGGGAAGGCCATAAGGAAAACTAACACAGAATGGGAGGAAAATACTGCATAACCCGAGCGCGGACGATATCAGCGCTCAGACCATGACAGTACTCCCCCCCAAATGGCGCACTCTGGGTGCAATGTAACACCCAAGCTCCCCCCCCCACCCAGAAGGCTACGAAGGCCCACCCAGGATGGGGGGGGGGGGCTAGGAGGGCGAGAACCAGAAAAAAAAAACACCAAGGAAGGGAACCGGGAAACAATGACAAGGGCCAATAAGGAAAAACAAATAAGAACATGGTGCCACAAACAGAGCATGGGGGAGAGAAAAAAAAAACAAAACAAAACACAAATATACTCCATAATGCATAGGTGAAAATACCGAGACATAACAATGGAAGCAATTACGCAGCGAAACTAAGCATATAGACCATGATTTACAGGCAACAGCAGAACCTCTCTCAACCAAGAGGAGTAAGAAAAACACACTAAAGAGCAGCAAAATACAGACAGTTCAATAAGGTACAAATAAACGGGCATAGGCAACAAAGGAACATCTCTCAGACTACAGAGGAGAAAAAAAAACACGCTAAAGAGCGGCAAAATACAGACAGTTCAATACAGTCCCAATAAACGGGCATAGGCAACAACAGAGCATATCTCAGACTACCGATGAGAAAAAAAACCACACACTAAAGAGCGGCGAACTATAGACAGTTCAGATAAATACAAATAATGCTCCCTTAAATAGGGCTAGAGGATTAACCAGCTGATGAGGACGTCATCAGTGGAATGACAATCAGCTGTTACCGTGGAGCTCGGCTCTGACAGCCGGAAGTCCCACAGAGACGCTGTCAGAATAAGAGCCCGGGAAGGCCATAAGGAAAACTAACACAGAATGGGAGAAAAATACTGCATGACCCGAGCGCGGACGATATCAGCGCTCAGACCATGACAGTACTCCCCCCCAAATGGCGCACTCTGGGTGCAACGTAACACCCAAGCTCCCCCCCCCCACCACACCCAGAAGGCTACAAAGGCCCACCCAGGATGGGGGGGGGGGAGCTAGGAGGGCGAGAACCAGAAAAAAAAAACACCAAGGAAGGGAACCGGGAAACAATGACAAGGTCCAATAAAGAAAAACAAATAAGAACATGGTGCCACAAACAGAGCATGGGGGAGAGAAAAAAACAAACAAAACAAAACACAAATATACTCCATAATGCATAGGTGAAAATACCGAGACATAACAATGGAAGCAATTACGCAGCGAAACTAAGCATATAGACCATGATTTACAGGCAACAGCAGAGCCTCTCTCAACCAAGAGGAGTAAGAAAAACACACTAAAGAGCAGCAAAATACAGACAGTTCAATAAGGTACAAATAAACGGGCATAGGCAACAAAGGAACATCTCTCAGACTACAGAGGAGAAAAAAAAAACACGCTAAAGAGCGGCAAAATACAGACAGTTCAATACAGTCCCAATAAACGGGCATAGGCAACAACAGAGCATATTTCAGACTACCGATGAGAAAAAAAACCACACACTAAAGAGCGGCAAATTATAGACAGTTCAGATAAATACAAATAAACAGGCATAGGCAGCAAAAGGAGCCTCTCTCAAACAATAGAGGAAGAGGAAAAAAAAAACATCTCAACAGAAAAACAGGCACAAACATACAGTCCCAATAATACCAGCAAAAAGGGAAAAAGAAAAACACACGCTAAAGAGCGGCGATATAAACACAGTTCCAAATAGTCAAAATGGCAAAACACGAGAGCATCCCAAAAATTTACAAAGAATAGGGGAGAAGAAGGGCAGCACGGTGGCGGAGTGGTTAGCACTGTGGCAGCACAGCAACTCACGCTTGGCCGGGGGATCCTGGGTTCGATCCCAGCCCCCGACCAACAGTGATCTGTGTGGAGTTTGCATGTTCTCACCGTGTCTGCGTGGGTTTGCTCCGGGATTTCTCCGGTTTCCTCCCACATACCAAAAACATGCAAGTTAGGTTAATTGGCATCAAACTGGGGATTATAAATTGTCCTTAGGTATGACTGTGAGAGTGAATGGTTGTCTGTCTCTCTGTGTTGGCCCTGCGATGGAATGGCGATCTGTCCAGGGTGTATCCTGCCTCTCGTCCAAAAGATGCTGGGGTAGGCTCCAGCCCCCCCGCGACCCGAAAAGGATTAAGCGGGAGAAGATGGATGGATGGATGGATATGGATGGATGGATGGATGGATAGGGGAGAAGAAAAAAAAACAGGGATTACGGCAGGCAGAGCACAACAAAACAACAAACAAAAACCAATTAGTTCTGGTGGTCTACCTGCGTCCAGTGTCCAGATCACTGGCAGGTGAAAAAGGATGAGTTCGGGCGGTCTACCCCAGTCCCAGGCCCGGTGAAACAATACCTCTGGCGGCCGGACCAGGTCGCCGAACAAAGAGTCCAGTTTGTCGGGTGGCCGACCCAGAACGCCAAACCGGCGAAGCAGTTCCCCAGGTGGCCAACCCGCGTCAATAGGTCACCAGGACCAAAGGGAAGAACTCGGGGGCGGCCTCCCTACTGAGAGGAACAGCGAGGGGAAGCCGAGCCGAAAACGGGGAATCCCAGCGGCACCCGGTGGGGGGGGAGGGATTGGGGAAAAGATGAGGGACCAGTCCGGTGTCGAACAGCAAAAAATCTGCAGCTCCTTCTCCGAACTCCACTCGGACTGGCACTGCGCTCCTGCTGGATCCCAGGCGGAACCGCACTGCACCCATGACGGACCCCGATTGGGTCACAGCTGCACCCACGACGGACCCCGACTGGATCAGAGTTGCACCCACAACTGACCCCGACTGGGCCGGAGCTGCACCCACGACAGAACCTGACTGGATCAGAGTTGCACCCATGATGGACCCTGACTGGGCAGCACCAGGGATGACCTCCAACCGCGAACCCGGAACCTCCAGAACAGCAACTGAAACCGACTCGTCATCGGTGACCCTGGGAGAAGGCTCAGGAGAAGAAAGAAAACCAGGATCATGATCACCGGCAGCAGCAGAACCCGGCGAGACAAGCTCGGACGCAGCGGACTGCTGCGCCCGGCTCATCTCCCCGAGAGACAGGCAAAAATGCTCCAGAATGGAGGAAGACAAAATAGAGCACTTGCCTGATCTCTGGTTCCACCACTGCCCAGGACTTCGGCGATCCAGGTTCAGCAAGTTGAAGGTCCACTTCTGGCTCCCACTCAACTGCGGCAGGCTCCGCAGCCGGCGTGATGGTATCCACAGTCTGGGGATTCTCTGACGCTGACGTCCACACCGAAGGCCCGCACAGCGTGGTGGCAGGGGATCCGTGACCTGCCGGGTCGGACTGTTCCTCCGTGGCGACCCGGGGATGCTTGCTTGTGGGCGCAGGCTCCAATTGGCAGTCCGCCCTCCTCCTCGGCCTGTGTCGTGGCTGCGGGGCTGGAACCAGACTCTCCAGGGCCGCAGGCTCCCTCCTCGTCCGGCGGTGTAGTCCTGGCACCGGAGAACACTCAGGGGAAGGAGACACAGAGGTAGCAGGTTCATAATTACTGGCTACAGCAGGTGGAGGAAGCTCAAGAGACTGTGAACCCCAAACTCCACCCCCAGGAGTCAGACAAGGCAAATCACAATAAGGAGGAGAAGAATTAAATTGCACTTGCCTTTCCTCCAGAGGGCCGATGGTGCCTGCTGTAGCGGGCTTGGCTCTTCCCTTTCCCCTTTTGATGGTGACGGAGGGCCCCCCGGGGAGACGAGGAGGAGCCGCTTGCACCCGATCAGGAGCGGGAACAGCTGGAGTCGGACTCGTGGAGCTCACAGCAGCCGGGGAGAGCGTCGAGGAAGAGGGAGGAGCAGCCGAGATGATCCGGGGATGAGGAGCTGACGGAACAGCAGGAACATACAACCCGGAGGAGGCTGCTGTCTTACCCCTCTAATGTGATGCAGAGGCAACAGCTGGCTGGGAGACAGAGTTCATGCGGCTACCCGGAACTGGATCTGGATGGGGTTCTCGCTGAGGCTTGCTATAAGCATGGTGATGACATCTACCGGCAGAGGGTGAGGTGAATGTGAGATCAGGAAAACGCCGCTCCTGCGCAGAAACAGAGGCGAGCAGGTCAGCGTATTCGGGGTAATCATAAAGTTCCGGATTCCTCTCCACCAGCCTGACTACCGCCATCATATGCTTAATTATTTGGATAGGATGGGAGGCGGAGCGAGCTGCAGCCGTTCGGTCCTGGATGGGATGGTCATAGCTGTCCACTGTATTTCCACCGAGGAAATCCCGGCTGACATCCTCCTCCACTGGGAATGGCCCTTGGTTGGTGTAAACTCCTGGGCTGGATGGGTGACAGGAATGGGATCCCGAGATGAAGAGCGGGGATTTTTTTTTTTTTTTTGTTACTTATTTGTACCCGTAGGTAGATTTGTTTTGCAGTCTGGTGACAAGCCACCAGCTGCCGGTCGCTGCGTGCGCAAGCGCCCCTTAACTCCCTAACCTGCATGTTTTTGGCGTGTGGGAGGAAACCGGAGAAATCCCGAAGTAAACCCACGCAACACGGGGAGAACATGCAAACTCCACACAGATCACTGTTGGTCGGGGGCTGGGATCGAACCCACGATCCCCGCGCTCCCCCGGCCGAGGGTAAAACTGTGCTGCCACAGTGCTAACCACTGCGCCACCGTGCAGCCCGGGGATGCCTCACCTTTTGCTTCCTGCCGGAGTTTCCACCACCAGACCACGGAGCTTCTCCTGAAGAGCAGAGATCTCCGCCATCCTCACTACACTGACCACCCTGAAATCACGGCAAGGATGGCAGTTAATAGTCGCCTCAGTGAGGTCCAGGTACCAGCGTGAGCTGCTGGGGATGGGGTGACTGCGAGTGCTGGAGAGGATCCCATCAATCTCGATTAGGGCCATCACTAGCTCGTAGCCTAAGCTCATGGCATAGCCCTTGGGTGGCGCCGCCATCTCCCAGCACACTGGTACGTGAAACAAAAAGGAAAAAACTGCAAGCCCAAATTAAGCAAACTCACGGTCACCAGTGTCTCGTTGGGCTGCGACCTACTGTCATGGGTGGTCCTCGTGGACCACTAATGAGACGCTATAGGTTTGCATATTTATTAAAGGAAGACACTCAGAAGGAAGGATCTTGTCTTGTCAATATTGTCTTCGGAAGGAAGACAAGATTGGGCGCATGCGCACGCAGCGACCGGCAGCAGGTGAAAAAAGTTTGACGTCTGTGTCTTTGTTTTTATGCACTTTAATGTGTTTCAATGTAATTCTCTGTGTCGTTTTTGTCCTTGAATGTTTGTGGACTATATAACGAAGAGCTCACTGGTTCCATCAGTATGGATTTCCTTCTTGTTTTTGCACTGTGGTTTCTTTCCTACCCACTCTTTGTCTTGGAGGTAAGCGTGATCGCGGTCACACCGGGAAGAACGCAGTATTCCAGAGACATGTTACTGCATTTAAACATGGATAATGCAGCATCTGTGTTTGAGTCCGTGCCGCAACTGCCGGACTTTATTTTAAGAGATTTTCATGGACACAGCAATGAAAAGAGAGACAAGAGGAGGAAACGCGGAAAGTGTGGAGGCGTAAGATTAAGCCTGAGGAGGCGTCAGCTTAACCGCATTCCTCTTCCTTCCATTATTATGGGGAACGTACAATCCCCGAGAAATAAAGTGGATGAAATTCAAGGGAATGTACGATATCAGAAGGATTTCAAGAACTGCTGTGTCATGGCTTACACAGATACGTGGCTTACGGCGCATGACCGGGATGTGGACCTGAGGATTGACGGCTTTGGAGCCCCACTTTGCTCGGATTGGCAGGAAGAGGTAACGGGGAAACGTCAGGGGGGCGGCGTATGTTTATATATTAATAAACAGTACTGTACATCTGTCACGGTCAGAGAGAGCATCTGTACACCAGATGTGGAGCTTCTGTCTGTGTCACTACGCCCCTTTTATCTGCCCCGCGAGTTCCCACAACTTTTCATAACGACTGTGTACATTCACCCGAGAGCGGATGCTGACACCGCCTCCAACACCATCTTTGATGTGGTACAGCGGTTGCAGTCGATTTCCCCAGAGGCTCCAAATTTTATCCTTGGGGATTTTAACCATGTTTCTTTAAAGAAAACACTTAAAAACTTTTATCAGTATGTCTCCTGCCAAACCAGGCGAGAAAAAAAAAACAAAAAAACATTGGACCTGTGCTATGGATCCATTGAGAGGGCCTATAAATCTATTCCCCTCCCCCCTTAGGATCCTCAGATCACAACTGTGTACATTTGCTGCCCACATATAAAACTGCTCTCAGAAGAGACAAGGCGAAGACCAGAGACATAAACGTGTGGACAGAGGGTTCAGTGCACTGCCTCCAGGAATGCTTTAACTGTACGGACTGGGAGATGTTCACACTGTCCTGCTGGGATGATCTGGACTCTTTGGTGGACGTCACATGCTCATACATGGCTTTCTGTAAAAATACGATCGTTCCACGTAAACGTGTCAAAATATATCCCAACAACAAGCCATGGGTTACAAAATCAGTTAAATCCTGCTTACAGAGGAAAGCACTTGCCTTTAAACTGGGAGTTGTTTCTGAGCTGCAGGTTGCCACAAAAGAGCTGAAGGCCAAAATTTTAAGAGCAAAACAGAATTATAAATCAGAGTTGGAAAGTAAGATGGCAAAGAAAGTTGGTTCAGCCTGGGCCAGTATGAAAACTATTGCAGGCCTTCAGAGCACAGAATGCAGTAATCATGTGTTTTTAGATGGTTTTAGCTCAGACACAGAGCTGGCTGATGCTCTTAATTGTTTTTATGGTCGTTTTGACTGCTTTGATTTTAGCACAGAAACCAAAGGTTTGAAACAGAAACTCAAAGACAATCAGCACTTTAATATTGAGGTGCAGGATGTTAAAAGGGCATTCTGTGCTGTAAAAGTGAACAAAAGTCAGGGCCCTGATAATATATGTGGGTGCTTGGTAAAATCCTGTGCACATGAATTGAGTCCTGTATTTCACTACATTTTTAATAAGTCCTTACAGACACAACATGTGCCTAAGATCTGGAAAGATGCTGTGGCTGTCCCCGTTCCAAAATCCAGCTGTCCTAAAATGGTAAATGATTTTAGACCAGTTGTTTTGACTTCAGTTTTAATGAAAATTTTTGAAAAACTGGTCAGATTTGCGGTCCTAAAGCAGACTGAACATGTATTGGATCCTTTGCAGTTTGCCTATAGGCCTCACAGAGGAGTGGAGGATGCGACTGTCACTCTGCTTAACATGCTTTTTGAACATCTGGATTTTAATGGGACACACACCAGGCTTTTATTTGTGGACTTTTCTTCCGCCTTTAATACAATCCAACCTCATATTTTAGTTGAAAGGCTCCTGCAACAATTTGATTTGAGTAATAATCTAGTGGGTTGGATTCTGGATTTTTTAACCAACAGGACACAGAGAGTAAGGGTCAATGGTACATTGTCTGACTAAAAGTATTCTTCTACTGACTCTCCGCAGGGGTGTGTATTGTCACCACTACTCTTCATCCTGTACACAAACATGTGTCGGAGCAGACATGACAACAGACACATTATAAAGTATGCTGATGATTCAGTTGTTGTCAGTCTCATCCAGGATGGTGAGACGATTATTGATAGTAATTTAACCTGTTGAATTCCGGGATTCCGCGGGCGGTCACATCTCTGCGTCATAGTGCGTCTCAGTGCGCACTGAAAAAAAAAAAAGCTGCATTTCCGTTCTTCCAGTACAGACACAGCCGCGAACAGAAAGCCAAAGGAGTGTTTGATTGGTTTAGATTTGATTGACCTCTCATTCAACTAATAAGAGCCTTGAATTGGGTTTCTGAAACCTTGAAGAACCAATGACTGATAACCTAGCAAGAAGGACCTGCCTACCAACGACCGCGAATACGAGCCAATTGAAACAGAGAAGTTCGACAATTGAAACGCATGCGTCCCGTGCATAAAATCTGTTTTGTCTAAGCCGCTGGGTGACTCACATTGAGACCTGTGTGTAACTGTAGCGTTAGCCACTCTTTTTTTATTACTACTGTTCTTATTTGGTTTGAAAAATGGTTCGCAAAAACCGCAATCATGGAAGCAGAGATGGTTTGACCGGGTCGGGTGACCAGAACCACAAATCCATAACAACCGGACCAGCTTCATGTTCGTCTGACAATGAGGAACAGATGTTCGCCAACGACACTGCTGTTGTGGACAGGTAAGTGTTATAAGCTAAATTATTCTTTATCAATGAAAATAGTAATAAAAATGACTTTTGACCAATCTGTAATTACAACGGTCCGTCATGGCCACAAGTTTTTTTGTGTGCCGAGCTCCTCTGTAGCGGTGGGTGGGTGGGGGGGTGGGGGGGTTGTTATCCTCTACATTGCAGATATTATAGTATAATTTTTATTGCACTGTAGGTTATTTTTTCTTGTAAAAAAAAGGCCACACATTTTTTACGTGGCATGTTTCTTTGTGTGGGGGGGGGGCTTGTTTGTTCATTCATTCATTCATGAATGAACAAACAACCCCCCCCACACACACACACACACACAGCCCTGAGTGTCACCTTTCATTAGAGCCCAAGATGAAGCTTCTATGTTGAAGCATTCAAAAGTTATAGACGTTTTTCCCAAACTGTGCCATTTGGCACAATTTGACACAATTCAAAAACGCCTGGGAACAACCTGAGAAAAAAACTGTGTAATATATTCATTTTTGGTGGTATTGTTACAAAATTTTGACCTCAGCTTGATAACACTTGGTTCTACATTTCTGTTGCATTTTCCAGCCAGTATCTGAGAGCTGTGTGTTATTTGCAAGCATTTGTATCTAAAAAAAACACCCAGGCGAACTTTATTTTCTAATTCAGTATGTTTAGATGACTGTTACTCAGTGGCAGAAGCACTTAGAGAGATTATGACTGTTTTGCCAAAAAATTCAAAGTGTTTTCTTTTAAATGAGACCAACCCCATGAAGATGCTGCAAAGGGTGGAAGAACAGCTTTTGATTTACTTTGGGTATGTTATTTTTAGGCGTTTTTAGGGAAATTGACCAGAGTTCAAGCGGGTAAACTTTGAAGAGAACTGTGAAAGGGTGTGCAAAAAGGGTCAGCAACATTTGCATTGTTTAAGGAAACTTGCATGCTTCCAAACTGACCAAACCATAATGACAATGTTTTATCGGGCTTTTATTGAATCTGTTTTATCCTTTTCTTTAGTGTCATGGTTTGGTCAGATAAAACTAAAACAGAGGAAATCCTTGGATCAGGTAGTTAGATGGTCCAGTCGTTTGCTTGGTGAGTCACAGCTGAGCCTGACATCCCTGTACACCAGACAGGTACAGAGGATTGCTACCTCCATTTTAAATGATGACTCCCACCCTTTGCATTGCCACTTTCAGCTTCTTCCCTCCAGACGGAGGTTTGCTGTCCCAAAAAGTAAAACCCAGCGCTACAAAAACAGCTTTGTTCCTGCTGCTGTCAAAGAGTTGAACAAGATGTAACGATATATTGCACATAATTTAGGTACCTATTTATTAATTTTATTTTATATTTACTTATTTTTGTAGGTTTTTTATTTGGGTTCTAAATCTTTTATTGGGTTTTAGACTTTTAAGTTTTTAACCTCTTTGACTAGTCTTTAACTTTTTAATATGACCCTTCTCTCTTCTCTCTTTTCTCTTTGTTTTGTTTCTCTTATCTCTTTGTCCTATGTCCTGATTGGTGGAGCCTTGGAGTACTTCTATCATGTTTATAGTCAGCTTCATGTGTGCCTGTGTTTGTGTTCATGTTGAATGTAACTGTGGTTTGTAAATATGGATGTCACCTGACTGCAAAACAAATCTACCTACAGGTACAAATAAAGTAACCTGAACCACTCTATATGAAAATAAAGAGCCATGTGGGGCAAAACACAGATAACGACTACAGCAAAGGCACATTAATAATACACTCAGGATAACAGGAGTAAACATACTGAGAATAAGAACATGAGCGTGACTGGAGCCGGGGAATAGGGACTCCAGCCGAACGTTGGGGAGACCAGCATTATGCATGTAAGGTCGCAGCCTGGAGTAACCATAGCTGCTCCCTTAAATAGAGCTAGAGGATTAACCAGCTGATGAGGACGTCATCAGTGGAATGACAATCAGCTGTCACCGTGGAGCTCGGCTCTGACAGCCAAAAGTCCCACAGAGACGCTGTCAGAATAAGAGCCCGGGAATGCCATAAGGAAAACTACCACAGAACGGGAGGAAAATACGACATGACCCGAGCGCGGACGATATCAGTGCTCAGGCCATGACAATATATGGATAAAGACGGCACAATAATGCGTCTGGCCGTGTGGAGGTGGGTCAGTAGTCCACCTGGCCCCCCTGTAGTTTTAGTTATTTGTATGCATGGTTAAGCCTTAATTATTCTGTTTACTGTTAGTGTGTGATTCGGGTTGTAAATTAGGGAGGGCCCAATGGTGTGTGTGTTTTGGACTTTTCTACGGGGGGGGGGGGGGGGTGATGTATTACATATTGTTTCTATCATATTGCTGTGTGCTATGGGTGGCGGCTCCACCTTTCCAATTCCGCCATCACCCACAGTATAAAGGGCTAATGCGGAAGAGGCACGGCTTCTTCGACCACCTCTCTGCCTAGCGGGAGCATCTGTATGTGCATAGTGAGTCTGTTAATAAAGTCCTGCTTAGTTCACCACTTGCCTCATTATTGTGCCACGTTTCACAGACATAACATGTTTCCTTCCAATACACTATAAATGTAATTACAATTATTATTGAAGGTGGCAACAACACTGTTTATTCAACTAAGAAATATCCTGTCTGGATTTATATTTATACAGTATGTTGTTGGGTGATTTAACTTAACTGTAACGCTTTAAATACCATTTAACTGCAATGCTCTTGCACTGTGTGTATATACTGTGTATACGTGTGTATTTACTGTTTTGCTATCCAGTTTCTTATTGTATTATCTGAGTTATTATTTCTCTGAGTAGCGCTATCCCTTTGCTGCTGCAATCCTTTAATTTCCCCATTGTGGGACTAATAAAGGTTTATCTTATCTCATCTCTTAGTCATAGGGAAAATAAGAAAGTACATATCAAAGGAAAGAGACTATTTTCACTAGACTGAGAGTGGGGAACACTAGTTTAAGACACTTTACTTTGTGGAATCATGAAAATAGAATTTGTTGCTTTTGTGATGAGACTTAATCAGTGGAACATAATAGTATAGAATGTAAAAAGCAGGGGAGGTGCTAAAAAGAAAGTAAAGAAAATGGGGGAAAGCTTAGTCCGAGTACTAAGCAAATTATTAAGAGAGAAAAGTACAAAGTTTTTATTTGACTTTTCTGAGGGAAAGTAGGCTGATTTAAAGGATCTGAAGGTGTGTGCTTTTTTGTTTTTTTTTTATTAGCCTGTAAGCCATAGCAGTTCATTCCTTACCAACGGGTGGTGGTGATGCGCTCATTCAGTGACCAAATGTTGTCAAACACCTAAGACGGAGAACCAAGGAGGGTGGGTTAGGCATGGCCGGCTGATTACCCCCACCTGCTCCGGATTACAACCCGGGCATAAAAGGTCTCTGAGAGGATCAAGAAGCTTCAAGTTCGGAGAGACAATGTTGTGATTGATGATTTTGGAAATGATGGCCCCAGAAGCAGACACAAAGAGGAGACCAAGGGAAGATGTAAGGATGAATATGTATTGTGCCAAATAAAACTGGATTTTAAGATGCTGGAAACCCTGGGGAAGTATTTATAAATGTTAAGGTATTTTAGTATTTTAGCTGCAGTGGAGACAGTATTTACAGAGTAGGTTGCCTTTTCTTCTTTGCAGGGAAGAGCTGTTCTTGCAACAGGTAGGAGTGCAGCCCAGGCTTTAAGGAGGTTGTTTAAAATATTGCTGGGGGCTTACTTGTGGGAGTGAGAGGGGATCCAGATAAGATGGAGATCCACCAAAGAATAGTTCCAAGGTTGTCTGCCAGAGAACGGTCCTGAGGCCTGTACTATGAAGCAGGATCAACATACCCAAAGTATCTTTCAGTTACTTGGCTTCACTAACCCAGATATTCTGGATCAGCATTATCTGTACTACGAACGTGGTTATCAGCTCTGTAAGTAGACCCCGGATTACTCAGTCTGCCACCTAAATACCAGTGGACAGTGAACACAATTTGCACTGGGAGGTGGGAATTATTTCAAAGAGGTGTGGCAGTGCAATCTCATGCGCACTGGTATGATGGTGCATGTTATACTAATGCACTTTTTATCAGACAAAATATCTGTGGTCAGAAGCACATTTTTTAATGCTATTTCAGCAGCATCTTTTGAAAAAGTGATTGTACCTAATATCTGGTTGGGCCACCCTTAGCAGCAACAACTGCAATCATGTCATGATTCATGCAATTAATGCAATTCATGCATGATACTTGTTATTATTTGACAGCTCACGTGCAGGGAGTGGCAACAGAGAAAGCACACTGTGACACAGAGAAGCAAATTTGAGTTGAATTTTATTAATGCAAGAGCAACACTCCGCAAGAGAAAAACACCACTCGCCAAGGGAACACTCACCCTGAGGAGAAAGAGACGGGAGCAGTAGATTAGGAGGGAGACTCAGATAAGGGAAAATAGGACAACACTCACGTGGGAGTATCAGAGAGCCCAGCAGAAGAACCCAGCACTTACAGTGAACCAAATAGCGGTGCTGGAAGGCAGGAGTGGAGCTGGGTGATGTGTCTGACCAGGTGATAATGGTCGCTGAAGTGGTGATGGTGAAGAGGCAGGTGAGTGCACAACTACCCTGGAGATGCAAAACGAAGGAGGCAGCAACCTGTGGAGAGGTAAGCAGAAAATTAGAAGTTTTTTTCAAGTTTAGAGGAAAGTAAGACTTACTGCTGAAGCAGGTAGTATACCCAACAAGCCAGCGCTGAGGTGTTGAAGAGAAGGTCTATTTAAGCGCTGGCGAGTCCAAGGTAAGATGTGAATCTCATCACACAGGTAGAGATGATTGCCCGCAGATTAGGTGAAAGTTGAACCGGACGGGTGGGGGAGAGTGCACTCACCAGATCATAACAAATCAAGTGTTTGTGATAACTGGCAATAAATCTTTCACAGTGTTGTGGAGGAATTTAGGCCCACTCATCTTTGCAGAATTGTTGTAATTCAGCCACAATGGAGGGTTTTCGAGAATGAACCGCTTTTTTAAGGTCATGCCACAGCATCTCAATCGGATTCATGTAAGGACTTTGACTAGGCCACTCCAAAGTCTTCATTTTGTTTTTCTTAAACCATTCAGAGGTGGACTTGCTGGTGTGTTTTGGATCATTGTCCTGCTGCAGAACCCAAGTGTACTTCAGCTTGAGGTCACAAACAGATGGACAGACATTCTCCTTCAGGATTTTTTGGTAGACAGCAGAATTCATGGTTCCATTTACCACAGCAAGTCTTCCAGGTCCTGGAGCAGCAAAACAGCCCCAGACCATCACACTACCACCACCATATTTTACTGGTGGCA
Organism: Pholidichthys leucotaenia; assembly: GCA_020510985.1. Taxonomy (NCBI): domain Eukaryota; kingdom Metazoa; phylum Chordata; class Actinopteri; order Cichliformes; family Pholidichthyidae; genus Pholidichthys; species Pholidichthys leucotaenia. Next base: position 282,205,790 of record CM035836.1, on the reverse strand, counting down.
TGATGTTCCTTTTCTGAAATGCTGTGTTATTTTTACGCCGGATGTAATGGGACACACACCTTCCAGAAAGTTCATCTTTTGTCTTTTTAGTCCACAGAGTATTTTCCCAAAAGTCTTGGGGATCATCAACATGTTTTCTGGCAAAATTGAGATGAGCCTTTATGCTCTCTTTGCTCAGCAGTGGTTTTTGCCTTGGAGCTCTGCCATGCAGGCCATTTTTGCCCAGTCTCTTTCTTATGGTGGAGTCATAAACACTGACCTTAACTGAGGCAAGTGAGGCCTGCAGTTCTTTGGATGTTGTTGTGGGGTCTTTTGTCACCTCTTGGATGAGTCATCGCTGTGCTCTTGGTTTAATTTTGGTCGGCCAGCCACTCCTGGAAAGGTTCACCACTGTTCCATGTTTTTGCCATTTGTAGATAGTGGCTCTCGCTGTGGTTCGCTGGAGTCCCAAAGCTTCAGAAATGGTTTTATAACCTTTTCCAGACTGAGAGATACTTTGTTTCTTATTTGTTCCTTAATTTCTTCGGATCACAGCATGATATCTAGCTTTTGAGGATGTTTTGGTCTACTCACTTTGTCAGGCAGGTCCCATTTAAGTGATTTCTTGATTGAGAACAGATGTGGCAGTAATCAGGCCTTGGTGTGGCTTGAGAAATTGAACTCAGCTTTCCACAGATGTGATAAACCACAGTTAATTTAGGTTTTAACGGGGGGGGGGGGGGCAATCACTTTTTCACACAGGGCCGTGTAGGTTTGTTTTTTTTGTTTTTTTTACCCTTAATAATAAACACCTTCATTTAAAAACTGCATTTTGTGTTTACTTGTGTTATCTTTGTCTAATATTAAATTTGTTTGATGATCTGAAACATGTAAGTGTGACAAACATACAAAAAAATTAGAAATCAGGAAGGGGGCAAAAACTTTTTCACACCACTGTATATGTCTCTAAAGGAGTTTAAAAGATATTTTAAAGCAAGTTAATCATCCATTTCACACTGGTATTTATTTATTTATTCACAACATTAGTTAATAAACTGATATTAATGAATAAATCGGCTTGACTTTAGAAAAAAATAACAGTTCAACATGTTTGATTAATAAATTAAGCGAAGCAGCATATGTTACGGGTCTCGGGTGTGGCAAACCCACAACTAAAAGGATTTCCTATAAAACAGGTAAATGTTCAGCAGCAAAGAAGACATGGAGTACACTGTTCTCTCTCCAGATTGCGTATTATTAAATCAATATCAATAAACAAACATTTCTGTGTGTACATGTTCATTAAAGTGCATAAATGTCCATAACAGTCCATATGTTCAAACACACACCTTGTCAGTCACAGACATTTCTCACAGTAAATGTACTTAAAACACTGAATATTCAAATTCAAATGAAAAAGTACATATTACCACGTTTAAGTAAATGCTTCAAAGCTAATATCACTTGTAGTACGTTACAGGAGTACTCAGCTGTACTTGAGCAAACTACATTTAGCTGCTAGAATTATTCTGGACCATAACACTGCCAGAATGTACACACAGAACGTAAAAGTCACTCAATATAAAACACACATCTCAGAAAAGCAGATTATTCACATTTACCTGTTTGCATAACTGAAATCAACATTTTATGTAAACCCCAAACTGTCTTTTGTCCATTAACAATCACACACACACACACACACACACACACACACACACACACACACACACACACACATATATATATATATATATATATATATATATATATATATATATATATATATATATATATATATATATATATATATATATATAATGACCCTACCAGGGGCAAATTACCCTGGTATCTTAGCTCCTCGGATCATTAGTCTACACAAACCTTCCAACACGATAAGGTGATGATCCATGGAATGAACATACGATACACAGTGCAAATTACTGCTCAGAACAAAATGATTTTTTATAAACCTCTGATTTATGATGCACGTGGTGTACACGCACCTTTTGTGTTCTCTCCATGAGCACACACTGGTACGTTCCCTGTGGTTTTATCTTTCTGCTGCTATATATAAAATTCTGCTTCTGCATTGATAATATATGATTGCACACTAAAAAAATAGATGTTAGATATTACTTAGAAGTGGAATAAACTCTGCTTCTATGCTCCCACTGCTTTGAATCACAGATTTTAAACAACCACACTCACACAGGCACAACAGGAGCTGCATAGCACCATCCAGGGAATCATTATGTAATATATCATATATCAAAGTCTCCCCTTGAGCGATTTGGGGGATAATTGATACAGCAAAGGATGGCACTGCCTGAGACATGGGAATCACTTGGATTGATGCCCAAATCACCAGAAGTCAGCATGACACGTTGAGACTTCGACTTGCTGCGTGCCATTTGACATCATTTGGAAAATGGGCTGTTGTCTCTGAAAACTATTGAGTCTCAACAGGGGCTCTATTTTTTCAAGGCTTTATCAGCATGCATTATGTTTGTGAAACAATAATGGCAAACATCACACAGCAATCACATAACAGGGCGGATAGAATAATGAAGTGGATTGTTGCTGAAAGAAAAGGCAAGGATGCATCGAGAAAAAGGCAAAACCTTGAAACTTCAGAGACAAAAGTAAATTACAAGCAGTAAGTCAGAATAATATGAGAATAACTTTAAAATGCAAAAGTGAAGTTATGTTATGAGGAAGGAAATGCTTTATTAGAAAAAAAGTCATGTTTTCATAGTTTTCACATGAGCAGCATTAGCTAAACACCCACCCATATTCACTGAACTGAATACAAGTTGTTGAATTATAAGATAAGTTAAGATAAGATAAGCCTTTATTAGTCCCACAATGGGGAAATTCCAGGATTGCAACAGCACAGGGATAGCAACACTCAGAGCAACAATCAGAAGGCAAGAAAAAAACAAGAGCGGCTAGTATACATATGTACATATTAATATAAATATACTGTATATACTGTATATATGTATAGACACACAGTGCGGAGCATTGTGGTTGGTGGATGTGCAGCAGAAAGTCTATGCTCGCTCTCCGCGGATGCGACGGGCCAGCTGGATGTCTTAGGGCATGATGGTGACCCTCTTGGTGTGGATGGCGCACAGGTTGGTGTCCTCGAAGAGACCCACCAGGTAGGCCTCGCTGGCCTCCTGCAGAGCCATGACGGCGGAGCTCTGGAAGCGCAAGTCGGTCCTGAAGTCCTGAGCGATCTCCCTCACCAGGCGCTGGAAGGGCAGCCCACGGATGAGCGACGGATCTCTCTCAGAACCACGGCACCAGGCCTGCAACAGTGAGGCCTCCTCACTCCGCCGGCGGCCGGAACGCCTTTTCGAGCAGCCTTGGTGGCCAGCTGCTTCCTGGGGGCTTTTCCTCCAGTAGATTTACGGGCGGTCTGCTTGGTTCTTGCCATCGCTCTTTATTATTCTGTCTTATATTTCCCGCATGTCGCCCAAACTCCAGCCCGGCACCCGCGTCGCTCCCGCTTCAGCTCTCCCGGTATGTCGAGCCTCTCCGTTAGCACCGGGTGGTGGCCGAGTGCTAGCTAGCTCCTCCCCGCTGCATCGTCTCCCACTGTAAACAGAGGCTCCGTCCGCCGACTCGGGAGACCTCCGGCCGCGATCTGTATGTCCGTGATACACATAGAGTGAAAGGTGTGCCGGATCAGAAAGCCATCACCGGATCAGAAAGAAGAAGGAAGATAAAAAGACTCAGAATTGAGCCGCTGTTGCAAAAGGCAGCCAACTCGTGTGGCGCCGGAACCGGAAGATAATAATCATCTCTCACTACTCTCACTATCTCTCACTACTGCCATGAGGAGCCAAGTTTCTAAACAATATGCTTTGATAATGCACCATGAAGACCAGGAAAGGTTATGAAGAAAATATTACACCGTGATTGCACTGACTGGACGGCCTTGGGCTAATTTACTGTAGAGATCAGATTCGGCCCACAGCTTCAGGATAACTGACTAAAGGTGTGTTCACACCAAATGCGAACGGGTGGCTTGACTCCATACAAAGTGAATGGGAAGACGCGAGTACGCACAAATTTGTGTAGTCGCGTGTTCGTGTCCGCTTTGAGATTCTGCTGTCACTGGAGTAGAATTATCACCATTGCAGAGTAAACTAGTTAGAAAATGAAACTCACTCACCGGGAGACAGGAGGACCGGGAACTCTTCAGCTGAATCGGGATTTTGGAGTTATTTACTCAGGGTTTCCAGCCATGGACATCCTAGCAAGCTAACAAGCTAGCAACGTAAACACCCATCATCTGTAAAGTTTTGGAGGCTTGAGACGACATTTTCAGGTGAGCCCCTGGTCGGATAATGTAAACCTAAGCATGACGTTATTTTGGGAATTTCTACAGCAGGTTGAACACAACTGCAGAAGTTTTAAAGGCAACTTTGCCTGTCTGCATCTCACTGTTCATGTCTGTTGGCGTGTTTGCATTGATTTATCATGTTATTGTGCCGTGCGAAAAATTTGCCTGTTCGTGTTTGGTGTGAACACACCTTTAGAGTTGTGGTTCAGCTTGTTAAAACAGGAATATACAATATGAATGTGACAGTTACCCCATTCCTTCTATACAGCTGCTGGGTTAGATGATTGTCCCAACATGTTTTCATTCTCATTAAGTTTTTCAAACATTTTATTTTCAGGCCTTATGTGTGACGAAAAATGATGACTGCACTATAAAACTATAGATTATACATTAAAATAATGGTGAGGCTCCTGGTGGTGTAGGATGTGTAATATGTAAGAGTGTTGCCCTCCAGTGATCCCCGGCTCAATTCCCAGCACAAAGAAATCCATGTTTAATGCAGTACAGCTCTGTTACTTCCGGTCTCTATGTTCTACACTGGATGGCAAAGAGCTCATCATCGAACATGTGATATGTGATATTTTTGTTGAAATGACTTTTGTCTTTTAACATCTTCCTTCTTCTAAGGTTGGCATTCACCATCTCTCTTTTTCTGCACTGAGATGCCTTACATCACCTTTAGGTGGCGATCTTCTAGGGGTCTGCTACTACTAAGCTGAAGTGGAATTGTTGACTGGCAGTAGAGGATTTTTTTTAATGTCAGAAAAAATTTAAAGTGACACTTCAAAAGTTTTTTGTTTTTTTTTTCTGTTATTAACATGTCTGTTACATGTTTTTTTGTGACTTACCAGACATATCATGAGCAAAATCAGTCCCAAGTGTCACGATTTGCCCCTCGGGGCAAAGATGAGAGACCCAGGTGCTGAACTGTAGTTTGTGGTATTCAATAAGGAAACACAAAAGTCCAAACAGTGCACAAAATAAACTTACAAACTGAGGCAACAACAGAGTGGGCAGGATAACACAGGCAAATGCACCAGAACTGGGAAAGGGTTCTGATGCAAGTAGGCACACAAGCTGAGGCTCCAACAACAAATGAAAGAAACGATGGTCTTTAAATAGAGCATGACTTCATTGAACACAAATGATTGCAGGTCTGGATCACATGAGCGGGCATGTGGTGGTAATGATTACAAACTGGGGTCAGCTGAGAGAAATGAGAGGGGAGAAGATGGGACTCACAGCTGACAGGGACACTGCCCACAACAGAGCATAAACCCAGAAGTGCCACTAACAACTGCTGTCCCGGAGAGAGAGAGAGAGAGAGAGAGAGAGAGAGAGACCACAGTACAATTATAAAGAACTAAATACCAACAAATAAGGACTGAGGAATAAATACAAACAAATACCAAATAAGTGAGTAGCAAAACAACGATGACATAAACAGGGGAATGAGAAGAATAAGAAACACTACACGATATGCGAGAACCAATCACGGATAAAATAACAGGACCCCAAAGAACACAAAATACAACAAATATACAAATTTGAAAAAAAGGCCATGAGACTGAGCACGGCGGAACCCCCCTGTACTCAGATCATGACACCACGTCTGTGTTTTTCTGCTGTGAATATGCAGTCAAGCCCTCCCCAACACACACACACACACACTCAAAAGGGTGATTCTGGACACAGTGTTTGTAGCTATGTAAGCATTTTGTGCTTAACCTTAATAGTTGTATACGGAAGCCCTGAAAGGCAAACTCCTCTCCCAAAAAATTTTGGAGGGTGAAATTTTCTGTGGTAATTAGCTGAAGTACTCAATTCATCCACTAGAGGGCACTTTGTCTTGCTTTCCATCTTTCTTTTGGCTTTCAACTTTAATTTCACTGGAGCAGACTACTCCCAGTCTTACTTGCTCAACTTGGTTTCTTCTACAGTTCAAGAAAACCATATGATAATCAATTAGTTATCCTAGTAAATGACAATAGAGCATAAATCACATGTTTCTGCAAATGCTCTTTATATTTTTAATTAACTTTATTGAACAAAGAGCAAATATACAACACTGAAACCAATGGACTATACCATCGGTGTCCAATCATGTGCCATGGAGGGCCAATACCCTGCAGGTTTTCTCTTCTACACATTTTTTTCACAACAGGTGTTTTCACTTATCAGCAATCAGTGGGAATAAATTCAGTGATATCTGCTGTTGAAGACACTGATAGGAGGTAAAGCCTGCGGGGTCTTGGTCCTCCATGGCACATGATTGGACACCCCTGGGCTTTCCAATAAAACAGTAGTTCTTATAAAATGAACTTAATTGAAGTTAAAGTTACCTTTTTTAGGTGACAGCTTAATTGTGCTTGTGACTCGTGTCTACACGGGTCACTATCTATTCATCTATGAAGTAGACAGGCTTTTTTTTAGTAGTTTTTTACTTCCCATGGGTAATCCCTTTGTCTGTTATGCTATGTCTGTTTCTATCGTTTGGTTGTCTATTGTCATGCTGCTGTTACACTGCAGTTTCCCAGTTTGGGATCAATAAAGTACATCTATCTATCTATCTACACTTTTTAAATAAGTATTTTAATCTGTTGACATCTGGGCTTTTTTTTTCTTGTCACAATGCATGGTTGATGTTAAACCACGAGGGGTGATGATACAAATACTGAAAAAAAACATGAACGGTAACTTACATGAAACAGATGAGAAAAAAACAGATGAGAAAAAAAACTTCCATATATATATATATATTTACTACTTCTGGCGCCACACGAGTAGGCTGCCTTTTTGCAACAGCGGGTCAATTTTCTTCCTATTTCTATGTATATACTATCTGGCTTCTCTAGCTAATCTTTCTGATCCGGTGACACCTTATACATCGGACAGACACCGGATCACCCAAATGTCTCCTGAGCCAGCAGACGAAGCCACTGTTTTTAGCGCTTTGAGTGGTCTTTGTTACTAGAAAAGCGCTATATAAGTGCAGGTTAGTTAGTTAGTTAGCAGGATATGTTACAGCAGAGACCAACTGTTAGCACTTAACCGGACCAAGATGCTAGCGCAAGACTTCGACATACCTGGTGAAATAAGACAGAAACGACGTGGATGCCGTGCTGGAGCAAGATGGCGGGCAAGAAATATAAGGTACAGACTTGTCCTTCCATCTGTTATTATGGGGAACGTTCGATCGCTTCTCAATAAGACAGATGAGCTAGCGGCTACGGCTTGTTACCAGAGCGTCTTCAGAGAGATAAGCTTGATGTTGTTTACAGAGACGTGGCTAAAAGAACTAGCAACAGATGCTAACATCGAACTGGAGGGTTTCCACGTGATACGGGCAGACCGGAGGCAGACCAGACACCAGACAGTGGGAAGGCAAGGGGCGAAGGAGTGATAATGTATGTCAATAACAGCTGGTGCAGACCAGAACATATCACGGTTAAACAACAACACTGCAGCAAAGACATGGAGTTCCTAGCTGTTAGCATGTGGCCTACTTATCTCCCGAGGGAATACTCACACGTGATCTGCATTGTTATTTATGCAAATCCAACGGCGAACGCAGGGACAGCGCGTGATGCCATCCACTCAGTAACTGGCAGGCTGCTGACAGAGCATCCAGATGCTCTTCTCCTCATCTCAGGTGATTTCAACCATATTTCACTGTCCCCCATTCTACCCACGTTCACCCAGTATGTCACATGCCACACTAGAGACAATAAAACACTGGACTTATTCTATGCAAACACTAAGGAGGCGTACACCTCATCACCACTCCCCCCACTCTGGAGGTCGGATCACAACTTGGTTCTTCTGCTGCCAGTGTACAAACCCCTAGGACACAGACAACCTCCGGTCATGCGCACGGTGAAGTTATAGTCAGAGGATGCAATTTATTTATTTAGCGAATGCAAAGTCCTTAAGCCAAGCAGTTGCCTCCTGGTTTGCTGTATGGAGGGTGTGTAATCCTCCTTCCAGTCTTTGGAGCGGGCAAGCCTCTATGATGTGTTCCATTGTTTGCTCCTCTCCACATGCGCACAGTGGGCTAGGGCTACTGCCCCATCTGTGAAGGCTGGCCAAGCAGGGGCCATGTCCAGTCCTGAAGCGATTGAGTGTAGACCACTGTCTCCTTGGGAGGTTGGTGCCCGGGACCTGTTGGTTGGGGTTTATCACCAGCTGTTTGTTTGGGATGCAATGGATGCTCTTAAGGACTGTTCTGGAATCACTGCCTGGGAGCAGCCCTGTGATCCACATGGTGAGGACATCAACGCCCTCACTCACACCATCACAGACTACATCAACTTCTGTGTGGACAACACCGTACCCACCAAGACCATACGGTGTTGCTCGAACAACAAACTTTGGATCAACCCTGAGATTAAAACACTTCTGAGGGAGAAGAAGAGGATCTTCAGGTCGGGGAACAGGGAGATGCTGAAGTCTGTACAGAGGGAGCTGAGGAGGAAGATCAGAGAAGGTAAGGACAGCTTCAGGAAGAAGATGGAGGTCAAGCTGCAACAGAGCGACATCGGTGGGGTCTGGAGAAACCTTAAAACCATCTCTGGGCTCCAGAATACCTCCTCCCAGGCCACGGGGGTGGGGGAGGGAGTGGGCGAACAATCTGAACCTGTTTTTTAATAGGTTTGCCCAACCGCCCCCCCCCCCCCCGACTGCACACCAACCACTGCTGCCTCTAAAGTCATCGAGACCTGCTGTCCACACCCCACTCCATCAACACCCCCCACACTCCCAGCACACAGCCCACCAACCTGACCCTCACTAAGACCCAGGTGAGGACGGAGCTGAGGAAGATCAAGGTGAGGAAGGCCTCAGGACCGGACAGCATCAGCGCAAAGCTCCTCGAGTCCTGTGCAGACCAGCTGTGTGGGATTGTGGAGCACATCTTCAGCCTGAGCCTGAAGCTGGGGAGGGTACCACAGTTGTGGAAAACATCTTGTGTGGTACCTGTACCAAAGACTTCCCACCCCAAAGACCTGAACAGCTACAGACCAGTGGCCCTGACGTCTCACATGATGAAGACCCTGGAGAGACTGCTCCTTGCTCACCTCCGCCCCCTGGTGGGACCAGCGATGGATCCACTTCAGTTCGCCTACCAGCATGGCATTGGGATGGAGGATGCAGTGATCTTCCTTCTTCACCGTTCCCTGTCCCACCTGGAGAAGCCCGGGAATGCAGTGAGGATCATGTTCTTTGATTTCTCCAGTGCTTTCAACACCATCCAACCGATGATCCTGAAGGACAAGCTGCTGTGCGCAGGGGTGGATCAGCACCTGTCATCATGGATCCTGGACTACCTCACTAACCGGCCACAGTTTGTGAGAACTGTGTGTCCGACATGATCATCAGTAGCACGGGGGGCCCCCAGGGAACGATTTTGGCTCCCTTCCTGTTCACCCTTTATACTGCGGACTTCTCACACAACACAACACAATGCCATCTACAGTTCTCTGACGACTCTGCGATCGTCAGCCTCATCTCCAATGGAGATGAAGCTGAGTACAGAGGACTTATCCAGGACTTCGTGGACTGGTGCCATCGGAACTGCCTCCAGATCAACGTGAGGAAAACTAAAGAGCTGGTGGTGGACTGCCGCAGGCAAGAGCAACCCCTCACAGCACCAGTAAACATCCAGGGAACAGACATTGAGATGATGACATCCTACAAGTACCTTGGTGTTCATCTGAACAATAAACTAGACTGGTCACACAACACCAACTCACTCTACAAGAAGGGACAGTGCAGGCTGTTCCTACTGAGGAGGATCAGGTCTTTTGGTGTACAAGGGGTGCTCTTGAAGACATTCTACGACACGGTGGTGGCATCAGCCATCACTTTTGGAGTGGTCTGCTGGAGCAATGGCATTGCAGCAGCCAATAGGAAGAGACTGAACAAACTGATCAAGAAAGCTAGCTCTGTCCTGGGGCAACGCCTTGACCCAGTGGAGGAGATAGGGGAGAGAAGGATGGTGGCTAAACTGTCATCTCTGCTGGAGTCTGAGTCCCACCCCATGCAGGACATACTGAACACACTGAAGAGCTCATTTAGCAGTAGACTACATCATCCTAGGTGCATGACCGAGAGGTTTCGCAGGTCCTTCCTACCTACGGCTGTCAGAATGTATAACCTAAGCATGGCTGCTCGCAGAGGTAGCAAGAAAACGTGACGATCTAATAGTATTGAATGCAAAAGACGCAACAGACTTACACAAATGGTCCCCTCCAGTATACAACTAGGACAATATCAGTTGCTATGGAGGGTGACAACATGTATGGGTACATATTCATACCATGTAGGGTAACTAAATAGACGGTTATGCTGTTTATTCCATCTAGCTACAATGCTCCGCACTGTGTATATGTATTAGACTGTTGGCTCCCTTTGGTTTGGAATGTCACTTTACATGGCAGAATACCTTGTGCAGTCCACTTGGAGTACACTACTGGGCAATCAGAACACATCTTTCATATATTTTAAATTGCCTGTTTCCTGTACAGGGGATTTTTTTTTAAATTTTATTAAATTCCTAGCTCAGTACAGAGAAAATGAAACAATTAACAAAACAGAACAATAACAACAATAAGGCAGGGAAAGAGTTTGCAGATAATTCAAAGTGTCATGAGGCCGAGCGCAGGTCTGTACCATGCTCGGGTCTTATGATTAGTATCCTTTTTCCTTTTTGTATATTTAGTCCTGATTTTCTGTCATCATTGTATGTGCTTTTATTTTGACAGCACCGAGACAGGACTTCCACCTGTCAAGTCTGTTCATGGCCTGTCACAGCTGTTTTATGTCACTGATTACGTTGTCACTCGTGCTTCCACACCTGTTTGTCATTTTTGTTTCTGCTCTAGTATTATTTAAGTTCGCTGGCGAGGGTTATTCCTTGCTGTGATCTAGTCATGTGCTGACTGAGATCCCCATCCCAGATCTCAGTCTTTCCTCTGCTTAAGGTTTTTTCTCCTCTGTTTCATATAAGTTACCTTTCATGTTTTTTTCAGTATTTGTATCATCACCCCTCATGGTCTCGTATTTAGCTTTTTGTCATCTGCCCTTCATGGCAAGTATTTGTGTTCTTCATTATATAATAAATGAGCAAACTCACTGCAGGAGAGTGGTTCCTTATTTCTGCCTCAAAAGGGCCAATTATGACAGAAACAGTTGCTTCTCATGTAAAAATATTAAAAAGATTACATAGGGTTACAGTTTTAACAGCTTTCTTGTTTTAATAATAGAAAATTGAGGTATGGCATTGTGTGTACATAGCCATACGTTTCAGTTAGCCAATATTTGGTTTAAAAATATATTTTTAATTGATGTTATGCAATATTGTAATTTTTGGAGAAACTGAATTTTGGGTTTTCATCAGCTGTAAGCCATAATCATCAAAATTAAAACAAATGAATAATAATGCATCGGATTTACAGTGCATCTGGAAAGTATTCACAGCGCTTCATTTTTTTCAACAAATTTGGTATGTTATGTTGTTATTAAAACACTGCGTGAGTCCATCATAATCATCATCATCATAGCAGTCTGTCGTGGGCGACAATGACTGTTTCATTTAGGTCTGATCAGATTCCTCCACACAGCTCTGTCCTTAGCCTTCTGCTGCCAGGAACTCCTGTCTATGTCCAACTTCTTCAAGTTTCTTTTTACAGTGTCTTTAAATCTGAGCCTTGATCTATCCTGATTGCGTTTGCCCTCGCATAACTGTGAGTAGAGTAACTGCCGAGGGAGACGCTGGTGGTCCATCCTCTCAACATGTCCGAGCCATCTCAGGTTCATCTGTATTAGCATGTCCTCTATTGGTGGTAGACCAGCTCATTTCAACACTTCTATGTTGGTTTATCTTGTCTTTCCATGAGATGTTCATTATGGCTCAAAGGTGTTTCATCATGTACGTGTGGAGTTTCTTCACCTGAACTCTGTAGACAGTCCAAGTTTCAGCACCGTACAATAGAGTAGCCAGTACTGTCGCTCTGTACACTTTGCATTTCACACGGATAGACACATGTCGATTACTCTACAGTCTCTCCCTCAAGTTTCCAAACACAGCGCTCGCTCTTCCCATTCTGAGAGATAGTTCATCCTCCAGGCTAGCATTCTCTGAAACAGTACTCCCTAGGTACTTGAAAGTCTTGCACTTGACTAGTGGCTCTGTACCAATGTTGATCTCTTCTGGTAGTGATGTTGATAACTGGAACTTTGGTGGTTGATAAAGGCACTCTGTCTTCTTGATGTTGATTTTGAGGCTGAATTGGCTAGCTGCTCTTGCAAATTTCTCCACTAAAAGTTGCAAATCTTCCACGCTGCGTGCAACTAGAGCACTGTCATCGGCAAAGAGCATTTCTCTTACTACCATTATCGATGTCTTACTCTTGGCTTTAAACTGTGCCACATTGAACAAGTGTGCTTCTTTCCTTGTTTGAATGTATACTCCTTCTCAAGTGTCTTTGAACTACACCTCAAGCATGGCTGCCAGATATAGCGAGAAGAATGTAGGCACCAGCACACACCCTTGTTTCACCCCGTTGCTTACTGAAAAGTCTTTAGATACTGAACCACTCATTGCCACGTTTGCTTGCATACCTGTATGGAGTGCCTCAATCAGACTGACAAACTTCTCTGTACAACCATATTTCTTGAGTACCTGCCAAAGTCCTTGTCGCGAAACAGTATCAAAGGCTTTACTGAAGTCTATGAAGACTACATAAAGCGGTATGTTCTGTTCGATACACTTTTCTTGAACCTGTTTCAAGCAGAAAATCATGTCCATTGTGCTTCTTCCACTTCTAAAGCCACACTGGGTTTCCGGTAGTACATTATGCGAGATGTGTTCACTGAGTCTGTTAAGTAGTACACGTGAGAGAATCTTACCAACAGTGGCTAGCAGTGATATACCTCGGTAATTTCCACAATCTTTCCTGTCACCTTTCTTGAACAAAGGCACAAGACTTTCGTCCTTCCAGTCTTGAGGTACTTTTGGGGCATCCCATATCTCTTGGATGAGTTTGTGCAGGCAGTTGGTCAGCTGAACACCACGAAATTTCCACATTTCTGCTGGAATTCCATCCCTTCCTGGCGCTTTACCATCCTGCGTTGTCCTGATAGCTGCCATTAGTTCATCAAAATTTGGTGGTTCATCCAGACTTGATACAGCTGGTCGCTGCACTTGAGCTTCTTTAGCCTCTTCAGTGAGCTCTCCAGGGTTGTTTAGTAGTTGGTCAAAGTGGTCTGCAAATCTGTCCAGGATCTTGTCTTTCTCCTGCAAAACCGTTTCACCATCCATAGCCTTTAGTTGGATCAATCCTCTTGGTTTAGGGCTGTAGATTTCTCTCAAACCTGTGAAGAATGTTTTCATGTCCTTCCTGTCTGCTGCAGTTTGAAGTTTCTCTGCTTTTTCATCCCACCAGTTGGACTTCATCTCTCTGGTGTACTTCTGTAGCTCACTCTGAGCCTTTGAGTATTTCTTCTTCTTTGACCTTGTGTTACACTGTAGGTTTTCCTGCCTAGCTGTATTCTTCACTTCTAGTGGTTTCTTCAGGTGTTCATCATGCTCATCAAACCAATCTTGATGTTTCCTCTCAGGGAAGCCTAATACATCACTCGCAGTCTGATACACCGTATTCTTCAGTGTTGCCCATTTCTCTTCTATGTCATTCTCTGAGTTGTTGCTGTCCCAGTCTTTCAAGTTTTCATCCATTTCCTGTGTAAGTTCTTTCTGCTTCTTTTGGCCTTTCAGTGCACTAGTGTTTAGCTCCGTGGTGGCTTTGCACCCGTCCTGCAGTGCTGTTTTCATCTGCAAATCCTTAATCTAGATCTCAGCATAACATGATCAGTACCACAGTCTGTGCCTCTCATTGCTCTGGTGTCCAATACATCCCTTATGTCTCTCTGCCTGACTATGATGTAGTCTAATAAGTGCCAGTGCTTGGATCTTGGGTGCATCCATGTCTTCTTTCTTTCAAAGGTCGTTTTATTATTATTAATTGAAGTATCAATACAATACAAAGTATTAGAAATTTTCATTTTTGTTTCAACCAAACAGTAAAAAACTAGAACTTAAAGCCAACAAATGTAAATGCTTCAAAGCACAAAAACCTTTAAATAAACAATAAAAAAAAAAAATACAAAGAAAAATTATGTGTGTGAAGTGGGGTTGGGGTAAAGGGGATATGAGCTACTCAGAAACTATAATCGTGGGTCTTTCAAAGAAATCAAGAAACGGGCGCCATAATTTATAGAATTTGTTTTCAGAGCCACAGACTGTATATCTGATTTTTTCTAAATCCAAACAGGACATTATATTTTTTATCCACTGTAAATGTGAAGGGGGTGAAGAGTCTTTCCACTTCAGTAATACAGCACGTCTGGCCAATAATAATGAAAATTTGAATACTTTTAATTTGGAACTTGGCCAGACAAGTTCTGGAGCCACACCAAAAATGGCGCATAATGGATCAGGTTTAATTTGATATTGCAGGACTTCAGACATAGTGATAAAAACAGAATGCCAAAAATTCATCAATGCAGGGCAGGACCAATACATGTGAAGCAAAGTGCCAGGAGCGCTACCACACTTTTCACAAGTTGGGTCTATATCCGAGTAAATACGTGCTAACTTAACCTTGGACAGGTGCATCCGGTGTACAATCTTAAATTGAATAAGAGCGTGACGAGCACACATTGATACAGTGTGAACCTGGCCAAGAATAGAGTCCCACAGTTCATCAGTAAAAGTAAAATTAAGATCTTGTTCCCAGTTCAATTTGATAGCGGCCAGAGAAGAAGATTGTAAATTTGAAATTAAATTATATAAAACTGACATTACCCCCTTAGAAGTTGGTTTAACTAATAAAAAATCATCTAGAGGATTATCAGAAGGTTTTTGAGGGAATTGTTTTGTCATGGTTTGCACATAATGTCTGACCTGGAGGAAGCGGAAAAAGTGTGTAGAAGTGATGTCGAATTTGGTGGAAAGTTGAGAAAAACTTGCAAATTGACCATCAAAATATAAATCCGCAAAAGATTTTAAACCTTTTCTGTGCCATATATGAAATGCACTATCAATAGTTGATGGGGTAAATAAATGATTTGCGGCAATTGGACTTCTAATGGAAAAAAACTGAAGACCGAAATTTTTCCTGAATTGAGACCAAATTCTAAGAGACTGACGAACTACTTTATTATTACCCAGTGTAGACAAAGCAAGGGGAAGTGGTGAACCTAAAATTGCCGGTAGGGAAGTTTGATTGTCCACATGTGACTCCATAAGGATCCAAATATGTGATTTGGGTTCCAGATAAAAATGTTTCCAATATAACATGCACCTGATATTTGCTGCCCAGTAGTAATATTGAAAGTTAGGCAGAGCCATGCCACCTACTGATTTGGGTCTTTGAAGAAAAACTTTCCTCAATCTCGGATGTTTACCATTCCAAATAAATGAGGTAATCAGAGAGTCCAAAGACTTAAAAAAGGATTTAGGAATAAAAATGGGGAGACATTGAAACAAATATAAAAACTTTGGAAGTAACATCATTTTTACAGAATTGATTCTGCCAATTAAAGACAAGGATAATGGGGACCATTTGGAAAGTATTAACTTGCACTGGTCAAGTAAGGGGAGAAAATTATTTTTAAACAAGTAATTAAATTGTTTAGTGACACATATCCCAAGATAATTAAAATGATCAATAACAACCTTGAAAGGAAAATTTTCAAAATCCTGAACTTGAATCTTTTCATTAATCAGAAACAGTTCACTCTTATTAAGATTAATTTTATTACCAGAAAACCTACTAAAACTATCCAAAATATTAAGTATAGCGGGTAATGAAGTAAGTGGGTTGGAGAGAAATAATAAAAGATCATCAGCATAGAGTGAAACCCTATGCTCAATGCCACCCCTACGAATGCCTAGAAAGTCCCGGCTCCCACGGATTGCAATAGCTAACGGCTCAACTGCCAAGGCAAAGAGCAACGGGCTCAAAGGACAGCCTTGCCTCGTACCACGGTAAAGTCTAAAATAGTCAGAATAGCGACAATTAGTTAACACTGAAGCTAAAGGACTAGCATAGAGAAGTTTAATCCAGGAACAGAAGGAAGGACCAAAACCGAACCTCTCCAAAGTAAAAAACAAATACTCCCACTCAACCCTATCGAATGCCTTTTCAGCGTCCAAACTAATAAGACATTCAGGTATGTTGTGGTGAGGAGTATAAATAATATTAAACAACCGCCGCAAGTTAAAAAAAGAATGGCGATTTTTAATGAAACCGGTTTGGTCCTGTGAAATTATAAAAGGAAGAATCTTTTCCAACCTTGAAGCTAACAACTTTGACAAAATTTTAACATCGGTATTTAACAAGGAAATAGGCCTGTAAGAAGCACAATCAACAGGATCCTTATCCTTTTTAAGCAACACAGTGATACAGGCCTGATAGCATGAAGGAGGAAGTGTACCAGAGTCAAGCGACTCTGTAAAAACTTGACAAAGGAAAGGGGCGAGGTCATCAGAGAATTTTTTGAAAAAATCAGCGGAAAACCCATCAGGTCCTGGAGATTTTCCTGATTGCATGGATGATATTGCCAGCTGAATTTCTTCTTTTGTGATGGGAGCTTCTAAAATTTGCCGAGATTCTGAAGAAATCGAAGGAATATCAATAGAATCAAAAAAAATTTCCAAATCCTTTAAGTTTGTTGTATATTCTGAGGTATATAATTTGGAATAAAATGACCTGAAAATATCATTAATCGCTTGTTGGTCAGATGTCACCTCTCCTTTATCTGTCCTAACTCCAGTAATAATTTGCTTAGCTCTAATACCACGTAGTTGATTAGCTAGAAGTTTACTGGTTTTTTCGCCATATTCATAAAATTCACTCTTGTTCCTTATTAAACAACCTTCAATTTGTCGAGTAGAAAGTAAATTAAATTTAGTTTGTAATGTCATACGTTCCTTGTACAGAGCGGGTGATGGAGATTGAGCATATTGTCTGTCAATGTCCAGGATTTGATCTAAAATAACCTTCTGTTCCTGTATTAAGGATCGTCTTTTAAATGCTGCCAATGAAATAAATTCCCCCCTAAGAAATGCCTTCATGGCCTCCCATATCGTTTTATTTGACATACCAGGAGTTTTATTTTCTTTCAAAAAAAAATTAATTTTAGAAGAAATATTCGCAACCAATTTTTCATCTGTAAGTAATAATGGATCCAATCTCCAATGCTTTCTCATGGAGTCACATCCATGGAGGATCATTTTAAGTACAAGAGGGGCATGATCAGAAACCGAGATGCTATCATAACTGCAAGAGCAAAGGTTATTAATAAATAAATTGTCAACAAAAAAATAATCTATTCTGGTATAAGTATGGTGTACGTGAGAGAAAAAAGAATAGTCCCTGCCGTTAGGATGTAAAAAACGCCAAGGATCTGTAAGGCTATATTCCTCAAGAAAAGACTTAACATAAGTTGCAGATTTATTAAGACTAGCAGGTTTTGAAGATGAGCGATCTAAGATCGGATCCATATACAAATTAAAGTCACCCCCAAGAATTAGAGAATGAGTATTTAAATCTAGAAGTTGCGAAAAAAGGTTGCGAAAAAAGTGCACATCATCAAAATTTGGTGCATACAGATTAGCCAAAGTGACATGTTTATCGCCAAGTTTACCTGATACTATTACAAATCGTCCATTTTTATCTGATACAACATTAGAGGGAATAAATGGGATATTTCGATCAATAAGAATAGCAGCGCCCCTGGCCTTAGCTTTAAAATTTGAATGAAAAAATTGTCCTGACCAACATTTTGACAAACGCAAGTGGTCGGAATCCTGCAAATGGGTTTCCTGCAAAAACAATACCCCAGGCTTAAATTGCTTTAGACGTGACATGACTCTCTTTCGTTTAATTGGATGGTTCAACCCCTTCACATTCCAGCTTACCAAAGTAAGATTACATCCATGTCTTCTTGTGTGTGTTCTTGTGCTTAAATAGAGTGTCTGTTATCACAAGGTTGTACTCTGAACATAGTGCAAGTAGAAGTTCTCCATTAGCATTGCACTTGCCTACTCCATGACTGCCTAGCACTCCTTTCCATTTCTCAGTGTCCGAACCAACTCTGGCATTAAAATCTCCAACGAGTATCAGCCTATCATCAGTTGGTACATGCCTGATAGTCTCACGTAAATCACTGTAGAACTCTTCCTTCACCCCCTCTGTGCTGGTCATTGTTGGGGCATATACACTGATGAGTGTGGCATACATCTTCCGCTGTAGTGGGAGTCTCATGGTCATTATCCTGTCATTGATTGGCACTGGTTCCTCATCAAGCATTGCTGCTATCTCCTTTCTAACTGCAAAGCCCACTCCTGCTTCTCTCCTTACTTGAGTTGATCTCCCACTCCAAAAGAAGATGTACCCATGGTCTTCCAAGCTGTCATATCCAGGCAATCTTGTTTCACTAAGTGCAGCTATGTCTACATTGTACCTGTTCATTTCCAGGGCCACAAGCGCGGTCTGTCTTTCTGGGCGCTGTGATGTTGTTCTGTCCAACAGAGTGCGTACATTCCATTCTGCTACACACAATGCTGCTGTTTTCCTCTTCTTGCATGAGTCCGACTGTAGCTTTTAACGTCACTTTTATTGAACCATGTCAACCTCGCTGCTAGTCTGTCCCTTTTCCACCAGTTGCCTCCCTGTCATCATCACTGAGCGACTGTGTTGTTCTTTTCCAAGTAACTCAATTACACCACATCTCCCCTTTCTAGTATCAATGGGTAGACTGCCATTGATTCAACAGACCTTAGAGGATTATTCTGCCTCTGTGGTTGGAAGATCTGGTCCTATCTAATGCCATTCACACACACAACAGACACACTGCAGTTTTCCCTTAGCACTAAACAATATGTGCAAACTCAAATACAATACCTCCATCCTAAACCCTGTACTGTTCTGTCCTCACTCTAAACTCTGAACCTGAACATTTACATAGAAAAGAGTGCAAAATCAGAAAAAAATAGTGCAATCACATTTGCAACCTTTTTTTTCAGTATTATTTTCAAACATTCAGTGTTCTGAAATGTTTATAAGTCCAACCGGATTGGTTTTACAACCGCTCTCCCAGACCTGGTTCTAGGAGTAGGAGTTGATGGTGGTTTAGGAACATTCTGCTGTGATGATGTTGCTGCAGGTTGTTATACTGAAGGTTGTTCTGGAACACCTTCCGGGAACTGCTCAGCTGCAGCACTGTTGCTCTGCTCCGATGAGGAGTTCCAGGGGATGAGATGACGACGGTTTCACCTGATGGTCCCATGGGGTCCCTCCACCAGATAAGAGCGTGGTGTGGTGTGATTTCCGATGACAGCTCCTGCTGCTCCTTGATCTGTGACCCACACGTCCTGTCCTGGAGTGAGTCTATTGAGATGCTTTGCACGGTGTCGCAGGTTGAAGCGTTGTGCATCTTTCGTTTTCTTCTTCCCTTCTTTCAGTATAACAGCATTTCCATCAGGAAGAGCAGGACTTAACAACGCAGAAAGAATAGGCACAGTTGTACGAAGCCTCCTCCCCATGAGCAGTTGAGCTGGGCTATACCCGTTTTGGAGAGGGGTAGCCCTGTAAGCCAGTAAAGCAAGATGGGGGTCATCTGACTTCTTTAAAAGCCCCTTCACTGTCTGCAGTGCACATTCAGCTTCAGCATTGCCCTGGGGATATTTCGGGCTGCTGGTTACATGCTGGAACCCGCACAACTTTGCAAACGCTGCAAAGGCCGCGCCGGAGAATTGTGGCCCATTGTCTGTCACCAGGGTTTCACATATTCCATGACGTGCAAAGATTGACTTAAGGTGGTGGATCACATCATTAGATCTTGTGGGAGTTAGCAGGGCAATCTCCACATATCTTGACATGTAGTCCACTACTAGCAAGTAGGTCTTGCTCCCTAACATGAACAAATCTGCTCCCAGCTTCTGCCATGGTCTGTCTGGGTATGGTGTCGGCATCAGTGGCTCCTTGTGGTTCTGTCTGTCCTGACAGCATGGTCTGCAGTTGAGAACAAACTCATTCAGCTGCTGACTCAGCCCCGGCCACCATACTGACTGTCGTGCCCGTTCTCTACACTTAACCACACCCTGGTGTCCTTCATGCAGCTTAGCGAGAACATCATTTCTCATGGTTGAGGGTATGACAAGCCTATCTCCCTTTAGCAGTAGACCATCCTGGACAGTAAGGAATGCCCTGTCAGTCCAGTATAGCTTGAATGCAGGTTCATTTACGCCATGAGCTGGCCAGCCTTCTGCACACAGCTGCATCACTCGAACACACACACTGTCCCTCTGCAGCTGCTCTCTCAGCTCCTCCAGATAGGCAGTGCTCGCAGGTAGGTTCTCCATCACCATATCCACGTAAATATTTGTGTCCTCAAACAGCTCTTTGTTAGCTGGTGTCTCTTTTCTTGTGACAGGCGCTCACGACAATGTATCAGCTGTCCACAGGCACTTGCCTGGCACGTGAGATATGGAGTAGGAATAGCACATAAGACGCAGTCAAAAGTGTTGAATCCGAGGGGGTAGAGCTTCCAGTGCTTGAGACCCCAGGAGACTCAGGAGAGGCTTGTGATCTGTCTCCAACTGGAAGTGTTTTCCAATGAGGAAGTTGCTAAGCCTCTCGCAAGCCCAGGTTAGGCTCAAAGCCTCCTTTTCCACTTGCACATATCTCTGCTTGGTGGGTGCTAGAGACCGCGACATGAAGGCTACTGGTCTCCACTCCTCACCCCAGTTTTATAGCAGGACTCCTCCAAGTCCATAAGACGACGCGTCTGCCGTAACTTTGCATTCTCTGTTAGGATCATATACGGCTAGCACCGGTGGCAATGTCAGGGCATCCTTTAAGTCCTGGAAGGATTTAGTCTGCTCGGCGCCCCACACCCAGCCGTTCTTCTTTGAAAGGAGATCTTTGAGGGCTTTGTCCCTCTCAGCTAGCTGCGGGATAAACTTGCCTAGCTGGTTTACCATTCCAAGGAAAGACCTTAGTTCACTCATTGTTTTAGGCTCAGGAATTTCCCTCACAGCCTCCGTCTTGCTTGGCTCTGGACTGATGCCGCTGGCGGAGATCACTTGGGCTAGGAAAGTCACCTCAGTCTTTGACAGGTCACACTTACCAATGTTAAGTGTGATACCTGTCTTCTGAATCTTTCTTAGCACGGTATGCAGGTGAACATCATGCTCCTCTTGCGTACGACCCCACACCAGCACGTCGTCAATGTGACAAACCACGCCTTTGAGCCCTTCTGTGACCTCCGTCACCATTCTGTTCTGAAAGTGTTCAGGGGCGGACGCAATGCCGAAAGGTAGCCATTTGAAATAACAGCGTCCAAAGGGTGTATATTATTATTACCATATTTGCATCCAGCTTACTAAATATTTCGGCTCCAGCCAGCCCTCCCAAGTGTTTCCTCAACTGATGGTAGAATGAACTTCTCTCTACACACGGACTCATTGAGGTTAGTGAGGTTGACACATATTCAAACAGGATCCATCTTGTTCTTTCTGGGCACTACCACAATGCCAGCACACCAGTCTGTAGGCTCCTCAGTTCTGCATATCACCCCAGTGGGATCCTCCTTGGTGTCTTGAGTGAAACTGGTTTGGCACCTGGTTTGAGCTTGATGGCATATGCCTGGCGCACCTCACCTAGTCCGCTGAATAATTTTGGATAGTTCTCCTTTAATATCTCTTTAGTGACACTGTCAAGGCATGCAACAAGCCCTAGTCTGCAGCTCATAGACCTCCCCAGCAGGGCACTGTGCACATAACTGACAACATACACCTCCTCCATCTCCTCTTTCCCACCAATTCTTAGCAACAGTTTGGCAACGCCCACAACATCAAGTGGCCTCCTCCCCGGTCCCAGGAGTGGCTTAGGTGCTCTGTGGAACGCAGGTGGGTTTTCTCTGAGTATTTTCTGGAACACAGCATGTGGCAAAACTGTGACATCGGCACTCGTGTCAATTTTGAACGTCACGCTGCTGTCACGAATGTCAATGTTGACCATGCAAGGATCAGCGTCTGTTGTAACACCGCTGAGGAAGATGGCATCCTCATCCTCTTCCACCTCAAGTACAGATTTTTAGGCCTGGTACATACGTTTATAATGACCCTTTCTCCCACAAGCATGGCAGTTCACTTCATTTGCAGAACACTCACGTTTCGAATGTGATGGAGAGCTGCCACATTTATGACATTTTGACTGTGTCCCCTTTTCCTTGCTATTCTGAGTACTGTGCGGTTTGTGAGCACGCTGAGGTTTGTTTTTAGCAAGCTTGCTACTTCCCTTGAACACTTTATCAACAGACATTGCCTCACTTGCCTGAGTTCTGGTGTCCCCTCTCAGAGAAGCTTGCTGTTTTTTCACCTCCTCACTTTGCCGTGCCATCCTAATTGCTTTCTCCAAAGTCAGCTCTGCATCTAGCTGTGTGCGTTCAGACAGCCTCTTGTCTAACAGACCGACGATGAGTCCGTCCCAAAGTAGCTCATCATGTAGCTCACCGTAATTGCAATGTTCAGCCAGCGCATATAGTGCAGTAAAAAAAGAATCTACTGTCTCACTTTCTCGCTGTTTTCACAGGTTGAATTTTGCACGCTCATAAATTACATTCTTTTTGACCACAAAGAAGCCTTGAAAGCCGTCACGCACCGCTTCATACGAGCTGTGTTGAGCATCCGTCAGAGCCAGCCCATGTAAAACATCATCCACCTCATCCTCCATGCAATATATCAAAGTATTAACTTGATTCTTTTCAGAGCTTGCATTCAGATTACTTGCCAGGTGAAATCTGTCGAACCTTTGGATCCATTTGGCCCACTCCTGCAGTTTAGAAAAGTCAAAGGGCTCCGGTGGCTGGATGTTAAACGTAGCGCACAGACCCGCTGCCACAGCAGCTCCTGGAGTGGCTGCTAACCCTCCGTTAGCGTCTCCGTCGTCACTCATCGTGTCCGCAAACTCATGCGGTGTACAAATGATCCTTTTTGTTTTCGGGCTTACCTCTCTACATTAACTACAGGACTTCTGACACCATGTTGTGTTATTAAAACACTGCGTGAGTACAACTGTAGCTTTTAACGTCACTTTTATTGAACCGTGTCAACCTCGCTGCTAGTCTGTCCCTTTTCTGCCAGTCGCCTCCCTTTCGTCATCACTGCGCAACTGTGTAGTTCTTTTCTAAGTAACACCACATGTTACAGCCTTGTTCCAAAATGGAACAAATTATTTTTTTTCCTCAATATTCTATACAATACTCCATAATGACAACATGAAAAAAAGGTGTTTTTTTTAGATTTTTGCAAATTTATTAAAAATTAATTTATTAAAAATTAAAAACTAAGAAATCACATGTAAATAAGTATTCACAGCCTTTGCTCCATACTTTGTTGATGCACCTTTGGCAGCAATTACAGCCCCAAGTCTTTTTTGAATATGATGCCACGAGCTTGGCACACCTATCTTTGGGCAGTTTCACCCATTTGTCTTTTCAGCACCTCTCAACCTCCATCAGGTTGGATGGGGAGCATCGGTGCACAGCCATTTTCAGATCTCTCCAGAGATGTTCAATTGGATTCAAGTGCGGGCTCTGGCTTGGCCACTCAAGGACATTCACAGAGTTGTCCTGAAGCCACTCCTTTGATATCTTGGCTGTGTGCTTAGGGTCATTGTCCTGCTGAAAGATGAACCATCGCCCCAGTCTGAGGTCAAGAGCGCTGTGGAGCAGGTTTTTATCCAGGATGTCTGTACATGGACAGCACAGTGGTGCAGTGGTTAGCACTGTTGCCTAACAGCTATAAGGTTCCATGTTCGAATCCCCAGGATGGCAGGGGTAGGAACCTTTCTGTGTGGAGTTTGCATGTTCTCTCTGTGCTGTGTGGGTTTACTCCGGGGGGTCTGGTTTCCTCCCACAATCCAGAGACATGCATGTTAGGTTAATTGGTTGTTCTAAATTGTCCCTAGATATCTGTCTCCTATAGGCCCTTAGAGTAGAGGGTTAGTACTAGTGAAGTGCTTTGAGTGGTCTTTGAGACTAGAAAAAGCGCTATATAAGTACAGGCCCTTATCCCTTACATTGCTGCATTCATCTTTCCATTTTTCCTGACTAGTCTCCCAGTTCCTGCCACTGAAAAAAACATCCCCAAAGCATGATGCTGCCATCACCATGCTTTGCTGTAGGGATGATATTGACCTGGTGATGAGCGGTGCCTGGTTTCTTCCAAACATGATTCCTGTCATTCATTCCAAAGGGTTAAATCTTTGCCTCATCAGACCAGAGAATTTTGTTTCTCATGGTCTGAGAGTTCTTCAGCTGCCTTTTGGCAAACTCCATGTGGGCTGCCATGTGCCTTTTTTTAAGGAGTGGCTTTTGTCTGGCCACTCTACCATACAGGCCTGATTGGTGTATTGGTACAGAGATGGTTGTCCTTCTGGAAGGCTCTCCTCTCTCCACAGAGGAATGCTGTAGCTCTGACAAAGTGGCCAACGGGTTCTTGCTCACCTCCCTGATGAAGGCCCTTCTCCCCCAGTCGCTTAGTTTTCTTAGTTTTCTTGGTGGTTCTGAACTTTTTCCATTTATGGATGATGGAGGCCAATGTGCTCATTGGGACCTTGAAAACAACAAAAAATTTTCTGTACCCTTCTCAGATTTTTGCCTGAGACAATCCTGTCTCTGAGGTCTACAGACAATTCCTTTGACTTCATGCTTGGTTTGTACTACTACTATAGCCACAGTTGCCCTGGGGCAGACTGATAGAAACATGGCTGCCAATCCACACCTACGGGCCTCTCCGACCACTACCAAACATTTATACACACTCATACCCAGTGTCATGTGTTATGTTAACGAGCTGACAACTGTTGTTAAGTAAACTCTCTTTTATTCTTCATTGGACTGCACTAAATACAAAAGGGGTGGTGCTCTATCGCACCATGGCCAGTTTGCCACATGGTGACATCACCTACGTAACATCCCCATGTCCAAATAATACATTTACCTCCCACCCCCCTTGAAAAACCAAAGAACTTATGAAAACTAATTAAACAAATACTACTAACTGGGCACCCGAGTAGACTTGTCATGAATTACCTGCCGTTTAGAGGCAGAAATAATAAACCCACTCGCAGGAGTACATTGTGTAATAAATTCTCATATTTGACACGTGTCCCACTTCTGCCTGTAATATAACTGATGATGGCGGATTCACTTGTCTGTCTGGGTCAAAGTCCGACCACTTTTTAACCTCTGTATAGTAGTCAGACACAAGCATAAAGGAAGGTCGTACTTATGCAGACTCAAGAGATTTTCCAAATCCAAGAGCTGAGCTTTATTTACAGTATTCTATTAAAGAAACTCAAAATAAACATTAAATCGGGAAAAACATGACTAACAGAAGACTATGTTAATGGCAGCATGGCTTCACCTCTTTCATCAGAGCAATACTCCCAATGGATATTTATAGGCTTCTTAATTGGCACCAGTTAGACCTAGTTATACCATTACTCCAAACAGGTTGACCTCATAGGTCTTTCAGACATGTCCACTACTCCTTAGGTGTCTCATCTCACTCTAGAATCCTGGAACAGAACCTCAATCTAAAAGACTCTGGGCTTATATCAATTTTTTCAAAGACAGGCTTTTTCACCTTTGCATAATCCAAAGTCTCACAATATCCATCGCAATGTAAGCAGTTCGAGACTTCCCAGTAAGCAATGGAGCAAGGTGTAAAGCCAGTTCCTCCTGTGGTCACTGGCAATTCTCTCAAAAGTTGTTAATAAGGTTTAATGTCTTCATTCTCACTTTCCAGCTGAGGGGTCTTGTAGAACTGATGAACCAAGCAATGTGTTAAGCTGAGGAACATGACATGTATAATAATTTATTCATCATGCTGACTTTAAAATATTTCTATCCCATCTGTAATAATAAGATTTTTACAGTATTTTTCTTTCCTCTTGTCTGTCTCTCCAAGGTCCAGGGTGGTGCGTAGGTGAGGGTAAGCAGTCAGAGCAGCTGTGAAGATAACAGGCCGGAAGCTAAATAACAATACTGCACATTTTTAATTTCAATTCAATTTCAATTTCAGCTTTATTTATAATGCGCCACATCACAACAAAAGCCGTCTCATGGCACCACAGTGCAGAAAAAAAAAGAAAACAACACAGTCACAGAAAGACCCAGCAATCAGACGATCCCCTATGAGCAAGCACTAAGCAACAGTGGAGAGGAAAAACTCCCATTTGGAAGGAAGAAACCTCTAGCAGAACCAGGCTCAGGGAGGGGCAGTCATCTGCTGCGACTGGCTGGGGATGAGGGGATAGTGTCATGCGGTGACCCTCGCGGGCCACCATAAGACGCCAAAAGTCGCTGATGAGCTTTGCATAGATGTTTATTAACGAGACAAGACGAGACACAAAACTGTGAGCCGCTGAGGGCAAAACACACACACTATGGAATACAAGGGATCATAGGGCTAACCCCAGCTACTACGACCTTAACTATGAACAAGGATAAGCACGAACCTGACATGATGAGGACCAGGAATGATTGACGATACTCCAGCATCAATCAGCTGTCAGCGCCCGCTAATAAAGCCGGCAGCTAACGAGCTGTGATGCTGAACAGCTGATCGGTCTTGACAGCCAGAAACCCCACCGAGCGCTGTCACAATAACAGCCCTGTGGAGCCAGAATGTAATTCACAGCTGTCAAGGCTGGCAGAGATGATACATAGCCCGAGCGTGGACGAGATCGGCGCTCAGGTCATGACAGATAGGGAGGATAGAAAGGACAGACATAAAGAACATAGCAGTAAGATGCCAAGTACAATATTGGAGGTCAACCAGCAATATGGATCACATAACAATAGAACAAGAATGGGTTAAAAGACACAAAAACCCTCCTTAAATGAAAGCTATATTAAAAAGGAAGGATTTTACCCTGTTCAAGGCATGAATCAGTTTCTCAGCATCACCCAGAGACAAGATGCTCCTGATCTTGGCAATATTGCGCAGATGATATAAGGCAGTCCTAGAAACAGTTTTAATATGTGAATTAAAGGAAAAATCCTGGTCAAAAATCACTCCAAGGTTCCCCACACAACTGTTCAGAGTGAGAGTGGCCGCATCTAAAATAAGGGCATAGTCTGAAAAGGAATTTCTAAGATGTTTTGGGCCAACAACAATGACTTCAGTCTTATCAGAGTTCAATAGTAAAAAATTACAAGTCATCCAAGCTTTGATGTCCTTAAGACAGGCATCTAACTTGGCCAACTGATCACAATCATCGGGCTTCATTGACAGGTATAGTTGTGTGTCATCTGCGCAACAGTGAAAATGTATTCAGTGCTTTCTGATGATGTTGCCCAACGGGAGCATATAAAGACTAAAAAGAGTAGGGCCCAACACAGATCCCTGTGGAACTCTGTGAGTGAGCTTAGAGCTGGAAGAAAATCCATCATTGACATGGACAAACTGAAATCTTTCAGACTAATAAGATCTAAACCACTGCAACGGAGTTCCACTGAGTCCAACAAAGTGTTCCAATCTATCAAGTAGAATGGCATGATCGATTGTTGTGTCAAAGGCTGCACTGAGATCTAAAAGAACAAGAACAGAGACAAGTCCATTATCAGATGCAGTCAGGAAGTCATTAGAGACCTTCACTAAGGCAGTTTCAGTGCTGTGATGAGCTCTGAAGCCAGATTGAAACACCTCAAACAAACCAACCCTCTGCAAATGGTCAGATAATTGCACAGCAACAACTCTTTCCAAGATTTTAGAAATGAAAGACAAATTACAGATTGGTCGATAATTGGCCAAAGCTCCAGGATCGAGCGTTGGCTTTTTAAGTAAAGGTTTAATTACAGCAGTTTTGAAAGCCAGTGGAACATAACCCAGAGTTAAAGAAGAATTAATGATAAGAAGAATACGGCTACCAATAATTGGGAAAATAATTTTAAATAACCTGGAAGGAATAGGGTCCAGAAGGCAAGATGAAGGCTTAGAAGAGGAAATTATTTTATCCAACTCTAAGAGGTCGATTGGAGTAAACTTATCTAAGCAGATATCAATTGAGGGAGTTGCAATAGTTAATGTACTAGAGTTTACGGTAGGAAGAATCTGACTGATTTCATCTCTGATAGATAAAATTTTAAGATTGAAATAGTTCAGAAAGTCCTGACTAGAAAGCTCAGGTGGGATGCGAGGATTGGCCGAGTCCTGGCTCTTTGTAAACCTGGCTATAGTGTTGAAGAGAAACCTGGGGTTATTCCTGTTTGCTTCTATTAATGCAGAATAATAGCTTGATCTAGCTTTTCTAAGAGATGTTTTATAGATTAAGAGATGATTTCTCCACGCCAAGTAGAATTCATCTGAATTAGTTGAGCGCCATTTTCTTTCCAATTGACAAGTCTTCTGTTTTAAGCCACGAGTTTCTGAGTTAAACCAAGGGGTAAGAAATCTCTGGTTAGACTTTTTCTTTTTTAAAGGGGCTACCAAATCTAGAGTCCGATGCAGAGAGGCAGTGACACCATCAACCGTGCTATCAATCACGAATGGAGTAGACTCTCCATCACTTATTTCAGGTGTTTCTGTTGTGTTGACCCATGGCATAGAGGAGACAATCTGCAAAAAATTAGCAACAACGTCATCAGAAAGACATCTGCTATAGTAGTATTTTTCTTTAGGAAATAAGTGATCAGAGATAATGAAATCAAAAATTAACAGACAATGGTCAGACAGTACAGGATTATGAGGAAACGCAACCAGATTTTCGATATCTATACCATAAGTCAAAACAAGGTCCAATGTATGATGGAAACTGACATAACGTTCGGCTCAGGAGACGCACACACACAGGCTCAGAGTAGTTCAAACTGTTTATTAACAACAGGGGTGTATGGGTGTGTGTCTGCGGAATGTTAATGTGTTGGTGGCGGCGTCTGCTTCGGGCACAGAGGCAGGAGACCGTACAGCCGGGCAACCCTATGGGAAAAGCACAAGGAGAAGGGTGACGGGCACACACCAACACGGGAGATATAAAGACGAGAGAGAGGCTTACTTGGATGGAATAGATGACTGGCACAACAAGGGACGAGACCCGGAAGACAGCCACCTGGAGAGCTCGGTGCAGCAGCGAGGAACAGGCGATGGAGAGGCGTTGTCCGCCGCCGGGAAATCCACCTGTGCACAGGGGAGCAGACTGGAGAGAAAAGGAGGTAAGGTCTTCTTACCAAAATGTTGGCTGAAGTAGAGGATTCGCTCACAGGGATGAGTATCGAAGTCTGACGGCTTCAGGCCGAAGCTCAGGGCGAGGCGGCTTATATTCCTCGCTGCTGATGATTAACAGGTGTGCGAGCAGGCGGCGCTGCTGATGAGCGGCGCGGCGTGACAGTACTCCCCCCTCTAGCAGCGCCTCCTGGCGATGGCTTCTCTGGGTGCGCTCGGTGGAAGTCAGCGATGAGCGATGGGTCCAACACGAACGACGGGGGCACCCACTGTCGATGCTCGGGCCCATAGCCCTCCCAGTCTACCAAGTACTGCAACCCACGACCCCGGCGCCGGGAGTCTAGGATGGAGGAGACGGACCAGGCCGGATGGCCACCAATCATCCGGGGCGTGGGTTGCGCAGCAGGAGGAAGGCAAAGGGGGTCGGTGACTGCCAGCTTCACCTTTGACACGTGGAAGGTGGGATGGATGCGGAGGGAGGGGGGAATAGCCACGCGCACAGCCACCGGGTTGACGATCCGGGTGATGGGGTAGGGACCCATGAATCGCTGTGCCAGCTTCCTCCTCTCGCCTTTTAGAGTAACGTCCTGGGTAGAAACGTAGACATGTTGCCCAACTCTGTACGCCGGGGCAGGTCTTCTATGCCGGTCCGCCACAGTCCTGTTGCGCTCCGCTGTGCGTAAAAGCGCATTGCGCACGGCAGTCCAGATGGAGCGGAACTGCCTGAGATGTGCCCTAACTGAGGGAACAGTTACCTCACTCTCCTGCACCGGGAACAGCGGGGGGTCGTAACCCAGGGACGCCTTGAAGGGAGACATCCCTGTAGCAGAAGAGCGAGCGGTATTGTGGGCATACTCAACCCAGGCAAGATGGTTACTCCAGGATGTGGGTTTGGATGAGGTCACACAGCGGAGCGCAGCCTCCAGCTCCTGGTTGGTCCCTTCACACTGCCCGTTGGATTGGGGGTGATGGCCGGAGGAGAGGCTCACCTTGGCTCCGATGGCGTTACAAAACGACCTCCAAACCTCAGATGAAAATTGGGGGCCCCGGTCCGAGACCACGTCCACCGGAATCCCGTGCAGCATGACCACGTGTTGGACGAGGAGATCCGCCGTCTCCAGGGCAGTAGGGAGACCTCGCAGGGGGACGAAGTGCACAGCCTTGGAGAAATGGTCCACGATGGTCAGGATGGTGTCATAGGAGTTGGAGACGGGGAGTCCGGTGACGAAATCCAACGCGATGTGCGACCAGGGCCTGCCAGGGACGGGCAGAGGCTGGAGCAGACCCGCTGGAGGGGCATTTCCTGACTTGCTGATGGCACAGATTGGGCAAGCCCGGGCGTAGCGGGCTGCGTCCCTCCGCAGGCCTGGCCACCAAAAGGACCGTTGGAGGAGGTCTATCATCCGGGAGGTGCCAGCGTGACAGGTGAGCTTGGAGGTGTGCCGCCAATGGATGACCTCTCCTCGGACCGCGGATGGCACGAACAGTCTCCCCTCTGGTCCGCCGCCAGGGTCAGGTTCCACTTCCTGCGCCTTCAGGATCTTGCTCTCAATGTCCCACGAGATAGCTCCCACGACGCACGACCTGGGCAGGATGGTGTGGGGTGTCTCCTCCGACTCCACGGGGGTGAACTGCCTAGAGAGGGCGTCAGGCAGGCCGTTCTTAGAGCCAGGCCTGAAGGTGATGGAGAACTGGAACCTGGCGAAAAACAAGGACCAACGCGCCTGGCGGGCGTTCAGTTGCTTGGCAGATCGTAGGTATTCCAAGTTTTTGTGGTCCGTGAGGACCACGAACGGCAGGTTCGCCCCCTCTAGCCAGTGACGCCACTCCTGCAGGGCGAGTTTAATGGCCAAGAGCTCTCTGTCCCCCACATCGTAGTTCCTCTCCGCCGGGGACAAGCGCCAGGAGAAGAAGGCACAGGGCCGTTTGGCGCCATCGTCCGGCGACCGCTGGGATAGTACTGCCCCCACTCCCGTGTCCGAGGCGTCTACCTCCACGATGCACTGCAGCGCGGGATCGACCTGGCGAAGGACCCGGGAGGAGGAGAACTCCGCCTTCAGCGCCTGAAAGGCAGCAGCGACCTCTTCGGTCCACCAGAATGGGACCTTCGGGGACGTGAGGCGGGTCAGTGGTCCGACGATGGAGCTGAAGTTGGGGACAAAGCGGCGGTAGAAATTGGCGAAACCAACGAACTGTTGCACCTGCTTCCGGGATGCAGGTGTAGGCCATTCCACCACCGCCTTCACCTTCTCTGGGTCTGGGAGCACCTTGTCGTGGGCGATGATGAACCCCAGGAAGGACGTAGTCATGGCGTAAAATTCAGATTTTTCTGCCTTCACGTACAGACGATTCTCCAGCAGTCTTTGGAGGACCCGCCTCACGTGGACCTGGTGCTCGTCCCTGGACTTGGAGAAGATGAGAATATCGTCCAGGTAGACGAACACGAAAAGGCCGATGAAGTCCCGGAGGACGTCATTGATGAGGCGCTGAAAGACGGCAGGAGCGTTGGTCAACCCGAACGGCATTACCAGGTATTCGAAGTGGCCGTTCGGGGTACGGAAGGCTGTCTTCCACTCATCTCCCTCCCGGATCCGGACGAGGTGGTAAGCGCTGCGTAGATCCAGCTTGGTGAACCAGGTCGCCCCCTGGAGGGAGTGGAAGGCAGTGTCCATGAGGGGCAGGGTGTAACGGTCCTTCTCCGTGATATCGTTAAGGGCCCGGTAGTCAATGCAAGGGCGCAGGGACCCATCTTTTTTTCCCACGAAGAAGAACCCTGCCCCCACGGGTGACGATGATGGGCGGATTATCCCAGCACTCAATGATTCCTTCAGGTAGGCGTTCATTGTCTCCTTCTCCGGCGCTGACAGGCTATAGAGCCGACCAGAAGGTAAGGGAGCCCCCTGGCGGAGGTTGATGGCACAGTCATAGGGCCGATGAGGGGGGAGAGACATAGCTTTCGTCTTACTGAACACCATACCCAGGTCGTGAAATTCCGGAGGCACCAGAGACAGATCCGGGGGTGCAGCGTCCGTCGCAGGGGGAGGAGCGGACGGAGAGCAGGCAGCAGATTGAAGGCAGGTGCCCATGCAGAAAGTGCTCCATGCCGATACCCCAGCTGACTTCCAATCCAGGACAGGGTTGTGAAGGCGTAGCCAGGGATACCCCAGGATGACGGGCGACACAGAGTTGGGTAGGACATAAAAGGTCATCTCCTCCCGGTGGTTTCCCGAGATGATGACTGGGACAGGGATGGTCTGGTGTAATACTCTCCCAAGGGAGGCACGGGAGAGGTTGACAAGGGAGATGGGATTCTTCAGTGCCTGACAGCGGATGCCCAAACGGGTTGCCAGGCTCTGTGAAATGAAGCTGCCTTCTGCGCCCGAATCCACCAGTGCGTGGGTGAGATGCCCAGTGGGGTTGTGGCAGAAACGGATGGGTAGCTTCAATTGAGTAAGGGGACTTAACCGATTGACGTCCGCGAGGCCCCCTACAGTGACTCGCGGACCCCGCCGTTTGGCTTTTGTGGACAAAGCTCCACCGTGTGTTGATTGTCTCCGCAATACATGCAGAGATTCAACTCACGGCGGCGTTGTCTCTCTGCCGGGGAGAGCTTTGTCCAGCCCGTCACCATCGGCTCCGACTCCTCGGGGCGCGATGGTGGCGGCACCGCCAGGGGGCGAGCTTGGGTCAGGCGCAGCGAGGCTCCCCGAGGGCGAGAAGTAGACGACTTCCGTCCTGAGGAGCGCTCGCGCAGCCTGTTATCCAAGCTGATGGCTAGGGAAGTTAGCTCCGCTAGCGTTCCAGGGATGTCCCGCCCAGCCAGTTCATCCCTCAGATCATCATTGAGGCTGCGGAGGAACAGGCCACAGAGGGAGCGCTCGTCCCAGCCCAATTCCTCCGCCGCTACCCGGTAGTCGACCGCATAGTCTGCTGCCGACCGGCTTCCCTGCTGGAGAGCGAGAAGCCGATCGACTTGGACCGTCTCGGTTCGAGAATGGTCGAAGACTTCCAGGAAGCGCCTCACAAACTGGTCATAGGTGAGGGTGGCGTAACTGGGCTTCGCCATAATGGCGTAGGTCCAAGTTAACGCGCGCCCCTCCAGGAGATTCCCTATGTAACCAATTCGACTGTGATCCGAGGGAAAATCTCCGGGCACACGGTCGAACACGGACTCGCACTGCATAATGAACCCCCGCGCTCCGCCGAGCTTTCCGCTAAAGCGGGCGGGGGTCGGGATTGGTGTGAGCCGAGCCGGTGCCACTGGAGCTGGCTGGACGGCCGCTGGAACAGCAGGAGCTGCGCCACCCTGGCGAGCCGGGGGGAACGGCTGCTGGGGATCCAGGCGGTCCAATCGGTTAGTGATGTTAACAAGTTGATTAAGGATCACCTGTTGCTGATAAGCAATTTGATCCACTCGAGCCTC
Organism: Pholidichthys leucotaenia; assembly: GCA_020510985.1. Taxonomy (NCBI): domain Eukaryota; kingdom Metazoa; phylum Chordata; class Actinopteri; order Cichliformes; family Pholidichthyidae; genus Pholidichthys; species Pholidichthys leucotaenia. Next base: position 282,171,734 of record CM035836.1, on the reverse strand, counting down.
GAGAGTGGTAAGCCGGTGCGCGAGCCCGCCGTCTGCCGAGCCGCTCTGCTGAAGCCGTACTGACATAACGTTTGGCTCAGGAGACGCACACACACAGGCTTAGAGTAGTTCAAACTGTTTATTAACAACAGGGGTGTATGGGTGTGTGTCTGCGGAATGTTAATGTGTTGGTGGCGGCGTCTGCTTCGGGCACAGAGGCAGGAGACCGTACAGCCGGGCAACCCTATGGGAAAAGCACAAGGAGAAGGGTGACGGGCACACACCAACACGGGAGATATAAAGACGAGAGAGAGGCTTACTTGGATGGAATAGATGACTGGCACAACAAGGGACGAGACCCGGAAGACAGCCACCTGGAGAGCTCGGTGCAGCAGCGAGGAACAGGCGATGGAGAGGCGTTGTCCGCCGCCGGGAAATCCACCTGTGCACAGGGGAGCAGACTGGAGAGAAAAGGAGGTAAGGTCTTCTTACCAAAATGTTGGCTGAAGTAGAGGATTCGCTCACAGGGATGAGTATCGAAGTCTGACGGCTTCAGGCCGAAGCTCAGGGCGAGGCGGCTTATATTCCTCGCTGCTGATGATTAACAGGCGTGCGAGCAGGTGGCGCCGCTGATGAGCGGCGCGGCGTGACAGAAATAATGGGTAGAATTTTTTACTTTTTGGGAAAACCCCATTGAGTTTAAAATTGAATTGAAAGCCTTATTAAGACAGTCACTCTCAACATCAACATGTATATTAACCCCTTGCACTCTGGTCAATTTCCCTAAAAATGCCTAAAAATAACGTACCCAAAGTAAATCAAAAGCTGTTCTTCAACCCTTTGCAGCATCTTCATGGGGTTGGTCTCATTTAAAAGAAAACACTTTGAATTTTTTGGCAAAATAGTCATAATCTCTCTAAGTGCTCCTGCCACTGAGTAACAGTCATCTAAACATACTGAACTTGAAGAAAATAAAGTTTGCCTGGGTGTTTTTTTTTAGATACAAATGCTTGCAAATAACACACAGCTGTCAGATACTGGCTGGAAAATGCAACATAACTGTAGAACCAAGTGTTATCCAGCTGAGGTCAAAATTTTGTAACAATACCACAAAAAATGAATATATTACACAGCTTTTTTCTCAGGTTGTTCCCAGGCGTTTTTGAACTGTGCCAAATTGTGCCAAATGGCACAGTTTGGAAAAACGTCTGTAACTTTTGAATGATTCAACAAAGAAGCTTCATCTTGGGCTCTAATGAAAGGTGACACTCAGGGCTGTCTGTGTGTGTGTGGGGGGGGGGGGGGGTTGTTTATTCATTCATGAATGAATGAATGAACAAACAAGCCCCCCACACACAAAGAAGCATGCCACGTAAAAAATGTGTGGACTTTTTTTTACAAGAAAAAATAACCTAAAGTGCAATAAAAATTATACTAAAATATCTGCAATGTAGAGGATAACACCCCCCCCCCCCGCTACAGAGTAGCGCGGCGCATAAGAAAACGGTCCGTTAACGGTCCGTCATGTGGCGATGACGCACAGTTGTAATTACCGATTGGTCAAAAGTCATTTTTATTACTATTTTCAGTGATAAAAAATAATTTAGCTTATAACACTTACCTGTCCACAACAGCAGTGTCGTTGGCGAACATCTGTTCCTCATTGTTGGACGAACATGAAGCTGGTCCGCTTGTTACGACTCGTGGTTCTGGTCACGCGACCCGGTAAAACCATGATTCCATTATTGCGGTTTTGCGCTTCCATGATTGCAGTTTTGGCGAACGATTTTTCAAAACAAATAAGAACAGTAGTAATAAAAAAAGACTGGCGAACGCTACCGTTACACACAGCGGCTTACACAAAACAGATTTTACGCATGGGACGCACGCTTTCAATCGTCAAACTTCTCTGCTTCAATTGGCTCATTGTATTTGCAGTCGTTGGTAGGCGGGTCCTTCTTGCTAGGTTTTAAGATAAGATAAGATAAGCCTTTATTAGTCCCACAACGGGAAATTCCAGGATTGCAACAGCACAGGGATAGCAACACTCAGAGCAACAATCAGAAGGCAAGAAAAAAAAAACAAAAACAAGCAAACAAGAGCAGCTAATATACATATGTACATATTACTATAAAATATATATATATACACACACACACACAGACACAGTGCAGAGCATTGTAGCTGGATGGAATAAATATATGAATATATGAACACACAGTGCAGAGCATTGTAGCTAGATGGAATAAATATGTAAATATATAAACACCCACAGTACGGAGCATTGCAGCTAGGTGGAATAAATATGCAAGTATATAAACACACACAGTGTGGAGCAATGTAGCTAGATGGAATAATATGTAGATATATAAAAACAGTGCGGAGCATTGTAGCTAGATGGAATAAATATATAGATATATAAATATAAACACACCCAGTGCTGAGCATTGTAGCTAGATGGAATAAATATATAGATATATAAATATAAACACACCCAGTGCAGAGCATTGTAGCTAGATGGAATAAATATGTAAATATATAAACACACACAGTGCAGAGCATTGTTGCTAGGTGGGATGAAACAGCATAACCGTCTATTTAGTTATCCTACATGGTATGATTATGTGCCCATACATATTCTCACCCTCCATAGCGACCGGTATGTTCCTAGTTGTATGCCGGAGAGGACCATTGTGTAAGTCTATTGCATCTTTTGCATTCAAAAAAAAAAAAAAAAAAAAAAAAACTATTAGTTTGTTACGTCTTTTTGCTATTTCTGCGAGCAGCCCTGCTTAGGTTGTACAGTCTGACAGCCGTTGGTAGGAAGGACCTACGAAACCTCTCGGTTGTGCACCTGGGATGATGTAGTCTGCTGCTAAATGAGCTCCTCAGTGCATCCAGTATGTCCTGCATAGGGTGGAACTCGGACTCCAGCAGAGATGACAGTTTAGCCACCGTCCTTCTCTCTCCTATCTCCTCCATCGGATCAAGGCGTTGCCCCAGGACAGAGCTAGCTTTCTTAATCAGTTTGTTCAGTCTCTTCCTATCGGCTGCAGTAATGCCACTGCCCCAGCAGACCACTCCAAAAGTGATGGCTGATGCCACCACCGTGTCATAGAATGACTTCAGCAGCGCCCCTTGTACACCAAAAGACCTGAGTCTCCTCAGCAGGAACAGCCTGCGCTGTCCCTTCTTGTAGAGTGCGTCAGTATTGTGTGACCAGTCTAGTTTATTGTTCAGATGAATACCCAGGTACTTGTAGGATGTCACCATCTCGATGTCTGTTCCCTGTATATTTACTGGTGCTGTGAGGGGCTGCCCATGCCTGCGGCAGTCCACCACCAGCTCCTTAGTTTTCCTCGCGTTGATCTGGAGGCAGTTCCGATGGCACCAGTCCACAAAGTCCTGGATAAGCCCTCTGTACTCAGCTTCATCTCCGCTGGAGATGAGACCAACAATCGCAGAGTCATCAGAGAACTTCTGTAGATGGCAATGTGTTGTGTTGTGTGAGAAGTCCGCAGTATAAAGAGTGAACAGGAAGGGAGCCAGCACCGTTCCCTGGGGGGCCCCCGTGCTACTGATGATCGTGTCGGAAACACAGTCCCGGGTTCTCACAAACTGAGGCCGGTTCGTGAGGTAGTCCAGGATCCATGATGACAGGTGCTGGTCCACCCCTGCGCGCAGCAGCTTGTCCTTCAGGATCATCGGTTGGATGGTGTTGAAAGCACTGGAGAAGTCAAAGAACATGATCCTCACCATATTCCCGGGCTTCTCCAGGTGGGACAGAGAACGGTGAAGGAGGAAGATCACCGCATCCTCCACCCCACTGCCATGCTGGTAGGCGAACTGGAGTGGATCCATCGCTGGTTCCACCAGGGGGCGGAGATGAGCAAGGAGCAGTCTCTCCAGGGTCTTCATCAAGTGGGACGTCAAGGCCACCGGTCTGAAGCTGTTCAGGTCTTTGGGGTGGGAAGTTTTTGGTACAGGTACCACACAAGATGTTTTCCACAGCTGTGGTACCCTCCCCAGTTTCAGGCTCATGTTGAAGATATACGTCACAATCCCACACAGCTGGTCTGCACAGGACTTGAGGAGCTTTGCGCTGATGCCGTCCGGTCCCGACGCCTTCCTCGCCTTGATCTTCCTCAGCTCCGTCCTCACCTGGGTCTTGGTCAGGGTCAGGATGGGGGGCTGTGTGTTGGGAGTGGGGGGGGTGTCGGTGGAGTGGGGAGTGGGTAGCAGGACTTGATTTCTTAGAGGCAGCAGTGGTTGTTGTGCAGACAGGGGGGAGGGCGGTTGGTCAAATCTATTGAAAAACAGATTCAGGTTGTTCGCCCACTCCCTGCCCCCCGTGGCCTGGGGAGAGGTATTCTGGAGCCCCGAGATGGTTTTGAGGTTTCTCCAGACCCCGCTGATGTCGCTCTGTTGCAGCTTGTCCTCCATCTTCTTCCTGAAGCTGTCCTTGCCTTCTCTGATCTTTCTCCTCAGCTCCCTCTGTACGGACTTCAGCATCTCCCTGTTCCCCGACCTGAAGATCCTCTTCTTCTCTCTCAGAAGTGTTTTTATCTCAGGGTTGATCCAGGGTTTGTTGTTTGAGTGACGCCGTATGGTCTTGGTGGGAACGGATTTGTCCACACAGAAGCTGAGGTAGCCCGTGAAGGTGTGAATGAGGCCATCGATGTCCTCACCATGTGGATCGCAGAGCTGCTTCCAGGCAGTGGCTTCAAAACAGTCCTTTAGAGTGTCCATTGTCTCCTCAGACCATAACTCCACAGTGTGCATGGCCGGAGGTTGTCTGTGCACTAGGGGTTTGTACACTGGTCGGAGATGAACCAAGTTGTGATCCGATCTCCCAAGTGGGGGGAGTTGTGATGAGGTGTACGCCTCCTTAGTGTTTGCGTAGAACAAATCCAGTGTTTTCAGTCATTGGTTCTTCAAGATTTCAGAAACCCAATTCAAGGCTCTTATTAGTCGAATGATAGGTCAATCAAATCTAAACCGATCAAAGCACTCCTTTGGCTTTCTCTTTGCAGCTGTGTCTGTAGTGGAAGAACGGAAATGCAGCTTTTTTTTTCAGTGCGCACTGAGATGCACAGTGCGCACTAGGATGCACGAGGACGCACTAGGACGCAGAGACGTGACCGCCCGCGGTATCCCGGAGTGCAAGAGGTTAAAGTCCCCTACAATAATTATTCTATCGGTTTTCAGCACTAAATCAGCTAAAAACTCGGCAAATTCTGATAGAAACTCTGAATAGGCTGTGGGAGGACGATAAACTATGGCAAAGAGAATTGGGTTCATGCCAAGATTGCCAACAGGCCCCACACTGAGGACCAAACCTTCAAAGGAATTAAAACATAATTTCTGCTTAACATTAACTAGTGATTTAGAATGGAAAATTGCCGCCATTCCACCACCACGACCAGAACCTCTGGGGTTATGACAGTTTAAATACCCAGAGGGAGTTGATTCATTCAAACCAACATAATCATCAAGCCCGAGCCAGGTCTCTGTGAGGGATAGTAGATCGATCTGGTGATTGATTAATAGATCATGGACCAGAAGAGACTTAGGAGATAGAGACCTAATGTTTAATAAGCCACATTTAATTTTTAAACTTTGGGGGGGAACAGAGGCCAAATTATTATTTTTATTAATTTTAGAGACTTGAGGCTGGATTACAATTTTACCAACATTTTGTTTAATCAATCTGGGAAGTTTATGCATTCTATTTTTTTTAAACTTTTTTACTAACTTTAAAGGGAGCAGAAAAAGGTTCTCTAAGGGAGGAGACAGGGGCAAAGTTGAAAGGTGGTGGATGAGGAGGAGCTGCAGAAGTGCGAGTGTTTTTCAGGTTGTGTTGTATTTGTCCTGGGTTACAATATTTAGGGCAACGGGAGACAGACTCAATCTCTGAAGGATTATAAAACAAAGGATGATCCAAACGGTAAAGACCACCCGAGTTAATGGGATCGATACAATACGTGGGAACAGGACCAAAAAAGGGCAGTTTGGCAAACCCAGAAACTTCAGAGTGAGTAAACACACCAAATTTCAGTCACTGTTCTAAAAAACACCAAATAAAATAGAGAAGATTGTCTGTTAAAACACGTGCACCAAGTCTATTTGGGTGGATGCCATCAGGCCTCATAAGTGATGGGCGGTTCCAAAATAAGTTAAAATTGTCAACAAAACCAATGTTGAAAATAGGACAAGTAAAACACAGCCAAGAATTAAGACTGAGAGTTCTGCTAAAAAGATTACAGCCTCGCCTGAGAGGTTCCAAAGGCCCAGAGATGAGCGCACGTCTGCCACAGTTCATAAGAGTGGACAGAAGGCTCCTGAAGTCACTTTTTAAAATCTCAGATGCTTCATCTGGGATGTTATTGCATCCCACACGCACAATGACAGTTTGAACGTGAGGGAGTTCATTCAGCAGGTCAGGGATAAGAGCCTCAATATCAGAGACTCTAGCTCCGTGAAAAAATTGAGTAACACAGTACCTGCTTCTGATGTTCCTCACGATCGAGTCACCAATTACCAGGGTCGTCTGGGGGGGTTTTGTTGGTGGATTCTGATGAGGAGAGGAATTGTGAAGAGGATGATGTTGTTGTTGCGAAGGCGGGGACTCTTTTCTTTTCTGTACTCTTTTCTTCTATCTGGAGCACGTGTGTAATTTGACAAACCCTGAGTGGTCTTTATCCGGGGTTTGCGGACATGAGCCGCCGCTGAAGGAGAGGAGGGAGGACGAGGGGCGTCCACGGGCGGGCGTCCAGCATCCAGGTGGGGAAAATCCTCCAGGGAAAGGATATCAAATCTGTTATCCAAGGAGAGCGGAAGAGAAGAGGCGCGGCCCATTCTGTTCGAAACTAATAACAAACAGAGATAAAAAAAACAATAAAATCGATAAAAACAATCAATAAAAACAAACAAAAACGGAGAAAAAAAGTACTCTGACGCAATGAGTGTCAGTGTCAGATGCAGCTGTCAACGCAGCTGTCAACGATCAACCGACAGTTTATACAAGAAACTGCTACTGTATTTAACCACTTGCGCTCCGTTGTTCCGCGGGCGGGCAAGTCTCTGCGTCCTATGACACACGAGGGCGCGCTACATCACCATCACCATGGTGGTGATGGTGATGTAGTGGCGTCCAAGCGCCACTCAAAAAAAAAACTGCAGAGACAGCCGCGAACAGATTAGTTCATCTGATTGACCTCTCATTCGACTAATAAGAGCCTTGAATTGGGTTTCTGAAACCTTGAAGAACCAATGAATGAAAATCTAGGAAGGAGGACCCGCCTACTGTGAACGCAGGAGCCAATTGAAGCACAGAAATTCTGGCTGGGTGAAGCGATATTTACTGCTGCAGAAGGACTCTGTACGAATCTCCTACAGACCCAGGCTCACCCAGCAGCATGGAGAACACCCACAAGTGGGACCTGCACTCATTCCAACAGAATAGACGGAGGCCGACGACAAAAGTCGTAAATTATTTGCCAAAACAGCAATAATGGAATTATGTTGATCGGGACGTTCACGGTCCGTTCACGGTTCCCCCCCCCACACACACACACACAGTAGCGAGGGGGGGGGGAGCCGCTGTGAAAGCATGCAAGGAGTGTAATCCGTCATGGAGAGGGCCGAATTTGGTCCTTGGTAGCGGGGGAGGGACGACCCCCCGCCCACACACACACACACACAGACACAGCCCTGAGTGTGACCTTTCATTAGAGCCTAAAATGAAGATTCTACATTGAATTATTCAAAAGTTACAGACGTTTTTCCAAACTATGCCATTTGGCACAATTTGGCACAGTTCCAAAACGCCTGGGAACAGCCTGAGAACAGAATATATATGTTTTTTTTCTGACCTCCACCTCTGTTACAAACACCTCTGCAACATACTCAGTGAAGTGATTTTTTAATGTTGCACTTTCCTGCAGGATTGGTGATCATTGTTTGACTGAAGAATGACAGAAGAGGTGCATAGACATTTACGTAGTCATTAGTGGGAAGACCGAAGACTAATTAAAGAGACTGTGCATGTGCGCTGGTTTCACGGTAAAGTGGGATGTATAAAGAAAAGGAGGGGAGAATCTGGCGTGCAAACAGTTTGATACATCTGAACACTCTTCTGTGCATGTACTTTTCAGATTTTGTGACGACACCACTTTTCAGTATGAGAGCTGCACAACCCTTTATACACGATCCCTCTGGACCCTAAATAAGCAGTAGAAGATGTATGGATAGATGGACATTGTAGTCAGAGGGCCCACAGGCCTATTTTGTGTATAATATTGATTATAGTTTATCTATTGGTCAAACTAAGCTTATCTAAGTAATACTTTCATATCTTGGCAGTGTAACTTTAATGGGTAAAAGTGACAAACATTAAATGCAGTCCTTAGTTGAGAAAGGGTCATGCTAGATTAAGAATAGATGAGAAATGTGTGAAGGAGAAAGAGAGGGCAGGAAAAAAAGAGATGATGTTGTAAGAACAGACAGAGACAGAGAGGATGCTCTATACTGTTTAATCAGCAGAACCTGGTGTTTACAGCCATGTAGTTGAGCTGATAATTGACCGACATCAGGGTGGAAGAAAGTGGAAAACAGACGCAGGGATCACATGCAAAAGGTAGTGATATGTCCTCCATTTATTAACCAGAAATAAGTTATTCATTTTATTTGATCAGTTTTTTTTTTAACTTTCTGTCATCTTCATCAAAATGCCAATTTTTCAGCAAAGCAGTAATACATCTCCTAAATGTCAATCCATCTAAGCCATTATGATGTCCTCCATTAAGGTGTCAAAGACTTAATTACATTCTAAATGAAGGTGCTCAGACACTATGACTACCATAAAAAGGATCATTTATTGAGGTTAATGACAATTTTGATTGTCGTCAAAAAGACCTGCCATCTTGTTAGCCACTGGACTGATCTGCTGACCCTGTCTGCTGTAGATTAGGTTTAATATATGCTTGAAACCAGAAATTTACATAACACTGTATAGAACACAGAGAAAACTTTTTTTCACTGTCTGACATTAAATCAGACTAAACTTTTCCTGAAAAAATATTTATATTTGTTAAATAATTTTTATGGTATTTTTTAAGTTATTTTCTTCTAAGCCAATTTGCTTTGATGAGAATTGTAAGCCTCCACAAGTCTGGTTCATCCTTGGGTACAATTTCCAGATGGAGTCACATTCATCTGTTCAAATAATGCAAGTATAAACACCATGGGAATGTCCAGCCATCATTCCACTCAGGAAGGAGACAGGTTCTGTGTCCCAGAGATGAATGTGTTTTGGTATGAAATGTGTGTATCAAACTCAGAACAAAAGCAAAAGACCTTATGAAGATGCTGGCTGAAGCTGGTAAAAGAGTGTAACTACCCACAGTGAAACAAGTCTTACACCGACATGGACTGAAAGGCCACTAAGCGAGGAAGAAGCCATTACTCCAAAAGCAACATAAAAAAGCCAGATTACAGTTTGCAAATGTGCACAGGGACCCAACATTTTGTGTATTCGTCTACAAACTTCTCACAATAGTTTACTGGAATTTTGGTCCACTCCTCCTTGCAAAAGTAATGTATCTGAGTCAGGTTTGTAGGCCGTCTTCCTTGCACATGTCTTTTCAGCTCAGCACACAACTTTTCTATGGGATTGAGATCAGGGCTTTGTGGCGGTCACTCCATAACATTGACTTTGTGGTCCTTCAACCACTTTGTAACTATTTTGGCAGCCAATGTCCATTTGGAAGACCCATTTGCACCAGGAAGTTAACCTGGATGTCTTTAGATGTTGCTTTAATATTTCCTCATTATGTTCTTTCCTTATGATGCCATCTGTTTTATGAAGTGCAGAAATCCCTTCAGCAGCAAAACACCTCCACAGTATGATGCCACCACCCCCATACTTCATAGTTGGGATGGTGTTCTCAGACTTGAAAGCTTGTCCCTTGTTCCTCCAAATGTTAACAGTGGTCATTATGGCAATTTTTTTTTTATTACTTATTTTGTACCCGTAGGTAGATTTGTTTTGCAGTCTGGTGACAAGCCACCAGCTGCCGGTCGCTGCGTGCGCAAGCGCTCCATATCCCTAACCTGCATGTTTTTTTGTTTCATTAGACCACAGGACATCCATCCATCAATCCATCCATCCATTTTTTACCACTTTTTCGGATGTCCGGGTCGCAGAGGCAGCAGCTAAAGCAGAGAAGCCCAGACTTCCCTCTCCCAGGACACCTGCTCCAGCTCTTCAGAGAGGATTCCAAGACATTCCCAGGACAGCTGGGAGACATGGTCTCTCTAGCGTTTCCTGGGTCTGACCTGGGGTCTCCTCCCAGTGGAATGTGCCCGAAATACCCCAAGTGGGAGGTGTCCAGGAGACATTGTGATCAGACACCCAAATCACCTCAACTGGCACCTTTCGATGTGTAGGAGCAGCGGTTCTACTCTGACCCTCTCCCGGATGACTGAGCTCCTCACCCTATCTCTCAGGGTGAGTCCAGCAATCCTATGGAGCTCATTTTAGCTGCTTGTATCTGTGATCTCATTCTTCCGGTGATTATCTAAAGCTCATGACCATAGGTGAGGGTAGGAAAGTACATTGACCGGTAAATCGACAGCTTTGCTTTAGAGCTCAGCTCCCTCTTCACCACAAAAAAACTGGTACCGTACAGTGTCTACATCACTGTAGATGATGCTCTGATCCTTCTGTCAATCTCTCGATCTATTCTCCACTCACTTGTGAATCACACTCTGAGATACTTAAACTCCTCCACTTGGGGCAGGAGCTTGTCCCCAACCTGGAGAGGACAATCCACTCTTTTCCAGGTGAGGACCATGGACTCAGACTTGGAGGTGCTGATTCAAACATGACACCTTCTGTTCCTTGGCTGCGCCTAGATATTTTGTCCATAAAAATTACGAACTGCCATGTGTGCCTCTTCGAGGCGCAGAGAGAACAAATCCAAGCTCAGGGTGTGTTTAAGATATTTATTGCCAAAAACAATATAAACATCCAAAAAGTGCCCACAGAGCAAAATGCAAGACGAGAATAACTTACAAAGTGGAGCCTCTGAGCAGAGAGGTGCTCAGAAGAAGACTACACTTCAGAGGCTGGATCACAGTAATGATGATGAGGAAATCAATTCAACTGCACAACAAAGAGAAAACGCAGAGCTTAAATACACAGCTGTATTTGGGGATAGATGAGCAGCAGGTGTAGTCAGGAGTGGGCCGAGACCTAATTCCAAGATCTCTCACAGCTGAGGTAATCTGGGGAAACAGGCTGTGAGAGGAAGGTGTGTCTGGGAACAGAAGAAATAATGGCTCTGTCACAGAGGAAGGAAAAACAGTCTCAAAGAACACAAATAGGCAACAAAATAACACTATTGAAAAAACATAATACAGCGATAAATTATCCATCCATCCATCAATCCATCCATCTTCTACCGCTCTTCCGGAGGTCCGGGTCACGGAGGCAGCAGTTCAAGCAGAGAAGCCCGACTTCCCTCTTCCCAGCCACCTGCTCCAGCTCTTCAGAGGGGATACCAAGGCGTTCCCAGACCAGCTGGGAGACATAGTCTCTCCACCGAGTCCTGGGTCTGCCCCGGGGTCTCCTCCCAGTGGGACGTGCCTGAAACACCTCAAGTGGGAGGCGTCCAGGAGGCATCCTAATCAGATGCCCATACCACATCAACTGACTCCTTTCAATGTGGAGGAGCAGCGGTTCTACTCTGAGCCTCTCCCGGATGACTGAGCTCCTCACCCTATCTCTGAGGGTGAGTCCAGCAATCCTACGGAGAAAGCTCATTTCAGCCGCTTGTATCCGCGATCTCGTTCTTTCGGTCATTACCCAAAGCTCGTGACCATAGGTGAGAGTAGGAACATAGATTGACTGGTAAATCGACAGCTTTGCCTTAGAACTAAGCTCCCTCTTCACCACAACAGACCAGTACAACGTCCGCATCACTGCAGATGCTGCTCCAATCCGTCTGTCGATCTCTCGCTCCATTTTCCCCTCACTCGTGAACAAGACCCCAAGATACTTAAACTCCTCCACTTGGGGCAGGAGCCTGTCCCCAACCCGGAGAGGACAATCCACCTTTTTCCGGCTGAGGACCATGGACTCGGAATTGGAGGTGCTGATTCTCATCCCAGCCGCTTCACACTCAGTGGCAAACCGTCCCAGCAAGAGCTGTAGGTCATTGCTGGATGAAGCCAACAGGACAACATCATCTGCAAACAACAGAGATGAGATCCTGTGGTCACCAAGCATGACACCCTCCATTCCCTGGCTGCGCCTAGAAATCCTGTCCATAAAAATTATGAACAGGATCGGTGACAAAGGGCAGCCCTGGCGGAGTCCAACTCTCACTGGGAATGACTCCGACCGAGTGTTGGCAATACGAACCAAACTCTCACAACGGTCGTACAGAGACCGAATAGCTCGTAACAACAAGCCTGATACCCCATACTCCCGAAGCACCCCCCACAAAAATCCACGAGGGACGCGGTCAAATGCCTTCTCCAAGTCCACAAAACACATGTAAACTGGTTAGGCAAACTCCCACGAACCCTCAAGAATTCTCGAGAGGGTAAAGAGCTGGTCCGATGTGCCACGGCCAGGACGAAAACCACATTGCTCCTCCTGAATCCGAGGTTCGACCAACGGTCAGACTCTCCTCTCCAGTACCTTGGCATAGACCTTCCCAGGGAGGCTGAGGAGTGTGATCCCTCTAAAGTTGGAGCACACCCTCCGGTCCCCTTTTTTGAAGAGAGGAACCACCACCCCGGTTTGCCATGCCAAAGGCACTGCCCCCGACCTCCACGCAATGTTGCAGAGGCGTGTCAACCATGACAACCCAACAACATCCAGGGCCTTGAGGTACTCAGGGCGAATCTCGTCCACCCCCGGGGCCCAGCCACCAAGGAGATTTTTAACCACCTTGGCGACCTCAGCCCCTGTGATAGGCGAGTAATCCCCCTCGTCACCAAACCCTGCTTCCTCTGTGGAAGGCGTATCAGTGGGATTGAGGAGATCATCGAAGTATTCCTTCCACCGCCCGACGATATCCCCAGTTGAAGTCAACAGTGTCCCATCCGCACCATACACAGTGTGGACGGGGAGCTGCTTTCACCTCCTGAGCCGCCGAACAGTTTGCCAGAATCTCTTTGAAGCCAACCGAAAGTCTTGTTCCATGGCCTCACTGAACTCCTCCCATACCCGGGTTTTTGCTTCAGCAACCACCCGAGCTGCACTCCGCTTGGCCTGCCGGTACACCTCAGCTGCTTCGGGAGTCCCACAAGCCAACCAAGCTTGATAGGACTCCTTCTTCAGCTTAATGGCCCCCCTCACCACTGGTGTCCACCACTTGGTTCGGGGGTTGCCACCACGAGATGCACCGACCACCTTGCGGCCGCAGCTCTGGGCCGCCGCTTCAACAACAGAGGTGGAGAACATGGCCCATTCAGACTCCATGTCTCCAGACTCCCTCGGACTGTGGTTGAAGTTCTTCCGGAGGTGGGAGTTGAAGACCTCCCGGACAGGGGCCTCAGCCAGATGCTCCCAGCACACCCTCACTATACGTTTGGGTCGACCAGGTCTGAATGGCTTCCTCCCCTGCCATCAGATCCAACTCACCACCAGGTGGTGATCAGTTGACAGCTCTGCACCTCTCTTTACTCGGGTGTCCAAGACATACGGTCGCAGGTCTGATGATACGATAACAAAATCGATCATCAACCTGCGACCTAGGGTGTCCTGGTGCCAGGTGCACATATGGACACCCATATGCTTGAACATGGTGTTCGTTATGGACAGACTGTGGTTAGCACAGAAGTCCAATAACTGAACACCACTCGGGTTCAGATCGGGCAGGCCATTCCTCCCAATCACCCCCCTCCAGGTTTCATTGTCGTTGCCCACATGCACATTGAAGTCCCCCAGTAGGACAATGGAGTCTCCAGGAGGAGCACCCTCCAGCACCCCAGTCACAGACTCCAAAAAGGGTGGGTACTCTGAAACATCATTTGGTGCATAGGCACAAAATGATGGTCAGGACCCGTTTCCCAACCCGAAGGCGCAGGGAAGCAACCCTTTCATCCACCGGGGAAAACTCCAATATAGAGGCAGCAAGGTGGGGTGATACAAGAATACCCACCCCTGTTCGTCGCCTCTCGCCCAGGGCAACTCCAGAAAAGGCCACGCTCCAGCCCCTCTCCAGGAGACTGGTTCCGGAACCGGAGCTCTGTGTTGAGGTGAGGCCGACTATATCTAGCCGGTATCGCTCAACCTCGTACACCAGCTCAGGCTCCTTCCCCACCAGAAAGCTTGGGATCAGTCCGCCAAGGTCTTTGCCTTTGACCGTCACCTAATCCACATAGCACCGGACCCCCATGATCCCTCCTGCAGGTGGTGAACCCACTGGAGGGCGGACCCATGTAACTCCTTCGGGCTGAGCCCGGCCGGGTCCCATGGGTGGAAACCCGGCCACCAGACGCTAGCCTTCGAGCCCCTCCCCCAGGCCTGGCTCCAGGGTGGGGCCCCGGTAACCCCATACCGGGCGGGGTACACTGAATCCTTGATATACAATTTATCATGAGAGTCTGTTGGATCGTTCTTAGTCTGGCCCTTCACCCAGGACCAGTTTGTCTTGGGAGACCCTATCAGAGGCAAATTGCCCCCGGACAACATAGCTCCTGGGATCAGTGGGGCACGCAAACCCCCCCACCACGATAAGGTGATGATCCATGAGGAAAAACAGTCTCAAAGAACACAAATAGGCAACAAAATAACAATATTGAAAAAACATAATACAGCGATAAATTATCAGGAACCAAAACACAAAAAGACACCACAAAGCTTGGAGAAAATACAGGTTAAAAACATATATAAATTGAGAAACTGAGCCCGGTAGAACCCGTGCTCAGTCCTGTGACATGAACAGGATTGGTGACATTTGGTTAGATCTGGCGGAGTCCAACTCTCACTGGAAAAGAGCTCGACTAGGTGTTGGCAATACAACCCAGACTCTTGCAATGGTCATATAAGGACCATATAGCTTGTAGCAACAAGCCCAATACCCCATACTCCCGCAGCACCCTCCATAAGAGACCACAAGGGACATGGTGGAATGCCTTTTCCACGTCCACAAAATACATGTGGACTGGTTTGGAAAACTCCCACAAACCCTCGAGGATTCTCAAGAGTACAAAGAGTTGGTCGGATGTGCCACAGCCAGGACGAAAACCACATTGCCCTTCTTGAATCTGAGGTTCTACCAACGGTCGGACTCTCCTCTCCAGTACCCTTGCATAGACCTTTCCAGGGAGGCTGAGAAGAGTGATCCCCCTATAGTTGGAACACACCCTCCGGTACTCCTTCTTAAAAATAGGAATCACCGTCCCAGTTTGCCATGACAAAGGCACTGTCTCCGTCCTCCACACAATGCTGTAGATGCATGTCACCCATGAAAGCCCTACAACATCCAGGGCCTTGAGATACTTAGGGCGAATTTTATCCACCCACGGAGCTCGGCCACCAAAGAGTTTTTTAACCAATTCTCAGCCTCTCAGACAGCCACTGTAATGGGTGATTATAAGGGAAGTCCTGCTTCCTCTGTGAAAGGTGTGTCAGTGGGATTGAGGAGATCCTCTAAGCATTCCTTCCACCACTCAATGATGTCCC
Organism: Pholidichthys leucotaenia; assembly: GCA_020510985.1. Lineage (NCBI taxonomy): Eukaryota > Metazoa > Chordata > Actinopteri > Cichliformes > Pholidichthyidae > Pholidichthys > Pholidichthys leucotaenia. The sequence goes on along the minus strand of CM035836.1, from coordinate 282,156,052 downwards.
CAGTCAAAGTAAGCAGCGCCCTATCCGCACCATATACAGTGTGGACAGGGAGCTGCTTCCCCCTCCTGAGTTGCCAGACAGTTTGCCAGAATGTCTTAGAGGCTGACCAAAACTCTTCTTCCATTGACTCACTGAACTCCTCCCACACCCAAGTTTTTCTTCAGTAACCACCCGAGCTACACTCTGCTTTGCCTGTTGGTACAGCTCAGCTGCTTCAGGAGTCCCACAAGCCAACCAAGCTCCATAGGACTCCTTCTTCATCTTGATGGCAGCCCTCACCACTGGTGTCCACCATTTGGTTCAGGGGTTGCCACCACAAGATGCACCATCAACCTTGTGGCTACAGCTCTGGGCATCTGCTTCAAGAATGGAGGTGGAGAACATGGCCCATTCAGACTCCATGTCTCTAGACTCCCTCGGAATGTAGTCAAAGCTCTTCTGAAGGTGGGAGTTGAAGACCTCTTAGACAGGGGCCTATGCCAAATGTTCGCCGCACAGCCTTACTATATGTTCAGGTCTACCAGGTCTGAGCGGCATCCATCCCTGCCATTGGATCCAACTCATCCCAGGGTGGTGATCAGTTGACAGCTCTGTAGCTCTCTTTACCTGAGTGTCCAAGACATATGGTCACAGGTCTAATGACATGATAATAAAATCGATTATTAACTTGCAACCTTGGGTGTCCTTGTGCCAGGTGCACATTTGGACATCCTTATGCTTGAACATGATGTTCATTATGGACAAACTGTGGTTGGCACAGAAGTCCAATAACTGAAAGCCACTGAGGTTCAGATCGGGCAGGCCGTTCCTCCCAATCACGCTCCTCCAGGTTTCACTGTCATTGCCCATGTGTGCATGGAAGTCCTCCAGTAGGACAATGGAGTCTGCAAGATGAGCACTTTCAAGCACTTTCAAGTCAGAGACTCTGCAAAGGGTGGGTAGTCTGAACCATTATTTGGTGCATAGGCACATATGATGGTCAGGACCCGTTTCCCAACCTGAAGGTGCAGGGAAACTACCCTTTCATCCACCAAGGAGAACTCCAATCCCAAGCCAGTGAAGCAGGGGGATACAAGAATACCCACCCCTGCTCATTGTCTCTCACCCGGGGCAACTCCAAAGTAGGCCAAGCTCCAGCCCCTCTCCAGGAAACTGGTTCCAGAACCACAGCTGTTAGAATAATTTTGAGCTTAAATTATTCAAAGTCAAAAAAATAAGGCGGAAAGTTGAATTTATGTACATTTATTACAAAAATATATATGGTGTCACCCCAATGGCCACTTTGGGGGAGAGATTACAAAGCATGGCATTCAGACACACCTAGAATCGCTAAAGGATTCATTTCTTTAGGTCTGATATATATAGGTAGGAGAAAGGAGAGAGAGGATGAGGATAAGGGAAGGGACAGAACGGGACAGTCCTGATAATCAAAGCTTATTAAATTAAATCACCCTTATTGTCATTCAACCGTACAACCAATCATGTACAGTAGAACGAGATTGTGCTTTACCTATCTACAGTGTCAATCACACACACCCCAGTGCAGAGTCAGAGGGCCGCTGCCATGCAAGGCACCACCACAGATTTCCCTCCTCCATTTCGTTATTGCTGAGCACCAAGCTGGAAGGCAGGAAGTTCCACTTTTATATGGTCTTTGGCATGACCCGGCCGGGATTTGAACCCCTGCCTCCCGGGTGTGGGGCGGATGCTCTACCAACTGAGCCACCACTCCGGTAGGAGTGGTGGCTCAGTTGGTAGAGCATCCGCCTGGACAGACGTCACAAACACTCTGGAGACAAGAATGTAAATCTAACAGAACATCCATAAAACACTAATCTATATAAGCTGAGGAGTTCCTGTGCATTCCTGTGACCCAAAACAGGACATGTCAAAGAGATTATAAAAAGTGGCTTAGATCATTCCTTACACATGTACTGCTCCCGTACTGATCTTCAGTCTGAACTCTCTGAAATTGCTCACAGAAACATGCCAAGAATATATGATCTTATTTCACATGGAATGCACATATAAACATTAAACATGGCATATGAAAGGTATGATATTTCTCAAATATAATAATACATTATTAAAATAATAATGTAGTTAATATGGAGTTTTTCTATCAACAGCTATGCATTGAGGTGACCCCAACTATATCTAGCTGGTATCTCTCAACCTTGTGCACCAACTCAGACTCCTTCCCCACCAGATAGGTGACGTTCCATGTCCCAAAAGTCAGCTTAGAAAGTCAGGCATCAGACCGCCAAGGTCTCTGCCTTCGACTGCCACCAGATCCACGTAGCAACGGATGCCCACGGTCCCTCCTGCAGGTGGTGAGCCCACTGGAGGGCGGACCCATGTAGCTGCTTCAGGCTGAGCCCAGCTGGGTCCCATGGGCAGAAACCCGGCCACCAGACTCTCACTATCGAGCCCCTCCCCAGGCCTGGCTCTGAGGTGGGGCCCCGGTAACCCCATACCGGACAGGGTACACTGAATCCTTGAGTTTTTATTCATCCTGGGAGTCTATTGGACATGCCTCCAATAATTAAGGTCTTTGTCCCTGTTGTGCATTTGCAAACTGTAATCTGGCTTTTTTAATGTTGCTTTTGGAGTAATGGCTTCTTCTTCTCTGGGTGACATTACAGCCCATGTCGGTACAGAACTCGTTTCACTGTGGATAATGTGATTCACTGTGGATTTTTTTTTTTTAAGGTGCCGTGAGGAGAGGCAACCGTATCAGCAGCAACTCTCTTGTGTCTTTGTGATTTATCTGCTTATTCTTGTATATTGTGTGTCTTTTTTTCACCAGGGTTCGGTAGAGAGACTCGGATTCACGACTGGACCAAGTTTTTTTTTATTTTAGCTCCAGTCTTTCTCTTATTTTTTCTCTCAGGGAAATGGAGAACAACAGAGGTGGGGGGCGGACACATTGTTTACACACGCGACCAGCTGATTGCGCTGAGGAAGCCAGCGCTGCTGCATGGAGTGAAGCCGGGAGTGAAGCCCCTCATCCAGCATGAGCTTAGGAGGAAATGCCGTGTAAGAAGGGCTGGAGCTAAAGTGAAGATGAGGTGAAGGAAGCATAAACTGTCCTTACTGATGTTCATCACCGGGAACGTGCGGTCGCTGGCAAACAAAGCAGATGAGCTCACAGCGCTAGTCAGGACGCAAAAGGAATATCATGAGTGTAGTATCATGTGCTTTACAGAGACGTGGTTACACTCACAGATCCCGGATGTTAACATAGCGATACCTGGCTTTAAGACTATCCAGTGGGACAAGGATGTTATAAGTAGTGGGAAGAGGAGGGCAGAAGGATTGGCACTTCTTGTGAATGAAAGGTGGTGTAATCCTGGACATATTTACTGAGGTGAAAATCCCATTTCACTGTTGGGGGGACAATAAACAGGAAAATCTGAGAGCTTAATTTTTGAGGGGGACATAAAAAAATGCCATTTTTGCTGTGTGTCTGATACTTTCTCAAATGTCTTATATAATGATATTAGATAATTATGTCATTGTTCCTTATTAGTCCACATCCTACCTGTCTGCAGGTTTTTATATGATCAACCAGCAATACCAAAAGTTGTACTGGGTGGTCGGTGTCAATTACACCATATATGATCTAACAAAATGTGTTTGCTCACCATGAACACTGGTCTGATCCCCACCACAGCAGCTTTACAAGAATTTAAAGCTCAAAATAAGTTCTAAAACGAGAAGAAATACCTTAATGAATAACTAAACTACATCAAACTATTCTTCAAAAATATGTATTTATTAACAAGCAACAACAAAACAAAATCTCAGTATGTCTTAAAACTAGGGCTGTCAAACAATAACATTTTTTAATCTGATTAATCATAGTGATACTGTGGATTAATTTACAGTAATCATGATTAATACCCATCCACTATTACTTAAGTTTCTTTGTGTGGAGGCAAAAAGACTCATGACTGAAGAAATGAACAAATATAGACAAAAATGCATCTGTTGAGTTTATGTAGTTTATGGACTGATAAATAACTTATTAACCGTTCACTTGTTAAGCTCTCAATGCATTTACTTATCGCTCTCTGCCTCTCTATCAGTGTCGTCAGGTTTCACGAGAGAAACAAGTGACCAGCTCTATGAAAACAAGCGCAAAAAAAGCCCAAAAGGCATCTTACCACATAGTAAAAGAGAGGCTGCTTGATGACATATATCAATATATAGATTTATTTTTGTTTGCAGTGAATTGACTGTAAACACAGCCAGCATTGAAAAACGGGATTTTATAAACTCTAATTAAAGAAAAATACATAAGCATTCAGCATAAGCAACAGCAAATTTATAGTAAACACAGTCAACATAAAAACACTGAATAAATTAAATTTTTAAACTCTGATCAAAAGAAAAGACATGCATTCTGCATAAGCAACAGCATTAAACCCGATTATACTGTAGTTTAGTGATGTGGGATGATGGGAGTTGTTGTCCTCTAGTCCTTTAAACAAAAACTAAATATTACACGACAGCCGACAACTTTAATTAAGTGGGAAATTATCTTTTAAACTGATAAACATCATTTGTGTAACTCCTGGCAAAATTTGGTCAGGATCAAAAGATAATTTTGCTGTGGCCATTCATTACAATGGAGATTTTTTTTTTTTTTTTTCAATTTAAGGTCCCATTGGAATTTCCCCTTGTGGGACTAATAAAGGCTTATCTTATATGCACTGACCTGTATTAAAAAAAAAAAAAAAAAACAACTGGATATCTCACGCCCCATTAGTGAATACAGAGCCGAGTGGAGCAGGGCGGGCCACTGATTTCTATAGAAAAACTGGATGGATCATTGGCCTCCAAAAGTGAAGCCCCTGGCTGGCCAGCCGGTCACTTTAATCTCAATAACTTCCCCAAAAATTAACAGATTTTGAGCTTCTTGGTTTGGAGACCCAGCTTATAACTTACACAACCAAGCTGGGAGAGTTGTCACACAGAAAACAAATCAAGCCCAAATAAGCAACTACACGTTAAAAAAACAAGCCCAAAAACCCACAGCCCACGACTGATGAGATTTGCAAGCGACTTTAGAAAAAAACAAGCCCAAAGTCACTTATAATAAGCGGATTTGGCAACTATGCTCTCTGTCAGCATGTGTAAAAGGAGCCGCAGCAGCCCCACCCATGGGGGAGAAACAGATTGGACTAAACCACTGTGAGGATGGGGGGGGGGGGGGGGGGTTCTAATCTTTCAATAGTTACTGTATAAATATCAAACAATGTGTTTTTAAGTCGCACCACTTGTATTGTGCCTTCAACAGACATTACTATGCTGTTCAAATAAAACATGTTTGTGTTTACAATGTGATTTTTAGGGGGGCAGCTTTATGGAAAAGGAGAACATGACCCCGGTGTCCCCCCCCCCCCCCGGGATTTATGCCCTGCGCATTTATGTTAAGGAAAAGCATTGCAGCCCGGACACTGAACTGCTGGCTGTGAGTATGAGACCCTATTATATGCCACGAGAACCGATGTGTGCCTTGGTAATTATCGTCTACGTCCCTCCGTCAGCTGATGCAGTGGTGGTGTTGTGTTGTTCTTAGGACATATTATGGTGTGACATGGGTGGTGGCTCCACCTTTCCGGTTCCTCCACCACCTGGAGTGTAAGAGGGCTGTGTGGAAGAGGGACGCTATTTGACCCCACATCTGCCTGATGGGAGTGCCTGTACTGTACAGTAAGTCCATAATAAAGTCGTGTTCAGTTCCAACTTCAGTCTCATCATTGACCCCTCGTTTACCAACATAACACTTGGCGACAAGGATAAAAAAGTATGGACGCGGGAATCGCTACCATTTGGCCATTTCTGGAGCTTCCCGGCGAGCTGCCGGTCCATTGGGTAAGATGGTTCACCGCGTTCCAGAATTACTTGGTGGCTCTAAACCTTGGTGAACTGAAGAAGATATGGGCTCGGGCAATATTGGTTCATAATTTGGGTATAGAAGGACAGCGTATCCTTTTGTCATGTGACAAACTGTCACATGACCTCGGTGACAGAACTACACTCCGCCAATATGAATCACAGTCAACGGCACAGGCTGTGGATCCGGACAGCGATGATACTGTACAGGATATGGAGGAGTACACTATGGTTGTGAAGATAAGGTCCACCCAGGTGTTTGGGTTGTGCATCCATCAAGCAGCGTTATAAGGTTAGAGAGTGTCCGGCAAGAGGAAAACGTTGCGGCAAGTGCAGACTTCTGCATCGTTTGCCAGGTCCTGTAATAGGTTCAAGCGAGGGGAACAGCGATGCAAAGTGGACTCCCATGGTCATCCACACCGTCTCCCCGAGCACCAATGGTCGTACATACTGTATGGTGAAATTGGACGGGGTGGAGGTGCCGCTGCTGAATGACACGGTCGCGGTGAGGTCCGTGTTGAATTGGCCCACTGTGAGGAGTTTCTTCCCATATTACCGAATAAGAGGTCATTCAGCGCCACTGTGTGGGTATGGTGGAAAGAGGTTGGCCACGGTGGAATCAGTGGAACTGACGGCTTGGTACAAGTCGGCGGAGGTGTCCAACCTGCAGTTCTTGGTGACTGCCAGTGGTGAGAACGCTATGGGCTGTGACCTTCTTTATGGCCTGGGCTTCACCATCATCAGCGGAGTAGGAGAAGAGTGGTCGGGCTGTGGTTTGTGGGACCGGCCGATTCCACAAGTGGTGGATGATGCTGCATGGCATGAGTATTCTGGAAGATGAGCAGAACCAACCCCACCCAGGGCTATCACTGGAGGGTTCTGGTGCCACAGCCCAAGTAACCCTAGCTGATGAAACTGGGCGGAACGGTGGGACGCACATGATGGTGGGTGGAGCCAAGGGGATGGCCCATTCTGCTTCTGGAGTTCGACTGGGAGGTACCGAGGAGCAAAGGGTGACAACGGCTTTGTCGGTGAAGAAAATGAAAGCAAGGGGGGCAGGACCAGCTGGCACGGTAAAACAATGTGCCACATAGGGACACTGGATGCCAAGTTGGGCTCCTCTGGGGGTCGCTGATGTGGTCCGACCCAGAGAAGAGGCCCGGCTGAGAGGAGTTTTGGGCAAACATAAGCAACAAAACAACCAGGGGCAGCTGCAGGTGGTGGCTGTTCGGGAGGATGGCTATCTTCAATTATCTGATGGCTCATGGCGACATCCCAAAGAGCTGCAGTGCACCAAGCAGGAGAAGGAGGTGTTTGGGCTGTGGCACAAGCCATCCCTAAGCATGAGAGAAGAAGGTGCACCGAAGGGGAGCCGTCGGGTGGTTTTCCGAGGGGGGGGGGGGGGTTGTTCCTCTACGTTTGGGGGTAATGTGTTTATTGCATGGTGTTAATATGAGTAACGATTAACTTGTATGTTGGGGTTGTTAATGGGGTTATTTTGGTGTTTTATTTTAGGAACACGGCAGTTTTTTTTGTTTTGCTTTTGCTTTTTTTTTTTGTTTAATGGACTATATTATAGCAGAGACAGCAGAATAACCCATCTAGCCATGTGGGGGTGGAATGGTAGTCCACCTGTTCCCCCCTAGCCTTAGTTGTTTTGTGGGACTTATAGGCCCTGATATATTTCTGTTTAATTTAGTGCGTGATTCGGGTTCCAAATTGGGGAAGGTCTTGATTGTATGTGTGTTTTGGATCATTTTGAATGGGGGGGGTGTTATGTTGTGTTGTTATTAGGACATATTATGGTGTGACACGGGTGGTGGTTCCACCGCCACCTGGAGTATAAGAGGGCTTTGCGGAAGAAGGACGCTCTTTGACCCCGCCTCTGTCTGACGGGAGTGTTTGTACTAACAGGTGGCCTGTGACATCATCATGTCTATTACTGCCACATTACTGGAGAAGCACCCTGACACGTTTATGGCCATCAAGGGTGATTTTAATCATGTGTCACTGGGAAAAACATTACCAAACTTTCACCAATTTATTGACTGTCCCACCAGAGAAAATAAAACACTGGATTTACTGTATGCCAGTGTCAGAATGATGAATATACTACCACAGCTCTACCCCCCCCCCCCACTGGCAAATCGGATCACTTCATGGTCATGTTATCACCCAAGTACACCCCCCTTGTGTAAAGGCAGCCTGCTTATACACGGACTGTGAGGAGGTGGACACAGGAGGCTGCTGATGCACGACTGGACTTCTTCGAGACGACGGACTGGGGTGTACTCTGTGAACCACTTGGGGCGGAGAGACAATTTGACCAACAGCATCACAGAATACATCAGATTCTGTGAAGAAATAACCATGCCACCTCAGACTGTTCACTGTTTCCCCAACAACAAACCATGGGTCACCAGTGACCTGAAAGCACTTCTGAACAACAAGAAGAGAGCTTTTAGGTCCGGAGACAAGCATGAACTGAGTGCAGCATGAACTCAGAGAGATGCTGAGGAGGTGTAAAGACAACTACAGGAGGAAGCTGGAGGAGAAACTCAGGAAAAACAATACCAAGAATGAGTGGATGGGAATGAAACAAATAACTGGGTGCAAGGGGAGAGTCACACAGACATCTGGGAGCCTTGAGAGAGCTGATGAGCTGAATTTGTTTTTTAATAGGTTCAACTCAGCGTCTGTCACCCCAACAAAGCAGCCAGGCCCCCACACACCCCTATGCCCTACTCTCCTGTCACCCCCACAACCCCCCAAACCTGCCCTCCTCCCCCTCCTGTGCAGCACCTCTCTCCATCTGCCCCTCACCCCCTCCCCCTCCTTGGGGGACACTACCCCCCCCCCCCGTACACACACACATCACTGTGACTACAGACTAGGTTAAGAAACAGCTGGAGGGACTCCATCAGCGGAAGGCTGCAGGCCCTGATGACATCTCCACCAGGATCCTGAGGACCTGAGCCAACCAGCTAGCTTCAGTACTGAAACACGTGTATCATCTAAACCTGAGTCTGGAAAGAGTACCGGTGCTATGGAAGACGTCCTGCCTGGTTCCTGTCCCCAAGAAGTCATCTCCATCTGACCTGAATGACTATCGACCAGTTGCCCTCACATCTCATATGATGAAGGTCTTGGAGAGACTGGTCTTAGTCCACCTGAGGCTGCAGGTGAAGACGTGGCTGGACCCTCTGCAGTTTGCATATCAGCCCCATTTAGGAGTTGAAGACACTGTCATCTACCTGCTGCAACGAGCCCATCCGCACCTGGATGGCAGAGAAGACACTGTAAGAATCACATTCTTTGATTTCTCCATTGCCTTTAACACCATCCAGCCACTGCTACTGGGCGAGAAGCGGCGGGTAATGGGGGTCGACAGCTCTGTGAGAGAGGGAGGGATGTACTTTAACACATCTTATTGTCTTTGCTAATTAGCTCTGAAAGGTGCAGTGACCCGTGATGACCCCTGACCCCCCCCCCCCCCGCGACCTATTTAAAAGTGTCTGGACTTCTCATCAAATTAAGTGAACTTGACAGCTCTATTGTTCGTCCAGACATGAATTAAGTGAACTCGACAGCTCTATTGTTCGTATAGGGTTAAGGTCATAACGGTCTGATTCGTAATTATTTTTTTAATGAAGACAAGAAGTTTTGACAGCTTTATTGTTTGTACAGGGTTAGGGTCATTACGGGGTAATGCGTAATTAGGATTTAATGTTGACAAGAAGTATTTTGACAGATTGTCCATTTTTTACATTAAAAAAATACTTAGCTCACTATTTGGGATAAAGTTAATTGCTACAGAAGTAATGCATCACATTGCCCTACTGTTAAAGTCTTTAACTATAAAGCAGTTATGTGGTTGGGTAAAAAAAATGGAAATCTATGAAGTAATGTGCTAAAACAAACCCAAATCCTGTTTGAGTTAGACTTTTCAGGGATGATTGGTACCCTATGGGAGTATGATGCAACGGTATTTTTAAGTATTAAAGAAATTATGTGTGACAATTTTGTTTACTGAGTCAAGTCCATCACTTTAGAGTTGAAAATGTGTTTGATAATGTAAGCAAGAAGTAGAAATCTATTTTACTTTGCTGCACTCTCTATGGTGACATATCACCGGGATGAAATGTATTGAGCTTAAAGAGAAACATAGGCTAAATCATGGGAGGAAAAAATAAGCTTTTGAATCATTAAATATAGTTTTGGGGGCTATCCCAGAGATTCTCTTGTAACGAAATGACACAAGTGGATAATTTTACAAAGTGCGGGACTTTTAACACACAGTATATGGCGGGGGAAACTGCTCGCTCTGACCCCGGAATCTCAGCAGCCCCCACCCGACCATGGAGACCCTGGGACCCAATGTGATATTATTCTGTTTGTATATGTTTTAAGGTCATAATGGGTTATGTGTAATGAAGTTTTTTAACGTTGACAAGAAGCTTCTGACAGATTGTCCAAAACACACACACACACACACACACACACACACACACACACACACACACACACACACACACACACATGCGCTCAAAATGCTTTAAAAACCCTGCATCACCATGTTGCTCTTGTATCCCAACTTTTGACCCTTCACCCAACTCATTCGCCACACATGCGCCCACACCGATCATGACCAGGACCATAATGATAGATTACAATACAAATTTGTACAGTTCAGAGACTTTGTACTTAATGAGCACACGGCCTTAAACATCGTACCCCCATCCCCAACTCTTCTCACACATCCACGCGCCTCCTCCTCCTCCTTTTGAATCATTAAATATAGTTTTGATGGCTATCCCAGAGACTTTCTTCAGTGGGGGAAATGAATATTTGATCCCCTGCTGAATGTGTAAGTTTACCCCCTTACAAAGAAATGAACAGTGCAGTTGTACTAAACATTATTGATGCATATTGATACATTTCACACCAAAACACATTCATCTCTGCAACACAGAACCCATCTCCTTTTTGATTTGTATGATGGCTGGGCATTCCCATGGTGTTTATACTGGGGTATAATTGTTTGAAAGATGAACGTGGCCACTTTAGGCATCTGGAAATTATACCCAAGGATGAACCAGACTTATGGAGGTCCACAATTCTCTTCCTGATGTCTTTGTTGATTTCCTTTGATCTTCCCATGATGTCACACAAGGAAGCACTGTGTTTGAGAGTCACTGTGTGACAAAATACATCCACAGGTGTGTCTCCAAATAAATGCTGTCAATAACTTATCAGAAGCTTCCAAAGCCATGGAATAATCTGGCCTTTCCCAGATTGTTTAAAGGCATAGTAATCTTAATGTGTGTAAACTTCTGACTATGAAGAAAAGTAATTAAAGAAATTATCTAAACAATTAATAATTTTGTTAATTCTACATGACCTAAAACAGGAAAAAAAAATAGTCTGGTTTAATATCAGACAGTGAGGGGTTAAAAAGATGATGCATGTGTTTTATACAGTGTGAGTAAACATCCATCCATCCATCCATTGTCTACCACTTAATCCTTTTTGGGTCGCGGGGGGGCTGGAGCCTATCCCAGCATCATTGGGTGAGAGGCAGGGTACACCCTGGACAGATCGCCAGTCCATCGCAGGGCCAACACAGAGAGACAGACAACCATTCACTCTCACAGTCATACCTAAGGATAATTTAGAATCCCCAGTTGATGCCAATTAACCTCACTTGCATGTCTCTGGCATGTGGGAGGAAACCGGACTGCCCGGAGTAAACCCACGCAGACACGGGGAGAACATGCAAACTCCACACAGAAGGGTCACCGATGGTCTGGGGGTGGGATCGAACCCACGATGGTCAAGGGTGGAATTGAGCCCATGACCTTCTTGCTGTGCTGCCACTGTGCTAACCACTGCTCCACTGCGCCACCGTGCTGCCCGTGAGTAAACATACACTGTACAATTATACACATGGGGCGGCTGTGGCGCAGGACTGCTTGTCATGAATTGCCCTTCAGGGCAGAAAGAAAGAACCCAGATGCTGACCTGCTAGTTTGCAAAATTTATTAAGAAACAAGAACACAAAGTGCACCAACACAAAAATCCAAACAAACAAACAAACAAACAAATAAACTTACGAATAAGCTTACCAGAACGAGGGCAGGGTTCGGGTGAGGATGAGGGGGAAGAAACTTCAACACTCCGGCAACAAGAAATGAAATTAACAGCCCTTAAATAAGGCTAGAAACAAATGAAACAAGTGATAGCAGGTGTAGGTCACTTGAGCAGGCAGGAGAAAAAGATACAATTTAGACCAGCTGGGAGTAATGAGAGGGTAGAGAGCAGGCTTACAGCTGACAGGGACCCCGCCGATGCAGTGCAAGAACCTGGGAACGTCACTGACAGATGTCAACCCAGAGGGAGAACACAACAGAATAAAAATATATAGAGATGGCAAAATAAAGACAACTATCCTCAAGAATGTGAATAACAAACAATAATGAACATAAACAGAAAAAATAAATCATACTTAGACACAATATAGCATATGTGATAAATCAACCAAGGATGAAATAACAGGAACAGCAACTCAAAATAACAACACAGTACAAACATGAAAAAAGGCAAAAAAGACTGAGCACGGTGGAATCCCCCCGCGCTCAGATCATGAGAGAGCCCCCCCTCCAAGGGGTGTAAACCAGACACCCCGGCAACATCAAAAGAAAAGAACCCCCCCCCCCCAACAAGAAAACAATCCCACCCCGGGTGGAAGGAGGGGGACCCAGGCATGGGGGGGGGGCGAACCAAACCAGAGGAAATAAAAACTCTCAGAATAAACATCCCAGCCATGCCCAGACTAAGTGGAAACAAAAAACAAAAGCCCCGCTAAGGACCCACACAGAACTGGGAACCTAGGCCCCCTGAACCAAAGAGCTAGACTGTTCTGGTGGCCGGTTGAAGTCCCAGGCCTTGCAGACAGCGAGATGGTAAGAGTCAGGTTGCCTGCCGGAGAATATGAGCCACCCAACCCAACGGCACAGTCTTTCAGGTGGTCGGCCAGAGTTCTTTAACCACAAACACAGAGAAGGTGGTCCAGGGAGTGGCCGCCCAACCAGGATGACCAGAAATGAGGAGGATAGAGGAATAGGGGCAACCTCAACGACGTCAGGGGGAGGAGGGGGAACCACAACAGCGTCTGGCAGAGGAGGAGGAACTACAACAGCGTCTGGCAGAGGAGGGGGAACCACAACGGCATCTGGCAGAGGAGGGAGAACCAGGACCACAACAGCCTATGGCAAAGGGGGGGGGGGGGGAACCACATCCGCGTCTGGCAGAGGAGAGGGAACCACGACGGTGTCTGGCAAAGGGGGGAACCACAACACCCTAAGACTGGCCTGCAGCACCCTCGGTGGTCCCAGACTGGGACAAAGCAGCATCCATGGTGGCTCCGGCCTGGAGCGAGTTTGTACCCGTGGTGGCTCTGGCCTGAAGCAAAGCAGCACCTGCAGTGGCTCCGGGCTTCAGCAAAGCTGCACCCGTGGTGGCCCCGGGCTGGAGCAAAGCTGCACCCAAGGAGGCCCCGGGCTGGGACCGAGCACCCGCGGCGACCTCAACTGATGGAAAAGCAGCACCCTCGGTGGACCCGGACTGGACCAGAGCTGCACCCTCAGTGGACCTGGACTGGGCCAGAGCTGCACCCTTGGTGGACCCGGACTGGGCAAGAGCTACATCCTCGGAGGCCCCGGGCTGGGACGGAGCACCCATGATGTCCTCAGCAAGAAGAGAAGCAGCACCCATGGAGGGCCCAGACTGGACCAAAGCTGCACCCATGGAGGCCCCGGGCTGGGATGGACCACCCGCGATGACCTCAACTAATGGGGAAGCAGCACCCTCGGAGGCCCCGGGTTGGGACAGACCAACCGCAAAGACCTCTACCGGAGGGGGAGTAGCACCCACGGAGGTCCTGGGCTGGGATGGAGCACCCGCAGAGACTTCAGCCGGAGGGGGAACAGCACCCACGGAGGTCCTGGGCTGGGACGGAGCACCCGCAGAGACTTCAGCCGGAGGGGGAACAGCACCCATGGAGGTCCCAGGCTGGGACGGAGCACCTGCGATGACCTGGACAGGAGGAGCTTGACCCACCGTGATTTTGGGCAGCGAGGCTGGACCCACAGAGACTTCTGGTGGAAGCTGGATAATCCTCAGTGACCCTGGGAAAAATCTCAGACGGGAGCTGCAGAGAAACAGGGTCAGGATCACTGGCAGCAGTGCAGGCCGGTGAGGTGAGCTCAGGTGCAGCTAACAAATGCACCTGGCTCGCTCCACCAAGAGCCAGACAAGATCTCTCCGATATAGAAACAACAGAAACCAATGAGAGCACTTGCCAGAGCTTGAGCTCCACCGCCGTCCAGGACACCGTCGATCCAGACTATGACGTCTCGGGCTCGGTCCTCTGGAGATTCTGCTCGGACTCTGCTGTGGTGTCCCCAGCAGCAGGTGTGGTGGTGGATACAGTCCCAGGACCCCCAGTGATGTGACCAATGCCGGAGGCTCGCCCGACATGGAGACAGGAGGTTGGCTTCCTGCTGGTGCTGGATCCTGTTCAGCCGAGGCCAGGGGACGCTCCATCATTGGCACAGGCTTTAGCTCAGTTGTAGCACTCTCCCTCCATCCAAACCATGGCTGCGGGGCTGGGATCAGGTCTTCCAGGGCTGCAGGCTCCTCCGTAACCCGGCGGCTCAGTGTTGGGGATGGCAGACACTCAAGAGGGAAAGGAGGAGACACGGAGAGAGCAGGTAAACAGTCTAAACCTGCAGCAGGTGGTGAGGGCTCAGAGGACTGCCTAGGCTGAGCCTCACCACTGTGAATCAGGCAAGATAATTCATGTATAGGTGAGTCAGAGTGAAAAAAACCAAAACATCCATCCAAGGACAATCCACCTTTTTCCGGCTGTGGACCATGGACTCGGACTTGGAGGTGCTGATTCTCATCCCAGCCGCTTCACACTCAGCGGCAAACCATCCCAGCAAGAGCTGTAGGTCATTGCTGGATGAAGCCAACAGGACAACATTATCTGCAAACAACAGAGATGAGATCCTGTGGTCACCAAGCATGACACCCTCCATTCCCTGGCTGCGCCTAGAAATCCTGTCCATAAAAATTATGAACAGGATCGGTGACAAAGGGCAGCCCTGGTGGAGTCCAACTCTCACTGGGAATGACTCCGACCGAGTGTTGGCAATACGAACCAAACTCTCACAACGGTCGTACAGAGACCAAATAGCTCGTAACAACAAGCCCGATACCCCATACTCCCGAAGCACCCCCCACAAAAATCCACGAGGGACGCGGTCAAATGCCTTCTCCAAGTCCACAAAACACATGTAAACTGGTTAGGCAAAGTCCCACGAACCCTCAAGAATTCTCGAGAGGGTAAAGAGCTGGTCCGATGTGCCACGGCCAGGACGAAAACCACATTGCTCCTCCTGAATCCGAGGTTCGACCAACGGCCGGACTCTCCTCTCCAGTACCTTGGCATAGACCTTCCCAGGGAGGCTGAGGAGTGTGATCCCTCTAAAGTTGGAGCACACCCTCCGGTCCCCTTTTTTGAAGAGAGGAACCACCACCCCGGTTTGCCATGCCAAAGGCACTGCCCCCGACCTCCACGCAATGTTGCAGAGGCGTGTCAACCATAACAACCCAACAACATCCAGGGCCTTGAGGTACTCAGGGCGAATCTCGTCCACCCCCGGGGCCTGGCCACCAAGGAGATTTTTAACCACCTTGGCGACCTCAGCCCCTGTGATAGGCGAGTAATCCCCCTTGTCCCCAAACCCTGCTTCCTCTGTGGAAGGCGTATCAGTGGGATTGAGGAGATCCTCGAAGTATTCCTTCCACCGCCCGACGATATCCCCAGTTGAAGTCAACAGTGTCCCATCCGCACCATACACAGTGTGGACGGGGAGCTGCTTTCCCCTCCTGAGCCGCCGAACAGTTTGCCAGAATCTCTTTGAAGCCAACCGAAAGTCTTGTTCCATGGCCTCACCGAACTCCTCCCATACCCGCGTTTTTGCTTCAGCAACCACCCGAGCTGCACTCCGCTTGGCCTGCCGGTACACCTCAGCTGCTTCGGGAGTCCCGCAAGCCAACCAAACTTGATAGGACTCCTTCTTCAGCTTAATGGCCCCCCTCACCACTGGTGTCCACCACTTGGTTCGGGGGTTGCCACCACGAGATGCACCGACCACCTTGCGGCCGCAGCTCTGGGCCGCTGCTTCAACAACAGAGGTGGAGAACATGGCCCATTCAGACTCCATGTCTCCAGACTCCCTCGGAATGTGGTTGAAGTTCTTCCGGAGGTGGGAGTTGAAGACCTCCCGGACAGGGGCCTCAGCCAGACGCTCCCAGCACACCCTCACTATACGTTTGGGTCTACCAGGTCTGAATGGCTTCCTCCCCTGCCATCAGATCCAACTCACCACCAGGTGGTGATCAGTTGACAGCTCTGCACCTCTCTTTACTTGGGTGTCCAAGACATATGGTCGCAGGTCTGATGATACGATAACAAAATCGATCATCGACCTGTGACCTAGGGTGTCCTTGTGCCAGGTGCACATATGGACACCCTTATGCTTGAACATGGTGTTCGTTATGGACAGACTGTGGTTAGCACAGAAGTCCAATAACTGAACACCACTCGGGTTCAGATCGGGCAGGCCGTTCCTCCCAATCACCCCTCTCCAGATTTCACTGTCGTTGCCCACGTGCGCATTGAAGTCCCCCAGTAGGACAATGGAGTTTCCAGGAGGAGTACCCTCCAGCACCCCAGTCACAGACTCCAGAAAGGGTGGGTACTCTGAAACATCATTTGGTGCATAGGCACAAATGATGGTCAGGACCCGTTTCCCAACCCAAAGGCGCAGGGAAGCAACCCTTTCGTCCACCGGGGAAAACTCCAATATAGAGGCAGCAAGGTGGGGCGATACAAGAATACCCACCCCTGCTCGTCGCCTCTCGCCCGGGGCAACTCCAGAAAAGGCCAAGCTCCAGCCCCTCTCCAGGAGACTGGTTCCGAACCGGAGCTGTGTGTTGAGGTGAGGCCGACTATATCTAGCCGGTATCGCTCAACCTCGTACACCAGCTCAGGCTCCTTCCCCACCAGAGAGGTGACATTCCACGTACCAAAAGCCAGTTTAGAAAGCTTGGGATCAGTCCGCCAAGGTCTCCGCCTTTGACCGCCACCTAATCCACATAGCACCGGACCCCCATGATCCCTCCTGCAGGTGGTGAACCCACTGGAGAGCGGACCCATGTAACTCCTTCGGGCTGAGCCCGGCCGGGTCCCATGGGTGGAAACCCGGCCACCAGACGCTAGCCTTCGAGCCCCTCCCCCAGGCCTGGCTCCAGGGTGGGGCCCCGGTAACCCCATACCGGGCGGGGTACACTGAATCCTTGATATACAATTTATCATGAGAGTCTGTTGGATCGTTCTAAGTCTGGCCCTTCACCCAGGACCAGTTTGTCTTGGGAGACCCTATCAGAGGCAAATTGCCCCCGGACAACATAGCTCCTGGGATCACTGGGGCACGCAAACCCCCCCACCACGATAAGGTGACGATCCATGAGGAGGAAAAACAAAACAAAACAAAACAAAAAAAAAAAAAAAACCACTTGCCTGAGTCTTCTGCTGCAGCTGTATGGAAATCAGCCCTCTCCGTGACTTCAGCAGTTGTGGGCCCCTCAGTGGAATGTGGAAGAGCCACCCCTGCAGATACGGTGATGGGCGGAGCCGGGAAGGAAACAGCTGATCCCTCAGCAGCGGGAGGGAGCGTCGAGGAAAAGTGGGATACAGCAACTTTTGAGAGAGAGTAAGCTGGAAGAACAGCCTGAGAGGAAAAGCACAAAGAGGGCACTGCTGTGGGAGTCTTCTGCCTCGGCGAGGGAGAAACTGCTACCTGAGAGGCAGAGGTGTTCCTCTGGCAAGATTTCCCTGGGTGATGGCGGGAAGCAGGAGGTGGAGACGTTGGCTCCTGGAGAGGTGAAAGACAGCCCGTTGGAACCTCCTTCAGTTCCTTGGTGAGATCTGGTAGGAGCCATGGCTTATACTCTAGAAGGAGCTCAGTCTCTGCCAATAAGACCTGCCTGAGCTCCTTCTGTTCCTTGGCTGATGGAGTGGACCAGTGTTCGGGAGGAGGAGGTGGAGCTGCCAGCGGAGAATGGAGAGAGGCTGGAGGCTTCTGTGTGCACAGGTGCTTGCTCTTCGTCAGCGCAGTCATGGACATCTGAGTGGATTTCTCCAGCCCGTGAGTCATACAAGGTGGGAGGATTATAGCGAGGAGTAGGTCTGTGAGCTCCAGGTGGTCCCACAGGCTGGGGCATGCCTTGAGTACCTGTGGTGCACCCTCCAGACACTCTTGGGCTGCCTCAGGGGTATGGGAGGCATGAGCCTGCATTGCAATGTCCTCCAACATGCACACAGACCACCGCTCTGCTTTGTCAAGTCCCAGGGTTGACAAATCCGGAGTGACAGACATGGTTAGACCCAGGTGGAAGGAGGAAAGGAAAAACAAAAACAAAAACAAAACAAAACAGTCTACAACCTAGCAGAAGCTGGGTCTCTTACTGGCCGGAGTGTTCTGTCATGAATTGCCCCTCAAGGCAGAGAGAAAGACCTAGATGCTGAACGGCTAGTTTGCAAAATTTATTAAGAACAGGAACACAAAGTGCACCAACACAAAGATCCAAACTGTCAAACAAACAAACAAACAAACAAACTTGTGAATAAGCTCACCAGAACAAGGGCAGGGTTCAGGTGAGGACGAGGGGGAAGAAACTTCAACACTCCGGCAACAAGAAATGAAAATAACAGCCCTTAAATAAGGCTGGAAACAAATGAAACAAATGATAGCAGGTGTGGGTCACTTGAGCGGGCAGGCGAAAAAAAGATACAATTTAGACCAGCTGGGAGTATTGAGAGGGGATAGAGTGGGCTGACAGCTGACAGGGACCCCGCCTACGCGGAGCAACAACCCCGAAACGTCACTGACAGCTGTCAACCCTGTCAACCCAGAGGGAGAACACAACAGAAGAAAAAATACAAAGAGATGGCACAAAAAGACAAGTAACCTCAAAAATGTGAATAACAAATTATAATGAACGTAAACAGAAAAATAAATCATACTAAGAGACAATACAGAATATGTGACAAATCAACCAAGGAAAAAATAACAGGAATTGCAACTCAAAACGACAACACAGTACAAATATAAAAAAAGGCAAAAAGACTGAGCCCGGTGGAATCCCCCCATGCTCAGATCGTGCGGAGGGTTAGTGGTTTGATTTCCACTCTGTGTGCAGTCTGCTTGTCAAAGTGTTCTTGAGCATGACGCTGAACCCCCAGGTGCTCCTGGTGGGTCAGGCAAGCCCGTGGATGGCAGCTCCACCACCATCAGTGTGTGAATGTGTTTGTGAATGAGTGGATTGCAGGATCTGTAAAGCGCTTTGGTCATCCAGAAATGAGTAAAATGCGCTATATAAGTGAACACCATTTACCATATCTGTTTTCAACTGTATGTCTGTGCTCACAAATATGTAAATTTGTTTCTGTTTATAAAACATGGTGGCTGTTCATCAGACGCACAATATTATCACAGAATTGTTTGCATTCCTTCTGTTACCCACATCTTTTAGGAAGCTGGCACAACTTTCTAGGATGGTGTTCAGGAGACACATACAACGGCTAATGACTTTCATCCAGACCCTGCTCCATCTGACATAGCATTCAGATAAATGACCCCACCCTCTGTCACGATGGCCCTCACGGACCATCACAAGACGCCTCAGTCACCAGTGAGTTTGCAGTGATGTTTATTTACAGTGCAGGTTAGGCAGGCATAGGAATACACACAATGAATGGGCACGTCTGAGCCGGGGAGCGCCCGATGCGCCAGACGAATAACAATGAAGGTTAGTCACACTGAACGTACCTTACAAACAGGACCGTTAGCAGGAATCAACAGAGATTAACAGCGATAACCAGAACATAGATGAACATAACAGGAACATAACAGAGACTGCCGCACTGGAGGACATTCAGCACCAGCTTTTATCTCTGGCGGCTAATGACCCCAATGCGGCGCAGCTGCTCGCAATGACAGCAGCGCAGCAGCTGACTTTGACAGCAGGGAGCTCCCCCGGGCGCCTTCACAATAAGAGCCCGAGGGGCTGGAAGGAATCCTCTGCTGCCAAAGCCAGGGAAATATGATATGAGACCCGAGTGTGGACAGAACCGACACTCGGGTTATGACAGTTCCTCCCCCTCGAGGCCGAGCTCTGAGCGGCCCGAGTAACACCCAAGCCCCCCCACCCCCACCCCCCCTAGGGTGGGTGGATGGGGCGCTGGCAGGAGGGAGAGAGACAAAAAACAAGAACAAGGCAGTAGAGACAGGAAAAAAAAACAACATACTCCCTTGAATGTGGGTGACAAGAACAGAGTCAAAATAGGCAGTACCCCTATTGGCAAAAAACACATTAACATAAGGTGGAGGGAAAAGAACCACCAAACACAGAAACAAAGTAGTGAACCACAAAAACACAAATCAATCCCCCCCCCCCCCCCCGCACACCCCAACAGTCCCACAGACGAAATCAGAAACCCAGGGATGGTGCAGTCCTGACCCGGAGGGATGGGGGCAAAAGGTTCGGGGGGTCGTCCGGCATCAAGAGGCCACAGAACAGGGAGGGGAAAAGAGGACAGTTCGGGCAGCCTACCCCAGTCCCATGCTCGGAAGCAGAGAGTTTCAGGCGGCTGGAGCAGGTCGCCACACAGGGAGTCAAAAATGTCGGGGGGCCGGCCCAGAGAACCAAACCGGCGAGACAATCCTTCAGGCGGCCGCCTCACAACGCCAGCCCACCAGAACCGTTGGGAAGAAGCAGCCGGCGGTCCCACTGAAAAGGGGAGAGATGAGGGGGAACCGGGCGGAGCGTTCGGGACCCCAACGGCCCCAGGTGGAGATGGGTAGTGCTCCTCAGGGAGACAAGGAGGATGACGGTGGTGATGAAGGTGAAGAGGGGAATGAGTCTGTCCAGCATCCGGTGGCCGGAGATCTGCAGCTCCCTCACCAAATCCAGGACTTGCTGGTGCTGCACCCACGTTGGACCCCTACTGGGCCTCCGGAACCGAACCCACGGTGGACCCCGATTGGGCCTCCGGAACCAAACCCACGGTGGACCCCGATTGGGCCTCCGGAACCAAACCCGCGACGGACCCCGACTGGGTCGGCGTGGCACCAGACTCGACCTCCAACCCCGAAACCGGAACCTCTGGTGCAGCAGGCGAGAGCAGCCCCTCGCCGGCGACCCTGGGAGAAGGCTCAAAAGAGAGAGAAAACCCGGGATCAGAATCACCGGCAGCGCCAGAACCCGGCGAGATAAGCTCGGACGCAGCGGGCGGCTGCACCCGGCTCATCTCCCCTTGAGACAGGCAAAAGTGCTCTAAGAGGTGAAAAAGAAAGACAAAACAGAGCACTTGCCTGAGCTCGGGTTCTGACGCCGTCCAGGACTGCGAAGATCCGGGCTCAGATGTCAGGAGGTAGTACTCAGGCTCCCACTCAGCTGCGTCGGGCTCCGCAGCTGGCGTGATGGTGTGTGCAGCTTGACAGTCCTCCGGCACCGATGTCCACGCCGATGGCCCGCACGGCGTGGTGGCAGGAGAACCTCGACCCGCTGGACCGAACCGCTCCTCCGTGGAACCCCGGGGACGCTTCCTCATCGGCGAAGGCTCCACGCTGCAGTCCGCTCTCCTCCTCCGCCCACGGCGTGGCTGCGGAACCGAAACCAGGCTCTCCAGAACCGCAGGCCCCCTCCTCATCCAGCGACGTTGGCCTGGCGTCGAGGACCATTCAGCGGAGGGAGACACAGAGGAAGCAAGGTTAATTCTTTCATCCACAGCAGGTGTAGGGAGCTCGGGGGGCTGCATACCCCGAACTCCACCCCCAGGAGTCAGACAAGGCAAAACAATATCGAAACGAGAGAAATTATCATGCACTTGCCTTTCTCCTGAGGGTAAGATGGTTCCCGCTGTGGGGGACGTCGTTCCTCCCTTTCCCCGCTGGATGGCGACAGAGGGCCCTCTGGGAAGATGAAGTGAGGCCATTCGAGATGGTTCCGGGATGGGACTCGCCGAAACGAAGCTCCGGAGACACACAGCAGCCAGGATAGGCGATGAGGAGGAGGGGGCGACAGCCGGGGTCAGTCGGGCATGGAGCGCTGACGGGACAGCAGGCGAAGGCCCGGAAAGAGACGAGGCTGCGGGGATTCCCCTCTGACGAGGCACAGGAGTGACAGCTGTGTGGTGGGTTGAGCCCTTGCGGCGACCCGGAACTGGATCCAGACGGGGTTTCAGCTGAGGATTCTGCTGAGGACAGCCCGCGTCGTTACGCCGACGTCATCGTCGGCCCCCAGACAGCGCGTACTCCTGGTTCTTCTCCGGGGCAGGGACGGAACAACGACGCAGGGAGCGAGGATGCTTTCTCCCCTGCTTCCTGCTCCTCTCCTCCAGCCCACGAAGCGACTCGCGTTGGGCGGCGAGTTCCTCCCACCTCGCTATCACCTCCGGGTGATCGTCAACCTCGAGGGGGAGATTAAGCAGAAATTCCTCAGCGTAGTCCAAATGTCTACGAACGTCGCTGGGAGCGTCCAACAGCGTAGCGGTGAAGATTGTGCTGTCTACATTCTCCAGAACCTCCGCTAGCTGCCTGCCCAGGCGCCGACAACGGCCCCTGGATGACGTCATACTCCCCGCTGCAGACACTCAGACAGGTAGGAACAAACAGTCCCCTACTGCAAACTGCACGGTGAATGGCGTCTCGATACAACGCCTCCTCTCCGGGCGTTAGGCGGCAGTCTACTGTCACGATGGCCCTCACGGACCATCACAAGACGCCTCAGTCACCAGTGAGTTTGCAGTGATGTTTATTTACAGTGCAGGTTAGGCAGGCATAGGAATACACACAATGAATGGGCACGTCTGAGCCGGGGAGCGCCCGATGCGCCAGACGAATAACAATGAAGGTTAGTCACACTGAACGTACCTTACAAACAGGACCGTTAGCAGGAAACAACAGAGATTAACAGCGATAACCAGAACATAGCTGAACATAACAGGAACATAACAGAGACTGCCGCATTGGAGGACATTCAGCACCAGCTTTTATCTCTTGAGGCTAATGACCCCAATGCGGCGCAGCTGCTCGCAATGACAGCAGCGCAGCAGCTGACTTTGACAGCAGGGAGCTCCCCCGGGCGCCTTCACAATAAGAGCCCGAGGGGCTGGAAGGAATCCTCTGCTGCCAAAGCCAGGGAAATATGATATGAGACCCGAGTGTGGACAGAACCGACACTCGGGTTATGACACCCTCCCCCCAACTAAATATGACATCAGCCATACCTGTTAACTTTAACTTTCCTGTTGATCTGTATGCTCTTTGGTGCATTGCTAGATTAAGATTTAATCTCCTTGTTCAGGCTCCAAGAACATGAATCCTTTTTTAGAGGTCAGAAATAACAATTCAGAACTTTATAGACAGTATGGACTCAAAACAAAAACAGCTAGAAACTTAACTTTGTTTTTGAACTTGTAACAATAGTGTTCTTAACATAACAGTCAGCCCTTGTGGTGGTCCATGAGCTCAGTCTCTTCTGACAAAACTTTTTTTTTTTTAAATAGTTTTAAAGATTTGAATGCCATAAACAGTATGCCTTTCAATACAAAACCAGCTCTGAAACATGATTTAATTTCTTAGTGCAATAGTTGCCCATATCTACTGTGACAGGACTCTGTGGGAAATATAGAATTACTTGTCTTTCTTTTTTCATTAGTGCTGAAAAATGTGGTAACATGACTTAGGTGGTTCCTTTTTTATCCTCTAACTCCATAACACTGCCAAGCTCTGCTGAAACCTGGCAATGCTGTTGCCACGGCAGCAGACTTGGCATTGGTTAATGAGTACACAGCACACACTGACCCCTCAAGTGTTCAGCAGAAGTACATACTCATAAATACAGCCACGAAGCCAAATTAGTTTGCACAGTTAGCCACACAGATCAACAGCCTGCTGTGTTCTGCCTTTAAATGTATTACGGTAGGAGGCAGATTAATCAACACATAAACACAGTCACCTGCTGGGGGTGTGGAATGAATCATGGCTATTAGGTGGGTGCATGGAGGGTGTGTGTGTGTGTGTGTGTACATAATACACAAAGGTACGGTACACGCATAAACAGCAGGAAATTATCATTTAAACTGAGGTTGCAGTTTATTTATTGAAATAACAATTATTTATATTTAATCATTTTACACTTTTGATACTGCCAGCTATGTACACTACCGTTCAAAAGTTTGGGGTCACTTAGAAATTTCCTTATTTTTGAAAGAAAAGCACTGTTTTTTTCAATGAAGATAGCTTTAAACTAATCAGAAATGCACTCTATACATTGCTAATGCGGTAAATGACTATTCTAGCTGCAAATGTCTGTTTTTTGGTGCAATATCTACATAGGTGTATAGAGGCCCATTTCCAGCAACTATCACTCCAGTGTTCTAATGGTACAATGTGTTTACTCATTGCGTCAGAATTCTCCAGATTATCTCAACAAATTAACAGTTAGAATGCCAAAGGTCTGCAATGCT
This sequence comes from Pholidichthys leucotaenia, assembly GCA_020510985.1. Classification (NCBI taxonomy): domain Eukaryota; kingdom Metazoa; phylum Chordata; class Actinopteri; order Cichliformes; family Pholidichthyidae; genus Pholidichthys; species Pholidichthys leucotaenia. Next base: position 282,131,484 of record CM035836.1, on the reverse strand, counting down.
GTAATTGCTGCAAATGGAGGATTCTTTGACGAAAGCAAAGTTTGAAGGAAAAAATTATTATTTCAAATACAAATCATTATTTCTAACCTTGTCAATGTCTTGACTATATTTTCTATTCATTTTACAACTCATGTGACTTTTCATGGAAAACACAAAATTGTCTGGGTGACCCCAAACTTTTGAACGGTAGTGTATTTTTTTCTTTTCATGTGCACAACTCTGATTCAGCTTTCTACAGCTCAACCAGCCCGTGTTGATGGTTTATTATTTATCTCCCATCATCCTGTGGCACATACTGTAATGTAAATCTGCTTTATTTCATAAATCTAGTAAAACAAAGAAAAACAAAGTTCTTCAAAAAGACATCCTGACATAACGTTCGGCTCAGGAGACGCACACACACAGGCTCAGAGTAGTTCAAACTGTTTATTAACAACAGGGATGTTTGGGTGCGTGTCTGCAGGATGTTAATGTGTTGGCGGGGGCGTCTGCTTCGGACCCAGAGGCAGGAGACCGTTCAGCCGGCAACCCTATGGGAGAAATCAGACACAGGGTGATGAGTACACACCAACACGGGAGGAGAATAGGCGAGGGAGAGAAGCTTACTTGTTTGGGCAGATGACTGGCGCTTCAAGGATGGAAGCCCGGGAGACAGCCACCTGCAGGGCTCGGTGCAGCAGCGAGGAGAGACGAGGGACGGGATTGTCCGCCGCCGAGGAATCCACCTGTGCACAGGGGAGCAGACTGGAGAGATGAGGTAAGTGAACTTCTTACCGGTAAAGAGGATGCTGAAGAGAATGTGGTAGAAGTCCATGCAAAGGAAACGAAGTCTACGGCTTCAGGCCGACGCTCAGGGCGAGGCGGCTTTTATCCTTCGCCGCTGACGAGTAGCAGGTGCGTGAGCAGGTGGCGCCGCTGATGAATGGCGCGGCGTGACAGTACTCCCCCCTCTAGCAGCGCCTCCTGGCGATGGCTTATCCGGGTGCGCTCGGTGGAAGTCCGCGATGAGCGATGGGTCCAACACAAACGACGGGGGCACCCACTGTCGATGCTCGGGCCCATAGCCCTCCCAGTCCACCAAGTATTGCAACCCACGACCCCGGCGCCGGGAGTCCAGGATGGAGGAAGCGGACCAGGCCGGATGGCCACCAATCATCCGGGGCGCGGGTTGCGCTGCAGGAGGAGGGCAAAGGGGGTCAGAAACCGCCAGTTTCACCTTCGACACGTGGAAAGTAGGATGAATGCGGAGGGAGGGGGGAATAGCCACGCGCACAGCCACCGGGTTGATGATCCGGGTGATGGGGTAGGGACCCATGAAGCGCTGTGCCAGCTTTCTCCTCTCGCCTTTTAGAGTGACGTCCTGGGTGGAAATGTAAACAAGCTGCCCAACTCTGTACGCCGGGGCAGGTCTCCTACGCCGGTCCGCCACAGTCCTGTTGCGCTCCGCTGTGCGTAATAGCGCATGGCGCGCGGCAGCCCAGGTGGAGCGGAACTGCCTGAGATGGGCCCTAACTGACGGGACAGTTACCTCACTCTCCTGCTCCGGAAACAGCGGGGGGTCGTAACCCAGGGACGCTTTGAAGGGGGACATCCCTGTAGCAGAAGAGCGAGCGGTGTTGTGGGCATATTCAACCCAGGCAAGATGGTTGCTCCAGGACGCGGGTTTGGATCTGGACACACAGCGGAGCGCAGCCTCCAGCTCCTGGTTGGTCCTCTCACACTGCCCGTTGGATTGGGGGTGATGGCCGGAGGAGAGGCTCACCTTGGCTCCGATGGCGTTGCAGAATGACCTCCAAACCTCAGATGAAAACTGGGGGCCCCGGTCCGAGACCACGTCCACCGGAATCCCATGCAGCCTGACCACGTGTTGGACGAGGAGGTCCGCCGTCTCCAGGGCAGTAGGGAGGCCTCGCAGGGGGATGAAGTGCACGGCCTTGGAGAAGCGGTCCACGATGGTCAGGATGGTGTCATAGGAGTTGGAGATGGGGAGTCCGGTGACGAAATCCAGAGCGATGTGCGACCAGGGCCTGCCAGGGACGGGCAGGGGCTGGAGCAGACCCGCTGGAGGGGCATTTCCCGATTTGCAGGTGGCACAGATTGGGCAAGCCCGGGCGTAGCGGGCTGCATCCCTCCGCAGGCCTGGCCACCAAAAGGACCGTTGGAGGAGATCTATCATCCGGGAGGTGCCAGGGTGACAGGTGAGCTTGGAGGTGTGGAGCCAGTGGATGACCTCTCCTCGGACCGCGGATGGCACGAACAGCCTCCCCTCCGGTCCGCCGCCAGGGTCAGGTTCCACCTGCTGTGCCTTCCGGATCTTGCTCTCAATGTCCCACGAGATGGCTCCCACGACGCACGACCTGGGCAGGATGGAGTGGGGCGCCTCCTCCGACTCCACGGGGGCGAACTGCCTGGAGAGGGCGTCAGGCAGGACGTTCTTAGAGCCAGGCCTGAAGGTGATGGAAAATTGGAACCTGGCGAAGAACAGGGACCAGCGCGCCTGGCGGGCGTTCAGGCGCTTGGCAGATCGTAAGTATTCCAAGTTCTTGTGGTCCGTGAGGACCACAAACGGCAGGCTTGCCCCCTCCAACCAGTGGCGCCACTCCTGCAGGGCGAGCTTGATGGCCAAGAGCTCTCTGTCCCCCACATCGTAGTTTCTCTCCGCCGGGGACAAGCGCCGGGAGAAGAAGGCGCACGGTCGCTTGGCGCCATCGTCCGGCGACCGCTGGGACAGCACTGCTCCCACTCCCGTGTCCGAGGCGTCTACCTCTACAATGCACTGCAGCGCGGGGTCAACCTGGCGAAGGACCCGGGAGGAGGAGAATTCCGCCTTCAGCGCCTCAAAGGCGGCAGCGACCTCTTCGGTCCACCGGAACGGGACCTTCGGGGACGTGAGGCGGGTCAGTGGTCCCACGATGGCACTGAAGTTGGGGACAAAGCGGCGGTAGAAATTGGCGAAGCCAACAAATTGCTGCACCTGTTTCCGGGATGCAGGTGTGGGCCATTCCACCACCGCCTTTACCTTCTCTGGGTCGGGGAGCACCCTATCGTGGGCGATGATGAACCCCAGGAAGGACGTGCTCCTGGCGTAAAATTCACACTTTTCCGCCTTAACGTACAGACGGTTCTCCAGCAGCCTTTGGAGGACCCGCCTCACGTGGACCTGGTGCTCATCCCTGGACTTGGAGAAGATGAGAATATCGTCCAGGTAGACGAACACAAAAAGGCCAATGAAGTCCCGGAGGACGTCATTTATGAGGCGCTGGAAGACTGCAGGAGCGTTGGTCAACCCGAACGGCATCACCAGATATTCAAAGTGGCCGTTCGGGGTACGGAAGGCCGTTTTCCACTCATCTCCCTCCCGGATCCGGACGAGGTGGTAAGCGCTGCGTAGGTCCAGCTTGGTGAACCAGGTCGCCCCCTGGAGGGAGTGGAAAGCAGTGTCCATGAGAGGCAGGGTGTAACGGTCCTTCTCCGTGATATTATTGAGGGCCCGGTAGTCGATACAAGGGCGGAGGGACCCATCCTTTTTCCCCACGAAGAAGAACCCTGCCCCCACGGGTGACGATGATGGGCGGATAATCCCAGCACTTAAAGATTCCTTCAGGTAGGCGTTCATCGTCTCCTTCTCCGGCGCAGACAGGCTATAAAGGCGACCAGAAGGTAAGGGAGCCCCCTGGCGGAGGTTGATGGCGCAGTCATAGGGCCGATGAGGGGGAAGAGACATAGCTTTCGCTTTGCTGAACACCATACCCAGGTCGTGAAATTCTGGGGGCACCAGAGACAGGTCCGGGGGTGCAGCGTCCGTCGCAGGGGGAGGAGCGGACGGAGAGCAGGCAGCGGACTGAAGGCAGGTGCCCATACAGAACGTACTCCATGCCGAGATCCCAGCTGATTTCCAATCCAGGACCGGATTGTGAAGGCGGAGCCAGGGATACCCCAGGATGACGGGCGACACAGAGTTGGGAAGGACGTAAAAGGTCATTTCCTCCCGGTGGTTTCCCGAGATGATGACCGGTAGGGGAACAGTTTGATGTGTCACTCTCCCGAGGGTGGCACGGGAGAGGTGGATTAGGGAGATGGGAGTATTGAGTGCCTGGCAGCGGATGCCCAATCGGGTTGCCAGGCTTTGTGAAATGAAGCTGCCTTCTGCGCCCGAATCCACCAGTGCGTGGGTGAGGTGCCCAGTAGGGTTATGGCAGAAACGGATGGGCAGCTTCAATTGAGTCAGTGATCCTAACCGATTGACATCCGCGAGGCTTCCAACAGTGACTCGCGGACCCCACCGACTGGCTTTCCGTGGGCAACACTCCACGGTGTGTTGGTCGCCTCCGCAATACATGCAGAGGCCCAACTCACGGCGGCGTTGTTTCTCCACAGGGGAAAGTTTAGTCCAGCCCGTCACCATCGGCTCCGACTCCTCGGGGCGCGATGCTGGCGGCGCCGCCAGGGGGCGAGCTTGGAACAGGCGCGGCGAGGCTCCACGAGGGCGAGAAGAAGAAGACCTCCGCCCCGAGGAGCGCTCGTGCAGCCTGTTATCCAAACTTATCGCTAAGGACGTCAGCTCCGCTAGCGTCCCAGGGATATCCCGACCAGCCAGTTCATCCCTCAGATCACTATTGAGGCTGCGGAGGAACAGGCCACAGAGGGAGCGTTCCTCCCAGCCCAATTCCTCCGCCGCTACCCGGAAGTCGACCGCGTAGTCCGCTGCCGACCGGCTTCCCTGCTGGAGAGCGAGAAGCCGATCGACCTGGACCGTTTCGGTTTGTGAGTGGTCAAAGACCTCCAGAAAGCGCCTCACGAATTGGTCATAGGTGAGGGTGGCATAACTGGGCCTCGCCATTACGGCGTAGGTCCAAGTTAACGCACGCCCCTCCAGAAGATTCCCTATGTAACCAATTCGGCTGTGATCCGAGGGAAAATCTCCGGGCACACGGTGGAACACGGACTCACACTGCATAATAAACCCCCGCGCTCCGCCGAGCTTACCGCTAAAGCGGGCGGGGGTCGGAATCGGCGTGAGCCGAACCGGTGCCACTGGAGCCGGCTGGACGGCCGCTGGAACAGCAGGAGCCGCGCCACCCTGGCGAGTCGGGAGGAACGGCTGTTGGGGGTCCAAGCGGTTCAATCGGTTAGTCAGTTCTAATAATTGGTTAAGAACCACCTGTTGCTGATAAACAATCTGATCCACCCGAGCCTCGAGGATGGTAAACCGGTGTGCGAGCCCGCCGTCCGCCGAGCCGCTCTGCTGAAGCCGTACTGACATAACGTTCGGCTCAGGAGACGCACACACACAGGCTCAGAGTAGTTCAAACTGTTTATTAACAACAGGGATGTTTGGGTGCGTGTCTGCAGGATGTTAATGTGTTGGCGGGGGCGTCTGCTTCGGACCCAGAGGCAGGAGACCGTTCAGCCGGCAACCCTATGGGAGAAATCAGACACAGGGTGATGAGTACACACCAACACGGGAGGAGAATAGGCGAGGGAGAGAAGCTTACTTGTTTGGGCAGATGACTGGCGCTTCAAGGATGGAAGCCCGGGAGACAGCCACCTGCAGGGCTCGGTGCAGCAGCGAGGAGAGACGAGGGACGGGATTGTCCGCCGCCGAGGAATCCACCTGTGCACAGGGGAGCAGACTGGAGAGATGAGGTAAGTGAACTTCTTACCGGTAAAGAGGATGCTGAAGAGAATGTGGTAGAAGTCCATGCAAAGGAAACGAAGTCTACGGCTTCAGGCCGACGCTCAGGGCGAGGCGGCTTTTATCCTTCGCCGCTGACGAGTAGCAGGTGCGTGAGCAGGTGGCGCCGCTGATGAATGGCGCGGCGTGACACATCCATTTATGGGATCTATTGCCCTTGTTAACTACATTGTAACTCCACGACGTCAGAGTAACTTAGATTTTTGTGGCTTGAGGTTTTTATTGTGTCTCTTTGAATTTTGGTAGTCAGATCAGATCTGAATCATTTCTGAATTTATTTGGATTCTGAAAAAAACCCACTGGCCCATGGAGAAGAGAAAACACCGTCGCCATTTTTGCTGGATCTCAGCCCAACTGTGATTGATACAGTCAAAATCTCATCTTGTGACTGTAGACTTTGGAAGCTGCTGTACCTTGTCCGAATATCTGCTGGCAAGATATTCCGGTTCTGGTGTCATCTGCAACTAAAGCTTCAGGAGAAGCCGTCGAAAGAACTTCAACCCGGATTCACGTGAGCCCTCTCCATTACCATCTGCTGAATGAATGTATAAGATTTGGAAATATTTCAATATCTGATCAGATACAAAATTAAAAGAGAAATAATATAATCTTTCTTATTAAAATTCCGTTTTTACTTTCTTAAAAGTAATCCAGAATTTTTCCTATAATTAGTTAATTTTTTCCATAAATTTGCATCCTATTTTATTCTCAGTCTTCCATTTCAACTCTCCTAAATACATGCTAAAGTCCATGGTTTTATAGATGTACTAACATTGTTACTCTACCGTCAGTTACAAATTTAATGTGATGGCATAATGTTGATCATTTCACCTGCTTACTGTCATGGTGCGGTCCTCACGGACCGCAAATGAGACGCTCTAGGCCGCCGATGAGTTTGCATAATTTATTAATGAAGACAAATGACAAAAATAATGAGCCACGGGGGGCAAAAACACAACTAAGGTAATGGCACAGACAAAGAAATACAGAGTCTCAGAATAACACTTACAGCGACGAATGACTGAAGAAGGGAAGTTTGACGAATGTTCAACGAGTGAACGTCTGACGAGATCGCAGTGAGGATTAACCCTCAGCTGCTTCCTTAAATCCCCGAGACAACCCAATCAATGGAGAGAGTGATTAGGAGAGATGCTGAACAGCTGTCACAATGTGACCCGGCTTTGACAGCCAGAAGCCCCGCCGTGACGCTGTCAGAATGAAAGCCCTGATGGCCAGAGAACGGGAAACCACTGGACAACCCGAGCGCGGACAAAGTCAGCGCACGGACCATGACACTTACAAATCATTTCAATGTCCTTTAATCATCATTTCATTTAAATAAATCTGTAAAATGAGAGAAGTTGTTGGGAATTTATTTCATTCTGAGTCTGGTTTCGAATCCCCAGTATCAAATTCACTAATATTTTGAGACTGAATATTAATTAATTTATTGAGTGATTAAACGGGTATGAAGTGAAATTCATTAATAAATTGTTCACAGAGAAAGAGGTGAGCTGATGTCCCCAAACAAGTGCTTGCTATCAACTTTTTCTGTGTGTGGACCCGAAGTAAATCTCAGGTCCCAATGCACGAATACAAATTAAATAATCTTTATACTTGATCATAATTATAAATCAAATATTGCTACACTTACATGAATGTCAGAGCGGAAAAGCTCTGGAAAAACAACACCATATAGTCCAAAGGGAAAGGAACCAACCACAAGCAAGCCTGGACGTCCAATGTTGACTAAGCCGCCACACTGACTGATCACACTGCCCCACATAAGTACACAGATCGCTAATGAGGGCAAGTGGATACAGCAGTGTGGCTGAGCAGGTGCATGAATGACAGAATGTGTGTGTGTGAAAGGGCGTGCTGAATGCGTGCACGCGTGCATGTGTGTGGTAATGACACACAGCCGGTGAATGTCTGGCGAGGGGAGAGCAAGATGAGGAGGCATGGCCATAGAACTGGTAGAGAGCCAGGCTCAAATAATCTGCCAACTGGAAATAATAATCAACAATCAAAAACCTACAGCCACAAATCATGAGCGGGGTTGAGAACAACCCCACACATGAAAGGTGGGGCATTTAAGTAGAAGCATGCAATAGTGATTTCCTCATTTCAAACAAGTTATTGAAACAAAAGCCAACAACAGTGGTGGGTATACCACAATAAAAAATGTCAATGTTTCAATCACTTGTCATGTGCCCTTGAACATCAATTACAGCTTGATAACGACGCCTCATGCTGTTCACATGTCGAGTTATTGTCTACTGAGTCATGGCATTCCACTCTTCTTGAAGGGTGGCCCTCAGGGCACTGAGGTTGTGGGGTGCAGGGTTACGAGCCTTTACACAGCGACTCAGCTGATCCCATAGGTTTTCTTTTGGATTCAGGCCTGCAGAAAGTGCAGGCCACTCCATTTGAATACACCAGCCTCCAGCAGCCGTTCCCTGATGATGCGACCTTGATGAGCTGGAGCATTGCTGTCCATGAAGATGAAATTAGACCTGTGTTGTTCATGCAGGGGCACAATGACTGGATTAATGATGTTATGCAGGTAGTATTGGCTTGTCACTGTACCATTCACAAGGTGTAGGGCAGTTCTGTATTGACTAGACACACCTTCCCAGTCTGTAACATGGTGACAACAGTGGCTGATGCATAGCGCTCTCCTTGGCGTCTCCAACATCATTGAAGGCAATCATTTCTGCTCACCGTGAACTGACTTTCATCAGAGAGCAGCACTGAGGCCCACTGGTCCCTTGTCTAGCTTAAATGGTCCCTGGCTCATGCAAATGATGATGCATGTGCCTGCTGTTTTGGTCAGGTACCCTTGCAGGTTGTCTAGCATGCAGACCACGCTGATGTAAATGGTTTTGAACAGTCTGACGTGACACATGGGTGCCTCTCACCTCCCTTAAATGTGCCTGAAATTGAGTGGCATTCATCATCTGGTTCTGCAGGGCACTGTTCACAATGAAGTGGTCATCAGCAGTGGATGTGACCAAAGGACGTCAATTTCTATACCTTTCTGTCACTCTTCCAGCCTCTCTGTATCTTTGTTGCAACCTGTTGATGACACTCTGTGACACTTTAAGCCCAGTGGCTACTTCCCTCTGAGAACATCTTGTTTGAAGCCGTGCAATGGCAATGTACTGTTGATCAATTGTTAGGTGTCATCTTGGTCTCATGATGTCAAAATGGGAACAGCATGATGAAAAGGACTGTTTACCAATTCTAATTGAACCAGAAAATGTATTGGTCGAATCACTGGTCAAACATCTGTTTTGAATTTTGCCATTCAGCACCTTGTTAGAGAACAGCAAGTTACACAGAAAGTTCTGAAACATTTAACAGTTGGACATGTGCATTCAAAAGGTTAGAGAAGGTCAAATTAAGTTCACCTTTAAAGGCTATAGTGCATTTTAGGTGCATCCTGAAAGCTCGTTTGCCTGGGCACAAACTGCTTGTCTTGGGGTGCATGAATCATGGTATTGCACTTCATCTCTTTATGGAATTATTTTGGGAATATTCCTTCTCTCCCTTCTTTCAAAATATGACAATTTCAGTATTGTTTCAAGTTTGCTCTATATTTGTATATACATATATATTGTGGCAAGTTGTCACATGTGCGATCTTAAGGGCTGTTCAGAGTTCTTCTGAGAGGAAAACGTATGTGTTCTGTACACTTTGTTGGTGTACATGGCAATATTCAGAGATGTTTTTTGAGCGACCGCAGCTACTGTTCAGCAGCCGCGTTTCACGCATGCGCAGTGAAAGTAATTTGCTCTTCACATCCATACTCAGCGGCAACCAAGAGCCACCAAACATTTGAACAGCTGCAATCAAAACACAAAAGAAGCGCTCGTTTTTTTAGAAAATGGCAGCGGCGATGGACAAACAGGAGCGTTTGTTGTTGTTATTGTTAGTGGCAGAGGAAGAAAACAGAAAGGCAATTAGACAACCATATATTCGACCTCTGCATGAAAACAGAGCAAGAGACGGGGAGTTTGCAACTCTCGTGCAGGAAATGCAAATTATTGATGAGGAGAAGCATCGCCACTATTTCAGAATGTCTGCGGCAAAGTTCGATGAACTAGTGTGTCGTACTGAACTGCACATCCGCCATGAAAACAACCACAGGGTTCCAGTGAGTGTTGCATAAAGACTGGCTGTGACTTTGTGCTTTTTAGTGACCGGATCGTCACAACAGAGCATAGTGGCCTCATATAGGCTGGGGTGCAGCACCGTGTCCATGATCATTCCCAAGAGTGTTGTGCACTGTGGCAGAGCCTTCAGGCCAAATTTGTGGCATTTCCTTCTCCAGCACAGTAGGAGGACATATCAAAAACATTCAGGACCACACGGAACTTTCCATTGTGTCTGGGGGCCATTGATGGCAAACGTGTTCTGATAAACGCTCCACCAAACTCAGGTAGTGACTACTTTAACTACAAAAGGAGCTTCTCCATTGTGCTGATGGCTGCTGGTGATGCACAATATTGCTTCACCATGGTGGACGTGGAGCCTATGGACGGGAGAGCGATGGTGGTGTGTTTCAGGACAGCATATTTTGGTCGAGGATCATGGATGGAACGTTGTTTCTCCCAGGACCAACAACTCTGCCTGGAACCAACGTCATCAGTTCACACGTGTTTGTGGTGGAGGCAGCCTCTCCTCTTCACCCCAACCTGATGTGTCCTTACCCAGGTTTGTGCACAAGCTAATAGCAACAATAGTGATTACTTGTACACACAATTTTTAAAACACAATTGTCAGGACCAAAAACATTGCACTGGGTTATGTGTTGCCTAAAATATCTGTCATTCACTTTTGTACACAAGCTCCAATCTCACAGAGGACCAGCAGGTGTAAAACTACCAACATAGACGTGCACAAAGGAAAATCGAAAACACATTTGGGGTTATGGCAACATGTTGGAGGGTGTTTGGCAGGCCAATTGAGTGCCACCCGAACAATACCGTGTACATCGTCAAGGCCTGTGTGGCTTTGCATAACTTCCTTCTATGTTCTGATGCAGCTAACCCACCATCATGCCAATATCTCCCCAACTCCTGTGTGGACACACCAGCAATAGGCGGAGAATCTCACCTGGGAAAGCGGCAGTGACTGGTTGAGGGTGACATCAATCTCCTAGATGTCCGGCAGCTGTCAAGTGCCAGGTCTACACAGGCTGCTTTAAACACACGCCACAATTTTATGACTTTTTTTCCAGACCGCTGCTGGCTGTGTAGAAACTGAATAGTCAGACGGGGTCAGCACAACCACCCATGACTTTAAAAACAGTAATTCAAATGTACATTAAACATTGGCATCTGTGTACCTAAAAAATGTGATAATTCATTAAAGTACACAAACAAATCTGTCTGCCTGTGTTTACTGTTGGAAAAATGTTATTTTACAAAAGCTGAGCCAAGTGTGTCATGAGGTATGACTTTTTTATGAGCAGTGATGCTAGGCCCCAAATTAAGGTCCTCAACAGGTTTTAAAGGCGACAGACAGTGCCTTTTTTTATTGAACCAATCAACTGATTGTATGAAAATATTCCATTCTTCCCATTCCCCTGATTTAATATGTGTCACCATCCTCCATAAATGAAATTATTTGGTCATAGCCCATCTTTCACTCAGTGAGGCTGCAGTACCGCCATCTCCCGATAGGTGCGTGCAGCCTTCACGTCAATTCGGTATGAAAAAAAATTGCAGAACGAGAGCAAAGTGATTCGGATAGCGATTATTTTCTAGAGTTTGACGACCTCAATATAAATGATGACATTGACAATGAAGACGTTTTGGGTGGTGTGTGGCCTGTCAGCCTTATTTGTTCGAGGCAGAGGGAAAGGAGGAAGACGCAACACAGACGGAGAACAGAACACGTTTACGATCGGCTGGAACATTTTTCTTGGTAAAAGATTCTTAGAAATATTTTTCTTTGGCGACATGCATGGTCACACACTTAATTTTCAAACTAAAACTACCCATTGGTCACTCGCTGCCTGATGACATGTTGTTAATCATCATCTTGTCAATACTTTTAACAGCCGCTGATTAGCACCTGCTGGTCTGTGCGCAGCTGGAGCTGATGAGACAGATGACGGCCCAGCGGCCGTCATCGTCCACACGAGTGAGTTTATAAACAATATTTATTCATTTGATTTAATTTCCCAGATGAATTATGAATAAATCATTCAATACATTCAATAATCAATGCAAACGGAATAATCAATGCCAACCCCATATTTTTCAGGCGATACAGATTCATAGTGTTGGGGATTTTTTTGGAGAAGAAGTGAGGGTTATGTTGCCTGCCTGTGCTGTGAGCCTCATCAGAGAAACATTCCCATCTCATCACTACAAGGGATTTTGCCTACCAAGATTAGATTTGTGAACAATGTTATTTAAATAAAGTTTTGTAAAATCATATATTGAGTTTCTTAATGTTCATGTCAATGTTATAATTCTCATAGTTCAGCATTCATCAAAGTCGTATGTCATATACATTTCAATAATTTTTCTACCATTTTATGGTATAAATTTGGATTTACATAAAAGTCCTGTTCATCAGCTTCCTCTGCTTGGTCAGAAACATCAACATTGAGTGACAGTTGATAAAATCTGCAAAAAAAGTAGATCATAATTTTATCCCAGAGGTCTCAAATTGGATTACATACATAGAAATATAAATTGATCAAACAGGCACAACCACCTCCCTATACAGCACTGAATATTTCATATTTGATGAGTATGAACACCCTAATATGCTAATATTTGATAAGTTGGTAAGGCAATGCAAACCATGGCTTGGAATTCATTTGCAGTGAATATTAAAAATAAAAAAACTTACCCTGTTTACTTCTCGTGTTCTGACAGTTGATCGCCACTGTCACTGACCCCGTTCTCAGAGTCACACTTTCAATCGAGGCATATATAGTTGGAATAGCCGTTTTCTTTATCAGCAATCTTTTTGCAGATTTCATTTCAAATTGACATAATGTCTGGCCCAGGAAACACGCACGCAGGCTCAGGATAGATTTAACAGCTTTATTCAACAACCAGGTGTGTGTGAATGGATGTATGCGGATGTGCTGACGAGGGGCAGGTGTGCGCGCAGCTGAAGCCGCTGAGGAGCGGCGAGTCGTGACACAAATTGCATCTTATTCTCGAAATCGCTGTCAACGAAATGTCTACTGCACATTTTTGGTGTTTTACCGACATAAGTCCATTTTTTTTTTTGCGTTTTCTGAACGAATTTCACCCATGCCGTTCTGATTTTTCCAGGGACGGGAAATTCAAAAACACTCACAGCATGCTCCTCTGGTACCGTAAAACGGGGCTATAAGGGACGGCGGGGTAATAAGGGACACTTTTTTAAAAAAATTTTCCTTAAATATAACGGCGACAAATTTCTTAAAACTAATATCTATCTACAGGAAAGACAATAACAACACAACTCAGCGTCCTGCTCAAAATAAAAAAAAGCAGAATTACATTTAAAACATTTCCCAGAAAAGTGTCCCTTATTACTGTGTGCCAAACCGAAATGACGTCACACAGTCAGTGGCCATCTTAGCTGCTGATCGCTTGGCTGGGTCAGACAGCTCTCCACAACAGCATACTTCAAGAGCGCATTGTCACCTTATGCGACATACGTTGACACCAAAACATGTGGGGTTCCAATTAGCTCGTCTCAGACAACAATTTGAGATATGATTTATCGATTTTGAATTTTCGTCTGTCCGTCGCCTTTAATGACAAACTGAAAAAGACAAAGTATTTTACACTTCAACAATGTGGTTTATTTAAATAAAATCATAGCACACAAATACATTTACAAAAAGCCACAGCATTTCAGCAAAATGGGAAAAGTCACTTCAACAATACGACTAATTTAAAAAAAAATAAAAACAGCACACAAATGTATTTATATATATTTACAAACAAGCCACAGCATTTTAACAAAAGGGGAAAAAAGTCAGTCCTCCGTACTTGTCCATGCATTTGTCCATGCATTTATCTTGAGTAAACTGGACTACTATAACGCTGTCCTCAAAGGTCTCCTAAAAAGTCCATCAGACAGCTGCAGTTGGTTCAGAACACTGCAGCTCAAGTCCTCACTAAGATCAGGAAAGTGGATCATATAACTCCAGTTCTCAGATCTTTACAGTGGCTTCCTGTCTGTCAAAGAATAGATTTTAAAATACTGTTGGTTTATAAAGCTCTGTGTGGCTCATGTATTCATGCCTACATATGTATAAGCACAAGATTGCATATGTGGACTGACCTCACGTCTTAGAGGAGGACAATAGGTCTGGACCGCCTGTGGAGAGCAGCAGGGAGACGGAGACACGGCGGTAAGGACCTGAAAGGACTTCCTGACCCCCTGGGGCCAGGTGGAGGACTGAAGGACATTGAGGGGGAGTTATGATCAATCAGGTGATTCGACAAGGATGTGTGATTTGGCTTTTGATGTTGTATGTATAAATAAGGGGGTCCTGACTGAGTTCAGCCTCTTCTGTTTCTGAGAGATATGTTGGGGATGTGACTACAACATTAAAATCTGAATTATGAAACAATTCAGCTTATTCATTTCACACTCCCCACACTCTGAATGGTTTAGGGGCAAAATACATTTCAAATCTGCTGGTCCATTACGAACCACCCAGAGCCCTTAGGTCATCAGGGTCAGACCTACAGTACTATCTGTGCCTATCAAACATGGTAAGACAGCATTTAGCTTTTATGCCCCTCACAAATGGAACAAACTCCCAGAAAGCATCAGGGCTGCTGAAACTCTCAGCTGCTTTAAATCGAGGTTAAAAACTCTCCTATTGGACATGGCCTTTCAGTAGCCTATAATGTACTGTAACTTTTATTTCTGTCGTATTCTATTTTAGCTTGTTTTTGTTTCTCTTTAATTTACTTTTTAGTTTGCTTTTAAATTTTTATGTCCTTTTGTAACTTGCTGTAATGCTTTATCTAAAGCACTTTGAATTGTCTTGTACACAAAATGTGCTATACAAATAAACTTGCCTTACCTTGCCTTGACTTACTTTTACATTATATTGTACAGCTCGCACTGGCAGTCCTGGCAAGCATGCTTAGGTAGTGATAGCAGCTCACAACCAATCATTCAGCCGAACAACATTTCAGCTGTCTCTTGCTGCTGCCTGTTTCGCATAATCCCTTCCAGGCTGCCCAAAATTTCTGTCATCAGGCTGGACTCAGGCTGCTTTCTTTTCCATCTTGGTGTGGGGGATGGGCGAGGGGAGGATATCGGGAACATCGATGGGGCAAGCGATGTTGGAGGGGCTGACAAACTGAGGTGTGGTGCTGGGGCAGATGGGGCTGAGGAGATGCTCCGTGGTCATGGAGCATGTGATGGTGATGGAGGACTTGATGAGCATGGTATGGGGGATGGAGTGTCTGATGAGTTCTCCTCTGTGGATTTTTAGTCAGCAACCAAAACAGTCTGTACAACTATGGTGTCCCCTTGAGTCTGAAAAAGAAAGAAATTGAAGCCAATTATAAGATAAAACATGGATGACAACTTTGCAGACACCACAAACTATGCTAAATATGAATGAAGTAAAATATGAATCATAGCCATTGTCTCAAATTTAAAAGGAAACCACTAGAAGGCCCAGTTGGTCATTAATTGTCCATTAATAAAGAAAAAGCTTAATCATAAATTTGTCGATAAGCCATGGTTAACCAAAGGATTACAAAAGGCGTGTAAAAAGAAAAATTTATTATATAAAGCTTTTCTAAAGAAAAGGACAAAAGAAGCAGAGCAGCGGTATAAAACATACAAAAATAAGTTAACATATATAATGGGATGTAGTAAAAGAGACTATTACAGTAAAGAACTGGAGAAAAACAGAGACAATATTAAAAATACATGGACAATACTTAACAATATTCTTGGAAATAAAAACAGAAATACAAGCTACTCAACCAATTTTTCAAAAAATAATACAATGACTCAGTGTGAATGCAGTTTCACCTGCAGATGAATTTAATAACTTTTTTGTTAACATTGGTCCCAATTTGGCTCGAGAAATACCCGTTACGGCACCTACGGGTGATACAATAAGCAAAAAACACTGCTATAAAAGACTCCATTTTCATTAAGAACACAGACGAGAGAAGAGGTCATTGAAATTGTTAAAACATTTAAAAGTAAGACATCTACGGACTGGATGGTATTGACATGCTCTTAGTAAAAACTATTATTGAATGCTTAGTGAAACCACTGACGTATATTTGAACCTGTCTCTCCAAACAGGTATATTTCCCAATGCAATGAAAATAGCTAAAGTAATTCCGATATACAAGACGGGTGACAGAGGGGAACTTTCAAACTATAGACCAATTTCACTATTGCCGCAATATTCCAAGATACTTGAAAAAATATTCTGTGAGAGAATTGACAACTTCATAATGAAGAATAATTTATTGTGTGAGCAGCAATATGGGTTCAGACACAAGAGGACAACTGCATTTGCTCTAATGGAATTTATAGAAAAAATATCAACTGCCGTTGAAAATAAAGAGTATTCAGTTGGGGTATTCCTGAATCTTAAAAAAGCATTTGATACAGTGGATCACAATTTATTATTAAAGAAACTACAAAATTGTGGTATTAGGGGGGTAGCATTGTCCTGGTTAAGTAGTTACTTAAATATATCAGTATGTATGTGTTGGTAACAAAAACTCACAGTTACTGAAGGTTACTTGTGGAGTCCCACAGGGTTCAGTTTTGGGGCCATTGTTATTCAATATGTATATAAATGTTATATGTAAAGTCTCAGAAAAAATGGATTTAATATTGTTTGCCGATGACACTAATCTATTATGCAGTGGAAGCAATTTGGAAGAACTTTTGAATACACTCGGAAAGGAATTAGGAAAGCTTAAACTGTGGTTTGATTCAAACAAATTAACGCTCAATTTAAGTAAGACAAAATTTATAGTTTTTAACAACCATCACAACAACTTAGTATCTAAACTCAGTGTAAATGGTGTAGAGATTGAAAGGGTATCTGAAACTAAATTTCTTGGAGTAATAATTGATAATAAACTGTGTTGGAAGTCACATATTAATTATATTAATGGTAAAATATCTAAATCAATCGCAATACTACACAGAGCGAAATATTTGCTGAATCAACCCACATTATATACTTTGTATCATTCATTAATACTCCCATACATGACATATTGTACTGAAGTATTGGGAAATACATATAAAACAAACATATATCCAGTCTTTATGCTTCAGAAGAAAGCTATTAGAATAATAAACAAAGCTGCTTACAGGGAAACAACAAACCCACTTTTTCTTAAATTAAAAGCTCTCAAGTTGAAAGATCTGGTTGACTTTAAAACTGCAGTAAGAATGTTTAAAGTGAAGAATCTATCACTGCCCGCAAATATCCAAAAGTTGTTCCAAATAAGGGAGAAACAATACCATTTCAGAGGAACATGTATATTTCAAAAACCTTCAGTGAGAACTACCACCAAGCAACACTGTGTTTCAGTGCAAGGAGTAAGATTATGGAACGATTTTGGACCTGAATTAAAATCATGTACAACGCTTGGACAATTTAAACAAAAACTAAAGGAAGAAATACTCCAAACATATATACAAGATGACATGTAAAATCACATAAGGATTGTCATATCCAGTCTGTGTTGTGTTGTTGCTTAGTTGTTGTTTTTTTTTTTTTGTCACATTTTGTCTTAGCTTTGTTCCGAATTGTAATTGCTCATTTTGTTTTTCTTTTGAATTCTTGGATGGAATATGGGTGGGCAATATAAGCTGCAGCTTCAGCCATCACCCATTTCGGATAACTTATGTTGAACTGTATAATTAGAGGAGTTATTGTCTAATTTGACCATGCTGGATTTTTTCCCCTTTGTTATATTATTCGGTTTCTTTTTAAACTTTTCTTTTAATCTATCCGAAATAAAGATTCATTCATTCATTCATTTCTTATGTTTAACAACAACACGCCAAAGCTAAAAATTCCCCGCCATTGTATAATTCAAAAGTACTTAGCTTACCTCGTCTGGACAGTTGGTGTCTGTCTGATGGTGTTTCACAAAGACAGAAAGCCAGTCCATTGTGGTCAGTATACCAGGCATGGCTGAACCGCTGCTGCTGGCATCACCACTGCACCCCATTGTTTTGCGTTTGGCCCAAACAAATCTGTCCCGCAGATACTTCCATTTCTGTTTACAGATTTGTCCCGGCCAACAGTACATACTACTTCATGCCATGAGTTTGCCGCCTTGGCTGCATCTTTGTATTCACACAGAGATGAGTTATAGAGATGGGGATAGCTGTGAACTTCTTCAAATAAGATCTCCTCAAAACTGGTATCCATGTTGCTAGGTCTGTCAAAAACTGTCAAAGTTCTTATGCGTTGTCTTCTCCCTGCTTTTGTCAAGTTGCTCAATACTTCCCCTCCAGGATGGCAGGAGTTTTTTTTGTGGATGTGCAGTTGACTGTGACCACTGAGTTCTTGTGCATGCGGTCACGTTTTGGGGCTTGCATGTGCTCGGTCAGCTCAAATCCTCTCCATAGGATTTGCGCATGAATGCGTCCACTGCGTTTGCACACGTACCAGCACATTTTTGTCACTTTGAATTGGGCTTTTCTCCAATGTGGATACATTGAAGTTGTTATATGAATGTGACAATTTGAGTTTGATGTGACCAAGGCGTAATTTTGTTTTAAACTTTGGGTGGGGATGAGATTTCTGCCCATATAAGCACTTTTAAAAAAATATATATTTTTATTATTGGACTGTCAGCACATCAGTACAGGCAGTTGTCTCCAATGTCCTCTTTTTCATTAAAAAAAATGCATCCTAGTGTGGAGTAAGAGCATAAAACCATTAACTTTGCTAAAAGGACAAGGCTAATTTACCTTCTTTATTTTGGCATTCCCATATTAGTAACAGTTGTAAAAATTATTTCCATGATTTACCAAATCTATATTCAGCTTTGTAATAGTCTATGCCACTATGAAGCATCAGGTCAACTTAATACTTATTATGTATTTCAGCACTGGCAGAAATCAGGTTTTGTCTATTGTTACCTGGTCATGTGTGCCTCCTGTGCCTCCTCTCTCTCTCTCTCTAGTCATCAGTGCTGTCTCTCTCTTTCATGGACATTTTGGAGGACGTAATTCATGCTAGATTTCCCAGTGCCAAAATCTTGGAAAGATGTAAAATATTATTTATCTATTCTTCCCTCTTTATAGCATCTTAACAGTGCAACCAGTATTAACTGAGGTTCATGTAGTCGCAGAATGATTCTTAATCACCATTATTCTTAATTCATTTTATTTTGTTATTAATCAGTTGTGGTGATTAACACAATTTTTCTGACAGGACTATTTTTTTTCATTAATTTGTGATGTCACCACTTGCCACAGTGTGGCTATTTCTTACCAAGCAGATGAACTAAGGACACTACTGTGATTTAGTCAGCTAGACTATCACTAGGGTAACAGTTATCCTGCCTGCAGAGGCATTATGAACACAAAGCACCACACCTTATCATTAACACAATGTATAGACCAAATTTGCTTGAGAGAGAAAAGCTGATCATTTCTCAGAAATTATCAAAACAGACAAAACAACTCTGCTGTACATCAAAATTATTTTTCAACAATCACATGTGCAGAGATGCTGCTCCATCTCTGCACATGTGATTGAGGGGCTTGAAATAATGAGGCGATGTGATTCATAAACCAAAGTTTATTATCAGCTCCTCTAACAAGTCTCATCTAGGTGCAGCAGCAGAAGAAGTAAGAGAGCGAACACCTTCGGCTCTACGAACTTATACTCGCACATAACAAAAGACATGCATTTCAAAAGCTGACATCCCTCACTATCTTAATCCCCTCTTTTGTCTCCGTACTCCTCCACCTGGCCCTGGGGGGTCAGGGCAACCCATCCGGTCTCCACTGCAGTGCCTCGGATGCTCTTTGATCTTCACTGGCGGTTGAGACCCTTTGTCCTGTTCTGAGGTGTGAAGTCGCTTTACATATGTAATCACTAAACACTCTCACATGCTTAAACATATGTAGGTTATGGAATATATGATTAATATAGACCACAGCCCCCCCCAAACGACTAAGAAAAGGACAATAGAAAAATTCACAGTTTAAGATAATTATTATGACATACTAACTGCTACACCTCTCGACACAGAAGAAACTTTCCAGCAGCCATGCTCCTAAGAGAGTTCAGTGGTAATCATAACAGCATAGTAATATCACAAGTCAGTCCTAAACTAAATTGGAGTAGCATCTGCAGTGATGCGGACGTTGTACCGGTCTGTTGTGGTGAAGAGGGAGCTTAGTTCTAAGGCAAAGCTGTCGATTTACCAGTCAATCTACGTTCCTACTCTCACCTATGGTCACGAGCTTTGGGTAATGACCAAAAGAACGAGATCGCGGATACAAGCGGCTGAAATGAGCTTTCTCCGTAGGATTGCTGGACTCACCCTCAGAGATAGGGTGAGGAGCTCAGTCATCCGGGAGAGGCTCAGAGTAGAACCGCTGCTCCTCCACATTGAAAGGAGTCAGTTGAGGTGGTATGGGCATCTGATTAGGATGCCTCCTGGACGCCTCCCACTTGAGGTGTTTCAGGCACGTCCCATTGGGAGGAGACCCCGGAGCAGACCCAGGACTCGGTGGAGAGACTATGTCTCCCAGCTGGTCTGGGAACGCCTTGGTATCCCCTCTGAAGAGCTGGAGCAGGTGGCTGGGGAGAGGGAAGTCTGGGCTTCTCTGCTTGAACTGCTGCCTCCGTGACCCGGACCTCCGGAAAAGCGGTAGAAGATGGATGGATGGATGGATGTGCAGAGAGAGGATCTGGAATGGCAAAGATGATTTTTAACACTTACCTTCACTGGACCATGACAAACATTTAAAAATTCAAGCAGCTGCCTTACATCATCGGAACTCCTACTGGACAGAATATTAGCTATAAATGTGGAAAAGAAAATCTGACAGCAATGTATAATAGCTGAAATATCACCATGAACCTGGTCTGCTTACTGCCTGTTATCTTTTATCCATCAGCTAGTACACAGGTGGGGAGAGCAGCCAGACTTTGTATTCAAGTAAAAGTAGTTTTACTCAAGTATTTACTCAAGTATTATTTACTCAAGATTGTCACCAAAGATTCCTAAAAAAAAGTTAATTGGTAATAATTTTCCTAATTCTATTGTGAGGAATTTCTCTTAAATGTGTAACTTTTTCACCAAATTTTGCATCTTGTGTAATCTTGCATCTTTGCACATTTGATGTTTCATTCTTATATATTTGAGATTTTTTTCTCAAAAATTATAGACATTTTTTTCCTGTAAATTTGACAGTTTTTCATACTATTTTTATTATTTCCTTTAACTTCCATCCAAGTGATTCACTATTAGACTATCTATTAGATTTGGTCTAATAGTCTTGATTTTGTTTGTACGTTGCCTCTGTACATCTGATCAAGGACAACAGATAAAACTTAGCTTTTTAGCTAACTCTGGCTTATTTACAGAATTGGTCTCTGTTTATTAATGAGCATTTTCCCTTTAAATAAACCCATAAACGAAAAAATAATAATAATAATAATGAATTCCCAGCTTTTTTCTTATAAACCTGACATTTTGTTATAACGTTTTGATTTAGTATCTAGATTTGGGATTTTTTACATCTTCTTGTTCCTTATCACTTTTTTCCATAAATCTGACTTTACTAAAATGACATTATGCATATACAGTGAGGAAAATAATTTTTGAACATGTCCACATTTTTCTCAGTAAACGTATTTCTCATGGAGCCTTTGACCTGAGATTTTCACCAGATATCAGTAACAACCCAAATAATACATACATACAAAGAAATCAAGGCAACTGTGTTCACCAAACAATAATTTATTAAATAACAAATATTTAATAAAGTGGAATGACACAGGGAATAAGTATTGAACATGCTTTGTGAAATTCATTTAATCATCATCATCATAGCAGTCTGTCGTGGGCGACAATGACTGTTTCATTTAGGTCTGATCAGATTCCTCCACACAGCTCTGTCCTTAGCCTTCCGCTGCCAGGAACTCCTGTCTATATCCAACTTCTTCAAGTTTCTTTTTACAGTGTCTTTAAATCTGAGCCTTGGTCTACCCTGATTGCGTTTACCCTCGCATAACTGTGAGTAGAGTAACTGCCGAGGAAGTCGCTGGTGGTCCATCCTCTCAACATGTCCGAGCCATCTCAGGTTCATCTGTATTAGCATGTCCTCCATTGATGGTAGACCAGCTCGTTTCAACACTTCTATGTTGGTTTATCTTGTCTTTCCATGAGATGTTCATTATGGCTTGAAGGTGTCTCATCATGTACACATGGAGTTTCTTCACCTGCACTCTGTAGACAGTCCAGGTTTCAGCACCGTACAATAGAGTAGCCAGTATTGTCGCTCTGTACACTTTGCATTTCATACGGATAGACACATGTCGATTGTTCCACGGTCTCTCCCTCAAGTTTCCAAACACAGCGCTCGCTCTTCCCATTCTGAGAGATAGTTCATCCTCCAGCCTAGCATTCTTTGAAATAGTACTCCCTAGACACTTGAAAGTTTTGCACTTGATTAGTGGCTCTATACCAATGCTGATCTCTTCTGGTAGTGATGTTGATAATTGGAACTTTGGTGGTTGATAAAGGCACTCTGTCTTCTTGATGTTGATTTTGAGGCTGAATTGGCTAGCTGCTCTTGCAAATTTCTACACTAAAGATTGCATATCTTCCACACTGTGTGCAACTAGAGCACTGCCGTCGGCAAAGAACATTTCTCTTATTACTTTTATCGATGTCTTACTCTTGGCTTTAAACTGTGCCACATTGAACAAGTGTGCTTCTTTCCTTGTTTGAATGTATACTCCTTCTGAAGTGTCTTTGAAGGCCACCTCAATCATGGCTGCCAGATATAGCGAGAAGAGTGTAGGCACCAGCACACACCCTTGTTTCACCCCGTTGCTTACTGAAAAGTCTTTAGAAACTGAACCACTCATTGCCACGTTTGCTTGCATACCTGTATGGAGTGCCTCAATCAGGCTGACAAACTTCTCTGTACAGCAATATTTCTTGAGTACCTGCCAAAGTCCTTGTCATGAAACAGTATCAAAGGCTTTACTGAAGTCTATGAAGTTCCAAGGTTGTCATAGCCAGGAGCGGCACTGGGGTTAAGCTCCCAGTGTTTATAAAATGCTTCTTATGGCGTGCGTCTCGAAAAGCCTCTGACAACTAAATCCAACTCCTAGCCTGCCCATGTGGTTTAGTCTCTAAGCCTGGCGGAACTGCTTTTACTAATAGGAGAAGGGGCAAGGGCGGATCTCTGGCGCCTTAAAACCAGATGCTTCGGGTAGATGGTGGCTCGTCAACCTGGGAAGGTAGCCCATCTAGGGGAAGGTAAACCCTGATTTCAAACCTCCGCTGCCTTGCCCGCAGCCTTACCCGGTCACAGGAAAGGCTTCGGGAGTCAACCCTGAGGAAAAATCCAGAGTCGGAGCCCCTAAGGCAGTTCTCTGTTGGGCTCAACATCGTTCTAGCAGCTCCTGTGACGGCGTTGGTGCCAAACTATAGCAGCCCTGCTGTTCCTTTGGATTCATCAGTGAACTGGAGAGGGGGGACATGCTGCATGGGTAACATCTTGTCCTCCATATCTTCCTGCCCAGGCTTGAATCCTACCAACGCCCAACGCTGGAAGGTAGAACACCGGTGCACATCGGCCTGTTCAGCCGCAGGCGGTGCTGTTCCAGCAGAGTAGACGTTTAGTATTCTCTTCCATGGTCATCATAGACCGACGGAGGCCGACGACGACGATGAAGACTACGTAAAGTGGCATGTTCTGTTTGATAAACTTTTCTTGAACCAGTTTAAAGCAGAAAATCATGTCCATTGTGCTTCTTCCGCTTCTAAAGTCGCACTGGGTTTCCGGTAGTACATTCTGTGAGATGTGTTCATTCAGTCTGTTCAGTAGTACACGTGAGAGAATCTTACCTTGGTAATTTCCACAATCTTTCCCGTCACCTTTCTTGAACAAAGGCACAATTCTTGCAACCTTCAAGTCTTGAGGTACTTTCTGGACATCCCATATCTCTTGGATGATCTTGTGCAACCAGTTGGTCAGCTGAACACCACCAAATTTCCACACTTCTGCTGGAATTTCATCCCTTCCTGGAGCTTTACCATCCTGTGTTGTCCTGATAGCTGCCATTAGTTCGTCAAAATGTGGTGGTTCATCCAGACTTGATACAGCTGGTCACTGCACTAGAGCTTCTTTAGCCTCTTCAGTGAGATCTCCAGGGTTCTTTAGTAGTTGGTCAAAGTGGTCTGAAAATCTGTCCAGGATCTTGTCTTTCTTCTGCAAAACTGTTTCACCATCCATAGCCTTTAGTTGGATCAATCCTCTTGGTTTAGGATGGTAAATTTCTCTCAAACCTGTGAAGAATGTTTTCATGTCCTTCCTGTCTGCTGCAGTTTGAAGTTCCTCTGCTTTTTCATCCCACCAGTTGGACTTCATCTCTCTGGTGTACTTCTGTAGCTCAATCTGAGCCTTTGAGTATTTCTTCTTCTTCGACCTTGTATTACACTGTAGGTTTTCCTGCCTAGCTGTATTCCTTGCTTCTTGTAGTTTCTTCACGTGTTCATCATGCTCATCAAACCAATCTTGATGTTTCCTCTCAGGGTGGCCTAATACATCACTTGCAGTCTGAGACACCGTATCCTTCAGTGTTGCCCATTTCTCCTCTATGTCATTCTCTTGAGTTGTTGCTGTCCCAGTCTTTCAAGTTTTCATCTATTTCCTGTGTAAGTTCTTCCTGCTTCTTTTGGCCTTTCAGTGTACTAGTGTTTAGATTCTGTGGTGGCTTCGCACCCATCCTGCAGTGCTGTGTTCATCTCCAAATCCTTAATCTAGATCTCAGCATAACATGATCAGTATTCTCTCTGCCTGACTATGATGTAGTCTAACAAGTGACAGTGCTTGGATCTTGGGTGCATCCATGTCTTCTTGTGTGTGTTCTTGTGCTTAAATAGAGTGTTGGTTATCACAAGGTTGTACTCTGAACATAGTGCAAGTAGAAGTTCTCCATTAGCATTGCACTTGCCTACCTCCATGACTGCCTAGCACTCCTTTCCATTTCTCAGTGTTCAAACCAACTCTGGCATTAAAATCTCCAACGAGTATCAGCCTGTTATCAGTTGGTACACGCTTGATAGTCTCACGTAAATCACTGTAGAACTCTTCCTTCACCTCCTCTGTGTTGGTCATTGTTGGGGCATATACACTGATGAGTGTGGCATACATCTTCTGCTTTAGTGGGAGTCTCATAGTCATTATCCTGTCGTTGATTCAGCACCGGTTCCTCATTAAGCATTGCTCCTATCTCCTTTCTAAGTGCAAAGCCCACTCCTGCTTCTCTCCTTTCTTGAGTTGATCTCCCACTCCAAAAGAAGATGTACCCATGGTCTTCCAAGCCGTCATATCCAGGCAATCTTGTTTCACTAAGTGCAGCTATGTCTACATTGTACCTGTTCATTTCCAGGGCCACAAGCACAGTCTGTCTTTCTGGGCGCTGTGATGTTGTTCTTTCCAACAGAGTGCGTACATTTCATTCTGCTACACACAAGGCTGCTGCTTTCCTCTTCTTTTGTCTTCCTGCTCCTAGCTTCCTTTTTGCTGCCTGTCGGAGTGTGAACAGATCAGCGCAGACCTTGTAAGCCTGGGCAACGTCTGAACCATTATGAGTTACTTTCTGATTGACCATTTCATGAAACTGCTTGCAAAGTATTTGAGTACTGCTAGCTTTTGCTGGACTAGCAGCACATTTTTGGCTGATAAAGGTATTATCAGTGGCAAGGACAAGCCAAGACAAACTGACTCCAGTATCTGTTGCAGTGACTGACCCGATGATAGGTTTGTTTGTCTCTGCTCTTTGTGTAGTGCATGTCACGATGCGCCGACTGGCACAGTCCACCACAGACCTTGCAACAGATGTGTTTATCTGCCAGGATGTCCAGTCTCACCCCGTGTAACTGGGAGTGGTCCACCACAGATCTGTGGCAAATATTGTTTTTAGTTCTGCCAGGATGCCCTGTTTCACCCTCCACGCCCTCGGAAGGGCGGGGATGCCAGCTGAGTCGCTGATGGCCTGACCCATGAGACAGGTAGTACCGGTTTTCATGGTTATCCTGTAGCAAGCAAGTCAATGCCTGACCTAAAAAAAAAAAAAAAAAAAAAGTGGGGGGGTGTAAGTCTCAAGCTGCTAATTTCTGATCATAAAAAAGTGGAATTTTTATGGATAAGAAGCTGCAACTTTAGCAAAAAGACAAAAAAGGTGTAAATTTAAAACTGTTTACAACCTAAAATGCTGCAAATATAAGATTTGAGTAAAATGCTGCAAATCTAAGCTTTTTTAAATTGCAAATTCAAGAGTAAGAAAAGTTCTAAATTCATGAGGAAAAAGCTGCAAAATTATGAATAATAAAAAGCTGCAAATTTTCAAGTAAGAATCTGCACATTTCTGAGTAAAATGGCTCTAACTCTGCAGGAAAAGCCTGCAAATTTATGAGAAAAATCCTCACATTTACAAAAGAATGTTTCTAATTTACATGAAAAAGGATGTGATAAATTGGCATGTTCTGGCCATTTTTTTTTTTTAAATGACAGCCGTGAGAAGGAACTAAACAGTGGTGTTAAATCCTGCAGATCTGCACTAATCAGGAGGGAAAAGGAGAAGAAGAGGAATAGGTGATCCACAGCAGCAGAAATAATCCAGTTAACCCAGGAGGAGTAAACACATGACACCCCATGACACCCAACAGATCACCCCCCATGACATCAATGGGAACAGCTGGGCCAAACTTCACACCTCTGTCAATTTACATGTTCCCTTCTGAGGACAATTCAAAGAAAGCTGTTGCTGGGATGGAAACCAAAGGGTTAAAGGGTGATGTGGCTTTATCAGCAGCACTGATACCCCCCCGCCCCCACCCAACTGACCTGCTGGACAGGAACAAACAACTCCTCAGACCTGTTAACATAATTTTAACAACAAAAGGACATGCAAAAAAATGAAGATTCCCTTTGATTTAATAGGATAACAGTGTGAATTTTTTGGTCTGTGAATGAACAGAGGAGCCATGAGTGTTTCACGGAGTCACTTATTGAATTATAATGGTTAATCTAAGTCACAATTTCAGGAAACATAAGCTTCAAGGGACACTTAAACCCATGACACATTGTTTTAAATTTTGCAGATTTTTTTTTTTTTTCTTCTCTTCCAGTCCTTATGGGCACTTTCTGATTGCTTTGAGTTTTTAAAACATCATTTTAAGAATAATGTTAACTGACTTAAAGTACATTTCTAACTACACTATATCATACAATATGCCGTTTAACATACAATTTAATTTGATCTCATTTAGATCTTAATTCAAAAAAGCAGGGTATTTGCAGCCAACTTAATTAAGACTTGAACTAAAAACAATCAGAATCGGAATACAACTGGGAGCGTTTAAGAATAAGAATCTTTGGATTCCTTAATGAAGTTCTGCCTGCAGATCACCTGCACTCAAACATTCCAAGAACCACTCAAGGGACGGACCAGATTCCATACAAAAATGTTTAAATTTTACTTTGGCTTAGTCTTTAAGGGGTTGCTGTTCCAGTTAAAAGTCTCAAGTGCTGAAGAGTCCACCTTTGTATAAAACGGCCAAGTCAGTATACCACAAAAGGCTCAAAGTCGCTAAGATAATCCAAAGGTTAAACTGGCTGTTAAGGCGTGTTTCCACTAGGGTCAGTACGGTACGGTTCGGTATGGTTCGGCACGGTTTGTCCGCTTTTCCATTTGGCACCGGAAGTCCTTACAGTTCTGTTTTTTTTAGAACTATTACTATTTTTTCGGCACTACTCCAGAGCAGGTCTGAAGTGTACCAGCCCGGTTACGTCAAGCCACTGCTGGCCACTGATATGTCCGGGCGTAGCGTCATGAGAGTGGGCGTTACGCTTACTTTCCAGAATCACTGGCTGGCCGCCATTTGCAATTTTTCGTCCGTGAGCCCACGAACAAGTGATATTATTAACAACAACGATAGAATGGCTTAACAGAAATCAGCAGAAATCAACACCGCGGTCCAGCAGAGTTTTCTCTGCGTTTCGGCTGATGAGAGAATGCAGAGGGAAGCAGACTGAGCTTGCAGTGGAGAGCACAAGCAGACGCACTAGAAAATACATAGAGACGCACCCGGAATTAGACCCAGCCACCCAAATTGAAATGAATGTACGGCCGCGACAGCACCCAACTTCAGCAGTTGAAGTTGTGATATTGTGATAGAGGATGGTGAGTGATGTAATATTCATGTATTACATTTTGCCCAGCAGTGGAAAGTTCACTTTGGACAGACAAAAACTTAATCGTGTTTAAATGATGACCTAGCTCAATGCTACATCCATTGTGGTATGTAGTCTTTGTGCTGACAATATCTGATGAAATAAGCTAGTTGTAATCCTGGTTTAAAAGGTGTTTTTTTTTTTTTTACATGTTGCACTTTCGTGCTGTGCATGTACTTAAGGTGTGTGTATTTTCACTGTAGAGTCCAAACAGGATCTGCTCTGAATGGCTACATTTTGACAGCAATGTATTATGACAGGTAAACAACACATCATATTTATAGTCAAATCTTTTGCTTTTTAAGTTAAAGTATAGGTAAAGTGCCAAATTTAAAGTAGCACAATTTCCACTTAATATGAAAGGGACTGAACTAAGATTTATTTGATTGTGTGAATATTAATTACAGAGTAATTGAACATGATCCTTTATGAGTTGTAGTCATAATAGTGTATCATGCACTTTGGGGTATGGGAGTTGTTCAGTCACCATTAGAATTTAGTTTATATGTGTAGTCTAAAGTATTTCATATTTAATCTCATCCAGTAAAAGAACACATTACAAATATTTGAGACCCATTGTAGTGCTTCCTTTTATATTTTAGCAATACAAGCACAAAACACACCCACACTTGAAACCAGGGCGACACAGCGGTGGCTAAACTTTTATTGATAACCATTATTTCACACCAACTTTTATTTCACATCATCACAACAACTCAGTATCTAAACTCAGTGTAAATGGTGTAGAGATTGAATGGGTATCCAAAATTAAAATTCTTGGCGTAATAATTGATAATAAATTGTGTTAGAAGTCACATATTACTTATATTAAAGGTAAAATATGCAAATCAATCGCAATACTACACAGAGTGAAATATTTGCTGAATCAACCCACACTATAGACTTTGTATCATTCATTAATACTCCCATACATGACATATTGTACTGAAGCATGGGGAAACACATATAAAACATATATCCAGTCTTTATGCTTCAGAAGAGAGCTATTAGAATAATAAACAAAGCTGCTTACAGGGAACCAACAAACCCACTTTTTCTTAAATTAAAAGCTCTCAAGTTGAAAGATCTGGTTGACTTTAAAACTGCAGTAATAATGTTTAAAGCTAAGAATCTATCACTGCCTACAAATATCCAAAATTGTTCCAAATAAGGGAGAAACAATATCATTTCAGAGGACCATGTATATTTCAAAAACCTTCAGTGAGAACTACCACCAAGCAACACTGTGTCTACGTGCAGGGAGTCAGACTGTGGAACGCTTTTGGACCCAAATTAAAATCATGTACAACGCTTGGCCAATTTAAACAAAAACTAAAGGAAGAAATACTCCAAACATACTATATACAAGATGACATGTAAAATTACAAAAGGATTATCATGTCCAGTCTGTGTTGTGCTGTTGCTTAGTTTCTGTCACGTTTTGTCTTGGCTTTGTTCTGATTTGTAATCACTCTTATTTTATTTTATTTTTGAATTCTTGGATGGAACATGGGTGGGCAATATAAGCTGCAGCTTCAGCCATCACCCGTTTCGGACAACTTATGTTGAATTGTATAATCCGAGGAATTGCTGTTTAATTTGACCTTGTTGGATTTTTTTTCCCCCTTTGTTATATTATTCTGTTCCGTTCTTTTAATCTAATCTATCCGAAATAAAGATTCATTCATTCATTCATTTCTCAAATATGTTTTAAACTTCCTTAAATTATCTACCACCCGTTTCTGTTTTTCATCTAGGCAAGGGGAAAACGATCCACCCAAACCGGACCTTGCCTCTCTATTTACAGAGATGCAGGCTGAAGATCTGCTGAACCGGGACCAGTACGAGGGGGCAATCCAGTTGCTTCTCAGTGAGGCAGCGTGGCTGGCATGTGTGACTCATTCCATTTTTTTTTTTTTTTTTTACAGTTTGGATTTTGCACATTCTAAATAATCTGTATTTTGCTGCTGATTGTAATAAACAATTTAATGATTTATGTATTTGCATCATGATTTTCTATTTTTGTCTGTTAAGACACCGGTGGGAAAACAGTCAACAGTACGGACCATTTATCAGTGACTTTGAAAATAATGGCTCATTTTTAAGAAAAGTAACCAAAACAATTATTTGCCGAAGACTGTATTGTTGGATGTGCCAGTGCAGAAGACACTGCACACTTTAGTGATAGTCCCAGTATATGAAGGAATTCTGGGCCATATTAGCATCTGAATTTCCTAATAATGGGATAGAAGAGAGAACCTGCAGGGTCTTGGCCCTCCATGACACATGATTAGACACCCCTGAGTTCGGGTTTAATGGGATTTAACATTTTAACACCCCCCTCATGGATCGTCACCTTATCATGGTGGGGGGGGGGGGTTGCGTGCCCCAGTGATCCCAGGAGCTATGTTGTCCGGGGGCAATTTGTCTCTGATAGGGTCTCCCAAGACAAACTGGTCCTGGGTGAAGGGCCAGACTAAGAACGATCCAACAGACTCTCCTGATAAATTGTATATCAAGGATTCAGTGTACCCCGCCTGGTATGGGGTTACCGGGGCCCCACCCTGGAGCCAGGCCTGGGGGTGGGGCTCGAAGTCTAGCGTCTGGTGGCTGGGTTTCCACCCATGGGACCCGGCCAGGCTCAGCCCGAAGGAGTTACATGGGTCCGCCCTCCAGTGGGCTCACCACCTGCAGGAGGGATCATGGGGGTCCGGTGCTATGTGGATTAGGTGGTGGTCAAAGGCGGAGACCTTTGCGGACTGATCCCAAGCTTTCTAAACTGGCTTTTGGTACGTGGAATGTCACCTCTCTGGTGGGGAAGGAGCCTGAGCTGGTGTACAAGGTTGAGAGATACCGGCTAGATATAGTCGGCCTCACCTCAACACACAGCTCCGGTTCCGGAACCAGTCTCCTGGAGAGGGGCTGGAGCTTGGCCTTTTCTGGAGTTGCCCCGGGCGAGAGGCAACAAGTAGGGGTGGGTATTCTTGTATCGCCCCACCTTGCTGCCTCTATATTGGAGTTTTCCCCGGTGGACGAAAGGGCTGCTTGCCTGCGCCTTCGGTTTGGGAAACGGGTCCTGACCATCATTTGTGCCTATGCACCAAATGATGTTTCAGAGTACCCACCCTTTTTGGAGTCTGTGACTGGGGTGCTAGAGGGTGCTCCTCTTGGAGACTCCATTGTCCTACTGGGGGACTTCAATGCGCACGTGGGCAACGACAGTGAAACCTGGAGGGGGGTGATTGGGAGGAACGGCCTGCCCGATCTGAACCGGAGTGGTGTTCAGTTATTGGACTTCTGTGCTAACCACAGTCTGTCCATAACAAACACAATGTTCAAGCATAAGGGTGTCCATATGTGCACCTGGCACCAGGACACCCTAGGTCGCAGGTCGATGATCGATTTTGTTATCGTATCATCAGACCTGCGACCGTATGTCTTGGATAACCAAGTAAAGAGAGGTGCAGAGCTGTCAACTGATCACCACCTGGTGGTGAGTTGGATCCGATGGCAGGGGAGGAAGCCATTCAGACCTGGTAGACCCAAACGTATAGTGAGGGTGTGCTGGGAGCATCTGGCTGAGGCTCCTGTCCGGGAGGTCTTCAACTCCCACCTCCGGAAGAACTTCAACCACATTCTGAGGGAGTCTGGAGACATGGAGTCTGAATGGGCCATGTTCTCCACCTCTGTTGTTGAAGCAGCGGTGGCCGGTGCATCTCATAGTGGCAACCCCCGAACCAAGTGGTGGACACCAGTGGTGAGGGGGGCCATTAAGCTGAAGAAGGAGTCCTATCAAGCTTGGTTTGCTTGTGGGACTCCCGAAACAGCTGAGGTGTACCGGCAGGCCAAGCGGAGTGCAGCTCGGGTGGTTGCTGAAGCAAAAACCCGGGTATGGGAGGAGTTCGGTGAGGCCATGGAACAAGACTTTCGGTCTGCCTCAAAGAGATTCTGGCAAACTGTCCGGCGGCTCAGGAGGGGAAAGCAGCTCCCCGTCCACACTGTGTATGGTGCGGATGCGACACTGTTGACTTCGACAGGGGATATCGTCGGGTGGTGGAAGGAATACTTCGAGGATCTCCTCAATCCCACTGATACGCCTTCCACAGAGGAAGCAGGGTTTGGGGATGAGGGGGATGACTCACCTATCACAGGGGCTGAGGTCACCAAGGTGGTTAAAAATCTCCTTGGTGGCCGGGCCCCGGGGGTGGACGAGATTCGCCCTGAGTACCTCAAGGCCCTGGATGTTGTTGGGTTGTCATGGTTTACACACCTCTGCAACATTGCGTGGAGGTCGGGGGCAGTACCTTTGGCATGGCAAACCGGGGTGGTGGTTCCTCTCTTCAAAAAAGGGGACCGGAGGGTGTGCTCCAACTTTAGAGGGATCACACTTCTCAGCCTCCCTGGAAAGGTCTATGCCAAGGTACTGGAGAGGAGAGTCCGGCCGTTGGTCGAACCTCGGATTCAGGAGGAGCAATGTGGTTTTCGTCCTGGCCGTGGCACATCGGACCAGCTCTTTACCCTCTCGAGAATTCTTGAGGGTTCGTGGGAGTTTGCCCAACCAGTTTAAATGTGTTTTGTGGACTTGGAGAAGGCATTTGACCGCATCCCTCGTGGATTTTTGTGGGGGGTGCTTCGGGAGTATGGGGTATCGGGCTTGTTGTTACGAGCTATTTGGTCTCTGTACGACCGTTGTGAGAGTTTGGTTCGTATTGCCAACACTCGGTCGGAGTCATTCCCAGTGAGGGTTGGACTCCACCAGGGCTGCCCTTTGTCACCGATCTTGTTCATAATTTTTATGGACAGGATTTCTAGGCGCAGCCAGGGAATGGAGGGTGTCATGCTTGGTGACCACAGGATCTCATCTCTGTTGTTTGCAGATGATGTTGTCCTGTTGGCTTCATCCAGCAATGACCTACAGCTCTTGCTGGGACGGTTTGCCGCTGAGTGTGAAGCGGCTGGGATGAGAATCAGCACCTCCAAGTCCGAGTCCATGGTCCTCAGCCGGAAAAAGGTGTATTGTCCTCTCCGGGTTGGGGACAGGCTCCTGCCCCAAGTGGAGGAGTTTAAGTATCTTGGGGTCTTGTTCACGAGTGAGGGGAAAATGGAGCGAGAGATCCACAGATGGATTGGAGCAGCATCTGCAGTGATGCGGACGTTGTACCGGTCTGTTGTGGTGAAGAGGGAGCTTAGTTCTAAGACAAAGCTGTCGATTTACCAGTCAATCCACGTTCCTACTCTCACCTATGGTCACGAGCTTTGGGTAATGACCGAAAGAACGAGATCGCGGATACAAGCGGCTAAAATGAGCTTTCTCCGTAGGATTGCTGGACTCACCCTCGGAGATAGGGTGAAGAGCTCAGTCATCCGAGAGAGGCTCAGAGTAGAACCGCTGCTCCTCCACATTGAAAGGAGTCAGTTGAGGTGGTATGGGCATCTGATTAGGATGCCTCCTGGACGCCTCCCACTTGAGGTGTTTCAGGCACGTCCCACTGGGAGGAGACCCCGGGGCAGACCCAGGACTCGGTGGAGAGACTATGTCTCCCAGCTGGTCTGGGAACGCCTTGGTGTCCTCTCTGAAGAGCTGGAGCAGGTGGCTGGGGAGAGGAAAGTCTGGGCTTCTCTGCTTGAACTGCTGCCTCCGCGACCCGGACCTCCGGAAAAGCGGTAGAAGATGGATGGATGGATGGAACATTTTAACACAAACTGCTTTATGGTTTATAATTCTGTTGGCAGACTTACACCAAACCAAAATGATTTGTCAAACTGCTGGATTGTTCTTAGACAGCTTTTCCAATCTCTATATTTAATTTATGTCACTTGGTGGTAACCTTCACACACAAAACAAAATAGAGATATCTGCAAAAGTACAAAGGTTTATTGTCAAAATTCCCAGGGCAATACCGTAATAATACAAATATAGTTCACTGTTGATGCAGAGAATATATATTTATACAGGATCTACATGTAGTCAGCAATACTCAATACGATATATTTCCAGTTAATCCACCTATTTCTCCATGTAACCTTGTGATTGCATTATTTTAATTACTTTTATTCCTAGATCCATTTGTTTTGGCTTAAAATGCATCATAATTGTTAAATATATCTTATGCCTAACTCAGTACTGTTTACCTGTTGAAATATATATTTAATGGCTCATATGCTACAATATGGTACCTACTATAGCTGATCCATGTTTTGTCACGACACCACTGGCTGGAGCAGGTAAATCCCATGATGTCTCAACAGTCTCACCATGATTTTGCCACAGATCAGAGCAATTTGTTGCACAGGAAGCTAAACATTTCTACAGACATTCTGCAGTTTCTAACTACTTTGCGTTCGTGAAGTTGGGGTCACATCACTGTGTTGCATGTTCACGCCCACTGTTTGAAGCGATATTTTTGCCACAAGAGAGCCATCTGAAGCACACACACACATAATACATATTGTAGTACCTAATATTGATAACTTGCCGACATTACAATGTTGTACGGCGGACTTAAAAACAAAGTAGCATTAGCATTCATTAGCTTACTGTCATACGTAATGTAGTGGGTATCCTCATGTCTTCTCCTTTATACTGCTCTATGGTTTCCTAAATGCTCCAGTACTTTTCCAGAGTGTGTCGTATCACCGGCTTTGCCTTCTGTTCTCTGTTTTTGCCTTTATTCTGGCAAAAACAGCCAGAGAACGCAGACGCCTCGTATCCTGCCAGCTTGTGTTTTGCGTAACGTTGCACTTGTTTTATGCCAGTTAAGCTTGTTTTACGTAGTGGGAGGGAGAGGGTTGCACCGCCTCCCTGTAACTACATTCCCATCCACTTCAAATGGGACCTAGTGCAGTGGAAACACAAAGCGGGCTGAACTGTACCATCCCGTCCCATACCGAACCGTACCGTACTGACCCTAGTGGAAAAGTGCCTTTAGTGTCATTTAAACGCTGCATGGCTTCGACTACATGGAACCGGCATTTCACTTTGAAACAGATGGCAGCGAGTTATTGCACACAAGCAAGTTTAAAACACACATAACACTAAAGTTAAGAGTATTGCAAGAAGGAAAATAGTTTAATATAAAACACAGCTGTCTTACCTTGAAACGTCCTTTACAAATGAATGGTGGAGGAGACATTCGCAACAAGAACCTGGAGCGCTAACTGCCTGCCACTCATTGAACTGAAAAATATGGCTGGACAAATAAACAGGACAATAAAGACACGACAAGTCAATGCTAAAAGCTGAGCCCCGGCCCCCACCCATGCTCAGGATCATGACAATTTTCAAAACAGCCAAAAACAGCCAGTATTTAACAGGAGGAAAAAGTCTGATAGGACTGAGACTGGAAGGACTCACATGGAGCAGTGGAGTCTCTACCACTTCTCTCAGCTTCTCGATCTGCTCCTTACATCCACCAACGTCACTGTAATATTTATTAGAAAAGCCTGTGTTGGTAATAACGGCTTCCAGATGCCTTCTGTATGGAGAAACTAGGTGCAGGCATTGCTCAGGAGTGATTTTAGCCCATTCTTCCACACAAACTGTCATGAACACCCCTCTGGGGCAGAAACAAACCCAGTCGCTTGACTGCAGTTAAGGCATTTATTAACAGAAAAGAACAAAGTCCAAAAATTACTGTGCAGACAAATACAAGAAAACATGAACAACTTACACAGATGAGCTGCTCCATGGCTGAGAAGTCCCTGGAGGAAAATGAGGGGGAGACTGACTGTAGTGAGGGTAGTCCAGTCTAAACACTGTTGTGACAGCCGCAATGACAGTGTGCACTGACAGTATATAAACACAAGAAATGTAATGGGCAGCAGGTGTGAACGCCGAGCTGGCAGGGACTAATTGTTTAATTGCTCCCAGCTGATGGGTGAGTAGACAGACAGCAGTGAGAGGGGAAAATAGCAGGTGACCTACAGTACAATCACTCGCAGCTGATGGACTGAAAACAGACTGCAAGTCAAAGGCAGATTTGCCCGGAATGGAGGAAAAGGGCTCGTATCACCCAAACAAGCTAACTGAACTAACAGGAGAACAATAATCAACAGAAAAACACTTAAAACTACAAAAGGAGTCTGAGAGCTGTGGACAGACGCTCAGACATATTACAGAGCCCCCATCCCAAGGGGTGGAAACCAGACACCCCAAGGTAACACCAAAAAAGAACCTCCCCCTCCCCCCCAAAGAAGGAGTACAGCAAAAAAACACCCCAGGAGGGAGGTGGGGGAAAAATGACTAGGAGAGAAAAAAAAACAAAAAACAGCTCAAGGTTCACACATGCGCCCCGACAGACCCCTAAGCCCCCATGGTCGCAGAGCTCAATGGTTCAGGTGGCTGGCCGAAGTCCCAGGCCAGGCAGATGGCCAGATGAAAAGAGTCAGGTGGCCTGCCGGAGAAAATGGACCACCCGACAAGGAGACCCAGTTTTTTGGGCAGCCGGCCAGTGTTCTTGAGCCACCAGGAATGGAGGGGTGAACCAGGAGGCGGCTTTCCCACCGGGAGGCTCAATGGCAGGAAGCCAGACTGGAGGAGGGGGACAACAACAACATCTGGTGCTGGAGGAAGGGGAACCGCGACGGTTCCCCTTGTCTGGCAGAGGAGGCAGAGGAACCCTGACGGCGTCTGGCAGGGGAGAAAAAGCCTCGGTGTCCTCAGGGTGTCCGGCAGCACCCTCGATGGCTCCAGGCTGGAACTCTGCAGCATCCATGGCGGCTTCGGGCCAGAGCGGAGCTGCACCCTTGATGGACCCGAACTGGGCTATTGCTGCACCCTCGGTGGGCCCAGATTGGGCCATTGCTGCACTCTTGGTGGACCCCAGGCTGGGTGGTAGCACCCATGGCGGGCCCATGCTGGAGCGCAGCACCCATATCGGGGTGATACTGGGGCACAGCAACCACAAGGGTCCCTGGACGGAACACAGGACCCACGGAGACTCAGATCGAGGAGGAACCCAGATGATGGCCTCGGGCAGAGGCGACGCTGCACCCACGGGGGACCCAGCCTTGGTCGGAGCTGCACCCACGATGACCTTCAGTGGCGAGCCTTGACCCACAGAGACCTCAGGTGGCTCAGGAATATCTCCGGTGACTCTTGGAGGATGCTCAGACAAAACACATGGAGAAACAGGGTCAGGGCCTGGCGAGGCAAGCACAGGCACAGCAGGAGGCTACGTCCGGCTCTCCTCACCAAGAGCTAGGCAAGATCTCTCCAAACTGAGACAAGAAAAACAAAGGGGAGCACTTGTCTGAGCTAAAGCTCCAACGCCATCCAGGACTCCGTTGATCCGGGTGATGATGTTGCTTTTGGCTCGGCCCTCTGAAGGTCCACCTCGGGTTCCCACTCTGCTGCAGTGGTGTCCGCAGCAGGCATGATGGTAGTTGCAGTCATGGTGCCCCCAGGCGAAGTAACCCACGCTGGTGGCTCCTCCGGCATGGCAGATGGGGATTGGCTCACTGCTGGTACTGGAGTTGGGTCTTCCAGGACCTCAGGCTCCTCCCGGTTCTGGGTGCTCTGTCCCGTGGCCGACGGACACTCAGGGGGAAATTGAGGAGACACGGAGAGGGACAGGTGAGCAGTGGGTGGCTGCAGCAGGCGGAGAGAGCTCAGGTGACAGCAAACCCTAAGCCTGATCACCGGGAACCAGACAAGGCATATCATCATTAACAGAAGAGGAAATAAATTACACTTGCCTGTTTTCACGGTGTCTGATGTTACCAGCTGCAGCATGTGTATAGTCATCCCTCTCCGTGTCTATGGGCCCCTCAGAGGATTGTGAAAGGACCACCCCAGCTGACATGGAGGTGGGCGTTGCAGGGGGAAGCCTGGAGGACCTTTCAGCAGCAGGAGGGTTCGTCGAGGTGACGGACTCACTTTCCTCCACCACCAGTAGTGGTGGAGGAAAGTGAGGCTGGTGAAACAGCGGGAAAAGAAGAATACAAGAGAGGCCCTGCTGTGGGAATTGTCAGGCTCGACAAGGGGAAAATGGCTGTCGAAGAAGAGGAAGGCTTCCTCCGATGATTTACTGCAGGATGACCTGATTGGAGTCATTAGAGCTGAGGTTGCTTCCTCCGGCTCCTCCCTTGTGCCTGGACGGGAGAATATGGAGCAGAGTATGTTCGTTGCACCTGGATGATTCCACAGGCAAGGGGAGGCCTTCATCACCCGAGCCCCTTGATCCAAACTCCCTTGAACAATCTTGGGGGAATGGGAGGCAAGTGTCTGTGACTGGATTTCCTCCAGAAGGTACACCGCCCGCCGCTTAACCTTGCTTAGAGCAGATATGGTGAGCTCCAATACAGGTTAGTGGCTATCAGAGAGAGCAGACACTTTTTCTTTTCTCTCCTCCCTCCTGAGTCTCCCTCCCAACTGACTGGATCCCAGCTTGCTGTCTGTGTCTGTGTCTGCGTCGTTCTTTACTTTTCTACTGGCTGATTCTTGATCCAAACGGAAAATTATGGATTTAGTAAGCTGGGCCTTGAACACAATTGACACTGTTTTTTCAACTCGGAAATCGGGCCCGGGGGAGCCCATCTGTCCTGCAGGTACTGCTGCTGCGGGTTATGTGAGAGACACATACAATTGGAAGCTTATGTGTCTGTGCAATCTTTCGATTGAAGATGCGGAAGACATACACTACCGTTCAAAAGTTTGGGGTCACCCAGACAATTATTTTGTGTTTTCCAAGAAAAGTCACACTTATTTACCACCATGAGTTGTAAAATGAATAGAAAATATAGTCAAGACATTGACAAGGTTAGAAATAATGATTTGTATTTGAAATAATAATTTTTTCCTTCAAACTTTGCTTTCGTCAAAGAATCCTCCATTTGCAGCAATTACAGCATTGCAGACCTAACATGATTGCACAAAGGTTTTCTAATCATCCATTAGCCTTCTGACGCAATGAGCAAACACATTGTACCATTACAACACCGGAGTGATAGTTGCTGGAAATGGGCCTCTATACACCTATGTAGATATTGCACCAAAAACCAGACATTTGCAGCTATAATAGTCATTTACCACATTAGCAATGTATAGAGTGTATTTCTGATTAGTTTAAAGTTATCTTCATTGAAAAAAAGTGCTTTTCTTTCAAAAATAAGGAAATTTCTAAGTGACCCCAAACTTTTGAACAGTAGTGTATATCTATTTGGTTTAACGATCTCAGGACTTCTATTGATCGGCTTTGGGATAGCCCTGGTGTATCGAAAGTTGAAGAAGATGGACAGAGCTTATCAAAATGTTCAAAATGTCGACCCTATGAAGCTCCTTCATCAATTTGACCAGTTGGGGAGAACTCTGATAGCGGCTAATGGCGAACTGAACAGGAAAATTGGCAACATCTCGATGTCGCTTGGAGCTCTTCAGGAAATGATTTTAAGGCCTGGCAATGATGGAAATGGAGCACTGAATGCATAAGAGATGAAAAGTTTTTCTCTGTGTGACTGTGCTTATTCGACCTTGGTTTCGGCGCCCCTCAGCTCTCACTTCTCCCGGATGAAGATAAGCAAGTAGAATTGTTTTGGTTTGACTTCTCTCTAACACAATCAACCTGGCGCGCAGCAATCTGAGCTCTCAAGGACAGCGCCATGTGACTGGCTCAGGAATTACCATCTGGACATGCAATGAGGACATGTTATCTGAGCTTCAGACACTAAGACATAACATCTAGCGTTGCTAAGGAGAGGATTTTTGCTGTTCACCAGCCTTCCACATTCAACACTGCACTCACACTGATCATATATGATAAATATACAAACACTGTTCTCTCATTGCTCTTGTCAACGTGTGTATTGTTGTCTGCTAAATGTGCATTGAGGTTTTTTTTTTCTTGTAATCATAATCCCGCTCACTGAGCGCTATTCTGATAAACATGTTTTTTTCTCTCGCCTACTGTGTCATCCACTACCCCCCGCCCCCTTTTTCTTCTTTACCCCCACTATGACTGGCGCCTGAAGTGGCTGCCCCGGCCTTGGATGCGCTCTGACATAGAGCGCGTCCAAATGCCAAGTCAAATTTCAGTTCTCCTGTATGTATGTATTACGTATGGTAGTATTGACAATAAACTTAATTCATTCATTCAAAACACAAAAAGTGAAAAAAAAAACCCTACTGCAGAAGCTGGATTTACACTGGCTACTGTCAACTGTCATGAGCGCCCCTCTGGGGCAGAAACAAACCAAGTCACTTGACTGCAGTTAAGGCATTCATTAACAGAAAAGAACAAAGTCCAAAAATTGCTGTGCAGACAAATACAAGAAAACATGAA
The DNA here is from genome assembly GCA_020510985.1 of Pholidichthys leucotaenia. NCBI lineage: Eukaryota > Metazoa > Chordata > Actinopteri > Cichliformes > Pholidichthyidae > Pholidichthys > Pholidichthys leucotaenia. The sequence continues at coordinate 282,091,023 of CM035836.1, read as the reverse complement.
CAACTTACACAGATGAGCTGCTCCAGGGCTGAAAAGTCCCTGGAGGAACTCATCTGACTGACTGTGTGAGTGACTGACTGTAGTGAGGGTAGTCCAGTCTAAACACTGTTGTGACAGCCACAAAGACAGTGTGCACTGGCAGTGTATAAATACAAGAAATGTAATGGGCAGTTGGTGTGAAAGCCGAGCTGGCAGGGACTAATTGTTTAATTGCTCCCAGATGATGGGTGAGTAGACAGAGAGCAGTGAGAGGGGAAATTAGCAGGTGACCTAAAGCACAATCACTCGCAGCTGATGGACTGAAAACAGACTGCAAGTGAAAGGTGGCTTTGCCTGGAATGGAGGAAAAGGGCTCATATCATCCAACCAACATAACAGAACAAACAGGAGAATAATAATGAACAGAAAAACACACAAAACTACAAAGGGAATCACTGTGGACAGACACTCAGACATATGGCACAAACTGTCTTCAAATCTTGAAAGTTCCATGGGTGTCTTCTATGAACTCTGATCTTCAGTTCGCGCCATAGATTTTCAATTGGATTCAGGTCAGGTGCCTGACTGGGCTATTCTAGCAGCTTTATTTTCCTTCTCTGGAGCCAGTTGGGAGTTTTCTTGGTTTGTGTTTTGGATCATTGTCTTGCTGAAATGTCCATCCTCGTTTCTTCTTCAGCATCTTGGCAGATGGCAATAGCTTATCAAGGATGTCTCTGTGCATTTGTCCGTTCATCTTTCCTTCAATTATATGAAGTCTGTCTGTACCATGTGCTGAAAAACACCCCCACACCAGGATGAGATGTGCACTGCCATTTCCCCTCCAAACATGCTGTGTGTTGTGGCATCCAAAAAGTTGAATTTTGGTCTCATCTGACCAGACAATAGTCTCCCATTATTTTACTTGCTTGTCCAAATGTTGTGCAGCAAACGATTAAATGAGCTTCAACATGCTTATTCTTCAGGAGTCGAGTCTTGTGAGGTGAGCAGGCAGAGAGCCCATGTTGTTTAAGTGCATTACAAATTGTTTTCTTTGAAACAAAGAAAGAAAGACTGCCAGGTCTTTCTGGAAGACCTGGCAGGTACTGCTATACCTGGCTGCCATACCTGCTATACTTGGCTGCCATAGTTTATTGTCCTCCCTCAGCCTACTCAGAGTTTTTAACCAAATTTGCCAAATTCTTAGCTGATTTAGTGCTTAAATCAGATAGAATAATTATAGTAGGGGACTTTAATATACATGTAGATGGAGATAGTGATTGCCTTAATATGGCATTTAATTCAATATTAGACTCGATGGGGTTTTCTCAGAAAGTAGGAAATTCTACCCATTATCTCCACCACACGTTGGATGGACCTTGTTCTGACATATAGCATAGAAATAGAAAATCTGGTAGTGTCTCCTCATAGCCCTGTACTGTCAAGCCATTGTCTGTTAACCTTTGATTTTACTATTTCTTACTATTTGGCTCCTAAAGAAAAACATTACAATACATGCCTCTCAGATGATGTTGTTACCAAATTTATGCAGATTGTTTCCTCTATGCCATGTGTCAACACAACGGAGATAAGCTATAGACAGCTTGCTCCTTCTGTAACTGATAGCATGGTAGATAGTGTTACAGCTTCTCTGCAACAGATTCTAGACATATTGGCCCCTTTAAAAAAGAAAAAAAGTCTAATCAGAGATTTTTTAACTCCTTGGTTCAACACAGAAACTCGTAGCTTAAAACAGAAGACTCATCAATTAGAAAGAAAATGGCGCTCCACTAAATTAGATGAAATCTATTAAGCTTTGAGAAATCATTTTTAATTTATAAAAAATCTCTTAGAAAAGCTAGACCAAGTTATTATTCTGCATTAATAGAAGAGAGGAAGAATAATCCCAGGTTTATTTTCAGCACTGTAGCCATGCTGACAAAGAGTCAGGACTCTGTCAATCCTAGCATTCCCTTAGAGCTTACTAGTCAGGACTTTATGAACTTTTCATTAAAAAAAAATCATCTCTCAGAGATAAAATCAGTCAGATTCTCCCCACTGTTAACTTAAATACAGTAACTACTAGAACTCCAATTGATATCTGTTTGGATGAGTTTACTCCAATTGGGGAGTTAGATAAAATAAATTTCCTCATCCAAACCTTAAACTTGTCTTTTAGATCCTGTTCCTACCAGGTTATTTAAAGAAGTCTTCCCATTTATTGGTAGCTCAATTCTTCAAATAATCAATTCTTCATTAACATTAGGCCATGTACCGCAGGCTTTTAAAACTACTGTAATTAAACCCTTACTCAAAAGCCAAGGCTGGATCCAGGAGTTTTAGCCAACTATAGACCAATCTCTAGTCTACCTTTCATTTCAAAAATCTTAGAAAGCATTGTTGCTACGCAATTATTTGACCACTTGCAGGGAAATGGTTTATTTGAAGAGTTTCAATCTGGGCTTAGAATCCATCATAGTACTGAAACAGCCTTAGTGAAGGTCACTAATGACCTCCTTATCACATCTGATAATGGACTTGTTTCTGTACTTGTTCTTTTAGACCAGGGGTGTCCAACCAGGTGCCATGGAGAGCCAAGACCCTGCAGGTTTTCTCTTCTACCCAGTCTCTTCAGCAGGTGTTTTCACTTATCAGCAATCAGTGGGAAGAAGTTCACAGAAATCTGCTGTTGAAGACACTGGTTGGAGGTAAAACCTGCAGGGTCTTGGCTCTCCATGGCACATGGTTGGACACCCCTGTTTTAGACCTTAGAGCAGCTTTTGATACTATCGATCATAATATTCTACTTGATAGAATAGAACACTGTGTTGGATTTAATGGAACTTTGTTGCAGTGGTTTAGATCTTAATTATCTGATAGGTTCCAGTTTGTTCATGGCAGTAATGAGTTTTCTTCCAACTCAAAGCTCAGTCATGGAGTTCCACAGGGATCTGTGCTAGGCCCTATTCTTTTTAGTTTATGTATGCTTCCGTTAGGCAACATTATTAGAAAGCACTGTATTGTGGTGATCCACCACACTCTATGCGGACATTTCTCACACTCAGCAGGTCTGGAGGAAGCAGAGGACAATTTACATACAGAGGACAATTCACATATGGACAGAGAGCCCCTGGGGGCAACCAGAACAATGGACTGTTGTTTATACAGTGGTACCTCTACTTACGAACGTCTCTACATACGGAATTTTCAGGTTACGAGACGCCTCAACGGGAAAATATTGCCTCTAGTTACGAACGAAATTTCAGGATACGAAAGGCAAAAAAGTACGCGCTCCTCGCAGCTTCCGTAGTTTACCGAACGTAAACATACCTGTAGCTGCTCTGCCATTGGCTATCGCCTAGCATCTTCCTGGTATCCCATTGGCCACGAAGTTTTTTTTTTTTTCCAAAACTTTATGCGTTTGGTTAATCTCGCCAAAGAATATGGCCGTAATACATCAACGATCAGCACGGTATTAAAACAAAACGAAGCACTTACAAGCCGACAAAAGCAAACGTCCTTGGATCAGAACATGAATCAAAGAAGGCAAAAGGTGACGACGTCGACGACGATAGCAGTTAAAGGGTAAATGAACATAATTTTTATTATTCTTTCTCTTTTATTATTCTCTTTTATTATTCTTTCTCTCATTTTAAACTCTCATTTTATGTTTATTGTGCAGTAATCTAATTGTAACATGTATTTGTTACATGTTTTGATGCGTTTTTACGATTTATAAAAAATTTATGCCCGAATTTTGGGGGCTTGGAACGGATTACGGCATTTACATGTAAAACGTGCCTCTACTTACGAATTTTTCACGTTACGAGAATTCTTCCGGAACGAATTAAATTCGTAAGTAGAGGTACCACTGTACATCCCCGGATGAGGGAGAAGACATCCGGGTGCCAGTTGGTCATGCTAATGATATGTATTGACTGATATGTGTATCACTATGCTAATGTGCCATACATTCTCTCTCTGTCTGTATAACATGTATAAAAGAGCTTGCTATACATGCCTTGGGAGGACAGTAGCTCACTGAGCTATGATGTGTGTCTCATTATGTTGGAGGAAATAAAACCCTGCAACCTTCTAGCTCGTCACATCTCGCCTGATCTTTTACCTCCACAGTATACAGTACACTTTCATTGTTATGCAGATGACACACAATTATACCTGTCAATGAAGCCAGATGATAGTAATCAATTACCCAAGTTAGAGGCCTGTCTTAAGGAAATCAAAGCTTGGATGACTTGTAATTTCCTGCTATTAAATTCAGATAAGACTGAAGTCATTCTAGTTGGTCCAAAAAACCTTAGAGATACTTTTCCAAATCAAACTCTAAGTTTGGATGTGGTTACTCTTTCTCTTAATAGTTCTGTGAGGAACCTTGTAGTTATTTTTGATCAAGATCTGTTTTTCAATTCACATATTAAATTTGTTTCTAAGACTGCCTTCTATCATTTGCGTAATATTGCCAAGATTAGGGGCATCTTGTCTCAGAGTGATGCTGAGAAACTGATCCATGCTTTTGTTAGCTCTAGGTTAGATTATTTTAACTCGTTTTTTATCAGGTTGTCCTAAAACATATTAAAAAAATTCTTCAGCTGATCCAAAATGTTGCAGCAAGAGTTTTAACAGGTACTAGAAAGAGAGATCATATCTCTCCGGTTCTGGCCTCCCTTCATTGGCTTCCCATAGAGTTTAGAATTAAGTTTAAAGTCCTTCTCACTTTCAAAGCTCTAAATAATCAGACCCCTTTTTATTTAAAAGATCTGATACTACCCTATTATCCTAACAGAGCACTATGCTCCCAAAATGCAGGATTACTTGTAATACCTAGAATCTCCAAAAGTACAATGAGAGGCAGAGCCTCCAGTTATCAAGCTCCTCTCATGTGGAACCAGCTGCCAATCTTGATTTGGGAGCCAGACTTGATCTCTGTTTTTAAGAATAAGGTTAAAACCTTCCTTTTTGATATAGCCTATAATTAGGGAGGGGTCATGTGCCCCTGAACCCTCCCTTAGTTATGCTGCTAATAGGTTTAGACAGCCGGGGGACCTCCAATAATGCACTGGGCTTCACTCCTTTCTTCACTCTCAGTGAAATATTTTTGCTGGTCATTAACATCTGTTTGTTTTCTCCCATAGATCAAGTTCCCGTCGTGCTGTTTGCTCTCTTCTTGTCTGTTCCATTCATCTTCTCTATCCCCTCACCCCCCAGCCAGTCGCAGCAGATGACTGCCCTCCCTGAGTCTGGTTCTGCTGGAGGTTTCTTCCTATTTAAAGGAAGTTTTTCCTCTCCACCATCGCCAAGTGCTTGCTCACGGGGGATCGCCTGATTGCTGGGATCTTTCTGCAGTTGTGGGGGTTTCCCCTACAATTGAAAGTGTTATGATATGACTGTTGCTGTGAAATGGCACTATATAAATAAAGTTGAATAAAATAAAGTTAAAGTTGAAGTCTCCACAAGTAGTCATTGGATCTTGCATCTTGCAAGGAGCTCCCGGTTGTGGCCGGTTTATAGTAAAATGATGTTCTTTCCACTTCCGAATGATGCCTCCAACAATGCTCACCGGAACATTCAGCAGTTTAGAAATGTGCCCGTAATCAATGCTATCATTATGTTTTGCAACGATAAGGTTGTGAAAGTCTTGAGAGAGGTCTTTGCTTCTACCCATCATGAGTTCTTTGTGGTGTGATAATCTGACATTCACAGACCTTTTTAACTGCTATCATTCAGGACTTAACTTACTGAAATTAATTTGCACTGATCGGGGATGGGATAGCTTCCTAAATTCTGATGGATTTCAGCTGGTTTCATGGCTTTCAATGCCTTTTTACACCTCTTTTTCTTTGTGTGTTCAATACTTATTCCCTGTGTCATTCCACTTGATTAATTATTACTTGTTTTATGAACACAGTTGCCTTGATTTTTTTTTTGTATGTATGTGACATAACGCACGGCTCAGGAGACGCACACACACAGGCTTAGAGTAGTTCAAAGAGTTTATTTACAGCAGGAGTGTATGAGTGTGTGTCTGCGGGATGTAGATGTGTTGGTGGTGGCGTCTGCTTCAGGCACAGAGGCAGATGACCGTTCGGCCGAGCAACCCTATGGAGAGAACACAGGGAGAGGGTGACGGGCATACACCAACACAGGATGAATTATGGCAAGAGAAGATCTTACTTGAGTAGTCAGGATAGCTGGCACAGCAAGGGGGACGTAGCCCGGGAGACAGCCACCTGGAGAGCTCCGTGCAGCAGCGAAGGATGGGCGATGGAACGGAGACGTCCGCTGCCGGGGAATCCACCTGTGCACAGGGGAGCAGACTGGAAAAGGAGGTAAGGGTTCTTTACCCAGAATAGTGATGCTGAAGAAAGGAATGCTCACGACGGTGAGGGAACGAAGTCTGACGGCTTCAGGCCGAGCCTCCGGGCGAGGCGGCTTTTATCCCTCGCCGCTGATGAGGATCAGGTGTGTGAGCAGGTGGCGCCGCTGATGAATGGCGCGGCGTGACAGTACTCCCCCCTCTAGCAGCGCCTCCTGGCGATGGCTTATCCGGGTGCGCTCGGTGGAAGTCCGCGATGAGCGATGGGTCCAACACAAACGACGGGGGCACCCATTGTCGATGCTCGGGCCCATAGCCCTCCCAGTCCACCAAGTATTGCAACCCACGACCCCGGCGCCGGGAGTCCAGGATGGAGGAGACGGACCAGGCCGGATGGCCACCAACCATCCGGGGCGCGGGTTGCGCTGCAGGAGGAGGGCAAAGGGGGTCGGTGACTGCCAGCTTCACCTTTGATACGTGGAAAGTGGGATGGATGCGGAGGGAGGGGGGAATAGCCACGCGCACAGCCACCGGGTTGATGATCCGGGTGATGGGGAAGGGACCCATGAAGCGCTGTGCCAGCTTTCTCCTCTCGCCTTTTAGGGTGACGTCCTGGGTGGAAACGTAGACAAGTTGCCCAACTCTGTACGCCGGGGCAGGTCTTCTACGCCGGTCCGCCACGGTCTTGTTGCGCTCCGCTGTGCGTAAAAGCGCATGACGCGCGGCGGCCCAGGTGGAGCGGAACTGCCTCACGTGCGCCCTAACTGACGGAACAGTTACCTCGCTCTCCTGCGCTGGAAGCAGCGGGGGGTCGTAACCCAGGGACGCCTTGAAGGGGGACATCCCCGTTGCAGAAGAGCGGGCGGTGTTGTGGGCGTACTCCACCCAGGCGAGATGGTTGCTCCATGATGTCGGCTTGGATCTTGCAACACAGCGGAGCGCAGCCTCCAGCTCCTGATTGGTCCTCTCACACTGCCCGTTAGACTGGGGGTGATGGCCGGAGGAGAGGCTCACCTTGGCTCCGATGGCGTTGCAAAAGGATTTCCAAACCTCGGATGAAAATTGGGGGCCCCGGTCCGAGACCACGTCCACCGGGATCCCATGCAGCCTGACCACGTGTTGGACGAGGAAGCCCGCCGTCTCCAGGGCGGTAGGGAGACCTTGCAGGGGGACGAAGTGTGCCGCCTTGGAGAAACGGTCCACGATGGTCAGGATGGTGTCGAATGAGTTGGAAACTGGGAGCCCGGTGACGAAATCCAGTGCGATGTGCGACCATGGCCTGCCAGGGACGGGCAGAGGCTGGAGCAGACCCGCTGGAGGGGCATTTCCCGACTTGCTGGTGGCACAAATTGGACAATCCCGGGCGTAGCGGGCTGCATCCCTCCGCAGGCCTGGCCACCAAAAGGACCGTTGGAGGAGGCTGATCATCCGAGAGGTGCCGGGATGACAGGTGAGCCGGGAGGTGTGGAGCCAGTGGATGACCTCTCCTCGGACCGCAGACGGAACGAACAGTCTTCCTTCTGGTCCGCTGCCAGGATCAGGTTCCACCTCCTGTGCCTTCCGGATCTTGTCCACAATGTCCCAAGAGATAGCTCCCACGACGCACGACCTGGGCAGGATAGTGTGGGGCGTCTCCTCAGCCTCCACGGGGGTGAACTGTCTAGAGAGGGCGTCAGGCAGGCCGTTCTTGGAGCCCGGCCTGAAGGTGATAGAGAACCGGAACCTGGCAAAGAACAGAGACCAGCGCGCCTGGCGGGCATTCAGGCGCTTGGCAGATCGTAGGTACTCTAAATTCTTATGGTCCGTCAGGACCACAAACGGCAGGTCCGCCCCCTCTAGCCAGTGGCGCCACTCCTGTAGGGCGAGTTTAATGGCCAGGAGCTCTCTGTCCCCCACATCATAGTTCCTCTCCGCCGGTGACAGGCGCCGGGAGAAGAAGGCGCACGGTCGCTTGGCGCCATCGTCCGGTGATCGCTGGGATAACACTGCTCCCACTCCCGTGTCCGATGCGTCCACCTCCACAATGCACTGCAGCGCGGGGTCGACCTGGCGAAGGACCCGGGAGGAGGAGAACTCCGCCTTCAGCGCCTTAAAGGCAGCAGCGACCTCTTCGGTCCACCGGAACGGGACCTTCGGGGACGTGAGGCGGGTCAGTGGTCCGACGATCCAGCTGAAATTCAGGACAAAACGGCGGTAAAAATTGGCGAAGCCAACAAACTGTTGCACCTGCTTCCGGGATGCGGGAGTAGGCCACTGCACCACCGCCTTCACCTTCTCTGGGTCCGGGAGCACCTGGTCTTGGGCGATGATGAATCCCAGGAAGGATGTGGTCCTAGCGTAAAACTCACACTTCTCAGCCTTCACGTACAGACGATTCTCCAGCAGTCTTTGGAGGACCCGCCTCACATGGACCTGGTGCTCGTCTCTGGACTTAGAGAAGATCAGAATGTCATCCAGGTAGACGAACACGAAGAGGCCGATGAAATCCCGGAGGACGTCATTGATGAGGCGCTGAAAGACGGCAGGAGCGTTGGTCAGCCCGAACGGCATGACGAGATACTCAAAGTGGCCGTTCGGGGTACGGAAGGCTGTTTTCCATTCATCTCCCTCCCGGATCCGGACGAGGTGGTAAGCGCTGCGGAGATCCAGCTTGGTAAACCAGGTCGCCCCCTGGAGGGAGTGGAAGGCAGTGTCCATGAGGGGCAGGGTGTAACGGTCCCTCTCAGTGATGTCATTAAGTGCTCGGTAGTCAATACAGGGACGGAGGGAACCGTCCTTCTTCCCTACAAAGAAAAACCCCGCCCCCACGGGTGATGACGATGGGCGGATAATCCCAGCGCTCAGTGATTCCTTCAGGTACGTATTCATAGTCTCCTTCTCCGGCGCCGACAGGCTGTAGAGCCGACCAGATGGCAGGGGGGCCCCCTGGCGGAGATTGATGGCACAGTCATATGGTCGATGCGGGGGGAGAGACATAGCTTTCGACTTACTGAATACCATACCCAGGTCGTGAAATTCTGGGGGCACCAGTGACAGGTCCGGGGGTGCTATATCCGCCACAGGAGGAGCCGCGGACGGGGAGCAGGCAGCGGACTGAAGGCAGGTGCCCATGCAGAAGGTACTCCACGCCGACACCCCAGCTGACCTCCAGTCCAGGACAGGATTGTGGAGGCGTAGCCAGGGATACCCCAGGATGACGGGCGACACAGAGTTGGGCAGGACGTAGAAAACCATTTCCTCCCGGTGGTTCCCTGAGATGATGACTGGGACAGGAATGGTTTGATGGGTAACTCTCCCAAGGGAGGCACGGGAGAGATGGACCAGGGAGATGGGGTGTTTGAGTCCCTGACAGCAGATGCCCAATCGGGTTGCCAGGCCTTGTGAAATGAAGCTGCCTTCTGCGCTCGAATCCACCAGTGCGTGGGTGAGGTGCCCAGTGGGATTGTGGCAGAAACGGATGGGCAGCTTCAATTGGGTAAGTGTGTCTAACCGGTGGAGATCCGCGAGGCCCCCTACAGTGATCCGTGGACCCCGCCGACTGGCTTTCCGTGGGCAACGCTCCACGGTGTGTTGGTCACCTCCGCAATACATGCAGAGGCCCAGCTCACGGCGGCGTTGTTTCTCCGCAAGGGAAAGCCTGGTCCAGCCCGTCACCATCGGCTCCGACTCCTCGGGGCACGATGCCGGCGGCGCCGCCAGGGGGCGAGCTTGGAACAGGTGCGGTGAGACTCCACGAAGGTGAGAAGAAGAAGACTTCCGCCCCGAGGAGCGCTCACGCAGCCTGTTATCCAAACTTACAGCTAAGGATGTCAGCTCCGCTAGCGTCCCAGGGATATCCCGTCCAGCCAGTTCATCCCTCAGATCATCGTTGAGGCTGCGGAGGAACAGGCCGCAGAGGGAGCGTTCCCCCCAGCCCAATTCCTCCGCCGCTACCCGGAAGTCGACCGAGTAGTCCGCTGCCGACCGGTCTCCCTGCTGGAGAGCGAGAAGCCGATCGACCTGGACAGTTTCGGTTAGAGAATGGTCAAAGACCTCCAGAAAGCGCCCCACGAATTGGTCATAGGTGAGGGTGGCATAACTGGGCCTCGCCATTACGGCGTAGGCCCAAGTTAACGCACGCCCCTCCAGGAGATTCCCTATGTACCCAATTCGGCTATGATCCGAGGGAAAATCTCCAGGCACACGGTGGAACACGGACTCACACTGCATAATGAACCCCCGCGCTCCGCCGAGCTTACCGCTAAAGCGGGCGGGGGTCGGAATCGGTGTGAGCCGAACCGGTGCCACTGGAGCCGGCTGGACGGCCGCTGGAACAGCAGGAGCCGCGCCACCCTGACGAGCCGGGGGGAATGGCTGTTGAGGATCCAAGCGGCCCAACCAGTTAGTTAAATTCAATAATTGATTAAGGATCACCTGCTGTTGATAAGCTATTTGATCCACCCTAGCCTCAAGAGTGGAAAACCGGTGTGCGAGCCCGCCGTCCGCCGAGCCGCTCTGCTGAAGCCGTACTGACATAACGCACGGCTCAGGAGACGCACACACACAGGCTTAGAGTAGTTCAAAGAGTTTATTTACAGCAGGAGTGTATGAGTGTGTGTCTGCGGGATGTAGATGTGTTGGTGGTGGCGTCTGCTTCAGGCACAGAGGCAGATGACCGTTCGGCCGAGCAACCCTATGGAGAGAACACAGGGAGAGGGTGACGGGCATACACCAACACAGGATGAATTATGGCAAGAGAAGATCTTACTTGAGTAGTCAGGATAGCTGGCACAGCAAGGGGGACGTAGCCCGGGAGACAGCCACCTGGAGAGCTCCGTGCAGCAGCGAAGGATGGGCGATGGAACGGAGACGTCCGCCGCCGGGGAATCCACCTGTGCACAGGGGAGCAGACTGGAAAAGGAGGTAAGGGTTCTTTACCCAGAATAGTGATGCTGAAGAAAGGAATGCTCACGACGGTGAGGGAACGAAGTCTGACGGCTTCAGGCCGAGACTCCGGGCGAGGCGGCTTTTATCCCTCGCCGCTGATGAGGATCAGGTGTGTGAGCAGGTGGCGCCGCTGATGAATGGCGCGGCGTGACAGTATGGACTGCTTGGGTTGATACTGATACCTAGTGAAAATCACAGGTCAATGGCACCATCAGAAATATGTTTAACCCCTTGCACTCTGGTCAATTTCCCTAAAAACGCCAAAAAATAACGTGCCCAAAGTAAATCAAAAGCTGTTCTTCAACCCTTTGCAGAATCTTCATGGGGTTGGTCTCATTTAAAAGAAAACACTTTGAATAAGTGCTCCGGCCACTGAGTAACAGTCATCTAAACATAGTGAACTTGAAGAAAATAAATTTCGCCTGGGTGTTTTTTTTGGATACAAATGCTTGCAAATAACACACAGCTTCAGATCCGGGCTGGAAAGTGCAACAGAAATGTAGAACCAAGTGTTATCCAGCTGAGGTCAAAATTTTGTAAGAATACCACAAAAAATGAATATATTACACAGCTTTGTTCTTAGGTTGTTCCCAGGCATTTTTGAACTGTGCCAAATTGTGCCAAATGGTACAGTTTGGAAAAAACGTCTGTAACTTTTGAATGATTCAATATAGAAGCTTCATCTTGGGCTCTAATGAAAGGTGACACTCAGGGCTGTGTGTGTGTGGGGGGGGGGGGCAGAGGACGGACATTGCCCGGTGCACGGGTTAATGCGCCGCGGTCCGTCATGTGGCAATGACGCACAGTTGTAATTTACCGATCGGTCAAAAGTCATTTTTGATTACAATTTTCAGGGATAAAGAATAATTTAGCTTATATCACTTACCTGTTCACAACAGCAGCGTAGCTGGCGAACTTTTCTTCCTCATTGTCAGACGAATGTGACGCTGGTCCGCTTCTTACAGACTCGTGGTTCTGGTCTCGCAACCCGGTCAAACCATAATTCCATTATTGCGGTTTTGCGCTTCCATGATTACGGTTTTGGCGAACGATTTTTCAAAATAAATAAGAACAGTAGTTAGAAAAAAAGACTGGTGAACGCCTGTGTGTCACCCAGCCTTACACAAAACAGCTTTCGAACTTCTGTGCTTCAATTGGCTGGCTGTATTCACAGCTGTTGGTAGGCGGGTCCTTCTTGCTAGGTTTTCAGTCATTGGTTCTTCAAGGTTTCAGAAACCCAATTCAAGGCTCTTATTAGTCGAATGAGAGGTCAATCACATCTAAACCAATCAAAGCACTCCTTTGGCTTTCTGTTCGCGGCTGTGTCTGTAGTGGAAGAACGGAAATGCAGGTGTTTTTTTTTTTTTTTCCAGCACCTCCTAGGACGCACAGTGTGCGTACTCGGACGCCCTCGTGCGTCCTAGGACGCAGAGACGTGCCCGCCCACGGTACACTGAAGTGCAACAGATTAATGAGAAAAATGTTGACGTGTTCAATACTTATTTTCCCCAATGTAAAAATCCCCCCATTTGTGACCAACTTTAACCTTCTTTTAAAAATGCGGAGGACCTCACACATAAGGACATTTTAAGCTGATTTTTTACATTATCATCCTCCAAATGCACAAACTTCACCACAGGTGTCAACAACAATGCCCTTTCCCTCATTTTATTGAATTTGTGGCTACCCCCTGCAAATTTATGTATTTTTCATTTCTTGTAATTTTTACACTTTTTCTTTCCAGTTTTGTAAATTTGACACAGTTCTTCACCACTTAGCTTAGATAGTGCTTGTCTTAAACAAAGGGCACATCCCGATGAAGTTAATTCATGTGTGTAACATGGCAATGTATCTACATGAGGTGTTCAGGTCTGGTTGGGCCAAAAGCAATGTGAGTGCAGGACAGTGGAGAATATGGTAGAGAATATGGCCATTCTTCTGGACTGCATGAACCAACTGGCCCCAGTGTGAGTGTTTGCTTTGTGACATGTTTACATATTCATGGACCCAGAATGTAAACATGGTGCGGACAACAGTCAAGTACGAAAAAGTAAGTATTTTAGTTATACAGGAGAAGAGAGAGCAGTTGGTGCTGGCAACCCTGCGGAGACAAAGGGGGGAGTAGTAAGATACAATGAAGATGAGTGGTCAGAATAAACTTGAACTAGCTTACTGTTGCTTGTGCTGTTGTCCACAGGGAGTTGATGTGTGCCAGCTGGCATCCTTGAGTGGAGATGAGGGAAAGTTGACTACAGGGAAGAGGAGAGCTGGCTCAGGCCCGGAGACTTAAGATGAGGATACAGTGCAACCGGATAGTATTCACAGCGTTTCACTTTTTCCACATTTTGTTATGTTACAGCTTTATTCCAAAATGGATTTTTTTTTTTTTCTAAATTCTACACACAATACCCCATAATGACAATGTGAAAAAAGTTTTGTTGAGATTTTTGCAAATTTATTAAAAATAAAAAAATGAACAACTCACATGTTAATAAGTATTCACAGTCTTTGCCATGAAGCTCAAAACTGAGCTCAGGTGCATCCTGTTTCCACTGATCATCCTTGAGATGTTTCTACAGCTTAATTGGAATCCACCTGTGGTAAATTCAGTTGATTGGACATGATATGGAAAGGCACACACCTGCCTATAAAAGGTCCCACAGTTGACAGTGCATGTCAAAGCACAAACCACGCATGAAGTCAAAGGATTTGTCTGTAGCCCTCAAAGACAGGATTGTCCTTAGGCACAAATCTGGTGACGGGTACAAAAAAATTTCTGCTGCTTTGACGATCCCAATAAGCACAGTGCCCTCAATCATCCATAAATGGAAGAAGTTCAGAACCACCAGGACTCTTCCTATAGCTGGCAGGCCATCTAAACTGAGTGATCAGGGAAAAAAGGCCTTAGTCAGGGAAGTGACCAAGAACCCGATGGTCACTCTGACCATCTCACTCGATGGTCAGAGCTTCAGCGTTCCTCTATGGAGAGAGAAGAACCTTCCAGAAAGACAACCATTTCTGCAGCAATCCACCAATCAGACCTGTATGGTAGAGTGGCCAGACAGAAGCCACTCCTTAGTTAAAGGCACATGGCAGCCCACCTGGAGTTTGCCAAAAGGCACCTGAAGGACTTTCAGACCATGAGAAACAAAATTTCCTGGTCTGATGAGACAAAGATTGAACTCTTTGGCGTGAAGGCCAGGTGTCATGTTTGTAGGAAGCCAGGCACCGCTTATCACCAGACCAATATCATCCCTATAGTGAAGCATGGTGGCGGCAGCATCATGCTTTTTGGATGTTTTCAGTTGCAGGAACTGGGAGACTAGTCAGGATAGAGTGAAAGATGAATGCAGCAATGCACAGAGACATCCTGGATGAAAACCTGCTCCAGAGCGCTCTTGACCTCAGACCGGGGTGACGATTCATCTTTCAGTAGGACAACAACCCTCAGCAAACAGCCAAGATATCAAAGGAGTGGCTTCAGGACAACTCTGTGAATGTCCCTGAGTGACCGAGCCAGAGAACAGACTTGAATCCAATTGAACATCTCTGGAGAGATCTGAAAATGGCTGTGTACCGAGGCTTCCCATCCAACCTGATGGAACTTGAGAGGTGCTGCAAAGAGGAATGGGCTAGAGTGCCCAAAGATTTGTGTGCCAAGCTTGTGGCATCAGACTCACAAAGAATTGAGGCTGTAATTGCTGCCAAAGGTGCATTAACAAAGTGTTAAGCAAAAGCTGTGAATACATATGTACATGTGAAGAGTTTGTTTGCAAAAACCGATAAACGCCACTTCCAAGAAAATGTCCCTCTTTACATCAAACAACTGTTAACATTACCTACTTATAGAAGTTCAGGTTTTTTTTTCTCAAAATCCGATATCTCCTATGTTATAGACACTACAAATTCATGTTTTTTTTTTTTTTTTTCAAAAGCCGATAAACGCCGGGAGCATATTTTTATTATTTTTTAACAAAAGCAGATAACTCCACATGGCAAATCAATGCTTGGTATTGGGTCACATGACTCATCTTGGCTGCCTTCCTGGTCTGCTTGCTCTGACTGATTTCCCTGACTGTGTTCGGAATGTTGACTCACTCACTCCCTCCCTACTCACTATATAGTGAATTTAGATATAGTGGACTATACAGTAAAATCATACCTGGGGTAAGAACGAGCTGCCAACATGTCCTCTCTGCTCAGGAAAGGGCACGCTTGAACACATCCTTAGCAGTTGCCCAACAGCTCTTGGAGAGGGCCGATATCACTGGCGCCATGACCAAGTGCTAAAGTGTGTAGCGGAGACCATCTCCAGCGCCATGGCTAACAGTAAGCAGGTCAGTAGTCAAAGGAAAATTACATTCATTAAAGCTGGAGAGAGGCCCCGACTACAGTTTAGACCATCAGCCAGTCTGCTCTCTTCAGCATCAGACTGGGACCTGCGAATTGACTTGGGAAAGCAGCTTAAGTTCCCCGATTATTTAACATCAACATCTCTTAGGCCAGATGTGGTACTTACATCTTCCTCTTCCAGGCAGGTTCTGTTAGTGGAGCTCACAGTTCCCTGGGAGGAGCACATAGAAGAGGCCAATGAATGCAAACGGCTCAAATACCAAGAACTGGTAGAACAATGCCAGAGGAATGGTTGGAGAGCACACTGTGAGCCCATAGAGGTGGGATGTCGAGGCTTTGCTGCCCGCTCCCTGTGCAAAATTTACACTCTCCTTGGTATCAAAGGAGTTGCTAAAAGGAAGGCCATCAAATCTGCCACTGAGGCTGCAGAAAGAGCTTCTCGGTGGCTATGGATTAAGACGTCTGAATCGTGGGCTAATGCTGCCGGGACACAAGTCAGGGTCTGATCAACCCTGGCTGGGTCGCCTGATTGAGGGTGTCTGATGTTGTGAGACCCGAAACACCCGATGACGTCAGGAAACATCACTGGTGATGTGTCCCGGTGCATCCATGGATGTATCTATTCATCATCATCTAATAAAACAATAAAGTTAACCGCTTTTGGACACAACTGGGCTTGCTTTCGCGGGACGGTTAATAACGTCATCACGTGAGGCAGTAAAACATAACAGACTAACTGTGGTAAAAAAATGAATACCTGCAAGTAATTTGTAATAAATATGTATTAAATCAAATCATTTTTGCTGTATTATAAAATATAAATACCTTAAGGTAGTTTATGTTGTGATGTGAAGCTCTTCTCTCACTGCGCCGTTGGCTGCGCATTCACTATGTAGTACACTATATGAGGAAGGAGTGAGCATTTCGAACACAGCACCTGCTTGCTCTGAGTGATTTCCCTGACAGTTTTTTTTTTTGTTTTTTTTTTTACAATTTTGTTGCATTTTATGTCAAATATGGATAATTTTGATGAAGCAGATGAACCAGTGATGCATTCACCAGTATGGCGCAAACGAGGTCATAACAGCGAACAATATTCAGAATTCTTGCTACTATTATCTTCTATTATCAGAATTCTTGCTACTTTGCTGCTTTATGTCTCTGCACATTAACGTTAACCTCAACCAGTTGCACAAATGCCATATCTGCTACCGTCTGTCTGTCACTGCAGTACTGATCACGTGCAGTCCTATCTGTTACTATCTGCACCTACACTGCCACATTGAGCTGCAACTACAGGTATTACATCTCTAGTTGTCTGTATATAGCATTGCTGGGTTTTATCATCGTTAATTGTTTATCTCAGTTTTGCACTATGGGAGCTCTGGGTCTTTCTTGTCGCCATTTGCACCACAGGTTGCATTACTGTACATATTGTATATTAGACTGCTGTTGTTGTTGTTGTTGTTGTCTTTTTTCCAGTCTTTTTCCTTTTCTTTTTATACTGTGCACACCAATGAAGAGAGAGAGAAACACCATTTCAATTCTCCTGTATGTCCTGTACGTATAGTAGTATTGACAATTAAATCTTTGAATCTTGAATTATAGCTTTATTATAGCTATATTATACCATTTTACTGAGTGGATATGCCTAAATGAGTGTGTCAGTCATATTACATTGATGCTTATAGACATTCAAGTATGTTCCAGACAAACTAGCATGGTTTTCAGAACATGTCTGTTTTTGCAAAAGAGTGGCTTGTGGACTTATCTGTTTTTGAAAAAAAAAAAGTGTCGCAGTCTGAGCGCTGATATCGTCCGCGCTTGGGTCATGCAGTATTTTCCTCCCATCTGGTGTGTGTGTTCCCTATGGCTCTCCGAGCCTTTATTCTGACAGCATCACGGCAGGGCTTCCGGCTGTCAAAGCCGGGTCACGTTGTGACAGCTGTTCAGCATTTCCCCTAATCACTCTCCCCACTGATTGGGTGATCTCGGGGATTTAAGGGAGCAGCTGAGGGCTAAACCTTGCTGCAATCTCGACAGACTTTCCCTCGTCAAACATCCTCTCATCCTAGATTCACGATTTGTGCCTTCTCACAGTAAATGTATTCGCTGAGAGTGGGTTCTTCTTTTCTCTTAGTCGTAGTCTTAGTTATTGTGTGTTATGCCCCCCGTGGCTCATTATTTTGTCATTGTCTTTCTGTAATAAATTATGCAAAGTCATCGGTGGCCAAAAGCGTCTTATTTGCGGCCCGCGAGGACCGCACCATGACAGTAGATTGCAGCCAGAACGAGACGCCGGTCGCTGTGAGTTTTGCCTAAATTTGGACTTGTTGTTTTCCCTGTCTGGGTACCTGCGTGCTGGGAGATAATGTCGCCGCTCAGGGGCCACACTCGGAGCCTGGGCTACGAGCTGGTGGAGGCCCTCGACTATATTGATGGAACTCTTTTCACCGCTCGCCTCTACGATACTCCCAGCGATGCACCTGGACCTCGCTGAGGCAATCATTAACCGCCTTTCTCGCTACTCCAACCACCCTGAAGTCATGGCGAGGAAGGCAGACATCTCTGCGCTCCGGGAGAGGGTCCGTGGGCTGGAGGGAAACTCCGGCAGGAAGCTTGAAGAGAAGGCACTCTCGCTCCTTGCTTTGGGATCCTGTACCTGTCCCCGTTCCAGTCCAGGAGTTCGCACCACCCAGGGATCATCCCCAAAGGAGTGAGACTTCAGTTGAGATTCCCCCGGAGAACTTACAGCTGACAGCTATTTCCATCCGGGACCGAGTGGCTGCAGCTCGCTCCGCCGTCCACCCCACGCAGATCATGAAGCATTTGACAGCGGCGGTCACAGATCAGGCAAGTGCTCTATTTTGTCTTTCTCCTCTCAATTCTGGAGCATTCTTGCCTGTCTCTCGTGGAGACAAGCCAGGTGCAGCCATCCGTTGCATCCGAGCTCGTCTCACTGGGCTCTGTCGCTACCAGTGATCCTGATCCCGGTTCTTCTTCTTCTCCTGAGCCTTCTCCCAGGGTCACCGATGCGGAGTCGATCCTGGTCGCTGTGCTGGAGGTTTCGGGTTTGGGTTCGGGTTTGGAGGTCATCCCTGGTGCTGCGCTAACCCAGTCAGGGTCCATCGCGGGTGCGGCATCGGCCCAATCGGGGTCCGACGTGGGTGCAGCCGCGACCCAATCGGGGTCCATCGCGGGTGCAGCATTGACCCAGTCAGGGTCCGTCGTGGGTGCTGTGCCGGCCCAATCGGGGTCTGTCGTGGGTACAGTGCTGACCCGATTGGGGTCCAGCAGGGGCGCAGCACCGGTTCGGTTCGAGGTCGGTGAGGGAGCTGCAGATCCTCTGCCATCTGATGCCGGACTGGTCCTTCATCCTTCCCCCAATCCTTCTCCACCAGGTGCCCTTGGGGTTCCCCATATTCGGCTTGGCTCTCCCTTGCCATCCCCCTCTACAGGGAGGCCGTCTTTGATTTCTCCCCTGCGGTCCTGGTGGCTGAGTGACGCGGGTTGGCCACCTAGAATACTGCCTCGCCCGTTTGGCATTCTGGGTCGGCCACCCGACCAACTAGACTTTCTGCTTGGCGACCTGGTCCGGCCGCCAGAGGTCCTATTTCTCCGGGCCTGGGACTGGGGTAGGTCACCAGAACTCTTCCTTTTTCCCTGGCCAGCTATCTGGAATCTGGAAGCAGGTAGACCACCAGAACTAATTGCTGTCTCATTGGGCTCTGCCTGCCGTCATCCCTGTTTTGTTTTCTTCTTTCCACTGAAATATTAGGGTCGTTCTGGTGTTTTGTCATTTGCACTATTTTTGACTATGTATTCGTCGCTATTTAGCATGTTTTTTTTTTCCTCTCCCCTCCTCTGTCTGAGGGATGATATGTGGTTGCCACGTTGTGTCTTATGGGCCTGTGTATCTTTGTTATAGGCCTTGTTCTTCTGTTATTTGCATTTTTTTGTCCTGTCTGTTGTGCCATCCATGCATTATGGAGTATTGTGTTTTTGTTTTGTTTTTTCTCCATGCTCTGTAATTGCTTCGTGTTTATTTTCTGTGCTCTCCCTTGTCACTCTTTGTTCCAGTTCCTCGTCTTGATGTTTTTTTTTCTTTGCTGGTTCTCGCCCTCCTGGCCTTTTCCCCCATCCTCCCACCCTGGGTGGGGTGGGGTGGGGGGCTTGGGTGTCACACGGCACCCAGAGTACACTGTTCGAGGGGAAGTACGGTCGTGGTCTGAGCGCCGGTATCGTCCGCGCTCGGGTCATGCAGTATTTTCCTCCCATCTGGTGTGTATGTTCCCTATGGCTCTCCGAGCCTTTATTCTGACAGCGTCATGGCGGGACTTCCGGCTGTCAAAGCCAGGTCACGTTGTGACAGCTGTTCAGCATTTCCCCTAATCACTCTCCCCACTGATTGGGTGATCTCGGGGATTTAAGGGAGCAGCTGAGGGTTAAACCTTGCTGCAGTCTCGTCGAACGTTCCCTCGTCAAACATCCTCTCGTCCTAGATTCACGATTTGTGCCTTCTCACAGTAAGTGTATTCGCTGAGAGTGGGTTCTTCTTTTCCCTTAGTCGTAGTCTTAGTTATTGTGTGTTATGCCCCCCGTGGCTCATTATTTTGTCATTGTCTTTCTGTAATAAATTATGCAAAGTCATCGGTGGCCAAAAGCGTCTCATTTGCGGCCTGCGAGGACCGCACCATGACAAAAAGTACTAATAAATTGCCAAAAAGTAACTTTGAGTTGATGTTCAATTTTTTTTTGCTTTATTATGTCTGAGATACTCATATTTCAAGTGACCATGTCTTAGAAGCTGAATTGGAAATACTAAAACCTATAAACCAACAGATGAAAATGTTGCTTTTCTTAATATTAAACCAATTGGACTTACCTGTTTTTGCAAAAGAAGTCTTCATGTGATTACTTTGCTTTTTTTTAACAAATTTGAAAAAAATCTAAAAAAAAAAACTTTATCACGTTATGGGTGTAGCATCAACGTCCCCTCAGGCTAATCCAGAAGATCACTTTTCTTCATTCTACAGGAATCTCACTTTCCTTCATATTAAAGCAACTCTCACTCAAGCCCTGGCCAAGAATGCTGTGTCCCCCACAGGATGCCAAATGTAAACAGTTGCCCTCTTGCAGAAATGGTAAGGATCAGAATTTGCTTTTAAAGGCTTAAATGGACCATAAAAACTCTGGAGTCCAGATCCCAAAATGGACAGTTCATGTTGATAGCATCCGCCCTACAGGAACTAATGCTCTTAAAAAGTCATAAACTTCTTAACCGGATAGATATATGGCCTTCTTTCTTTCCTAGATGGATTCCAGAGCTCTTTAGGCCCTTCTTCTCATGTGACAGAGACCTAAAGAAGTTACCTACAGCTCAGTACCTCCTAGTGGACATCTATGGAATGTGTTTCCTTGTGTTTATCTGACTAAACATTAAGTTTTTCTAATTTCTAGTTATCATCTCCCCAGGATATGAGGACACTGAAAATCATCCTTTTGATCACCGACCAGGGTTTGCAATAATTCATTAATCCTTGATTTAAATGTGAGTACATATATATTAGAAACGTGTATTAGGAATGTTTTTGTTCATGAGTGTTAGTCAAATGAATGTTAATATTATTAGTAATGGTATAAATGCATGATCACTGAATATTAGCCGAGTCACTTAATTTAGGTAGATTTTATATTGAACACCTAATTTCATAAGAACTGAATGGGTATTAATCCTTGTACGATATTATTCCTGATCACCATTCCCCTCTACCTTTCACGGGATAATGCCCTTTTCATTTGATTGGCTGTTCCTAAACAGAGATGTTTCTTCATTGGACAAAGCCCATTCAAACTCTCAGCCCCTGACCAACAGTGATCTGTGTGGAGTTTGCATGTTCTCCCCGTATCTGCGTGTATTTACTCTGGGATTTCTCTGGTTTCCTGCCACAGGCCAAAAACATGCAGGTTAGGTTAATTGGAGACTCTAAAGTGGCCCTAGGTGTGAATGTGTGTGTGAATGGTTAAGGGATAAGATAAGATAAGATAAGATAAGCCTTTATTAGTCCCACAACGGGGAAATTCCAGGATTGCAACAGCACAGGGATAGCAACACTCAGAGCAACAATCAGAAGGCAAGAAAAAAAAAAAAAAAAAAAAAAACAAGCAAGCAAGAGCAGCTAATATACATATGTACATATTACTATAAAATATATATACACACACACACACACACAGACACACAGTGCAGAGCATTGTAGCTGGATGGAATAATATGTAGATATATAAAAACACAGTGCGGAGCATTGTAGCTAGATGGAATAAATATATAGATATATAAATATAAACACACCCAGTTATACACCCAGGATAGCGCCGTACCGTGACTGCTTCATCCATCCAGGTGGATGCCCTCAATTTCCCGTCTGGGGATCAATAAAGTATACAAAATACTCCTCTTTATGAAAGCCGATTGGCCTGTCCTACGACCTGCCCCGGTTTTATGACCAACAGCGCGCTTCAGTTAAATGCGCGAGAACCACCCTGCAGAAGCAGAATAGATCAGAAGATCATAACACTAGAAGAATAAAAGATTACAAAAGAACAGAAGCTGAAAAGAAGATTAAATAGACAGAATAAGGCAAAGAAATAAGAATAGAGATCTAGATCTAAGAGAAAAGTTTTTGTTTTCACTTCTTCAAAGTTCCTTGCAGTTTTCTTTTATCTAAATTGCTCTGTGAATTTTAAGAAACCTTTTTGTGTGTGAAGTTTGTCAAATCCTACGTTAAATTTCTCGTTTTTCTGGTTGAACTGAGGGGAAATCATCCTTTTCTTATGAGCTTGCCTTAAAGAGAGTCAAATTCTCAAAATCCTTTTTATTTTCTTTACCTCAGAAATCATTCTTATCCTAGATGAATGTTTTTCTCAGATTTTTTTTCCTGACTTTTTATGCCGTTAAAGTGGACCTTTAATTTTCCTATTTAAAGTGAACAGAGATTGTGTTTTTGACTTCTTTTCGGCCTCATCCATGCCTGACTGAGACGTCCTCCTTCAGTTTTTTGGTTTATTCCGCGGCCAGAGACATCAATTCGGGCTGGTTGCCAAAAGGACGCCTCATGCCACTCCAAGACAGCCGTCTGCTGCTGCTCACTGTCCGTATAAGAGCCCCCAGGCTGGGTCTGCACTTCTTACTGTTGTGAGGAAGCATAGCAGCAGTCACTGTCTCCCGGTGTCCCAACCTTAAAACCCAGCCGGCACCGACCCGCTGAACACGGGGACCTACAGCTGTTCGTAAGTGAGACTCCCATTTTCCTATCTGCTGGGCTTAAACGTGATGTCCTTAAAATCTCAGTTACGATTGAACATAACCAGTGTTTCATGGTACAATTAGTCTCTCAGCCATAGGACAAATCTATAAACTGAAGGAAGAGTCTTACTCATTTTTAAGTAACCTCCTTTCATTTTTGTAGATTAATTCAGAGGTTCATTTTTAGATAATCAGCTTATGAATTTTCCCCATAAAATTGCGTTCTGTTTTTGTTAGACATTTCAGCCTTCCATTACCATTGAAACAAAGTCTGGGTTCTCCTTGGTTCCACAAAGGTTTAATGCTAGATTTTATGTTCAGGAATCCACTAACAGTTGATGTGATATTAGACACTTGTTTATCATTTGAATCTGTTTATCCATCATTTGAATGCCATATCATGCAACCTGGAATGGGTTTAACAAAAGGATGACTGAAAAAAGATGAAGTGTTTTCCATTCACAAATATGTTTCCTAGATCACGGCAGGAAAAGAACTCCCTTAAATTTTCAGACTGATCCATTAAGTAATTGAAGGTGCGGAAATTAATTGAAATTAAGTTAATAATACAAGTTGTTCTTTTAGAACTGGTGCCCCCTCTTTTTACGAGTGCTTTCCTATTTTATTTAGCGAGCGTAGAGGTGACGGTTTAATTCTGTCCCCTCGCACACCCACTATTAAATAAAATAAATAATTCCTGTACCTTATTACACTATATTTTATTAAATATCACTACATGGGGTATTGTGCGTAATATTTTTAGGAAAAAATGAATTTAATCACTTTTGGAATAAGGCTGTAACATAACAAAATGTGGAAAAAGTGAAGTGCTGTGAATACTTTCCAGATGTACTGTAATTGTTAATTTTTATCGAGACTTGCAGAAGACGGACTGGATTCAGGTAGGAGTGGATGTCTGCGATAGTGAGTATTGTTCCACCAACAGGTTTCCTCTGTCCGCCTCGGGAAGAAGTCCTGGTAGGAATTCTAGGGATAGAACGAGGTAGTGAGGAGTTATATTGGCAGAAGATTAAAGTTTAGCTTACTTAGTTCCCAGGGAAAGAGAAGGTTTGGGTTTTTGCTTTAATTATGATGATTATCATTAATAGCATATGAAAAATCAGAAATGGTCTCTCATATTCATTCATTCATTCATTCATTCATCTTCTTCCGCTTAATCCTTTTTGGGTTGCGGGGAGGGGGCTGGAGCCTATCCCAGCATCTATGGGCGAGAGGCAGGGTACACCCTGGACAGATCGCCAGTGCATCGCAGGGCCAACACAGAGAGACAGACTACCTTTCACTCTCACAGTCATACCTAAGGACAATTTAGAATCCCCAGTTTTTTATGCCAGTTAACCTAACTTGCATGTTTTTGGCATGTGGGAGGAAAACGGAAAAATCCCGGTCTCTCATATTGGTTTTTTTTTGTTTGTTTGTTGTTTTTTTTTATCTCCCTGACCAGTTAATAATACACAGCCACAATTGTGGCAAAGACACACTCCACCTGTCAAGGAGGAGAGACTGGACCCAATCCATTGCTCTGCCACCACTGAAGAGTCAGACAATCCCTCCAGGGATTTGACAGGGTTCACACAACAAGGAGCCATTGCACGGTGGTATGGCTCCCTCATACATCGAGGGAGGAGGAAGCGGAGCTCTGGAACACCTCCACAGGAGAAGAAAGGCTGGGCTGCTGTGCTTGTCAACGCCGGTGCAAGTGGCATCTCCTGATGACTTGCTGTGACTTCTTCTCCTTCTGCTTCTCCCCCAACCCAGTGACCAACAGGTACAGAATGGGACCAACTGCAGGAGTCTGGTGACCTGGGGGTGATGCTGCAGCGTGGGATAAGCCTCAATTACCTCAACGGCATCTCAGAAGAGTCTGAGAGCTTTTGCCAGTGTTTCAGTGTCATGGGCATTGGATCAGCGTTCTCGTCGCGCCCTCCGCCAGTACCCGGGCTCGCCTGGGGAAGCTAATGATCCTACCAGCAGACTAAATTCGAAGAGACGACGCCTCTGTGCCAAGTCAAAGAAGAATCCTAGTCACAGTCCTAAAGCTGAAAGCAAACAGCCCCAAGAGCACTTTGTGGTAGGATCTGCCCTTCGCATATTACAACTAAACGTTGAAGGCCTATCTGCAGCCAAGCGAAGCCTTATCGAAGTCCTCGCCTTCCAACATTCGATTGATGTAATCTGCCTCCAAGAGACTCATATTGGCACAGAGGAAGCTGGCCGCTTCACCATCAAAGGCTTTGACCTCCTGTGCTATGTTCTACATGCTAAACATGGGCGTGCCACCTATGTGTGTTCTGACATAGTTGAAGCAAATCACCTGATAACAACACATTTCTTAGACACCATAATCATTGGTGGCTTCCATATTGTCAATGTGTACAAGCCCCCTAATGCCAACTGGGATCTGCAGGTCTTACCCACCCTACCCCACCCTGCCATCTATGTGGGGGACTTTAACAGCCATCACCCTGACTGGGGGTACCCAGCAGTGGACAGTGATGGGGAGGCACTTTCAGACTGGGCATCCAGAAATGACCTCGCTTTGATATACGACCCCAAACAAAGAGGAACCTTCCACTCTGCTAGGTGGAAGAAGGACTATTCTCCTGACCTGTGTTGGGTCAGCTCTTTGAATGGGAAGCCATATCCTACACAGATCCTCATTCTTGATGATTTTCCACACAGCCAACACCGGCCCCTGCTTGTACACATTGGCCTACAACTTCCAGTCATATACAGCCCAAGGAAGATGCGCTGGAACTTCCGCAAAGCCAACTGGAAGAAATTCAGTGAAACTCTGGACCGGAGCGTTGTTACCATCCCACTCCACACCATCACTGTAGATGAAGCATACAACCGCTTCTGCAGCGCAATCTTCAAGGCTGCCCATACTGCAATCCCACGAGGCTACCGACCCCTCTATGTCCCATGTTTGGACGGAGAAAGTGCTGCCCTCCTACAATCCTATCAAACATCAGGGGACCCAGAGATAGCAGACCATCTCATTGAATCGCTAAATACAGCCTGGCGAAAGAAATGGGAGGAGACAGTTGCTGACCGGAGCTTTACCCACTCTAGCAGGAAATGTTGGAGCCTCATCCGTCGCCTAGGAGCTGCACAGAAGCCCCCTAGCCGAAGCCGAGCATCCGTCACACCCAACCAAGTTGCATCCCACCTACTGACTATCGCCAAAGCACCCCAAGACAAAGACACCAGAAGAGCAGTTACAACTGAGCTAAAAAAACACCAAAAAATGCCTGTAGAGGAAACGAACCCTGAACCCTTCGAGGCTGCTGAACTGGAGAAAGTCCTACAGGGCCTGAAATGTGGAAAGGCAGCAGGATACGATAACATCTTCCCAGAATTCATGAAAAATCTTGGCCCCCGAGCCCTAACCTGGTTGACACAATTCTACACAAGGATCACACAAACAAACTCGATCCCAAAGAAATGGCGGACAGCAAAGGTCATTGCCATCCCAAAACCTGGCAAAGACCACAAACTACCAGCAAGCTACCGCCCAATCTCCCTACTCAGCGTTCCTAACAAAATCATGGAGCGCCTAAAACTGCAACGCATTTCCCCAGAAATAGAGGATATTCTAAGTGTGGATCAAGCAGGTTTCCGCAAGGACCGCAGTACAGGAGAACAAGTACTGGCCCTAACCACCTTCATTGAAAATGGCTTCGAGAGCAGACTGAAGACAGGGGCTGTGTTTCTCGATCTTACAGCCGCCTATGATACGGTCTGGCACAAAGGCCTCCTCCTGAAACTTAAAAAGGCGATCCCTGCTTGGGCAACAGCAATTATAAAAACCCTGCTGACCAACCGAAGGTTCAGAGTCCACCTCAGTCAGAACACAAGTGCATGGAGAATGCAGAAAAACGGACTCCCACAAGGCTCAGTTCTAGCTCCAACTCTGTTCAACCTCTACATAAACGACCTGCCTACTACAAAATCCCGCAAATTCATCTATGCAGACGACATCTGTTTGGCATTCCAAGCACCAGACTTTGAACCACTGGAACGGGTGCTCACGGAAGATCTTGCTAAACTGGACCAGTTCTGCAAAATCTGGCGCCTAAAACCAAGCCCAGCAAAAACCGTCTCCAGTGTATTTCATCTCCACAATGCAAAAGCTGCCAGAGAACTAAACATCCACCTGAGCGGACTCAAGCTTAAGCATGCCCCAAATCCAACTTATCTTGGAGTGACCCTTGATAGGACCTTATCCTTCAAGGAACATCTAAAGGGGACGGCTGCTAAGGTGAAAGTACGAAACAACCTGCTCTGCAAGCTCGCTGGTGCAAAATGGGGGGCGGCAGTCTCCACCCTGCGCACCTCAGCACTGGCCCTTTCATACTCTGTAGCAGAATATTGTGCCCCTGTCTGGTCCAGGTCATCTTACACACACCATGTAGACACCCAGCTCAACTCAACCATGAGAACTATAACTGGAACAATCCGCTCAACACCACTTCCCTGGCTCTCTGTACTGTCAAACATAGCCCCTCCACACATCCGGCGAGCAGCATTAACTCAAAGGATGCTCCAAAAAGTTAAAGATTTTCCTCACTTACCAATCCATGCAGATATCTACACCCCACCCACTGCCCGACTTTCATCCAGACGGCCGATTTGGAAAAACCCTCCCCCAGCTGACTTTACCATCCAGACAGCTTGGCAAGAGGAATGGGAGACCAAGGAGGTCCCAAACAAACAGCTGGTGATAAACCCCAACCAACAGGTCCCGGGCACCAACCTCCCAAGGAGACAGTGGTCTACACTCAATCGCTTCAGGACTGGACATGGCCCCTGCTTGGCCAGCCTTCACAGATGGGGCAGTAGCCCTAGCCCACTGTGCGCATGTGGAGAGGAGCAAACAATGGAACACATCATAGAGGCTTGCCCGCTCCAAAGACTGGAAGGAGGATTACACACCCTCCATACAGCAAACCAGGAGGCAACTGCTTGGCTTAAGGACTTTGCATTCGCTAAATAAATAAATAACTAGGGCCTCGATGCGGGAAGCAGCCAAAACTTCCTCCTAGTCAAGACCCATGAGAGAAAACTTAATGTCCGCTGGGTCCATACTGTTAGGTCCTTTCTGTCAAGGTGGAGATACTGGACCCAATCGCTCGACGTAAGTCTTTAAATATCTATTGAGTGCTGGTCACACAGGGACTTGAGGACTAACAGAAATTAATTTTGTAACTCGGAAGCTGCAACAAAAACCATGGCGAAAACAAAACAGGCAGATACAGATCAGAATCACACCAAAATGTCAAACAAAGAACCCAAACCAAACAGAAGTGAAAACAGGGCTTAAATAATCAATGAACACAATCAAGACAACATGGGACAGGTGGAGAGACCAATAATTACTGACAGATGACACATGAGGCAGCTGACAGTGACAGGAAGGGTGTGGCTGCACTCACACACACAGACGGAGACAGAAAACATACACAGGGGATCAGGGGAGACACAATCATGATAAATAATGACTGAACTGAACTCAGATCATAACTAATCATAATAATGATACTCAGAACCGAGAATAGAGTCATAGATCTAATAAATGCAGAGAATACAAAATAACTCAAGGCGAGGATGTGGATTGAGTCCATGCTTTAAAGAAACACAAACTATGAACCAAGATGAAGACATGAAACCCAACCCATGCCCTGACAGTACCCCCTTCTTAAGGGGCGGCTTCCAGACGGCCCTCAAAATTGCATCAGATACAAACAGAAAAGCACCCTGCCATGGTGGGTGGTGGAGGTTCAAAGCCAAGTGGGAAAAAAACAAACTCTTACCCCCCACAGAGTCCAAAATCAAACATCACTATAGTAACCCAAAGTCCATGACCCTCACGTTCAAAACAAAACAAGTCAGGTTGTCTACCCCAGTCCATGGACCACCAGACCAAAAAACAAGGTGGATCTGGTAATCTCCCAGAGTCCCTGAGCCACCAGATCATGGCACAAAATAGTTCAGGAGGTCTACCTGAGTCCACCAGACCCCAAATCAGAGTACAAGGAAGGTCAAGTGGCCTGCCAAGGTCCCAGGGCCACCGGACCAGAAAGCAAGGCAGTTCAGGTGGTCTTCCACAGTCCCAGGGCCATTGCACCGGAGAATAAGGCGGGTCAGGAGGCTAAACCCACTTCATGGGCCTCCAGACCTCACCACATAACCAGTCGGGTGGCCCCCCAGAGTCCCTGCACCCCCCCCCCCCCCAGACTGGAGCACAGAGCGGGCCCAGAAATAATTGAAGGAGCACTTTAAACTCAGGTGAAAATGACATTGAATTTTTAAACTGAGGTGCTAATAACAAAGAACCCTTAAACTCAGGAGAAGATAACATAGAAATCTTAAACTGTGGAGATGATGACATCTCCAGAGTCTAACCTTAGACTCTGGAGATGTCATAGGTACCCTAACCTCAGAAGGTAACACAGGAGCTTTAGGCTCTGAAAACAACACAGGGGCTCTTTGATCTGAAACTGGCACAGGAGATCTTTCCTCAGAAGCTAGCACAGGAGCTCTTTGCTCAGAAGCTAACACAGGAGCAAAATACTCAAGGGAAAGTGGCATGAAAACTTTACTTTCAGAAACTTCAACCTCAGGAGATGACAACATGGACATTTTTACCTCAGGAGGTGACAACATTGCACCTCAACCTCGGGAGGTGATAGCATGGACATTCTAACCTCAGGAGGTGATAACGTGGACATTTCAATCTCAGAAGGTGATAACAATGAAACTCCCACCTCAAGAGATGGCAACATGAAAATTTCAAACTCTGAAGATGACACAGGAGCTTTTTGCTCTTAAAGCTCTGAAGATGACAATATAGAAATATTTTCCCCCGGGAGTCAGCATTAAAGAATCTCTACACTCTAGGGATGACATTAAAACTTCAACACTTTTATCCTCAGGAGTAAAGAATCTTTACACTCTGGAGATTGAGGACACTCATCGGAAGCTGTGGTTTTCCTCCCTCCCCATCGAGTGAGGTTTGAGGGCGCTGGAGCTGCTGGATGTCCTCCCCCCACAGGCCGGTGGGGTTGAGGATTCTTCTGAGAGTTCCTCCCTCACCCTCTGGGTGAGGTTTGAGGAGGCTGGCTGGCACCTTTTACCACCTTCCTCTTCAATAGGTTTTTAGATATTTAACCACAAATTGTCAGGTGGTTTTTATGATTCAATTATTCATTTATTTTAAGGAATGATTTGGGTAATTTGATTTATGTTTGATTTGATTAATTGACTTTTAAATATAACCCCTTGGCTGTGCTTTGCAAACTTTAATAAATTCTATAGTATATTAAAAGGCAAGAAATGGGAGTCTGTGATATCTGATTCAGAGTCCTTTTTTTTTGTGGTTACAAGAAGGTATTTTTAAAGAGGTGTAACAGTTTTGAAGAGTTTTTAATGGTTACTCTGTTGAAGATTATTTAAACCGTTCTCCCATAGGTCAATTTTCCTGATCTTAAATAACTACTCAGATTACCAAGAGCAATTAGACCATGAAGGAGCTGTCATTAATATAAGTGGGTGCCTTGGGCTGCTGGCTGGACAGGTCACTCAGCCAGAGCTCTGGGTTCAGGTAAGTGAAGATCTCCTTGTGGATGGAGTCAGTGAAGCTGGGTTAATCCTTCAATTACCAGCCACAATTTGTGACAGAAATCTTTATGAAGTAAATCCTCTAAGGACTGCAGCTGGTAAACTTGGCCCCAAACTTGGGGTACAAGGTGAGGGTCTTACACAGTCTAACAAGCAGGCGTGGTGGCAGATGAGGCAGGAGTGATGACAGGCTGAGCAGGAACAGGAAAGTGAACCTCGGGCTGAGCAGGAATGTGCTCCTCAGAAACAGCTGGAGCTGTGGCGTGTGTGTCAGGGACAGCGAGGGCCATTGTGTGCACCTTGGGGACAGGGAGAGCTTTTGTGCATGCCTCGGGGACAGCGGGAGCTGTTGTGTGCTCTTCAGGGATGGCTGGAGCTGTGATGCACACATTTGGAGAAGCTGGAGCTGGTACTGGAGCAGGAACAGGAACCAGGGAGTGATGCCATACAGGCACAGAAGCTAGGAAACGACGTGGAGCAGGTACAGGATAATCCACATGCAGTCCATTTACAGGGGCAGACGGCTCATCCCAAACCAGCAGATTGCCTCCCAGTATAGCCAGTTCCTCACAACAAACAGAACAGGAAACCAGAGAAGCAGATGAGGATGGATCGATTGATGGAAGTGGAAGGAGAAATAACAGCAGAGGTGGGTGGAGAGAGCTCAGTGGTGGTATGTGGCTGACACTGAACCCTCTCACCAGAAACAGGACAAGACCTTTCATTTAATGGTGTTAAAAATGAACAGGTACTTACCTCTGTTTCTGCTCTGCCCCCACTGAAGAGTCAGACAATCCCTCCAGGGATTTGACAGGGTTCGCAAAACAAGGAGCCATTGCACAGTGGTATGGCTCCCTCGTACATCGAGGGAGAAGGAAGCAGAGATCTGGAACACCTCCACAGGAGAAGAAAGGCTGGGCTGCTGTGCTTGTCGACGCCGGTGCAAGCAGCATCTCCTGATGGCTTGCTGTGGCTTCTTCTCCTTCTGTTCTTCCCCCAACCCACTGACCAACAGGTACAGAATGGGACCAACTGCAGGAGTCTGGTGACCTGGGGGTGATGCTGCAGCATGGGATAAGCCTCAGTTACAGTACCTCAACGGCATTTCAGAAGAGTCTGAGAGCTTTCGCCGGTGTTTCAGTGTCATGGGCATCCTCGACTAGGGCCTCGATGCGGGAAGCAGCCAAAACTTCCTCCTAGTCAAGACCCATGAGAGAAAACTTAATGTCCGCTGGGTCCATACTGCTAGGTTCTTTCTGCCAAGGTGGAGATAATAGACCCAATCACTCGACATAAGTCTTTAAAAATTCATTGAGTGCTGGTCACACAGACACTGCTCGAGGGCTAACAGAAATTAATTTTGCGACTCAGAAGCCGCAACAAAAACCATGGTGAAAACAAAACAGGCAGATACAGATCAGAAGCATGTAATCACTCCAGAATGACAAAGAACCCAAACCGAACAGAATCAAGACAACACGGGACAGGTGGAGAGACCAATAATCACTGACAGCTGACACATGTAGCAACTGACAGTGACAGGAGGGACATTGCTGCACACACACACACACACATACACAGAGGGAGACAGAAAACATACACTGGGAATCAGGGGAGACAAGATCATGACAAATAATGACAGAACTAAATTCAGATCATAAATAATCATAATCATGATACTCAGAACCGAGAACAGAGTCATAGATCTAATAAACAATGATAAATGCAGAGAATACAAAATAACTCAAGGCGGGGGTGTGGTTTGAGTCCATGCTTTAAAGAAATACAAACTATGAAGCAAGATGAAGACATGAGATCAAACCCATGCCCTGACACCACCAGGAGGGTAAGCCACAGAAGGTCATTGCTGAAAAGGACAGCTGTTCACAGAGTGCAGTATCAAAGCAGATTCATGGAAATCTGACTGGGAGAAAGAGGTGAATGAGCAACAGGGGTGACTATAGTCTTGAGAGGATTGCAAAGAAAAATCAACTTGAGAACATGGGGGAGCTTGACGAATCGACTGAGTGTGTGCGAGGTAGCTCTTGATGCACTGGTACCAAATGTCTTTAGGAAAGGCGCTACAAATGTTGTGTTCTTTAAGGTCTTTACATACTCTGCAAGAACCGAGAATTTTTTTCTTTTTCTTGAGGTGGCAAGAACAAGAACAAAGTCCTTTCTGGCCAGTACATTTCATACTTCACAAGAAACTCAAGTGCAGAACTGCTGGGATATTCACATTTCTAACCAACAACAGCTTGTTCTTGATGTCTCAAGAACAAGCTGCAAGAACTTCCAAACCAGGGCTTCAAGAACAAAATAACATCATTTTGTTCTTGCAGCCCTGGGAGAGAGAACAAATTTCCCTGTTCTTGTGGAGTATGTATAGGCCGTAATACCAAGGCACTCCTGAACCAGAGACATTGTCAGAAGTGTCTTTCCTGGGCTAAAGAGAGAGAGTCTGTGATGATTTGGGACACCATGTCATCTGTTGGTGTCAGTTCACCTTCTTTTGTCAAGTCCAAAGTCAACACTGCTGTCCACCAGGAAATTCTAGAGGATATCATGCTTCCATCTGCTAAAACGTGTTGTAGACATATTCATTTCCTTTTTCCAGTATGCCTTTATGTCAGCCCACAATGCCAAAACTGCTAGAAAGTGGTTTGCTGACCATGACATTAATGTATTTGACTGGCCATCCAACTGTCCTGACCTAAACCCTAAAGGTTCTCTATGGGGGATAGTCAAGAAAAAGATGAAAAAACTGACCAAACAATACAGAAGAGCTGCTATCAAAGCAACTGGGGCTGCAGGAAAGCCTGAGCAGAGATATAACCCGATCACCTCCATACCACACTGATGCAGTAATTTGTGGTAAAGGAACTCCAGCCAAATATAAATAAACACTCTTCAGAAGTTGGCCATTTCTGTTTTGTAAATCTTTTTTGGATTGATCTTAGAGAATAGTCTAATAATTTGAGACTCTAGATTTGATTTTAATAAGCTATTAATCATGATTATTAAAATTCAAATAATTAGACATTTTCCTCTTTACTTGTAAGGAATATAAAACATAAAAGTTTACTTTTGGAAGTAAATTATGAAAAATGTCATGATATTCTAAATTTTGGGCTACATTTGTTCTATTATTTACAAACCTGAGATCCACTGGCATCTGGTCAGTGCTGTAAATTTTGTGTTATTCCCTCCAGCAAAGTCAAAAAGGATTCAGGAGGAGTGGAAAGTGTTTACAGAGGTCTCAGAAAGTCCACAAGGAAGCCCTCCAGCAATTTTCAGTGGTGTCCAGGTGTTGTTTTTGGCTTCCATTCAAAGTCAGTGAGAGTGAGAAGGTAGCACTTGTGATCTACAGACTTCAGCACTAATTAAGGGTTCAAACGTGGCCTCATACTGTCTCATACTAGTTTGTTAACTTATAAGAAAGCCTGGAGTCTGGCACAATATTTAGTCTTCTACAGTGAAATCAACTGCCTAGCCCATCTGCTGATCTTACCCACCCACTGTAAATTGTGAGGTAAAGATGCTTGCAATAGTTGAAAGAGAACTCCACAAGTAAAGAGCTTTCAGAAGTGGGGAGTAGTGAGGGGGATTATGGCTCAGTGGAAGGAGACAGATTTGAAGCCTTTGCCGCTTTCATGGAACCATTCAAAAAAATGGCCCATTGCCCTCCCTTTTCCCTCAATAGGAGCCAGGCACTGACAGTACCTGACATTGGCCATGTGACTAATCACTAACACCACTCACTTTCTGCATTCATGCTCTTGCTTGTCTCCATCACTGTCTGTCCCTTCCTCACCACTGAGGACAGCATGTGTTTTGCCCTGAACTTTGACTTCATTCATTTGCTCATCCTCACGACACGTACTGTTAGGGAGGAAGGACTCCCTGTTATCAGAAAGAAATCTCCAGCAGCAGCAGGAAACTCCTCTTTATTCTCCAGTTTGATTCCTCAAATTTACACTACCGTTCAAAAGTTTGAGGTCACTTAGAAATTTCCTTATTTTTGAAAGAAAAGCATTGTTTTTTTCAATGAAGATAACTTTAAACTAATCAGAAATACACTCTAATATCTAATATACATTGCTAATGTGGTAAATGAGTATTCTAGCTGCAAATGTCTGGTTTTTGGTGCAATATCTACATAGGTGTATAGAGGCCCATTTCCAGCAACGATCACTCCAGTGTTCTAATGGTACAATGTGTTTGCTCATTGCGTCAGAAGGCTAATGGATGATTAGAAAACCCTTGTGCAATCATGTTAGCACAGCTGAAAAAGGTTTAGCTGGTTAGAGAAGCTATAAAACTGACCTTCCTTTGAGCAGGTTGAGTATCTGGAAAAAAATATTATTTCAAATACAAATCATTATTTCTAACCTTGTCAATGTCTTGACTATATTTTCTATTCATGTTACAACTCATGGTGGTAAGTAAGTGTGACTTTTCATGGAAAACACAAAATAATTGTCTGGGTGACCCCAAACTTTTGAACGGTAGTGTACTTCTCTCACTTTTTGTAAAATTCAAAAAGTCTTTTGCAGCTACCATTTTTTTTTTTTTTACATTTTCACTACAAAATGCCTCAACTGGTTTAAAAAGCATGTCATACTATCTGTATGAAATGACATATTGCAGCCTGTTATGGTTTATCTAATGACAGTTTAGTCTATTAATTTTGTTTATGCTCAGTGTGAAATGTGATGTGATTGCATACAATGGAAAGACACAAACACATGTCGATTTGTTCTGGGTGACACGAGGGCACGCAAGTCTGTGTCAGTGTACTTGTACTTCAGCAATACAAATAACTGTTGAGAAGAGTCAAGACAAATGCAAACTGAGTTAATATGATGGTGATTAACTAGAGAAATAACAAAGGGAGCAGAAAAGAGAGAGAGGAAATAAGGCCAAAAATTTGAATGCCGGTAAAGTGACATATATCAGTTCTTTATGAAAATGGATGACACTTTTTTACTGAATAAGGAAAACAAAATATTATGCAAGAAACCTTAAAACATTTAGGGGAAGTAGTTGTTCTTTCAATTTAGATGTAAGCTTCTAGACTATGAAAGGCTTATACCACCCCCTTTACACAGGGTTGATCATTGAAAGA
This sequence comes from Pholidichthys leucotaenia, assembly GCA_020510985.1. NCBI lineage: Eukaryota > Metazoa > Chordata > Actinopteri > Cichliformes > Pholidichthyidae > Pholidichthys > Pholidichthys leucotaenia. The sequence continues at coordinate 282,055,356 of CM035836.1, read as the reverse complement.
TGAAAAAATGCTAGATCTCTCAATGATATCTCAATGTTCTTCCAGTGAGCTCCATGGTCACCATGGTCTCCTCAAAGTTTTGACTCATTCCAGAAGCAATATCCCAATGATCTCTCAGCAATCTTTCAATAAAATAAAAAAAAAAAAATGAGTGAATGATTGCTGAGTGCTCCATGAAAGATCAATAGAGTTCATTGATCAAGACCGTGAGAGGTCATTGGGAGATCGATGAGATAACTGAACGCTCTTTGAGAGCTACGTGAAAGATCACTTCCCTTTAGTGATCATTGAGAGATTGTTTTGGAGTAAGTCAAAACTTTAAGGAGACCATAGTGACCATGGAGATCACTAGAAGATCATCGAGAGATCAGTGTGTTAATTTTCCTTTTCCCATTCTGTTATTCTGAGCACCAAACCATAAGGTGGAAAGTATTGTATGTATATGGTCTTTGATATGACCCAGCTGGGATATAAACCTACAACTATATGGCTGTGGGACAAATACTACACTACAAAGCCACCGCTTTGTTTAAAATTTTGGGGTAACTGAATTCTGAAATTTATTGCAGCATAAAATTTTAACTTTGTTTTTATTATATAATCACTTATTTACAGGGCTGGCAAATAGACAACCCTTCACTCTTACATTCAGACCAATGGGCAATGTAGAACCACCAGTTAAGGCCAGTTAAGCTAATATGCATGTCTTTTTGGACTGTGGCAGAAAACCAAAGTATCCAGATGGAATATCACCACTAAACAACTCAGATTATAACAACAGCTAGCCATGGAATAGAGCTACCAGTACTCTCGCCAATATTGAAAGTGCATGGCTGGTTGAATATGTTGATCTTAAGAGTTCAGGAGCAAATCTCTTGGGTTATGCCAAGAAAGAACTGGAAAAGTCAAGACTGTTAACCAAGGATAATGTTTATTCAGTAACTTTAGCAGTTAAACAGAAAACTCCATCCATCCGTCTTCTTCCACTTAATCCTTTTTGGGTCGCGGTGGGGCTGAAGCCTATCCCAGCATCTTTGGGCGAGGGGCAGGGCACACCCTAGACAGATCGTCAGTCCATTGCAGACAGAAAACTCTGCTCAGGCTAAATCAATCTGTTCTGAATATTTGGGGTGAACAGAGATTACAAATCTCCAAGTGTCTTCCTGAGGGAACTGTAGGTCATTTCTCAGCACATTTGGCTCTTTTCTAATTCCAGTGATTACCTCTGATGACTAGGATCACCATTTGACTAAATACAGAGTGTGGCAAGCACATGTTCGATGTTTGGTATTAAGGCACTTGAGTAGAACTAGATTTCCATTTGATTTTCATTTCCTGTAAGATTGATCAAGTTGACTGCGGAATGAAAAACTCTCTTTGAGACCATTTTTCTGTGTCTTTTGTCTTACAGAGAGTCATAAAAATGACATTACCTTAAACTAGAGAGTCATTTAACTGTATTACTCTATTATGAGTTCTAATCCCTCTGCTGTCATTATTGAGAAAGAGTCAAAGCAAAAACACATTCACACTCTGACTAAGCACCGGACCACAGTGCTAGTGCAAACAAATAGCTCCCTGAGCAGTAATTGGAATAAAACATGCATGTGTGCTCATATAATACAGAGACAAGAGGACTGTATAATACCTCTATAACAACAGTAAACTGAACACCAAGGTTTTCCATCTTTAAAGATGGATACATGATGCAGTGAAAAACAGAACAAGTGTAAAGATATGGCATTTGAAAAAAAATACAATTTAAAGGTTAGCTGAGATCTAAAGAATATTTTTATTATGTTTTTTTAAGTAGTATTTACTTATTCATAATATATTTGGTATGGATTTCCTAGAATGGTTCAAATGTACGGTATGAGCTCACAGAAAAACATCAGTGGGGGTACAGCACTGTCCTTCTGAAATACATTTCCAAGGCTAATCTACACTTGGGTCAGTGGACTGAAATCATCATTTAAAAACTGCATTTTGTATTTACATGGGCAATCTTTGTCTGACATTAACATTTGGTTGATGATCTGAAACATTAAGTGTGACAAATAGAAAAAAAAATATAAGAATTGGGGTAGGGCTGGGCGATATGGCTTTTAACATGTGTCATGATACATTTAGGGTTTTATCACGATACACATTATATATCACAATATCTTGATATCTCCTCCAAACCACTGTATAAATGTAAAACCTTGGCATAAAATGACACCGGCATGATAATAGAAACAGATCCATGTATTGCCCCCGTGTATTACAAACAATAAAAGGACTCAACACAATAAAAAGTGTATTAAGCAAGAATTCTAGAGAAAGATATGTTAAAACCATATAAATTAACGTCCACTTTTTCTGTTTGGTCATGTTTTTAACAATAATGGCCATGTCTTTGGCAGTATAATTTGTGGCTGCAGCTGTGATCTCTTTTTTTGTGCTCTTTTTTGTATGGAATACGTTTTCCAAATGAAGAAGCCATGTAGTCCTTTTCTTAGGGCTGGTTCCTTTATTTATTTATTATAGGGGCTACCTGGGATGTTGAGAGTGGATTTAAAGGCATTCTTCATATTATAGTGGATGACATCACAAGTGGTGAAATAAATTAGTGGTAGTGTGACATAATTTGCATAAAACTGTATTTTGTTGAGTTTATCCCTTCTGAAGTCTGAACCACTGCCAGAGAACGGAGCTGGTGCTTTTTTCTCATTTCCTTCAAATCTGCTTCCACTGCAGCTGGTATGTGTGTGTGCCATTCAATTCCCCCCCCCCCCCCACCTTTCCCTGTGCTCTTCCAAAGTTGCCAGATTATGCATAAAAAAACAAACAAACAAGTGTCTCTACTCCATGAAAACAGGCTCAAGAGAAGCAGTTTCTAAAGACAAAAATTGCAGAAAAAAAAAAAAAAAAACAGACCAGGATATGAAACACAGTGTAGGGAGGTGTTGGGGTGGGTGGGGGGGTGCCTGAGTGCAGTTGTGTGAGAGAAGAGAGGAGAGTAAAGCTGACAGCTTACACAGCCACGACAATGCATGAGATCTGTGATAAAGACATCTTATGTATCTCACGGTGTTACCACAGCAAGTCTTCCAGGTCCTGAAGCAGCAAAACAGCCCCAGACCATCACACTACCACCACCATATTTTACTGTTGGTATGATGTTCCTTTTCTGAAATGCTGTGTTACTTTTACTCCACATGTAATGGGCACACACCTTCCAAAAAGTTCAGCTTTTTTCTCATCAGCCCACAGACTATTTTCCCAAGGGTCTTGGGGATCATCAAGATGTTTTCTGGCAAAACTAAGATGAGCCTTTATGTTCTTTTTGCTCAGCAGTGGTTTTCGTCTTGAAACTCTGTCATACAAGCCATTTTTGTCCAATCTCTTTCTTATGGTGGAGTCATGAACACTGACCTTAACTGAGGCAAGTGAGGCCTGCAGTTCTTTGAATATTGTTGTGGGGTCTTTTGTGACCTCTTGGATGAGTTGTTGCTGCACTCTTGGGGTAATTTTGGTCAGCCGGCCACTCCTGGGAAGGTTCACCACTGTTCCATGTTTCCATGGTTCTTTGGATCGCAGCATGATGTGTAGCTTTTGATGATCTTTTGAGGATCTCTCTGAGGATCTACTTCACTTTGTCAGGCAGGTCCTATTTAAGTGATTTCTTGTTTGAGAACAGGTGTGGCAGTAATCAGGCCTGGGTGTGGCTAGAGAAATTGAACACAGCTTTCCAAAGATGTTCTAAACCACAGTTAATTTATGTTTTAATGGGGGGGGGGGATCACTTTTTAACACAGGGCAATGTAGGTTTGATATTTTTTTGTGTGTGTGTATGTACAAACTGTTGTTTGGTACACATCAAACAACAGTTTGAGTTTTAGCTTTGTTTAATGTGTGACCCCAGACTTCTCAAAAAGGACTACAGTGAGTAGCATGGACAAAGACTTGGTGGGTAGTGCCATGTCTATAGACTGTGGGGTGACACTGGCAGTTTATTAATGAGAACTATCGTATGCTGATCACACCAGCCAAACTGTTTCACTGAAAAATCCCTTTCACAATGAAGTCAAGTGTTGTCAAAGAGTTGAAGTTCCTGGAGATCAAAAGCCCAACTAAAAAGTCCAGTTCTGGGCACAGGGCCGCAGCAGAACCCAGCATTGTTATGACGGGTAGCCAAATCAGCAGAACTGGTTCTCGGTCCAGCACCACTCCGAATGCCAACCAGCACAGAGGTTCATCCAACAGCGATGGCCAAAACAGGACATCCCACTGAGATGCTGTGGCATGACCTTAAAACGGCAGTTCATGCTCAAAAACCCTCCAATGTGGCTGAATTTCAACAATTCTGCAAAGATGAAGGGTCAATATTCCTCCACACAACACTTTTTCACACCACTGTAATTAGCATTTACACACGTGGACAAAATTGTTGGTACCCCTCTGTCAATGAAAGAAAAACCCACAATGGTCACAGAAATAACTTGAATCTGACAAAAGTGGTAATAAATAAAAATTCTGTGAAAATTAACCAATGAAAATCGGACAATGCTTTTGAATTGTGGTTCAACAGAATTACTTTAAAACACAAACTCATGAAACACGCCTGGACAAAAATGATGGTACCCCTAGAAAAGATTGAAAATAATGTGACCATAGGGACATGTTTAACCAAGATGTGTCCTCTAATTAACATCACAGGTGTCTACAAACTTGTAATCAGTCAGTCGGCCTATTTAAAGGGTGACAAGTAGTCACTGTGCTGTTTGGTGACATGGTGTGTATCACACTAAACATGGATCAGAGGAAGCAAAGGAGAGAGTTGTCTCAGGAGATTAGAAAGAAAATTATAGACAAGCATGTTAAAGGTAAAGGCTATAAGACCATCTCCAAGCAGCTTGATGTTCCTGTGACTACAGTTGCACATATTATTCAGAAATTTAAGATCCACGGGACTGTAGCCAACCTCCCTGGACGTGGCCGCAGGAGGAAACTTGATGAAGAATGGTAACAAAAGAGCCCAGAACAATCTCTAAACACATTCATGGTGAACTCCAAGGTCAAGGTACATCAGTGTCAGATTGCACCATCCGTCATTGTTTGAGCCAAAGTGGACTTCATGGGAGACGACCAAGGAGGACACCACTGTTGAAAACAAATTATTTATTTATTTAGCGAATGCAAAGTCCTTAAGCCAAGCAGTTGCCTCCTGGTTTGCTGTATGGAGGGTGTGTAATCCTCCTTCCAGTCTTTGGAGCGGGCAAGCCTCTATGATGTGTTCCATAGTTTGCTCCTCTCCACATGCGCACAGTGGGCTAGGGCTACTGCCCCATCTGTGAAGGCTGGCCAAGCAGGGGCCATGTCCAGTCCTGAAGCGATTGAGTGTAGACCACTGTCTCCTTGGGAGGTTGGTGCCCGGGACCTGTTGGTTGGGGTTTATCACCAGCTGTTTGTTTGGGACCTCCTTGGTCTCCCATTCCTCTTGCCAAGCTGTCTGGATGGTAAAGTCAGCTGGGGGAGGGTTTTTCCAAATCGGCCGTCTGGATGAAAGTCGGGCAGTGGGTGGGGTGTAGATATCTGCATGGATTGGTAAGTGAGGAAAATCTTTAACTTTTTGGAGCATCCTTTGAGTTAATGCTGCTCGCCGGATGTGTGGAGGGGCTATGTTTGACAGTACAGAGAGCCAGGGGAGTGGTGTTGAGCGGATCGTTCCAGTTATAGTTCTCATGGTTGAGTTGAGCTGGGTGTCTACATGGTGTGTGTAAGATGACCTGGACCAGACAGGGGCACAATATTCTGCTACAGAGTATGAAAGGGCCAGTGCTGAGGTGCGCAGGGTGGAGACTGCCGCCCCCCATTTTGCACCAGCGAGCTTGCAGAGCAGGTTGTTTCGTACTTTCACCTTAGCAGCCGTCCACTTTAGATGTTCCTTGAAGGATAAGGTCCTATCAAGGGTCACTCCAAGATAAGTTGGATTTGGGGCATGCTTAAGCTTGAGTCCGCTCAGGTGGATGTTTAGTTCTCTGGCAGCTTTTGCATTGTGGAGATGAAATACACTGGAGACGGTTTTTGCTGGGCTTGGTTTTAGGCGCCAGATTTTGCAGAACTGGTCCAGTTTAGCAAGATCTTCCGTGAGCACCCGTTCCAGTGGTTCAAAGTCTGGTGCTTGGAATGCCAAACAGATGTCGTCTGCATAGATGAATTTGCGGGATTTTGTAGTAGGCAGGTCGTTTATGTAGAGGTTGAACAGAGTTGGAGCTAGAACTGAGCCTTGTGGGAGTCCGTTTTTCTGCATTCTCCATGCACTTGTGTTCTGACTGAGGTGGACTCTGAACCTTCGGTTGGTCAGCAGCGTTTTTATAATTGCTGTTGCCCAAGCAGGGATCGCCTTTATAAGTTTCAGGAGGAGGCCTTTGTGCCAGACCGTATCATAGGCGGCTGTAAGATCGAGAAACACAGCCCCTGTCTTCAGTTTGCTCTCGAAGCCATTTTCAATGAAGGTGGTTAGGGCCAGTACTTGTTCTCCTGTACTGCGGTCCTTGCGGAAACCTGCTTGATCCACACTTAGAATATCCTCTATTTCTGGGGAAATGCGTTGCAGTATTAGGCGCTCCATGATTTTGTAAGGAACGCTGAGTAGGGAGATTGGGCGGTAGCTTGCTGGTAGTTTGTGGTCTTTGCCAGGTTTTGGGATGGCAATGACCTTTGCTGCCCGCCATTTCTTTGGGATCGAGTTCGTTTGTGTGATCCTTGTGTAGAATTGTGTCAACCAGGTTAGGGCTCGGGGGCCAAGATTTTTCATGAATTCTGGGAAGATGTTATCGTATCCTGCTGCCTTTCCACATTTCAGGCCCTGTAGGACTTTCTCCAGTTCAGCAGCCTCGAAGGGTTCAGGGTTCGTTTCCTCTACAGGCATTTTTTGGTGTTTTTTTAGCTCAGTTGTAACTGCTCTTCTGGTGTCTTTGTCTTGGGGTGCTTTGGCGATAGTCAGTAGGTGGGATGCAACTTGGTTGGGTGTGACGGATGCTCGGCTTTGGCTAGGGGGCTTCTGTGCAGCTCCTAGGCGACGGATGAGGCTCTAACATTTCCTGCTAGAGTGGGTAAAGCTCTGGTCAGCAACTGTCTCCTCCCATTTCTTTCGCCGGGCTGTATTTAGCGATTCAATGAGATGGTCTGCTATCTCTGGGTCCCCTGATGTTTGATAGGATTGTAGGAGGGCAGCACTTTCTCCGTCCAAACATGGGACATAGAGGGGTCGGTAGCCTCGTGGGATTGCAGTATGGGCAGCCTTGAAGATTGCGCTGCAGAAGCGGTTGTGGAGTGGAGTGGGATGGTAACAACGCTCCGGTCCAGAGTTTCACTGAATTTCTTCCAGTTGGCTTTGCGGAAGTTCCAGCGCATCTTCCTTGGGCTGTATATGACTGGAAGTTGTAGGCCAATGTGTACAAGCAGGGGCCGGTGTTGGCTGTGTGGAAAATCATCAAGAATGAGGATCTGTGTAGGATATGGCTCCCCATTCAAAGAGCTGACCCAACACAGGTCAGGAGAATAGTCCTTCTTCCACCTAGCAGAGTGGAAGGTTCCTCTTTGTTTGGGGTCGTATATCAAAGCGAGGTCATTTCTGGATGCCCAGTCTGAAAGTGCCTCCCCATCACTGTCCACTGCTGGGTACCCCCAGTCAGGGTGATGGCTGTTAAAGTCCCCCACATAGATGGCAGGGTGGGGTAGGGTGGGTAAGACCTGCAGATCCCAGTTGGCATTAGGGGGCTTGTACACATTGACAATATGGAAGCCACCAATGATTATGGTGTCTGAGAAATGTGTTGTTATCAGGTGATTTGCTTCAACTATGTCAGAACACACATAGGTGGCACGTCCATGTTTAGCATGTAGAACATAGCACAGGAGGTCAAAGCCTTTGATGGTGAAGCGGCCAGCTTCCTCTGTGCCAATATGAGTCTCTTGGAGGCAGATTACATCAATTGAATGTTGGAAGGCGAGGACTTCAATAAGGCTTCGCTTGGCTGCAGATAGGCCTTCAACGTTTAGTTGTAATATGCGAAGGGCAGATCCTACCACAAAGTGCTCTTGGGGCTGTTTGCTTTCGGCTTTAGGACTGTGACTAGGATTCTTCTTTGACTTGGCACAGAGGCGTCGTCTCTTCGAATTTAGTCTGCTGGTAGGATCATTAGCTTCCCCAGGCGAGCCCGGGTACTGGCGGAGGGCGCGAGGAGAACGTTGATCCATTGCCCCCCTTGAAAACAAATAAAAAAAAAAATAAAAAAAAAAAAACAAATAAAAAAGCCAGACTGGAATTTGCCAAACTGCATGTTGACAAGCCTGGGGCTATTTTGCTGCATCTTGCACAGGGTGTCTTGAATCTGTATAGAGTACAATGAAATCTCAAGACTATCAAGGTATTCTAGAAAGAAATGTGCTGCCCAGTGTCAGACAGCTTGGTCTCAGTCGCAGGCCATGGGTCTTGCAACAGGATAATGACCCAAAACACACAGCTAAAAACACCCAAGAATGGCTAAGAGCGAAACATTGGACTATTCTAAAGTGGACTTCTATGAGCCCTGATCTAAATCCTATTGAACATCTGTGGAAGGAGCTGAAACATGCCGTCTGGAGAAGGCACCCTTCAAACCTGGGACAACTGGAGCAGTTTGCTCATGAGGAGTGGGCCAAAATACCTGCTGAGAAGTGCAGAAGTCTCATTGACAGTTACAGAAATTGTTTGATTGCAGTGATTGCCTCAAAAGGTTGTGCAACACAATATTAAGTTAAGGGTACCATCATTTTTGTCCAGGCCTGTTTCATGAGTTTGTTTTTTAAAATAATTCTGTTGAACCACAGTTCAAAAGCATTGTCTGGTTTTCATTGGTTAATTTTCATAGAATTTTTATTTATTACCACTTTTGTCAGATTCAAATTATTTCTGTGACCATTGTGGGTATTTCTTTCATTAACAGAGGGGTACCACAATTTTGTTCACAGCTGTATTTACTGTACCTCATTACTTAATGTATTACTTTATTCTTCAATCATGATATTTTGCTTTACTCTTGTATCTCCTTTCATTTTGACTGACTGACTTTAAACTGTTTAATTTTCATGAAATTAATTTATTTTCTAAAATTTGCTACTTCTTTTTTCTAAATTTGCTGCTTTTGTATGAAAAATTTTATCTTTTTTCCCCACTTAAATTTGTGTTTCATAAATTTGCAACATTTTTTTTTTCACGAATTTGACTTTTTCTTGTAAATTTGCAGCTTTTCTTATAGAATAGAAACTTTTCTCATAATCTTTTGTTTTTTTTTCTTAAATTAGCTTTTTTGTTGTAAAAACTTTCTCAAACTTAATTTTTTGTCCTCATACATTTTCTACTTTATTCTTGTAAATGTACAGTGTTCATGTACATGCTGGTTAAATTTTGTTTTCTGTAATGTTTTTTTTTTTTTTTTTTCCTGCTGATCTGGACAATGATCCAATTTTATTTTTTAATATTTTTGCTGGAAGGGAAGTTTTTTGGGGGTTCATTTTAAATGTTTTGCTGGATAGATGGATGGACCTCCAAAAAAGACATCTTCTTGGGTGATTTTACAAACATTTTAAATCCATAATAATTCATACATTACACAACATAACAAAAATATTTTTTTTGTATGTTGTCTGTGTTTTTTCAACTGATTTAAGACAATCTTGCACCACTGAATCTGAAAATGGCATCCATTTCTCTCAATCAGGTCAGGTTTTTATGTTAAGTTATAAGCAGTTGTACAGCAGTTGTACAGTTGTACTGTAAATTGAATAGTAGGCATTGATAAAGTTAAGTACATGTAAATTGAATGTTATGTCATCATTGTTCAAAATTCAGAGAATTTCAAGAAATAAAAAGTAATTTTGTTTCATATAAAGAGAAAATACCCCTATATGTAAACAAAAACATAAGAAGACATGTGGCCATAGTTCAAAAAGTTGACCTGATTGAGCAAAACTAATGTGATTTTTGGATTCAGCACATCAAAATTGTTGTAAATCAGCTAAAAAAAACTTAGACAATAAATTTGGTGTTGACCAGTGTTATTTTTAATGTAAGACGTGTCCTTCACATTTCTCACACTTCCAAAACGAGTGGGATAAACAACAAATTCAAAAGAATATTGTGGAAATTAGCAGGCATAGAACATTTGTAACATTATTGTTAGCAGAGGTGGTGGGTGTACATACCGTTTTGTCATATTGTCTTTTTTCCCCTGTTGCAGCAAATGCATGAAAAATTATTTCAACATAACAGAGAACCCCTTTTGGCAATGCAAGAACACATTCACAGGAGCGCACAAATGGGAGGATTAAATGGAGGTTAAGTCTCCCTGTTTCCCCACATGAACGGTCAGGGTGCATTCGATTCTGTCACTGGTGTACACCTCTGCAGGGTTATATGTGTGAATTAAAGTAAATAAAAGTGAATATACTGTAGGTTAATGTAAATACAGTGCTGGTGTCCCAGCAGCCAGCAGTAACCTGTACCTCCATCTCCCCATCAGTCCACAATGTCTGTATTGTGGAGAGACTCCCAATCCTCAAGTCCACTAACCATGTTGGGTGTAATTGATTCCTCCCTCCACATACACCTCCCCCGGTAAAGGTTGGTTAAAAAAGGTCACCTTTGACCTCTTTTATGGTGAAGTGGTCAGTGAAACCATGTCAGGTGCACTCTTCTGGTGTTGTGGCATCACCATACAAGAGGTGAGAACCTGTGGTCCAGTGGCTTCTGAGTTACTAGGGGGACAAAGTTTGGCATATGCATATATACCCATACCGTAGAATCCCTTTTATATACAGTATATACCCTAGATAGATGGATTGGTTTGTGTGTGTGTGTGTGTGTGTGTGTGTGTGTGTGTGTGTGTGTGTGTGTGTGTGTGTGCGTGCACATGCTTGAGTTTGATCTTTGCTTTTATCGACACAGTGTTGACACAGTGTCATTAAATGAATCTCTGCTCTTCTCAGGAAATCCCACTCCTGCTTTCTAAAATAAAATACTGATGTTAGAGATGTGTGTGATATGACAATAACAGATTACAATGTGTCCACGATCTGCCATCACAGAGAGATTGTTAAGTTGTGCTCAAATGCCAAGTCTATCCGTTGCACTACTATGCTCATGCAAATGACCCCTCCAAAGTTTTTTTTTTCCTTTGGTTTGCCAAAACACATTTTTTAGTAGACCTTTTCTGTACGGAATATGTGCTTAGGCTATGGTCACACTGCAGGTTTTAATGTTCAATTCCGATTTTTTTGCACAAATGTGACCCATATCTGATTTTTTTAATGACCGTCTGAACAACACATATCCGATTTTTTCACACCAGACCCAGGCCACTTTCATATGTGGCCCTAATTCAGATACGTATCTGATATTTTCCAAAGCGACCTCTGTCTGAACGATCATGTCGCATTTCATCCGACTTTTTCCTCATTGAGGTGAGACAGACGCTACAATTCTGAGGTGGAGGATGCAGCCAGCATGGGAGACACAACTGATTTGTGCTCTCTTTTTAATCAATCTCCTTCCCTTTATCACTGGATTGTAATTTTGTCAGCTCTGACTACACAATAACTTGAAAATTTCGGAGTGGGGGGGGAGTTTGGGGCTGAAACCATCAGACATTACAGGTGCACAGTAATGTCACATTTAAGGGTTGTTTAATTGATCAGTTATGTTAAAGCAGAGCTGATCACAGCGGTCATCTGGCAGAGAGGAATGAAGCTGGTCTCATATTTATTATTTTAACATTTTATTTTGCTGCACTGCATCAGGGTTAAGAAGTTCTGCCCCCTCCCCCAATCGTTCTACAACGCTGTGTCTGACGTTACGTTTTCTTCTGCGCATGTGGGTCACTTCATAGCTGTAGACCGTTCACACTGGAGTCTGATGGGGGTCACATTTAAGTTGTAATGTGAACGCCCACACAAAAAAATCAGATCTCAGCACAAAAATCGGAATTGAGCATCAAGACCTGCAGTGTGACCGTAGCCTTTGCGTAGCTACTAGTGAAGACATTTGAGTGGTCTGTGTGACTAGAAAAAGTGCTATACAGTACAGGTCCTTATTGGATATCACGAGTCCTAGTTCATATTCCTGGTCTAGGAGAACATGATGGCCAGCCCTGCTGTTCATTCATCAACATCCTCCTCAAAACATTATTATCACAGTAATTATTTGAAGACTATTGCATTTATTTTATGTCAACCAAAAATCCCTGGTGCACATCTAAAAGGTTTGCCACTCTCAGCAGCATAGAACTGTCACTTCCCGCTGTGACCCAGCGCCGATACGTTTCAAACTGTCCGGGATGCATTTACATTCATCTAACTGCTTCTGTAATTGCTGACATCAATTGTTAGTTGGAAACATTCAAATGAGTAAATAAGCACAGCATGTCACACTTGGGGTGTTTGAACATTCAATAAATCAGTTCTGTGTGACAATCTGCTGCCTCTGATGCCCATTAAAATCCTATAATGTGTAAAGGCAGCAGTAGTTTGAATGAGTCATTAAGTTCACTGTTTTTAATACGAGCGCTCAAATTTGCTGAATCATGACACACATCACAAAATCTCTTGAAAATGTTTTATGATTTTTTGAATCTTTGTTTTTGTGTGTTTTATTACCACTGCATATAGGTTTAATAGAACTGTGTATCTTAATCATGTTTTGGCTGAACAAAACTGTATGCACAACAGGTCTTAAAATTCTCCAGTCCAAAGTTTTGTCTGAAGTGCTGTTTTTTGTATTGCTTTAAAGTTTGACATAATCAAGCGCATCTGCATGTTAATTTCTAAACTTGAGAGGTGTTTTCTATTGTATATTAACATGCTACTTCTCTGTAGAATAATTTAGCCAAACAAGCGCGATCACGTGAAGTCAACCCACACCTGATGGAATGTTGACACTGTTTCTGAGAATCAGTCAATCAAAGCTTTATTTCTATAACACTTTTCATACAAAAAGTTGCAACACAAAGTGCTTCACACATTGAAACAAAACACAATTAATCCCCCACACACAACCACACACATACACATGCACACACACAAACTTGCATCTGTGTGAGACTTATGACTGAGCAGTAAGATCCAAGTGAGGAAGCACCATCACTAGGGATCCTTTGCCAGCAGGGAAACGGCGGAGTCTACAGCTACAGGAACGCCACCTCTGAGACAACCCAAGTCCAGCCCAAGGGATCGACACTGCAGGTGCTGTGCCACAGTGTATGATCCCCTCAGCCGGGTAGACCAGGGCAATCACAGGCAAGCACCCTGCAGACAGAAAAAAGGCTCAGTTCCCTGTGGGAGGGCTCCCTATGAGGAAACGCTGGAGCTTGGACAGGGTAATAAAAAATAAGATAATTTATTGGTAAAGAAAAAACTAGTTAAGATAACTAAAAGAAAAAACAACACTTAATTACAATCAAACCGTCATACATTCAGATGTATTAATAATTATTAGTAAAACAAATAAGTAATTGTGACCAGAACAACATAAGGTAGGTTTAAAGTCATAAATTAAGACAATTAAAATAGGAAACTTATCAAAAGCAAGGTTATGAGAAGAAACACATGGTCATCTCAGAGGAACAGACACTTGTGAACAGTGGCTCAGAAACGACTTACATCCAGATGTGCAGCTACATCACGGTGGAGGAACAGATTTGCTTCCCTAAGTTTGCTGTTCCAGCTTTGTGGTTTTGCCAAATGTTCCAGTGGTGATGAGAGGTGCTCCACTAGAGCGGAGAGCATTTTGTTGCAGGGAATTAAAATCTGAAGTAAAGATGATGAATGAATGTAAATTGGAGAGGCAGAATTCTTCTTTCTTTATTTTTTTTTTTCTATATGTGGGTTTTACCTCTGCCAAGAAGATTATGCATTTGAATTTTTAAAAAAGTACTCACCCAATTTCAACCGGGCTTAATTTGAGGTGGATCCAGAAGGATCTGGTTCAGGCACCTCCCATGTAGGGACCAGAACCTCTTTAGAAAACGTATTTACATAGTAAATAAGTTTTGCCTATTATTTAATAATAGCTATTAATTATGTGCTATTAATTAAGCTATTAATAATGTGCTATTAGTCTTTATTTGTTACACAGAAAATCCCCTTTTCATCTGCATTTTAAACAAATTCAAATCTGCATGCCAGGCTCTTCAGGTTTGAATTAACCATCAGCATCAAGGAGTAAAGTGAATTACAAAAAAATAGGCAACTTAATTGAATTTCATTAAACTTGTGAACAAGGCTTGACATTAACACCCGTGGAGGGTGGATTTCACCAGTGGTGGGCAAGACAACCAGTCCCACTAGCCACATTGGCAGGCTGAGGTTTTCTCAAGCAACATCTACTAAATAATAAGCCTATCACAGTGTGAGACTACAAAACTACTACTCCCATGAGCACTATCTACACACACACAGTGTATTGTCATTGGTCCATCCACCCATGGGCGTGGTCTGGCTCAACTTCCAGCGTGGTACGCAGGACTGCTCCAGACTGGGTTACAGAAGAAACCGTGGCTGGCGTGTTCTACAGGTCGGTTCATTTTGTGGTCAGAAACGGCACCGAACTGACAGCAGGCCAGCCAGCAGAACACACCTAACCCCGCTCTTAGCAATCAGATCACCAGGGGAATTGCACCTGATCCTCCTTTGTCCCAGCATGAGTAGTTAAAAAACTGCCCCCCCCAACATCAGCCCCTACCTCTGTGGTTAAATATGATTATTTTTAGAGCAAGATGCTCTCATTTACTGTCCACAGTTGTGCAAAACAGAGTCCAAAACAAACACAATTAAGTGGCAAACAAAGTCCATGACCACAAAATTCAATACAAAATGGGTCGGGTGGTCTACCCCAGTCCGTGGACCACTGGACCGGAGAACAAGGTTGATCTGACGGCTTACCAGAGTCCCTGCGCCACCCAATCATGGGACAAAATAGTTCAGAAATGGCTGACAGTGGTATGCTGCATTTAGAGCAAACGAAGGAGGTCCCCTGTCCTCTGAAACAATGGGTGGAGGTCCCTTGACCTGTGGAACAATGGGCGGAGGTCCCCTGACCTCTGGAAAGATGGATGGAGGTCCTCTGACCTCTGGAACAATGGGTGGAGGTCCCTTGACCTGTGGAACAATGGGCAGAGGTCCCCTGACCTCTGGAACAATGGGTGGAGGTCCCCTGACCTCTAGAACGATGGCTGGAGGTCCCTTGACCTCTGGAATGGATAGAGAGAGCCGACCATCGGTGAAGCCAGATGGCAAAGGCTGGAAGTCCTCAAACTCCAACATCTGGAAATCCATCCCTGAAACAGCCACCTCAGATGGGGAGGAAAAAAGGCAGGAAAAATCACCAGGAGCTAGGCAAGTCTTATCTAGTATTGATGTTATTAAAGTAAAGAAAAGAACCTGCCTGAGCTCCTGGTCCTCTGTTGCTGGGGTGACCTCCTCAGGATGAGCCGCAGGAACAGGAGTGTGCACTTCAGGCTGAGCAGGAACTGGAGCCTGACGAGGCGGCAGCCTACCACTGGGAGGCTGAAAGGTAGTTGGCCATACTGAAGAAGGTGACCCCCTGCATTTCCTGGAGGAAGGAGCAGGCGGACCACGGCGGAGCCTTGCAGAAGAGGAAGGGGCACCCCGAGGACCTCTGGAAGGGCGGAAGGAACCTCGGTGTCCCCGAGCTGGCCAGGTGCACCCTTGGTGGTCCTGGCTTTGGACTGGAGCTCAGCTGCACCCTCGGTGGACCCCGACCGAGCCATGGTTGCACCCTCACTGGAGCTCGGGAGGACCCTTGCTGCACCCATGATCGGACCCGGCTGGGCCACTGCTGACCTCCACGCAGTCTTGACCCTGGGCCAGCCGGCCAGCACTAGAATCCAGGCCAGAAGGTGGTCAATCACAGGCTCCCCCGGGGACCTGGGCAGACGGGGAGCTGGGTCCACAGGAACCACAACAAGGCTGGGAGCAATGACGGTAACCTCCAGAGGCGAGCCTGGATCCTCCATGTTGTCCGGCAACATGGACCTCTCTCCGGTGACCCTAGATGAGGATTCAGACACAGAGGAGGAGGGGTCAGGGTCGCCGCCATGGTTGGACCCATGGTGGAGCCCACCTGGACCCCTGCTGCACCCACAGTGGGACCTGGATGGGCCACTGCTGACCCAAATGCTGCTTTAACTGTGGGCCAGCCAACCCACATGAGCACCCAAGCTAGGAGGCGATCGATCATGGGCACCCTGGACTGGAACTCAGTACCCTTGACGACCACCTCAGCAGGGACCTCGGTGACTTCCAGCTGCAAACCTGAATCCACGGACTCGTCTGGCAATGATGGACTCTCTCCAGCATCCTTGAAAGAGGACTTTGACAGAGAGGAGGAAGGGTCAGGGTCACTGGCAGCGGCAGAGCCCGGCGAGGTGAGCTCAGGTGCAGCGCACAGCTGCAGCTGGCTCTCCTCACCTAAAGCTAGGCAAAAATGCTTGATGAGGGAAAGAAGAAAGATAAAGTAGAGCACTTGCCTTAGCTCGAGCTCTACTGCCGTCCAGGACTCTGACGATTCGGGCAATGTCTCGACTGGCTCGGCCTCCTGGAGGTGCAGCTCGGGTGCTGACTCTGCTGTGGTGACCGCCACAGCAGGCATGATGGTCTCTGCAGTCATTATCTCAGCCAACGTAGCCTGTGCTGAAGATTCCTTCAGAGTGGTGGCTGGTGTCCTGCTCACCGTTGCTGCGGGGGACGAATCCTCCCGGACCCCTGGCTCCTTCCAATCCTGACAGTTCGGCTCTGGAGTACCCTTGGAGGAAGCAGGAATGAGCAGAGAGAGGGCTGGTGAGCCATTCAAAGCAGCAGCAGGTGGGAAGAACTCAGAGTACCGCACACCCTGACCCTCCCTACCAGAAATCAGGCAAGACATTTCATTATAAGTTAGAGAAGAATGAAAATTAACTTGCCTGTTAGCCTTGACGTGGATGCTGCCTGCTGCTGTACCATGTGGGGTGTCATCCCTCTCCCTGGCTCCGGAGAGCTTGGACCCCATCATGGGAGGAATAGGAACCACCCCCGGCGTCATGGAAATGGAGACTTCCGGAGGCGGCATGGAGAGCCTCCAAGCAGCAGAAGGAGCATCGAGGAGACGGACTGTGCAGCAGCTGGAGAGGAAGGACAGGCTGGCATGATAGCTGGCGAGGACAAACTGGAAGAGGGGGCTGCAGCGGAAATGGTCTCACTGGATGAGGAACGGGCTGCTGGCGAGGAGGAGATTGCGCTTCTCTGGTGATCCAGGGCTAGAGTCGAGGCGGGTTGGAGCTCCGGTGACAGGGGCGGGGCTGGAGCGGACAAGCTGATGGAGGAGGACGGCTGCTTTTGCCGCGAACGCTGCTTCAGTGTCGAGGGCTGCTCCAACACTGGCGAGTCCTTCTCGGGCTCCTCCTTCGTCTGGAGCCCCAGGGTCGGTGAACACTCAGAGGGAGCAGGAAGAGATATGGAGAGGGTAAGTGGGATGACAGTGGCTGCAGCACGTGGAGAGGCCTCTGGCGACTGCACACCCAGAGACTCTCTACCAGAGATCAGGCAAGAATTTTCAATGATTTTAGAAACAAAAGGGAGGAAAACTTGCCTGTTCTCCAGGCTGATGGTGTCTCCTGCTGCAGCTAGCGAGGGGTAGCTCCTTGCATTGGTCGTGGCGGGGCTGGACTCCTCCACTGACTGTGGAGAAGCCTCCCAGAACAGCGCTGGAGAGGAAATGGCAGCCACCGATCTCTCCTCCTCCAAGCGGCGATCAATCTCCGCTAGCAAAGTCAGTCTGTGTTTCTCCCACCCTCACGGAGAATGAGTGGGACTGAGTTCTGGAGACATGGGCGGGGCTGGAGCAGGAGAGCTGAAGGAGAAGGAATGCCTTTCTGGTCCTGAATGCCTCTTCCGTATCGGGCACTGCTCCATCACTGGCAATTCCCTCCCAGGCTCCTCTCTACGCAGAGTGAGGATGGAATGAAGAATGTCCACAGAATCAGGGAAAAACAACAGGTCGGGACATTCCTCTAATACCTCCGCTGCGGTATCCTGGATGGTACGAACAGCCTTGGAGGAATACTGCCCCTGCGTCCGAAAAAAGGCTTCCCTCAAGCGGGCCAGTCCGTGCCGCTCCGCGTTGCTCCAGAAGTTCATTATGGCTCCGACAGCAGGTAGGAAAAACACACAAAAAATGAAAAAAAGCAAGCTACACACTGCTTGGGCTCTTTTGGTGGCAGCTTACTGTCATGTCCGCTGCGTAGCATCGCAGCGAACATATAAATTGGCAGTGAGCCCAAAGTGCAGTATGTAATGTTTTTATTTACAAAGGAGTAAATTTACAAAATGTCCAAATAACAGTCACTGTAGAGACAAGATGGGACAGGTGCATGACTGATTGAAACTCTGTGTGTGTGTGTGTGTGTGTGTGTGTGTCTGTGTCTGTGTGTGTGTGTGTGTGTGTGTGTGTGTGTGTGTGTGTGTGTGTGTGTGTGTGTGTGTGGTGATACCATGCAGCCAGTGAATGTCTGGTGAGGAGGAGGCGTGACTGTAGGGCTGGCAGAGAGCAAAGCTCAAGCTGCCACCTGGAATTAATAAGCAATAATCAAAACCTGATGACAGGCAGATAGATAGATAGATAGATAGATAGATAGATAGATAGATAGATAGATAGATAGATAGATAGATAGATAGATAGATAGATAGATAGATAGATAGATAAGAGAGTTGTTTGTGTGGTTGCAAGAGTGTCATTTTTTGAGAGTGTAAGGTATGTCTTTGTGAGTGAGTGAGTGAGTGAGTGAGTGAGTGAGTGAGTGAGTGAGTGAGTGTAGTAAAGGAGGGATATGGAGGACAGTCTCATTTTTGGAGCCACAATTTAACCCTTTAACTTTCCGGCTGTCATAAAACATGTGCGTCACCTGTTGCCAATGTCGCAGGTCCGCGCCTGTCACGAAATGTGTCCCAAAAGCAAAGAAAACCCAGTTGTAACAAGCTATTCCCATCACAAGATGCCAGAAACGTATAGTTTACTCCTCTTCACTGGAAGACTGGAGGACTTCACGCAAACGAGCCGCCTCAAAACATCATTTCCACAAACACAAAGAAGAGAATGTAAACGAAGGCTCCATCCCAACATATATTTCTGTGTGGAAATATATGCTCCAAATTTTGCCATGATTCAAAAAAGAGATTATTTAGCTTCTGAAGGAAAATATTCACCATTTGTGACAGCAGAAGATATTCTGGAGTGTGTACACTTTCGTCTGCCATCGATGGAGCTGCAGGTGATGACAGAGAACAATAGCACCGGTCCGGCGGTGAAATGTAGCCGAAATTGAGGTGCAATAAATCATAAGATAAATGTGAGAGTTTCTGGATGTGGGAGAGAAAGCAAAAATGACTGGCAGAAGACAAAATAAGAACCGTGGATGACAAAAATGGATGAAAGAAGACGACGAGCAGTAAGTCTGATTGTTTTTTATCAATTTGCGTACATTCTACTAATTTTCTTGTTCAAAAACTTTGATACTTTGAAGGTAAGATAACAAAAAAACTATAAACAAAAATGGTGACAAAAAACAAAACCACCCTTTGTGCAAATATGTCCAAAGTCCACTTTTGACTGAAAGTTATGTAATTCGATATGACTTGTGGCATTATGAAAATTAGATGCATAAATTTACTCCTCTCTCAAACTTTGGATCATATTCTACATCTTTCTAATTGACAGTAAGCCATTATCTCTTACCACATTCAAGTTAGAGCCTTTGGAATTTGTCATATCTAAACTGAATATTTTCTTGAAAACAACTTGACCGCCAGAGGGAGGTGAGCTGACAGGAGCATTGCTGCGCCATAGACAGATAACAGGTTAAAACAATAGAGTTTTGGCAATGAAACCCATGCACAAGCGGCCATGTCAAAATTGACTGCTGACTGCACTGCAACCATGAGGAGGGAGAGGACAATGTCATCAAGATAACAGGTAGTGTACCATTTATTATACCATATTATTATTGTGTTTTCCAAACCTCTCTCACCGCATGTATACAAATGTTATTATCTCCATCTCCATCAGTCAGCAGCAGGAAGAACCTGGGCCTTCAGCAGAAGACAGGTTGAGGATCTTTTGGGTAGCAGAGTTGGTTTGTATTATGTTATTACTTTAAACATCATTTTCTTATTGTCAGGAACCGAGCCGGCTTGGTTTTCTCCGGCTCGGTCCTGATCTCTCTGTGGGTCTCCGGGCTGTTGTGTATGCATGTTTAGTATGTATTTCCAGTGTGTACCATGCCCATAGCCACAGCTCTGGGGCCGGCAGTTATGTGTGTGCTGACAGTCTGAGGGTCTGACCACGCCCCACTCAATGATAACCATCAGCTGTTTCCTGCCCCGTTGATCATCTTTCCCGGGCCTCACCCAGGTACCTCCAATTTACCTTCCCCAGCAATGCGTGTACTTTAGGAGCCTTTTTCCTGTCATGCATTGCTGGGTCATTGTACTAGACATACGGTTGTTTCTCACTGTATGAAGGTCTACGTCATCTAAGGGCTGTGTTCACTTGGTGTTTTTGGACTTATTCAGACGGCCCCAGTCGTGTGAGTATAATCTGTGTGTGTACATTCCCCGGTATCCTCACCTCAGATTGTTGAGCGTCCTGGAGTACTCCTGAGCCATTGTGAATTGTAGACACTATAACTGTTGGTCAGTGTTTTGTGCTTAATAAATACATGTGTGGTGTAACCCAGCCTATAAATCCTCATCCTTTACCCCTCCTCTGTGCGCTGTGGAGAAGCGCACGGGGTGCTCATGACAGAATGACCCAACCTCTATAAAAAGGATTTAGTGGGTTACACCCACACAAACCTTTTTTCGTTTTTTGGACTGTTTCGTTTTCATCCATCTGTGTTTGGAGTGCATTATGTCCCCGGCTCTTCGACCTTGTCCAAGAAAAGGGAGATTGGCAGCGGGGTCTCCAAGCGTTGAGGAGGAGTGGGCAGCAGACTTCATCCAGAGAAATGTGGAAGAGTTTCTCGCTGCCAGCGGACCCGAGAGGGATTGGTGGAGTGTTTATGGAGCGATGGGGCTTCTGGAGGCGCATCCTGGCCTCTGGAGGTACCCTCAGTACGCAAAACTGCTGGCTTCCATCACCGCGCTCCAGCACTCGTCCCCTGGGCTGAAGATGGAGTCATCTCCCTTTGGACCTTAGCACACATGGAGGCACGCTCCACGGAGGCGCCATTCCCTCCGCTCCTGCTCCAGTTACTCTAGCTCCACCACAGTGGCGTCATCCTGCGTTGGAACGCTGGGAGAAGCCCTCCTTGTCTTCAGCGGCTGCTGTATTTCCAGCCGCTGAGAGGTCCTCCAGGGTTGTCCCGGCTATGCCCACTTCTGCGTCATCTGAGCCTGTTTCTCCACAATCCTTTGAAGGGGCAAAAATGGCGATTGACACGGAGGGGGATGACAGACTGTCTTCTGCAGCTGAAAGCATCCGAGACCAGGATGACAGGCAAGTGTTTTTTCATTCCATTCAAATCAATCATGATAAACCTTGTCTGTCTCCCGAGGGAGACGTCCAGTTACAGCAGCTCGCTGGGTACTCTCCTGCAGCTGCAGAAATTAATTTAATTCCTATTCTCTCTGTGTCTCCTCCAATCCTCCCTGAGTGCCCGTTAGCCAAAGGTCAGCGCCTTCAGATAATGGAGGAGCCAGTGGCTTCGGAGGATTCCGCCCCGGAGCCAGCATAGAGAGGCCCCCCTGCAGCCACACTGGAGGAGTTCCCTGGTTCTTCTCCCAGGCCGGCGCCTGCTCAGTCCCTGGGAGTGCCGATGGACGAGGAGTGGTCAACCCTGCTTGCCGCGCTCAACCGCCGGGTCGAAGAGGAGCATCGCGAGAGGGAGGAGCACCGCAAGAGGGAGGTCGGAGGACGCACTTCCCCGGCTGCAAAGATTCCAGCCCCCACACCGGCTCAATCCCCGGACTTACCATCGGACATCAGACGAGGAGTGGACGAACCTGCTTGCTGCGCTCAACAGCTGGGTTAAGGAGGAGCATCGGAAGAGGGAGGAGCGCCGTGAGAGGGAGGCACAAGAACGAGCTTCCCTGGCTGCGAGGGTTCCACCCCCCATGCCTGCTCAATCCCCGGGCTTGCCATTGGACGAGGAGTGGTCGAATCTGCTCACCGCGCTCCACTGCTGGGTTGAGGAGGAGTCGGATGAGGTTCCCCCAGCACTTGAGCTACTCGGGACCACTCCGCCTCCCTCTCCGGAGAAGACAGAGCTTCCCGGCATGACTGACTTGCTGCCCAGCGTGGCACTTCACATCCCGGACTATCTGGTCCCCGAGCCATTCAGGAGGAAGAGCAGGAGGAGCTTCTGCCTGAAGAGGTCTCTGGTCTCTCCGCCGCAGTACAAGGAGGAACACCCGGAGGGGGGAGACATCTCGAAGGCTGCTGAGGACATCACATGTCAATAGGATAGGCAAGTTATTTCTCATGTAACTTTTATGCTTGATGAACAATTTTGCCTGCCTCCTGGTGAGGAGACTTGGGGTGAGCAACCCTCTGAGTGCTCCGCCCCAGCGGCATGCAGTGCTCCCATACCCGACATCACCCAATCCTTTCTGTGTACCCCACGAGCTCGCCGGCACCGGATCCAGGTTGCTCGAGGGGAGAGGAACCAGAATCCTGGGAGGGTCCAGCTCATGGGGGAGCGGCGAGGTTGTCCTCGGCCGCCACACCAGAGGAGCTGGTGACGAGGAGGATGGCGCACGGGAGCACCAGAATTGCTACCACTATCATGCCTGTGGTGGGGGCCGCCGGAGAGGAGCTACTGCAACCCTGGGGGCCTCTGTGGGCTGCACGGTGGCGCAGTGGTTAGCACTGCAGCAGCACAGTTTACCCTCGGCCGGGGGATCACGGGGATCATGAGATCGTGGGTTCGATCCCTGCCCCTGGCCAACAGTGATCTGTGTGGAGTTTGCATGTTCTCCCCGTGTTGCGTGGGTTTACTCCGGGATTTCTCCGGTTTCCTCCCACAAGTCAAAAACATGCAGGTTAGGGATACAGGGCGCTTGCGCATGCAGCGACCGGCAGCTGGTGGCTTGTCACCAGACTGCAAAACAAATCTACCTACGGGTACAAAATAAGTACAAAAAAAAACGGGGTGCCCACAGATGAAGACGCGGGCCCAGTGGTCCCAGAGAGGTCGATGGGGGTGTAGCACCCGACGGAGGAACATGTGCACTCTAAATCCCCGGAGTCCTGGACAGTGGTGGAGCCTGAGTTCAGGCAATTGTGCTCCATTAGGTCAGTAGTTTCAATGTCGATGTTACACTGCCTGACTCATGGTGAGGAGAACCCGGGGTTCAGAGCCCCATGACAGGGTAGCCGGAGAGCAGCTGATCCCACCAGAGGCCTCTGAGGATCGAGGGTCAGCACCAGGGTTCAAGGGGAGCATGACCTCCCCCGTTGGGGACATTACCGCAGGTGCAGCTAAGCTCCAGCCGGAGTTCACCGTGGGTGCAGCCCAGTTCCAGCCGGAGGTCACCGTGGGTGCAGCTGAGCTCCAGCCAGAGGTCACCACGGGTGCAACGGAGCCTCAGCCAGAGGTCACCGCCGGTGCAACAGAGCATTAGCCGGAGGTCACCGCCGGTGCAGCAGAGCTGGCCCGGTCGGGGTCCACCGCAGGTGCAGCGGAGCCGGCCTGGTCGGGGTCCATCATGGAATCAGCCGTGGCCCAAGCTGGGACCACCGATGGTGCTGTGGGTCTGCCTGAGGACGTTGTGGCTCCCTTCAACTCTCCGTCCGATGCTGTGGGGGTTCCCTCTTGATGGTCCGGTCAAGCATCATTTTCTTATTGTCAGGAACCGAGCCGGCTTGGTTTTTCCCGGTTCGGTCCTGATCTCTCTGTGGATCTCGGGGCTGTTGTGTATGCATGTTTAGTATGTATTTCCAGTGTGTACCATGCTCATAGCCACTGCTCTGGGGCCAGCAGTTATGTGTCTGCTGACAGTCTGCCGGTCTGATCAGACCCCCTCACTGATCACTAACAGCTGTTCCCTGCCCCGTTGATCATCTTTCCCGAGCCTCGCCCAGGTACCTCCAATCTAACTTCCCCAGCAATGTGTGTACTTTAGGAGCCTTTTTCCAGTCATGCATTGCTGGGTCATTGTACTAGACATACGGTCGTTTCTCGCTGTATGAAGGCCTACGTCATCTAAGGATCGTGTTCACTTGGTGTTTTTGGACTTAGACAGCCCCAGTTGTGTGAGTATAATCTGTGTGTGTGCTTTCCCTGGTATTCTCACCTCAGATTGTTTAGCGTCCTGGAGGACTCCTGAGCCATTGTGAATTGTAGGCACTGTAACTGTTGATCAGTGTTTTGTGCTTAATAAATACGTGTGTGGTGTAACCAAGCACAGAAATCCTCATCTTTTACCCCTCCTCCGTGCACTGTAGAGAAGCGCATGGGGAGCTCATGACACTTATTATAAAAGATTGCAAAATACATTTGTTTTTCTTTTGTGCAGGTGAAACACAGAACTCTCAAAATGCAACAGCAGATGCCACAGTGGCAGTTCAGCAATATTTTCCTATATAACTGTCATGGCGTGTTAAGTTTTTTGACAGCTCACGCGCACAATGCCAAACACAGGATGAACCACACAGAGGGGCACGTTTGACAGTTTATTAATAGCAAAAACACAGCAATGCACAGCTACAGAAACAGTCACTCGCCAGAGGAATGGACCTGTGGAGAGAAGACGAGAGCCGTGAGCTGAGGAGTGGAGTTAGGGGAAAATGGGCGAGCCAAATTGCCACTTAGTGGGAAATCCAGGGATGACTGGCAGGACCCAGCGGGGAATAGATGAACCAGTAGGGTACGGGGGAGTAGTAAAGCTGATGGTGCCTGACTGGGGAAATGAAGTTGCTGATGGGCAGTGAGGTGGAGCAGGACAGCGCGCGCAGTCCCGGGGACACACCTATACGGTGGCAGCAACCTGAAAGACAGGAGAAAAAGGAGGTTAACAACGTGTTAACGGTTCCAACAATAATAGCTAGTCTGATTGACGGGCAGTATACCCAGACGAGCCAGTGTTGACTGCGTGGAGGAGGCCTCCTTAAGTATGCTGGCTGATGAGCGGGTGCAGGTGTGTCTTCTGCCTCAGGTGCCATGATGAGCTGGAGGAGATGGGACCGGAGGGGAGGGGCACGCTCCTGCTGCTCATGAAAGCCCCCCCCCCCTTCTAGGGATGCCTCCTGGCGGACCGGAGGGCTTGTCCGGGTGGGCACGGTGAAAAGCCCGGAGCATCTCTTTGTCCAACACCCGTGATGAGGGAGTCCAGGATTGCTCCTCCGGCCCATAACCCTCCCAATCAATGAGATACTGCAGGCCCCGCCCTCGGTGACGAACATCGAGAATCTGTCGAACAGTGTGGGCGGGGTGGCCATCGATGATACTGGGAGAAGGAGGAAGTGGGGGAGGGAAGCAAAGGGGACTGGTCAAGTGGGTTTGATGTTGCTGATGTTGAAAGTGGAATTCACCCATAGGGACGAGGGCAGTTTAAGCTGAACCAATACTTCATTGACTACCCTCGTGATGGGAAACAGCCCAAGGAGGCGGGGAAACAGTTTCTTGGATTTACCCTTGAGGGGGATCTGGCTAGATGCCAGCCATACCTGCTGTCCCACGACGTACTTGGGGGCCGGCACCCGCTTACGATCAGCGGCGGCCCAGGTGCGTTTGGTGGTGCGGAGCTCAGTCATCCGGGAGAGGCTCAGAGTAGAACCGCTGCTCCTCCACATTGAAAGGAGTCAGTTGAGGTTGTATGGGCATCTGGGACTATGTCTCCCAGCTGGTCTGGGAATGCCTTGGTATCCTCTCTGAAGAGCTGGAGCAGGTGGCTGGGGAGAGGGAAGTCTGGGCTTCTCTGCTTGAGCTGCTGCCTCCACAACCCGGACCTCTAGAAAAGTGGTAGAAGATGGATGGATGGATGCATGCATTTAATCGCCATATTGTGTTTTTCTTTGTAGTTTTTATACTGAGCGTCAGAGAAATGGAACTATGGTCAGACACATCTGCTACTCCCATATTACATTCCTGTATTTTCTCCCTGTTCTCTTAATGCATAAAAAAATAATCAGCTCTGGAATAGACTGAAAGGGTTATTGAATAGTGACTATAATCCCTTTGTAAAGGGTGAAAGTCTCTCCACACATCAAAAAAAAAACAAAAACATTTCCTCCCATGTATTTTTGACCAATTTTGTTATAGATCTTTTGTGTCTGTTATGGCTGGTAGTGTCCATATCGTAGTTCATTATCACGTTAAGATCTCCTCCACATCTACATATTCCTTCTTCTTCCATTGCAATAATATCCAGCAATGATTTGAAAAATTCTTTATCACTTTCAGTTGGTGTGTATATATTTACCATCATTATCAATGTTTGATCAATTACTCCTTTAACTATTATATATCTACCCTCTTTGTCTTTGATTTCTTTCTGACATTCAAAGTTGATTGCATTACTTATTAACATTGTTACTCCTCTTTTCCGTGTGTTAACGTGTGAGCTATAAAAGGCATTCTTTAAACCAAATCTCTTAAGTTTTTCATGTTCTTTCCTTAATACTGTAGGTGGGTTTCTTGTAAGAAATTTATCTGTGCCTTCTCCTTTCTAAGTTTGGTCATAATCTTAGCTCTCTTGTCTGGATTTCCCAAATCATTTACATTCAAAGACAGTAGTATGACTTCTCTAGTTGTCATTATTTTTAGTAACTTCTGTGACCTTATAACCCCTCCACAGGCTCGGGCTTGAACATTTTAACATTTTAACACAAAAAAGTTCAGAACATATATTAACTATGTACAGATAAAGTGACCTTCACAATGAGATGTCAACCACTCTCATTTTGTGTTGACTCTCCTCTTGCCTTGAGGGGGGGAGCCTCTCACAGAAAGAGGGCCCCATCTAGTAATGAGATTAAGCCCATTAAGAATCAGAATCAGAATCAGAATCAGAATCAGAATCAGAATCAGCTTTATTGGCCAAGTATGCACAACACATACAAGGAATTTGACTTTGGCTAAAAACTTGCTCTCGTTGTTCAGGTGAAGGATTTAAATAAGGATTCAATGACAACCAGAGTATGTACAGTAAATTACAGTCTGTTCACGTTTCTATAAAAGGATGCAAATATATACAGGAATATATGCAGTTATTTACTCGGACTAACCACACTTTGCAGAAATATATGAAAAAATATACAATCACACAGTATTTCAATGTGGACTCAGATTCAGTGATATAATGTGAATGAAGTAAAAAGCAGTGTGAGAGTTATGTGCAATGTAATAATGGATGAAAAGTCATGAGTACAGCAACAGGTAGGACTAGGTGAATGTTAGGAGTTCATCAGAGTGATGGCTTGAGGAAAGAAACTGTTCCTGTGACGGGTGGTTTTGACCTTCAGTGATCTGTAACGACGACCAGAAGATAGAAGTTCAAACAGTTTGTGGCCGGGGTGTGATGGGTCAGCACAGATGTTTCCTGCCCGTTTCCTGGTTATGGACCGATATAAGTTCTCAATGGAGGGTAGGTCGGTACCAATGATCCTCTCCGCAGACTTAATGATCCGCTGCAGTCTGGTCTTGTCCTGTTTAGTGGCAGATCCAAACCAGACAGTGATGGAAAAGCAGAGGACAGATTGGATGATGGCGGTGTAGCAACCAGCAGCTCCTGAGGCAAATCAAACTTCTTGAGCTGACGCAGAAAAAACAACCTCTGCTGGGCCTTTTTCTGGACAGTGTCAATATGGGAGGACCACTTCAGGTTCCGGGAGATTGTGGTACCCAGAAACTTGAAGGAGTCCACAGTGGACACTGTGCTGTTGAGGATGGTGAGTGGGGGGAATGAAGGGGGGTGTCGCCTGAAATCCACAGTCATCTCCACCGTTTTGGCTGGGTTAAGTCTGGGTTAAGTTCAAGATGGGGTTAACTTAAGGGTTAACTGACCCACACTAGTCCTTACAGTTATGCATCTGATCCAACACCAACAGTTCAATTTTCTTTGTTCCCCCAAACCCCTTTATAGTCTTTATTCTAAAAGTGTTTTTTTTTTTTGTTTTTTTTTTTTAATAAAAGGTCAAAGGAGTCTTTGGAATACCTTTTTTTTCTTCCCTTTTTGACTTCAGCACATGAATATAATTTCCCTTCATTATTAAACCGTTGCTGAAATTCCTGTAGTCGTCCTCTTGCACGTGCGCTGGCTTCGCCAATTCGGTCGTTTCTGGCATGTTTCCAAGTCGCTATTCCAGTCATTTGGAGTTTTCTGGCAGGTGTGGAATCGCCCAGCTCGTCTGGCAGAACCTCCACCGCAAGCCCTCTCCTCCTCAGGTCACTGGATGCTCCTCCACGCTGCCATAAGTTTTCACTCCGCTTGCCCAATGAATGCGGATTTTGTTAAGAGGTGTTTGAAAATGGCTGCCTTCTGCCTTTAGGATCTTTTTGATGTTTGTCTGTGCTTTGCGTTGTTGTAGCATCTTCGCTGAGTAGTCATGGTCAAAGTAGATCCTTTTTCCATCAAAAATTATTTGTTTCTTCTCCCACACTTTTTTCAATATCGCTTCTTTCACAGTAAATTGCAGAAAGTTGATGACAATGGATCTAGGGGGCTGACCTGCTTTAGGCTTCAAAGCTAGCGCACAATGTGCATGTTGAATTTGAAGATCTGTACTCATTGTAAATCCCTCTTTAGTCATTTATCCACAAACTTTGCAACTGAGTCGCTCTTCTCCTCAGCCTCCTCCGGTATTCTATATACCGTAGGTTGTTTAGTCTGGATCTTAACTCTGAGTCATTTAGCTTGTCCTTCATCATTTTGTGATCCTTTTTTATTAATTCTTGTAGCACTTTGTTAGCTTCATGGCTCCGTGACTCAATTTCCTCGGTGCATGTCAGGGTTGCATTTATCTTCTCCTTTTGTTCTTCCAGTTGATCTGTTATTGTAATAAATTTCTGGTCAATGTCCTTTCCAAGTTCAGCCAGTTCACCTCTCATTTTTCTAGTGATGTCGTCTTTGAATGTTTGTAGGTTAGCTTTTATTTCACTCTGCAAGGCCTGAATTTGTTTGCTAATACCTTCCAGGCTACTTTCGTTATTAGCCATGCTAGCTTCTGATGTTAGCTTATTATGTTCCGTCATGGTTGTTTCCTTATTTTGGGAGTTTGGGTTCCTCGTTTTCCTCTTCAATATTCCTCCGGTCATATTTAACAGCTTGGAATCATTTTACGTCCATTTTTCGGTTTTTGGAGGGTTTTCTCTTGTTGGTGTACTGGAGCTCTTAACGTATGTGTGCATGTTGTCTTGCCCTCACACCGGAAGTCCACTTTTGAGGCTTTTTCAGGTCTTCCACTCAGATACAGTTCTGACACTCAGTCAGTAGAAGGCACTCTTTATTAAATGCTTCATAACACTGTGTCCTTTATGAAGCAATTGTCTCAAAGTTGTTCATTCCTTGTATGTGTTGTGCACACTTGGCCAATAAAACTGATTCTGATTCTGATTCTGATTCTGATTGCTTCATGAGGCCTCAGTTTCACCATCACCAGGAGAAGGTAGGTATTTAAGGAGATAATTAAGTTGAGATGTAACGTTTTCCTTACACAAGTCCAACATTGCAGAAGTGGAGAAGGCGGCACAGGAGCGATCCCAAGTTGGCACACACATGGCAGAAGGCGACTACTTCTCTATCAAAAAGAGTCCAAAGACAGACAAACTGATCTTCATAGCAGCAGCTCAAGGCAGGTGGTAATCAGTGCAGCAGGTCTTGATTAGTAATCAGCAGACAGCAGAGGAGAGAGAGTGTGCAGCAACCTTGGAATACTACAAAATGTCGAACTTAAAAAAAACTGTTAAAATATATGCATTTTTATAAAGTACTTTTAAGAAAGATTTGCAGTGGTTGTAAAAGTGTATTTCACTTTTGAGAGACAGACCCCCCCACCACCATCACCAAATGCCAAAAACAATTTTGAGGATAAATTTGGGTCATATCCTGTGAACTAAACAGCTCAATTATTGGGCTATTTTTTGGTTATTATGGTTAGGGACAGCCCAGGTTTCCACAACTGTTTTCTGGGTAAATGTGGTCTGCACTAGATGGACTAAACAAAGCCCAATTTTCAATATCTATTTGTGGGCTAAATTAATGCTTGGACCATTGGACCTGATTTAGCCCACAATCCAACGTCTAAATTATGGCTTGTGCTGGGGGCGAAGGGCTCTGT
Organism: Pholidichthys leucotaenia; assembly: GCA_020510985.1. Taxonomy (NCBI): domain Eukaryota; kingdom Metazoa; phylum Chordata; class Actinopteri; order Cichliformes; family Pholidichthyidae; genus Pholidichthys; species Pholidichthys leucotaenia. Next base: position 282,025,004 of record CM035836.1, on the reverse strand, counting down.
GGATAATTTATGGGCTGATATGGAAGTATGAGGATAAGAAGAAATTTTACCTTCTTTCTGCTGTGTCTTTGTTGTTTTGAGGTTGGCGATAATTAATGCTACATATACATACGTTGAGTAGTGTGCGTTTGTGTTGTGTCTGTATGCATATTTTAGCGTACAGTTAACAGTAAAACGCACAAACTAAAACAAGCAGAAGAAACAGCAGTTTGTAGATCTATGACTTTTTCAGGAAAATTTTGAGTCGTTTTCCCCTCATAAATTGGTGACCAAGATGTGGGGATATTTTCAAATGAATATGCAACATTTGTCTGATTATGTTGCAACTTTTTTTATTGGGGGGGTATTTTTTCCCTCAATTTTTAAACTTTTTTTCTGATGGATGTGATTTTTATTTTTATTTATTCATTCATTGTAAATTTGACTTTTCATAGAAAATTGCAACCTTTTCTATACAAGTTTGTGATTTTTTTCACGTAAATCTGCTACTTTTTTTTTTTTTACATAAATTTGTGGCTTTTTCCCCATCTGGCACTTTTTGTCACATAAACTGCCCATCTATTGCAGAAAACTGTCATGACCAAATGACCAGGAGGCTTAAGAGCAGGGCAAACCACAAATGCTCAGACACAGGATAAAAGTTTAACACCACTTTAATGAAAACCAAAATACACAACCACACTAACTTAATAAACATAAACACATGACACAACTAATGAAAAAACACAAACAAATGTGAACTTAAATACAGTGCAGACAGGTACACGATGGAGCCACACATAGACTGAAAGAATGGAGAGGAGAGAGGTGGTTAATAAGTGAGATTACCAAGCGGTGAATGATAACTGAGGAAGAGGGTCTTACTACACAAGCTGAGGACCCGACAGTGAACTCCAGCGTGGAACACAAAAGGGAGAACGGAGAAGGGCTGCCCGAGTGGATCTCCAAAGACTGCGAAGGTGGCGTGCATGAGCCTCCACTGATGGCACGACGATCTCCCTCTCTGCCATGGATAGTATCGTGGATACTATCATGGATAGTGTGTACCCCATGAAAGCCTCGAAGAGTGTCAGTCCGGTAGCTGAGGATATGGCAGTGTTGAGCGCATACGCCACCCAGGTCAGATGGGAATTTCAGGTGGAAGAGTTGCAGGATGCCACACACCTCAGGGTGGCCTCCAAGTACTGGTTGGCACGCTCAACCTGACCGTTGGTCTGCAGATTGTCACCAGAGGTAAGGCTGGTGGTGGTACCCAGGGACCGGCAGAAGGCTTTCCAAGCCAACGATGTAAACTGTGGCCCTCGGTCTGACACAATGTCCATAGGAATGCCATGCAGACGGGTGATTTGGAGGGAAAGTAGATTGGCAGTCTCAGCAGCAGAAGGGAGTTTAGTGAGGGGGACTAAATCAATGGCTTTGGAGAAACAATCGACAATGGTGAAAATGACTGTATTACCCTGGGATGGAGGGAGGCCCAAGACATAGTCTTTGGTGATGTGGGACCAGGGGTGAGTAGGGACAGGGAGGGGATGGAGGAGACCGGCCGGGGGTAAAGAGTCTGATTTATTGGTGACACAGGTATGACAAGCCTTCACATAGTCCTGAATGTCCTTTCTGAGAGATGGCCACCAAAACACACGCTGCAGCAGCTCGATAGTGAGGGAAATAGCAAGATGACAAGCAAAAAAGCTGGTGTGTCCCCACTGGATGATGTCACTGCATAGGGAGGAGTGAACATACAACTTGTTGAGTGGGCCTCCTTCGGGTATGGGCTCCACAGACTGGGCCTGCCGGACCCTCTGTTCAATATCTTAAGTAAGGGCTCCTAGAATACAGGAAGAGGGCAGAATAATGACCGGGAGGGGGACAGCAGCTGCAGGGGGGAGGGCCGAGGAGAAATCAGAGGAAAACTGGTGTGAGAGAGCATCAGGTTTAACATTGCGGGACCCTGGGTGGTATGTAATACAAAGACTGAATCTAAGAGAAAACAGGCTTCACCGAGCCTGTCGGGAATTCAACAATCTGGCAGATCTGAGATACTCTAAATTGTTGTGATCTGCCCAGATAATCACCAGCTGACTAGCTCCCTCCAACCAGTGCCTCCACTCCTCCAGCGCCAATTTAATTGCCAGCAGTTCACGGTCCCCTACGTCGTAATTTCTCTCGGCTGGGGTCAGACGCCGAGAGAAAAACGCGCACAGGTGGAGCTTCTGATCGGAGCTGGAATGCTGTGAGAGCACAGCGTCCACCCCCAAATCAAAAGCATCCACCTCGGCCACGAACTAGGCTTGGGGGTCGACCTGCACCAAAATAGGCAGGGTGGTAAATTTATCTTTGAGTGCTGCAAAAGCCCATCCAGCAGCCTCGGACCACTTCAACGAGCTATTGGTGGATGTGAGCTGTGTGAGTGGCAGAGCAGTTTTGCTGTAATCATAGATGAACCGGCGGTAGAAGTTGGCAAAATCCAGGAAGCGCTGAAGCTCCTTTCTGGTTTGGGGAAGTGGGCCAGTCTACTACAGCCTGTATTTTAGCCAGGTCAGCCTTTAACGTGCCCCCACCCACAGTAAACCCCAGGAAAGAAGCGGGTGGAAAATTCACACTTCTCAGCTGTCACAAAAAGCTGATTTTCAAGCAGCCACTGCAGGACAGTACAGATGTGGAATACGTGTTCCTCCAGCATGCGAGAAAAAAAAATCAAAATATCATCTAAGTAAACAAAAATTAAATAGTTCACCATGTCCCAAAGAACATTATTGATTAACTGCTGGAAGATGGCAAGGGCGTTGGACAAGCCAAAAGGCATGACCAGATACTCAATTTGACCCAGATGTGTTTTAAACACTGTCTTCCACTCATCCCCCTCACGGATATGCACCAGGTGACACACGTTCCGGAGATCGAGCTTAGTGTATACCTGTGCTTGTTGGAGGAGTTCAAAAGCCGAATTAATGAGGAGCAATGGGTACTTATCCTTAACGGTGATGGTGTTAGGCTCATGATAATCAATGCACGGCTGAAGAAACCCATCCTTTTTACCCACAAAAAAGAACCTCATGCCGAGACGGGCGGACGATGGATAAATAAGACCGGTACTGAGGGAGTCTTTTATGTAGTTCTCCATCGTCTCCCTCTTGGGCCCAGACAAACTGTAGAGCCGGCTGGATGGCAGCCACGCACCCGGAAGGACGTCAATAGCACAGTCATAGGACTGGTGAGGTGGTAATGAAAGGGCCGTTGACTTGCGAAAGACCTCCCCTAAGTCATGATAGACCTCAGGCAAGCAGCTGAGATCCGTCGGCTCAGCTGGAAGTGAGAAGATAAGGAGAGAAGGCGAGCATGCAGCCAAACAGAGACAGGATGACAAGAAAAATGGGCTCCAGGAAGAAATAGAGCCCTGGTCCCAGTTGATAACAGGGTTATGTTTGTGAAGCCACAGATACTCAAGAATCATGGGAGCAGATGATTGCGGAAGCACAAGGAACTGGATAGTCTTGCGATGGTGACCAGACAAAATGACCGAAATAGGTTCAGTTTGTAGGGTAACTACCGCGAGCCTACAACCAGACAGAACAGAAATGTTAACAGGTGTCGGGAGGTTCCTGGTGGGAATCTGAAATTCTTGGATCAAACCTTGATGGATGAAGCTTTGCTCCGCTCTGGAGTCCACCAGAGCGCAGGTTTTGCACTCGGCCCCTGGTAACTGGATGAGGGCCGGAAGTGTAAAACGATTGGGGGGATTTTGAGAAGAATCTTCCGCCAGACCCCCCACGGTTACTGAGGAGCAGATTCTGTTGGCCGAAATGGGGCATTTTGAAAACACATGATCAGTGGCCCCGCAATACATGCAAGTCCCTGCCTCTTTTCAGCACACGCATTCCTCTTTAATCAGATGCATCCGCCCGAGGACCAGCGGCTCTGGAGGAGATGCTGCTTGGGCTGCATGAGAGGGTGGGGGAACCGGTCACGGAACAGACGAGGAAGCAGCAGCCTACTGCTCCCTCGCACACTCCCGATACCAGTTATCAAGGTCCACTGCCTGCAAAACCAGCTCATCCAGATAGGAGGGGTTGATGCGGAGAGCCAGTTTGTTGTGGAGACTGGCATTTAGGCTCCAGAGGAAGATGGTACGTAGCGCAATGTCATTCCACCCGGAGTCTGCCGCGGTGACCTGGAACTCGACCGAGTAGTCAGCAACTGACCGACTTCCCTACTGAAGTCCCAGCAACTGGCTAGCAATGTTCCCCTCACTCTCCGTGTGGTCGAACGCCCGGGTGAATTCCTGCACAAACCGCTTGAATGTGTACTGGGCCCCTTCCGGACCACTTAAGATGGACTGGGCCCACTTAAGTGCCCGGTCACGGAGTAGCAGGGTAATGAACTGGATTTTAGCTGAATCATCCTGATACTCCCCCTCCACCTGCTGAAAATACAACTGACAGTGAAGCAGGAATCCTTTACATCCCTCCACCTCCCCCGCATAAGGAGCAGGTGAGGGCACGGAAATTGTCATACGGATAGGAGGAGCCGTCGGTGCAGCAGATGCGGGAGGGAGAGCAGCCACACCAGGAAGTTGACACAAGTGCTCAGTGACAGTAGCCAATTGCTGAATAATAGTTTGTAACTGTTTGGACAAAAACATGACCTGGCGCTCCGTTGCATCCAAACACGAAAGTGCTGACTGTTTACCTGAGGCAGCGCCCGCTAAGCCTCAATCCCGGCTGGATCGTTCTGTCACGACAAAATACTCAGGAGGCTTAAGAGCAGGGCAAACCACATCAGATAAAAACTCAGACACAGGAAGAAACACACAACTAATGAAAAAACGCAACCAAAGCCAATTTAAATACAGTGAAGACAGGTGCACACTGGAGCCACACGTAGCCTGAAAGAAAGGAGAGAATAGAGGTGATTAATAACTGAGATTACCAAGCGGGGAATGATAACTGAGGAGGAGAGTCTTACTACACAAGCTGAGGACCTGACAGTGAACTCCAGCGTGGAACACAAAAGGGAGAGACTGGAGACTTCAGGGTGAATATGGGAAGGAGGAGATGACTTGGTGATCTGCGTGAGGATAATGTTGTCTTAGTGAAGATTGGTACAGGCGAGCGTGCACAGCCCCGGAGAGTGGCAGTAAACCTGAAGAGAAGAGGACATAGGAGGTAAAGACAACAGGATAATTAAATTTGCCAAACAGCATAGACTGGAGTTGCTCTGGCAGCAAGACCCAACGATCTACCAGCGAGCTCTTCACACACTGGCTCTTAAATATACTGGTAGATCAGGAAGCAGCAGGTGTGTCAATCACTCAGATGCGCTGAGGAGCTCCGGAGCCAGGAAACACAGAAAAGGGAAGGGATGGGAGAAGCACGCTCACCTGATCATCACAAAAACATTGCACATTTGTCCACTTACATGTTAGAAAGAATATGAAAAACATGGAAAATGACAAATTTAAGGTACATTATATAGAAAAAAAATGTGATTAAAGTGTGAGTAATCACAGTTAATCAGCAAATTATGGAGAATAATCACAATCAAAATATTGATCAACTTTCACCACCATATACCGTATATATGTCTCGGCGCCACACCAGTAGGCTGCCTTTTGCAACAGCGGCTCGATTCCGAGTTTTTTTTTCCCTTCCTCTCTCTTTTGATCACTTTTTTTTCACCCCACTTATATCACGGACACACAGATCGTCCCAAATGTCTCCTGAGCCGGTGGACGGAGCCACTGTTTATAGCAGGATACGATACAACAGGGAAGAGCTGCTAGCATTTAACCGCCACCCGGTCCCACTGGAAAAACTCGACATACCGAGAGAATTGAGGCGAAAGCGTCGCGGCTGCCGGGCTGGAGTAAGGCGGAGGACAAAAAATATAAGGTACAGACCCTCCCTTCCATCTGTTGTCATGCGAAATGTACGGTCGATACTGGGAAAGTTAGATGAGCTAGCGGTTATCTCCCATTATGATAGCACTTACCGGGAGTGCTCTCTCCTTTTGTTTACTGAGACGTGGCTAACTGAACTAGCAGCAGATGCTAACATTGTGCTGGAGGGTTTTCACATGATACGAGCTGACCGAACACCAGAGAGTGGCAAAACTAGGGGCGGTGGAGTGATAATGTATGTTAACAACAACTGGTGCAGACCGGGACATATCACTGTTAAACAACGACACTGCAGCAAAGACATTGAGTTGCTAGCTGTTAGCATGAGGCCTACATATCTCCCGAGAGAACACTCACACGTGATCTGCATTGTTGTTTATGCAAATCCGACGGCGAACGCTGGGACAGCGCGTGACGTCATCCATTCAGTAACCAGCAGGCTGCAGACAGAACACCCAGATGCTCTTCTCCTCATCTCAGGCGATTTCAACCACGTTTCACTGTCTCCCATTCTGCCCACTTTCACGCAGTATGTCACATGCCACACTAGAGACAATAAAACACTGGATTTGTTCTACGCAAACACTAAGGAGGCGTACACCTCATCACAACTCCCCCCACTTGGGGGATCGGATCACAACCTGGTTCATCTCCGACCGGTGTACAAACCCCTAGTGCACAGACAACCTCCGGCCATGCACACTGTGGAGTTATGGTCTGAGGAGACAATGGACACTCTAAAGGACTGTTTTGAAGCCACTGCCTGGAAGCAGCTCTGCGATCCACATGGTGAGGACATCGATGGCCTCATTCACACCTTCACGGGCTACCTCAGCTTCTGTGTGGACAAATCCGTTCCCACCAAGACCATACGGCGTCACTCAAACAACAAACCCTGGATCAACCCTGAGATAAAAACACTTCTGAGAGAGAAGAAGAGGATCTTCAGGTCGGGGAACAGGGAGATGCTGAAGTCCGTACAGAGGGAGCTGAGGAGAAAGAACAGAGAAGGCAAGGACAGCTTCAGGAAGAAGATGGAGGACAAGCTGCAACAGAGCGACATCAGCGGGGTCTGGAGAAACCTCAAAACCATCTCGGGGCTCCAGAATACCTCCCCCCAGGCCACGGGGGGCAGGGAGTGGGCGAACAACCTGAATCTGTTTTTCAATAGATTTGACCAACCGCCCTCCCCCCTGTCTGCACAACAACCACTGCTGCCTCTAAGAAATCAAGTCCTGCTGCCCACTCCCCACTCCACCGACACCCCCCCCACTCCGAACACACAGCCCCCCATCCTGACCCTGACCAAGACCCAGGTGAGGACGGAGCTGAGGAAGATCAAGGCGAGGAAGGCGTCGGGACCAGACGGCATCAGCGCAAAACTCCTCAAGTCCTGTGCAGACCAGCTCTGTGGGATTGTGACGTATATCTTCAACATGAGCCTGAAACTGGGGAGGGTACCACAGCTGTGGAAAACATCTTGTGTGGTACCTGTACCAAAAACTTCCCACCCCAAAGACCTGAACAGCTACAGACCGGTGGCCTTGACGTCCCACTTGATGAAGACCCTGGAGAGACTGCTCCTTGCTCATCTCCGCCCCCTGGTGGAACCAGCGATGGATCCACTCCAGTTCGCCTACCAGCATGGCATTGGGGTGGAGGATGCGGTGATCTTCCTCCTTCACCGTTCTCTGTCCCACCTGGAGAAGCCCGGGAATATGGTGAGGATCATGTTCTTTGACTTCTCCAGTGCTTTCAACACCATCCAACCGATGATCCTGAAGGACAAGCTGCTGCGCGCAGGGGTGGACCAGCACCTGTCATCATGGATCCTGGACTACCTCACGAACCGGCCTCAGTTTGTGAGAACCCGGGACTGTGTTTCCGACATGATCATCAGTAGCACGGGGGCCCCCCAGGGAACGGTGCTGGCTCCCTTCCTGTTCACTCTTTATACTGCGGACTTCTCACACAACACAACACATTGCCATCTACAGAAGTTCTCTGATGACTCTGCGATCGTTGGTCTCATCTCCAACGGAGATGAAGCTGAGTACAGAGGGCTTATCCAGGACTTTGTGGACTGGTGCCATCGAAACTGCCTCCAGATCAACGCGAGGAAAACTAAGGAGCTGGTGGTGGACTGCCGCAGGCATGGGCAGCCCCTCAGAGCACCAGTAAATATACAGGGAACAGACATCGAGATGGTGACATCCTATAAGTACCTGGGTATTCATCTGAACAATAAACTAGACTGGTCACACAATACTGACGCACTCTACAAGAAGGGACAGCGCAGGCTGTTCCTGCTGAGGAGACTCAGGTCTTTTGGTGTACAAGGGGCGCTGCTGAAGTCATTCTATGACACGGTGGTGGCATCAGCCATCGCTTTTGGAGTGGTCTGCTGGGGCAGTGGCATTACTGCAGCCGATAGGAAGAGACTGAACAAACTGATTAAGAAAGCTAGCTCTGTCCTGGGGCAGCGCCTTGATCCGATGGAGGAGATAGGAGAGAGAAGGACGGTGGCTAAACTGTCATCTCTGCTGGAGTCCGAGTTCCACCCTATGCAGGACATACTGGATGCACTGAGGAGCTCATTTAGCAGCAGACTACATCATCCCAGGTGCACAACCGAGAGGTTTCGTAGGTCCTTCCTACCAACGGCTGTCAGACTGTACAACCTAAGCAGGGCTGCTCGCAGAGATAGCAAAAAGACGTAACAAACTAATAGTTTTCTTGAATGCAAAAGATGCAATAGACTTACACAATGGTCCTCTCCGGCATACAACTAGGAACATACCGGTCGCTATGGAGGGTGAGAATATGTATGGGCACATAATCATACCATGTAGGATAACTAAATAGACGGTTATGCTGTTTCATCCCACCTAGCAACAATGCTCTGCACTGTGTGTGTTTATATATTTACATATTTATTCCATCTAGCTACAATGCTCAGCACTGGGTGTGTTTATATTTATATATCCATCCATCCATCCATCTTCTACCGCTTTTCCGGAGGTCCGGGTCGCGGAGGCAGCAGTTCAAGCAGAGAAGCCCAGACTTCCCTCTCCCCAGCCACCTGCTCCAGCTCTTCAGAGGGGATACCAAGGCGTTCCCAGACTAGCTGGGAGCTCGGGTTTCCACCCATGGGACCCGGCCGGGCTCAGCCCGAAGGAGTTACATGGGTCCGCCCTCCAGTAGGTTCACCACCTGCAGGAGGGATCATGGAAGTCCGGTGCTATGTGGATTAGGTGGCAGTCAAAGGCGGAGACCTTGGCGGACTGATCCCAAGCTTTCTAAACTGGCTTTTGGTATATTTATATATCTATATATTTATTCCATCTAGCTACAATGCTCCGCACTGTGTTTTTATATATCTACATATTATTCCATCTAGCTACATTGCTCCGCACTGTGTGTGTTTATATACTTCCATATTTATTCCACCTAGCTGCAATGCTCCGTACTGTGTGTTTATATACTCATATATTTATCCCATCCAGCTACCCCTCACCTGGGTCCTGGTCAGGGTCAGGATAGGGGGCTGTGTGTTGGGAGTGGGGGGGCGGGGTGTTGGTGGAGTGGGGAGTGGGCAGCAGGACTTGATGTCTTTAGAGGCAGCAGTGGTTGTTGTGCAGTCAGGGGGGAGGGCGGTTGGTCAAACCTATTGAAAAACAGATTCAGATTGTTCGCCCACTCCCTGCCCTGCGTGGCCTGGGGGGAGGTATTCTGGAGCCCCGAGATGGTTTTGAGGTTTCTCCAGACCCCGCTGATGTTGCTCTGTTGCAGCTTGTCCTCCATCTTCCTCCTGAAGCTGTCCTTGCCTTCTCTGATCTTTCTCCTCAGCTCCCTCTGTACAGACTTCAGCATCTCCCTGTTCCCCTACCTGAAGATCTTCTTCTTCTCTCTCAGAAGTGTTTTTATCTCAGGGTTGATCCAGGGTTTGTTGTTTGAGCAACACCGTATGGTCTTGGTGGGAACGGTGTTGTCCACACAGAAGATACATACTTTATTTTGAACAAAAAAGTAAAAAAACAAAACAAATGACAAGTGCAATAAAAGTGACAATATACAGTGTTCGAAAGGGAGAAGGAAGAAGTGAACACTTATTTACTCCAACTCCTCTTTTCCCTAAATACAACCCATGTGAAATATGTACAAATTACCTCATTTAAGCTGAAGACAGGGGCTGTGTTTCTCGATCTTACAGCCGCCTATGATACGGTCTGGCACAAAGGCCTCCTCCTGAAACTTATAAAGGCGATCCCTGCTTGGGCAACAGCAATTATAAAAACCCTGCTGACCAACCGAAGGTTCAGAGTCCACCTCAGTCAGAACACAAGTGCATGGAGAATGCAGAAAAACGGACTCCCACAAGGCTCAGTTCTAGCTCCAACTCTGTTCAACCTCTACATAAACGACCTGCCTACTACAAAATCCCGCAAATTCATCTATGCAGACGACATCTGTTTGGCATTCCAAGCACCAGACTTTGAACCACTGGAACGGGTGCTCACGGAAGATCTTGCTAAACTGGACCAGTTCTGCAAAATCTGGTGCCTAAAACCAAGCCCAGCAAAAACCGTCTCCAGTGTATTTCATCTCCACAATGCAAAAGCTGCCAGAGAACTAAACATCCACCTGAGCAGACTCAAGCTTAAGCATGCCCCAAATCCAACTTATCTTGGAGTGACTCTTGATAGGACCTTATCCTTCAAGGAACATCTAAAGGGGACGGCTGCTAAGGTGAAGGTACGAAACAACCTGCTCTGCAAGCTCGCTGGTGCAAAATGGGGGGGTGGCAGTCTCCACCCTGTGCACCTCAGCACTGGCCCTTTCATACTCTGTAGCAGAATATTGTGCCCCTGTCTGGTCCAGGTCATCTTACACACACCATGTAGACACCCAGCTCAACTCAACCATGAGAACTATAACTGGAACAATCCGCTCAACACCACTCCCCTGGCTCTCTGTACTGTCAAACATAGCCCCTCCACACATCCGGCGAGCAGCATTAACTCAAAGGATGCTCCAAAAAATTAAAGATTTTCCTCACTTACCAATCCATGCAGATATCTACACCCCACCCACTGCCCGACTTTCATCCAGACGGCCGATTTGGAAAAACCCTCCCCCAGCTGACTTTACCATCCAGACAGCTTGGCAAGAGGAATGGGAGACCAAGGAGGTCCCAAACAAACAGCTGGTGATAAACCCCAACCAACAGGTCCCAGGCACCAACCTCCCAAGGAGACAGTGGTCTACACTCAATCGCTTCAGGACTGGACATGGCCCCTGCTTGGCCAGCCTTCACAGATGGGGCAGTAGCCCTAGCCCACTGTGCGCATGTGGAGAGGAGCAAACTATGGAACACATCATAGAGGCTTGCCCGCTCCAAAGACTGGAAGGAGGATTACACACCCTCCATACAGCAAACCAGGAGGCAACTGCTTGGCTTAAGGACTTTGCATTCGCTAAATAAATAATAACCTCATTTAAGACCCCAAGTAGACAATTAACTATATTTTGTATATATCAACATTGATGCCCATCCATCCCAACATACATACAGTCCATACATCAAAACCCAGCCCCAAACAACACAGATGTACACAGTACTGTCCCACCAACCATTCCATAGTGTCCCAGAGTGAACATAGTGAATCGTACATATAAATACTACCCCTCTAACATATATTCTTTCAGCAAATAATGTTTATACCTATTTTTAAATTGATTTCTGTTTGTACATAGTTTCAGTTCCAGCTCCAGACTGTTCCACAAATCCACCCCACAGACAGATATGCACATACTTTTCTTAGTTGTTCATACCTTAGGTTTTGTAAAGTTTAAGTCTCCTCTCAAATTATAATCATTGTCTCTTTTTTGAATATATTTTTTTGTATATTAGTTGGGAGTTGATTATTAATTGCCCTGTACATTACTTGTGCTGTCTTAAATTTAACTAAATCCATGAACTTTATGACATGTGACCTTAAAAACAACGAGTTGGTATGGTCTCTATATCCAACATTATTTATTATCCTTATAGCTTTTTTTTGTAATGTGCATATTGGCTGTAGGTTGGTCCTGCAGGTGTTTCCCCAGACCTCTACACAGTAATTAAGATATGGTAGAAACAGTGAATTGTACAGTAAGAACAATGATTTACAGTCCAAGATGTGTCTTGTTTTCCCCAGTATCCCTTATACATTTTGCCAGCTTGGCCCAGATGTGACTGATGTGAGGTTTCCAGCAGATTTTATTGTCTAGTGTCGCCCCTAGAAACTTATTTTCCTGTACTGTTTCTATTCTGGTATCATCTATCCTTACCATTATTTCATGATTTATTTTATAATTTCCAAGCAACATAATCTTTGTTTTTTTTTTCAGATTTAGAGATAATTCATTTTTGTTGAACCACTGCGTTAACCTTTTCATTTCAGTTGTGACCACCTCTAAAACCTGCTGCAAATTCTCACCAGTGCAACGGGTATTTGTGTCATCCGCAAACAAAATAAATTTCAGAATTTTTAATACTTGGCATATGTCATTTATATATAAGATAAATAGTTTTAGGTCCCAAAACTGACCCCTGGGGCAAACCACAAGGGATGTTCATGAAGGGTGACTTGTGCTCACCAATTTGTACAAATTGTTGTCCGTTACTTAAATAACTTTCCAACCAATTCAGTCTGACCCCTCTTATCCCATACCTTTCCAATTTCCTCAGTAAAATTCCGTGGTCGATGGTGTCAAAAGCTTTCTTTAAATGTATAAATACTCCTACAGCAAACTTTGTTTTATCTATACAACTAGTAATTTCTTCTATAAGTTTGATCAGTGCCAACGATGTAGATTTATCTGCTCTAAAACCATACTGGCTGTCTGTAAGGAGGTTGTGTTTTTCAATGAAATCATCCAGTCTCTTAGTGAAGATTTTTTCAAGTATTTTGGAGAATTGTGAAAGTAAAAAGACCGGCCTGTAATTTGTGAAATGATGACTGTCTCCTGTTTTGTATAGTGGTATTACTTTTGCTATTTTCATTTTGTTTGGAAATGTACCAGTTTGAAATGACATTTTACAGATGTGGGTGAGTGGTTTAACAATTCCTTCAATTACTTTTTTCACTATTGTCATGTCAATTTCATTCCAGTCAGTTGATTTTTTGTTCTTAAATTTACTCACAGTCTCGATAATTTCCTTTTCAGTAACTGCACCCAAAAAGATTGTGTTTGGATTTATATTTTATATTTCATTTACAGAACCACTGTTGTTTGTTTCTGGTGTCACTATTGATTTTGCTAATTCAGGACCAACGTTTACAAAAAATTTATTGAAACCACTGACCACATCCTCCATATTATTTATCAAATTGTCATTTTCAATAAAATATTCTGGATAATTAGCATTCTTTGATCGGTTACTAATAATCCCATTGAGTACTTGCCATATTCCTCTTAAGTTATTTTTATTATCCTCTAATATTCTGTTGTAGTATTCTTTCTTACAAGTCCTCATTATATTAGTAAGCTTGTTTCTATATCTTTTATATTTGATCTCAGCCTCTACCGTTCTGCACTTAATGAATGAACTTTATGTGCGTGTCTGACAATTGTGTGGAACGCTGGTCTTGCTTGTCATGAACTACTGAGTCTGTAAAAAAAACAAAAAAACAATCATTTTCATAAAGCAGTGCCAGGAGCTCCAGTTTTTCAACTACGGTGTGTATGGACTGGAGACTGCCATGACATTCAGCTTATTTAAACAGGACGGCCTCCGTACAGGACCCTGCATGGCTCTTGTCACCGTGATTTTTGGATTTTTGCCGCTGTCCGAAAAATCACGTTCAAACAAGCAATGCACTACGCAGTAGTTGTTTCACTGTCTAAGCTCAATTGTCAGGATCATAAACACTCTGCTCAGAAGGAAATAATATGCTTTGTGCCCTTTCAGTGCTCACTGTCATGGCTGTATTTAACAAAGAGTCCAAACGGTTCCATCACTAACTGCCTGCTGGAGTCCATATGGCGAGAGAGTGTCCCACACAGTGCTGACGCCATCAGTAGCCGATGCTGTGAAAACTTTTACAGCAGCAGGTGCTGCCACCATCATTACCGGGTGCAAACATGCTGTTGGCAAAAAAATATTAATTTATTTATTAATCAATAGGGGCACATAAGTGAACAATGGGATTTATCCACACACACAAAAAAAGTGAACACCGGGGTTGTTGCGGTTGCTCATTTTCCTCCGCGGTAGGCTTGTCCATAGCACGGTATTACATAATTGTGGTTATTGCAACAGTCATATATATATATATATTAGTGGTGTTGGATGAATAGCATTTCTAATTGCTATTAATCTTTTGGAATGTTGAGTTAATCGCGATTAATCATGCATTAATTGTGCGTTTTTCCATTCAGATACAATGTACCTTAAGTTGGTAATTTTTCAGGTTTCTCATACTGTTATAAACATGGGAGTGAACAAATATACTTGCTTTCTTCACCTGCAGGTTTATTAACGCTCTCAACATACCCAAAATGACAAAACTATCCTGAATATTTTCCAGAAAATCCTCAAAAGTACTACCACATGTGCAAAAAACAACAGAATGCCAGGGCTCAGTAACGTCACTGCAACACAACTACACTCGCATAGCAAACATCCACCAGATGAACACAAATCAATGGACCTCATGTGTCACAATAGACACAATTTCCCTTTTAATAGAAAAATTGTAAACATAAACAAACAACTGTCTTGCATATGACGTCACCAACCACTCAGCAAAAACAAGGTATGAGAATGAGTGGACATTGCGAACACAGCTTGAGAATTTTAGACTGCTACTCACCTACCGATAGTTGGACCCAAAACTATGAAGATGAAACAGGTGAGTGTCTGTCCTCAACTGCTGGCAGCCGCTACACTCGTAGCACATAGCTGTTTCCTGCTAGCCAGCTTCCAAAGAAGAACAATCGACATCCAGGTGAAGTTTTGGAGGAGGCTGTGACAATTATCAAGGTGAGAGCTCCGACAGGTAACATTTAGGCCTTTTCCACAAAAACGGTTCCAGTGCTTAACTGGAGTCAGAGCCTAACTGGGCACCAGTTCTTTGGTTTTCCACCGGTTAAAGCACCAGTCCCAGGCTCTCAAAAGTGGGGCTAACCTGGCCCCAACTCCTACCTGGGCCAGTGATAGCACCAGTTTACGTTGGTTTACGTCCACAGCCATGGGTGGGGTTAACTGACCAGCTTCAAAACACTACTGATCATCATGTTGCATTCCAAACAGCAGAACAAGTGATAGATTCCAAAATCAAACAGATTTGGAGCGAAGAGGAGACACATTTCCTGGCTCTATGGACATGAACAGAAGTACAAGATAAGCTAAAGGGGGCCACTCATCTGATGAACTGTTTTTGGGGATAGGCCAGCCAACCGGCCCAAACGAATGAATATATGTATATATACTATATATATATATATATATATATATATATATATATATATATATATATATATATATATATATATACTATATATATATATATATATATATATATATATATATATATATATATATATATATATATAACTACTAACTAACCTGCACTTATATAGCGCTTTTCTAGTCACAAAGACCACTCAAAGCGCTTTCACTACTACTAACCCTCTATTCTAAGGGCCTATAGGAAACACATTCAACACCATTATTACATACAACACCATTATTCCCCAGAGACTGATGGAGAAATTACTCCTTCTCCGTCTGAACACTGCCACATGTCTCAGGATCCTGGACTTCCTGACTGAGAGACCTCAGTCTCTCCGTGTTGGAAACAACATCTCCAACTCTATCACGCTGAGCACCGGATCCCCTCAAGGCTGCGTACTCAGTCCACTGTTGTTTACGCTTCTAACACATGACTGTGTATCCAGACACGAGCTGACCCAGATTATTAAGTTTGCGGATGACACAACAGTGGTGGGACTTATTCAGAGGGATGAGGAATCAATGTACAGGGAAGAAGTGAGAGACCTGGAGGGCTGGTGCAGGGAGAACAATCTGGTGCTCAATGTGGACAAAACGAAGGAGATGATTATCGACTTCCGGTGGTCACAACCTGAACGCGTCCCTCTCGGCATCAGCGGCCGTTTGGTGGAGAGAGTGGAGAACATCAAGTTCCTCGGAGTGCAGGTCTCGCAGGACCTGACCTGGAGCAAGAATTTCTTGGGGATCAGGAAGCGGGCCCAGCAGAGACTGCACTTCTTGAGGAAACTCAAACAGGCCTCTCTCCCCATCTGCATCCTCAGGACCTTCTACAGAGATGTAGTGGAGAGTGTTCTGACGTACTGCATTGCAACATGGTCCTCCAGCTGCAGTATGTGAGACGAAAAAGCCCTGCAGAGGTTAAGGGAGCTGAGAGGGTGATTGGAGTTTCCCTCCCCTCTGTCCAAGAACTTTTTCAGAACCGTTGTATTTGCAGGGCACTGAACATTGTCAAGGACCACTCTCACCCTCTGCACAAACACTTTGAACTTCTGCCATCTGGCAAATGATTCCAGAGCATCAGAGGCAGAATCACCAGACTGATTAACAGCTTCCTTCCACAAGCTGTTAGGATGCTGAACAGTTGATCCGGAATCTTTCATACATACTACTGCACCTTATGGACATTATGTATATTATATGTATATAGTTCTCGTTAGTTTCAAATATGTCTCAGGGATGTGTGAATGGTTGTGTTGGGGTGGGGAGTGAGGGGGTGTGTGAGTGTGTCTTAAATTATGTTCTTTTTACTTATATGGATGCCTAGAGGAACATAATTTCATCTTGCCTGCACTACAGTTGTATGTACAGTAACATGACAATAAAGGTTGATTTGATTTGATTATAGTATTTTCCTTTAGCTATGAAACAAGCTAACAGTGCTTTTACTATGACCAAACATTTCTCCTCGCCATAAAGAAATGAACAGGTCGTCTCTGCTGACAAATATATATCCACTTGTATTGATACAGTATGTAGCAGCCAAAGTGCAGATATTTTTTTAATCACTCTTGTACCTATAGTATTTTTGGTTAGCTATGCTAACAAGCTAACAGTGCTTTTACCACGAACGTTTCTCCTCGCCATAAACAAATGCGCATTTGAGAAACTAGAACAAAAATCTTAACATGTTACAGAATACTTTGTTAGATATCCAGTGCAAAATAAGCTGTGTTTGTTCAGTATCAATACTGTTTATTGTTGTCTCAAATGACGTTAGTGACGTCGCCATATATCTTGAAATGCTCATTTGAGAGAAAACTAGAACAAAATCTTACCGTCTTACAGAATACTTTTTTCTAAATATATCCAGTGCAAAATGCACTTTTTGTGGTATCAATACTATGTATGAATGGGTGCCTTGCATTGCGTATGGGAGATTTTTCTCCCAAAGATGCTAGTAACGTCATCATTTTTACTATTTTGCTAATATTTCGATAATCTTGGGCCATTTTTTTTTATTTCACCCATGTGTTTAATTGTGTATTGTGTAACCATGTTTTATCTAATCATTCTCTTACTTTATTGCGCAGTAGCCTGGTGGAGCACCTACAATTTCATTGTACTGTACAAGTGTACAATGACAATGAAGCCTATTCTATTCCCATTCTTCTATTCCATAATCAGACATGTAAGCTTTGGTAGTATTGATATTGAATAAAATTGCCTTTTATGTCTGCACATTTAATGGAAGGTTTAAGTTGTACACTGCACTAACTAAAACACTTTTTTTGTATTAACAGATTTTTCACACCTGGATGATGAGGGAGAACCACCCAGACCTGTGGTGTCCAGCTCACCTTCACCAGCACCAAGCTTGTCCTCCTCCTGCTCTTCCTCCTCTTCTCATCAGACCAGATTAGATAAAATATGTTCAGATCATGACCCATTCACACAAATGAGGGAGTGAATTAAAGCAATTATATACTTGAATTGAATGTTGTGATGCCGTAACAGTAACTTGATGTTGAATAGACACATTCAATCTTGGATTGGCGATTCCTGCCTTTGTCAGTGTGTGATTATTTTATATTGCTTCTTATTTTTGTACTTTAAAACTGGGAAATGGAAGGAGGACACAAACATGGACCTCCTTCTTGACTACCTGGAGAGGTCAGATGAGAGACAGCAGGAGCAGAGCAGGAGGGAGGAGCAGCAGACCTCCGCTTTGCTGCAAAGCATCCAGGAGATGAAGGACAGTATCAATACCCTTGTTGGACTGATGGGACATGTTGTGTCTGTGCTTGAGGGACTGCAAACAAAGTAACTATCACAACATTGATATTTTTGGCTCTGTGTACATAATATTTCATATATAGCAGTCTGAAGTTTTTGCACATTTTGTAAATAAAAGCTTTCTTTCCTTAAGTGTTTTTTTCTGCTTCCACATTAAGTAATCGTTATCCTCACACTAAATCTATGCATGAAATGTAAAGCTATTTAGGATAATGATGCAAATCACGATAACACTGTAGTGGTGGGAAGTGAAAGTACAAGTACTGAATTACTGCACTTAAGTTAATTGTTTCAGGTATTGGACAATATATCAGGTATTTGTGGACTTTACTCATATTTTTGACAACTTTTTTCACATTTTCTAAAGAACAGGCAGCAACAAACTTTAAATCTATGCACTTTTTCTGTGGAAAATGTTCCAAGTTGCCAGTTTCAAAAATTATAAATAAGGAGTTTATATTCTTTTGACAACATACCACATGACATTCTGTCAGCTCTGGACAAGATCATTTCTGGGGAAAAGTACTTTTAACTTGTACACTTTACAGTCTGTCTCTTGTTACCCCTACAAAAATAAAAACTTGAATCAGTACTTTAACCAGAAGAGATTACATACAAGTACACAAGGTGTATACCTTTAACAAATCTGTAAATATGCCTATAAAATACATACTTACACCATAAATACTTCAAAACAGAGTATACTGAGGACCGATTGTCAGCTGATTGTTTTTTATTCATTAACGCTTTTCAGCTACTTTGCATATGTTATATTTTGTAAATGATATGGCAGGCACTAAACAAGTTATTGCTCCCCACTGTTAAAATACTCCATTAAAGCTCCTTAATGTCATCCCCTTGTACACTGGCATGGTCAGCTAGTGGTTGAACTGGGGGCTGACTGTAATCAGGCGTGTCTGGGAGTCCACAGTTGTCACCATGTTCCTCACAAATATTATCAAGTATGCAGCAGGTGAACACCATTTTCTCGCTCAGTTCCAATTTGTCGTGCCAAAAAGTGATCGCCGTCTACAGGAGCCAGGAGTGCCCGCTTGTTAAAGGTGGACTGCCTGGTCTCAGTCCACCTACGATGTGTCTAAATGTTTAGAGGTTTTATCACATCTGAAAAATTATAGTGTTGGCCAAAGTGTTGTAGTTTGGAAAACAACATATAGAATTTATCAGATTGCAATATTTATGTGCATAAACATCGTTGTTTGGAGGTACATAGAATATATATTGATACAGTACATGTATATATATATATGCAGTAAATCTATGCATTCTTCCATGTAACCTTGTGACTGCATTATTATACTGCCAAAGAGACTGCAGAGTTATGAGTGTACTCCACCCAGGTCAGATGAGTGCTCCAAGTAGATGGGTTGAAGGATGCCACACATTTAAGGGTGGCCTCCAGGGATTGGTTGGTACGCTCAGCCTGCCTGTTGCTCTGTGGGTGGTATCCAGATGAAAGGCTGACCGTGGTGCCCAGGGAACAACAAAAAGACTTCCACACTTGAGATGTAAATTGTGGCCACCGGTCAGACACAACGTCCAGGGGAATGCCGTGAAGGCGGATGACGTGGATCGTGAAAAGGCTGGCAGTCTCTGAGGCGGAGGGCAGTTTGGGGAGGGGTACTAAATGGATGGCCTTAGAAAAGCGGTCGACAATAGTGAGGATGACTGTGTTACCATTTAAGGGGGAAGGCCAGTGATAAAGTCCAGGGCTACATGTATCCAGGGTCAGCTAGGAACCGGGAGGGGATGAAGCAGCCCGGCGGGAGGGGAAGAGTCAAATTTGTTTCTGGTGCATACTTGATAAGCTTTGACAAAATCCCAGACGTCCGTCTGCAGCATGGGCCACCAGAACACTCATTGGATGATGGTTGATGGTCCAGGAAACCCCTGGATGGCAGGCAAAAAGACTTGTATGACCCAACCTTATAACATTGCTGCAGAGGCTGGACAGGACAAACAGCCAATCCTCGGGTACCCCCTCGGGTTTGGGCTCAGAGGCCTGGGCCTGTCAAACCTTGTGCTCAATCTCCCAGGTAAGAGCACCTAAGATACATGAGGAGGGCACAATGGGTTGAGGGAGGGAGGAGGGGGCTGAGTGGTCAGGGGTAAACTGGCGGGAAAGAGTGTCAGGTTTGATATTGCGGTAGCCTGGTGATGGTAAGACTAAATTTAATAAAGAATTTAATCGGGCATTTAATCGGCGGGATGACCAAAGATACTCTAAATTTTTATGGTTGGTCCACAAAATGACAGGATGAACTGCTGCCTCCAGCCAGTGCCTCCACTCCTTCAGAGCCAATTTAATGGCAAAGAGCTCTCGGTCCCCAATGTTGTAGTTCCTCTCGGTTGCTGTGAGCTGACGAGAGAAATATGTGCATGGGTGGAGCTTCTGATCGGAGGTCGAGCGCTGCGAGAGGACAGCGCCCATCCCCTAATCAGAAGCGTCCACCTCTACAATGAATTGGAGCTGAGGGTTGGCCTGGACCAAGATGGGAGTGTTGGAAAATAGGCCATTCAGTTTTGAGAAGGTCCGTTCAGCTGCCTGGGACCAGGTGAAAGTCATCTTGACCGAGGTCAGCTAAGTAAGAGGCTGTACCTCTCCACTGTAATTTCTAATGAATTGATGGTAGAAATTAGTAAATCCCAAGAAGCGTTGAAGCTCCTTATGGGACTGGAGTGTAGGCCAATCAAGGACAGCCTTCATCTTGGCTGGAATGGCCCTCAGCTCTCCCTCAGCAACAATAAACCTCAGGAAGGAAGTGGAGCCGGTGGAATACTCGCACTTTTCAGCCTTCACAAAGAGCTGGTTTTCCAGGAGCCGCTGTAATACGGCCCTGACATGGACTGACTGCTCCTCTGGCGTGAACGAAAAAATCAAAATATTGTCAAGGTAGAGAAAAACAAATTGATTAACCATATTACGAAGGACGTCATTAATCATTCATTGGAAGACGGCGAGGGAGTTGGTGAGCCCAAAAGGCATCACAAGACATTTGAATTGCTCCAGGTGTGTTTTAAATGCTGTCTTCCATTCATCCCCCTTGCAAATGCGGACTAAATGATACGCGTTACGCAGATCCAATTTGGTGAACACCCGTGCATGCTAAAGGAGCTCGAACGCAGAGTTGATCAGGGGCAGAGAGTATTTATCTTTGATATCTTTGACGGTAATGGCATTAAGCTCGTGGAATTCAATGCACGGCCACAGATATCCGTCCTTCTTTCCGACAAAAAAGAATCCTGCCCCAAGAGGAGTCAAGGATGGTCAAATGAGGCCGGTGTTCAAAGAGTCCTTAATATAACTTTCCATCGCCTCCCTCTCCAGCCCAGAAAGGCTGTAGAGGCGGCTGGACGGTAACCGCGCACCCGGGAAGATGTCGATAGCACAGTCGTAAGAGGAGTGAGGAGGAAAAGAAAGGGCTCTTGACTTGCTAAAGACCTCCCCTAGGTCACGGTAGACCTCAGGTATGAGGCTGAGATCCGGCGGCTCCACCGGAGGAGAGAAGACGGAAAGGGATGGTGAACACTCGGCCGAACAGAGACAAGTTGCTAAACAGAAGGGGTTCCAGGAAGAGATGGAATTTTGTGCCTAATTAATGATAGGGTTATGTTTCTGGAGCCACGGGTACCCCAGAACCACCGGGGAGGATGAACTAGAGAGAATAAAGACCAATATGGTCTCATGGCGCTTCCCGGACAGAAGGACAGGATTCATCACCGTGCGTTCAGTAACAAATGCCACACAACTACTAGACAGTGCCACAATGTTTAATGAAGCCGGCAGTTTAGTCGTGGGAATGCCAATTTCCCGCGCGAGCCGCGAAGAGATGAAATTTTGCTCTGCTCTTGAGTCAATTAATGCCGAAACCCTCCTCTCGACCCCTGGCAACTGAATGAGGGCCGGAATGGAAAAGTTACCAGGGGGATGAATGGAGTTCCCGCCCATCAGACCCCCCACGGCTACTGACGGGCCATGTCTTTTTGGCGTTTAGGTTGCAATTAAATATTTTGTGCTCTAGAGAGCCGCAAACATGCAAGCACCAGCTCTCCTCCGTCCCTGGTGCTTCTCCGGAGTCAGATGGACTCGGCCAGGCACCAAAGCCTTGGAGGAGGAGTCGGCCTCAAGTATGCCAGTAGCCGGGGCGAACGTGCGCGAGATGGGCGGGCCGGAGGAGGCGTTCCGCTCCTTCTCGTGGTGGCGATTGTCCAAACTGAAACCCTGATCAATAAGCTCATCCAGAGAGGGGGTGGCAGCGTGAATCGCCAGGTCGTTGCGAAGGTTGCTATTAAGACCCTGGAGGAAGGCGCTTCTTAAGGAAACAGCATTCTAACAAGAATCTGCCGCAATGACCCGAAACTCCACAGAGTAATTGACTGCAGACCGACTGCCCTGCCAGAGTGACAAGACACGACTCATGATGTTGCCTTCGCTCTCCGAGCGATCAAAAGCCTGGAAAAACTCACTAATTAATCTATCAAAAGTGTAGCGACGACCCTCCACACTGTCTAAAATAGACTGGCCCCCACTGAGGCCTCAGCCTCGCAGCAGGAGGATCGTGAAATGGATTTTAGACGTGTCGTCTGGGTACTCCCCACCCACCTGCCATAGATAAAACTGAACCTGACACAGAAACCCCTTACATTTCACCACCTCCCCCGCTTATGGGGCAGGTGAGGGAATGGAGGTGATTCAGCGGATGGTGGAAGAAACTGGGATAGCAGGCAGGAGGAGAGGACCCGAATGAGACATGTGACTATGGTGGTCAGTGACCCTGCTCAGCTGCTGCATAATAGTCTGCAGTTGTTCAGTCAGCATGGCCACCTGCCCCTCTGTTATGTCAAGGCAGTAGAGGGCGGAGTGCTCCGCTGATGTAGCACTTGCTGAGCCTAATTCGTGGCTTGCTTGTTCTGTCATGATTACAAAAAATATCAGCTCACATGCGAGATGCTACACCAGGGAATGCACACAACGCAGAGAGGAAAAGTTTAAACACAATTTTATTGTAAAGAATGAACGCAGGATTAGCAGAAAAACACCTCACTCGCCAGAGGAGAACCCAGCCTGTAAGGAGGGAGATGAGAGCAGGTTAGCATGTGGAGGGAGGCAGAGAATAATGAATAATAGGGATATTCTTATGAATGGGAGCAGAGAGCCCAACGAGGAACCCAGTATGGCAAAGATGATTTGGAGAGGAAGCTGCGGATGAGTAGGGCTGGGGAAATGTCTGACTGGGTGGAGTACGCGATCTTGAGAGATGACGATGATGACGGAGCAGGTGAGCGCACAACGACCCCCGGGAACACACCGCAGAGATGGCAGCAACCTGAGAAGATGAAAGAGAGAAAAAGATTAATGTCTGGGTTCCTTGACAAGGCTTCACTTACTTTATTTTCTTATGGCAGTATACCCAATGAGCCAGTGCTGGAGCGTTCACAAACTGATCCTTTGAAGTGCTGGCAGCAAAGAGACAGCAGGTGCGTCCACTCACACAGATGTATTGATTACCTGCGGACCCCGGAACCTCCCACTGGAAGGGAGGGGGAGCGTGCTCACCCAATCATAGAAGGTTCATGCTTGGAAACCCTCCAATGTGGCTGAATTACAACAACTCTGCAAAGATCAGTGGGCCAAAATTCCTCCACAGCACTGTAAAGGACTCATTGTCTGTTATTGCAAATGCTTAATTGCAGTTGTTGCTGCTAAGGGTGGACCAACCACTTATTAGATTTAGGGGGCAATCACTTTTTCACACAGGGCCATGAAGGTTTGGATTTTTTTCCCCTTAATAATAAACACCTTAATTTAAAAACTCCATTTTGTGTTTACTTGTGTTATCTTTGTCTCCATCCATCCATCTTCTACCGCTTTTCCGGAGGTCCGGGTCGCGGAGGCAGCAGTTCAAGCAGAGAAGCCCAGACTTCCCTCTCCCCAACCACCTGCACCAGCTCTTCAGACAGGATACCAAGGCGTTCCCAGACCAGCTGGGAGAAATAGTCTCTCCAGCGAGTCTTGGGTCTGCTCCGGGGTCTCCTCCCAGTGGGACGTGCCCGAAACACCTCAAGTGGGAGGCGTCCAGGAGGCATCCTGATCAGATGCCCATACCACCTCAACTGGCTCCTTTCAATGTGGAGAAGCAGCGGTTCTACTCTGAGCCTCTCTTGGATGACTGAGCTCCTCACCCTATCTCTGAGGGTGAGTCCAGCAATCCTACGAAGAAAGCTCATTTCAGCTGCTTGTATCTGCGATCTCGTTCTTTCAGTCATTACCCAGAGCTCGTGACCATAGGTGAGGGTAGGAATGTAGATTGACTGGTAAATCGACAGCTTTGCCTTAGAGCTCAGCTCCCTCTTCACCACAACAGACCTGTACAACGTCCGCATCACT
This sequence comes from Pholidichthys leucotaenia, assembly GCA_020510985.1. Classification (NCBI taxonomy): domain Eukaryota; kingdom Metazoa; phylum Chordata; class Actinopteri; order Cichliformes; family Pholidichthyidae; genus Pholidichthys; species Pholidichthys leucotaenia. The sequence goes on along the minus strand of CM035836.1, from coordinate 282,000,404 downwards.
GCAGATGCTGCTCCGATCCATCTGTCAATCTCTCGCTCCATTCTCCCCTCACATGTGAATAAGACCCCAAGATACTTAAACTCCTCCACTTGGGGCAAGAGCCTGTCGCCAACCCGGAGAGGATAATCCACCTTTTTCCGGCTGAGGGCCATGGACTCGGACTTGGAGGTACTGATTCTCATCCCATCCGCTTTGCACTCAGCGGCAAACCGTCCCAGTAAGAACTGTAGGTCATTGTTGTATGAAGCCAGCAGGACAACATCATCTGCAAACAGCAGAGATGAGATCCTGTGGTCACCAAGCATGACACCCTCCGTTCCCTGGCTGTGCCTAGAAATCCTGTCCATAAAAATTATGAACAGGATCATGACAAAGGGGAGTCCTGGTGGAGTTCAGCTCTGACTGGGGATGAGTCCGATCGAGTGTTGGCAATACAAAGCAAACTCTCACAATGGTCGTACAGAGACCGAATAGCTCATAACAACAAGCCCGATGCCCCATACTCCCGAAGCACCCCCCACAAAAAAACACGAGGGACGCGGTCGAATGCCTTCTCCAAGCCCACAAAACACATGTAAACTAGTTGGGCAAACTCCTACGAACCCTTGAGGATTCTCAAGAAGGTAAAGAGCCGGTCCGATGTGCCACGGCCAGGATAAAAACCACATTGCTCCTCCTGAATCCAAGGTTCGACCAACGGCCAGACTCTCCTCTCCAGTACCTTGGCATAGACCTTCCCAGGGAGGCTGAGGAGTGTGATCCCTCTAAAGTTGGAGCACACCCTCCGGTCCCCTTTTTTTAAGAGAGGAACCACCGCCCTGGTTTGCCATGCCAAAGGCACTACCCACGAACTCCTTGTAATGTTGCACAAATCTTTGTCTAATATTTAAATTTGTTTGATGATCTAAAACATTTAAGTGTGACATACAAAAAAAATGACAAATCAGGAAGGGAGCAGACACTTGTTCACACCACTGCATATACAGTATATTGTATGTGTTGTATTTTTATTTTGTGCTGCAGAACAGTTTACTTTGAATGCATCTTGTTCACGGTGATCATTAAGTGCTCATTCATCCAAATAGTTCTACCTCTGTGAAAACTGTAATGTAGTTCGGGCTCTGTAACGTGGTTGCACACATCAAGCTTTTGTTTTTTTCACCTTCCTCAGGCTGAGCCCTGATCTCTGCCCCAACTGTCAGAATGTTTGATTATGACTGATTGTATGATATCATTTTCTTTTTTTTGTTGTTTTGTTTCTCATTATATTTTCCACATATATCTGCCAAACGTTAAAGCCAATATTTCCAGCAGATCAGTGAATATGATGGGTGTTATAAAGTACAAGTATTTTTTCTGTGCAACAAGGCTGTAAAAATACAGTTACGTCCATATGTATATGGAAAAGGACAAAAGTTTTGTTATTTTAGCATTTTATCAAAACATATTTCACATCTTAGTTTTAATTTGAGGGTATTCACATCCAAAATGGAGTTATAGTTTAGGAATTGCAACAATTTTTATACAAAGTCTCCTAATTGCAGGGGCTCAGAAGTAACTGGACAACTGACTCAAAAGCTACGAGGGGGGGCTGAAAAGTTCATAGGCTGAAAAGATTAGTGTGTCATAATTCACCAACCAAGGACTCAAATGCAGGGCAAACAACTCAAGAAGAATACTCAGACACACAGTTACACAAAGTTTATTAACACAACACCCCAACCCAAAATACACCACAAAATAATTGGAAGACATGCTGGGAGCACACACAGCCTGTGAAGAGAGAAGAGAGGAGAAGGAGGTTAATAGGGTAGAATGAGGAAATGAGCTGGCTAATTATGGGCTGAGAGGACTTACGAACTGAGCAGAGGGCATGGCTGTGAGACCCAGCGTGTAAAGGGGAAAAGGGAGCTGAATGCTGACAGGGAAAGTGGTGGAGAACCAGACAGGATGGTTGACTGGAGGCGTACACCAGACAAGATGTGAAGGGCAGGCGAGTGTGCGCGGTCCTGTAAAGAGACATCACTGCAATGGCAGCAACCTGAGAAGACAAGGGAGAAACCGATCAGCAAACAGTCACAGTTAAACATGAAAGAAATATTTAAGTCTTAGTTGAGGCAGCAATACCCAATGGTCCAGCGAGGGAGCATTCACATACTGGCTCTTAAATACACTGGAGAATGAGGAAGCAGTAGGTGTTTCTGATCATGCAGGTGCGCTGATGAGCTGCAAAGGCAGGAAACAGGCAGAAGGAACACACACACAGAAGGGGAGGGGGAGCACGCTCACCAGTTCATCACATATATATATATATATATATATATATCACAAATATATGCATTCTATGGTTTTTTCTCATATATCATACTGTTTGACAGTCTGGGCTCAAGCAGCCGCTTCCACAATAAGACATATAGGTTCATTATATAATCAAACCCTAAAAATCTTGGACAAAAAGCCCATTAGGTGGCATCACTGTAATGTTTTAAAAAAATACAACCTATTGAGTTTTGAGAACTTCATTGACCTCTGTCTTCTGAAATTAACGTTCAAATGTTTCCATAAATCAGCACCCGAGCCACTTGCTGGTTTCGTCCAAAGACAGGACAGCAGCAGAGCCACCAGGAGTTCTGTTAACAATAACTGTAAAATATTCCACCGCAGAACCACATTTGGACAAACAGCTTTCTCTATAAAGGGCAGTCACATCTGGAACACAATGCCAAATGAAATTAAAATAATAACGGACTTTAAAACATTCACTAAAAATGTTAAAAACTGGCTGAAAAATAAACAAGAATGTACTCATGTATGAATTAATTGTCTGCAAAGTGAGAGTGAATGAAGGGAAGGAATAAATGTGTTTGTTTATAGTGAGTGACGGAGGGAGGAAGGCCTGAAATAGGCAAATGTGAGTTATGTTATATGTGTTAAATGTGAGTCAGGCTGTTATATTTGTGTATTTATAATATTTATAATATTTATGTTAAATGTGAGTCAGGCTGTTATATTTGTGTATTTATAATATTTATAATATTTATAATTGTGTATTTATAATTTTTCTGCATTGATGTATGTGGTTATTGTGTATATTTTTTATCTTGATTCTTTTTTCTAAAGCCCATCCAGGGACAAGAGTTGCAAATTAGCTAATAGCTATACACTCTACGTGCAACACATCAGACTGATTGTCTTTGATTAATTGTCTATGTTTATTGCGCTGTCCCTGTCAAATAAACTAATCTACTACTACATAGTGGTCAAATGTGACCAAATGTGGTTTATTTTTGATGTTAGTGCATATGCCCCACAAGTTGGATGTCAGGTAGGAGAGAAAGAGGAATTCTGGAGTAAGTTGGATGAAGTGTTATAGAGTGTTCCCAGAGGGGAGAGAGTGGGGATTGGCGCAGACTTTAATGGACATGTTGGTGAAGGGAACAGAGGCGATGAGGAGGTTGTGAGTAGGTCTTAAGGAGAGAAATGTGAAAGGACAGATGGTTGTGGATTTTACTAAAATGGATGGAAATGGCTGTGGTGAACACATATTTCAAGAAAAGAGAGGAACACAGGGTGACTTACAAGAGTGGAGGGACGTGCACAAAGGTGGACTACATCTTACGCAGAAGGAGAAATCTGAAAGAGATAGGAGACTGGAAGGTGGTGGCAGGGGAGAATGTAGCTAGACAGCATTGGATGGGAGTCTGTAAGATGACTTTGGAAAGCAAGAAGAGGAAAACAGTGAAGGCAGAGCCAAAGATTAAGTGGGGGAAGTTACAGAAGAAAGAAGGTCACAGAGTTCAGGAAGGAGTTGATACAGGCTCTGGGTGGTAGGGAAGAATTACCAGGTGACTGGGAAAGTACAGCAAAAGTATTGAGGGAAACAAATAGAAAGGTATGTGGTATATCCAGTGGACAGAGGAAGGAAGACAAGGAGACTTGGTTGTGGAATGAAGAGGTACAGGAAAGTATTCAAAGGAAGAGGTTAGCAAAGAAACAGTGGGGTAGTCAGGGAGATGAAGGAAGTAGACAGGAGTATTTGGAATCTAGGTGCTTGGCAAAGAGAGAGATGGCAAAGGCAAAGGAAAAAGCATATAGTGAGTTGTATGAGAGGCTGGACACTAAGGAAGGAGAACAGGAGTTGTATCAACTTGCTAGACAGAGAGATTGAGCTGGAAAGGATGTGCAGCAGGTTAGGTTGATTAAGGATAGAAATGGTAATGTACTAACAAATGATGAGAGGGTGTTGAGAAGGTCGAATGAGTGCTTTACTTGAAGGAAAAATGGTGAACAAGGAAGTCCCGAGGATTAGCAAGGCAGAAGTGAGGGCAGCTTTGAAAAAGATGAAGAATGGAAAGATGGTTGGTCCAGACGACATGCCTGTGGAGGTATGGAGATGTTTAGGAGAGATTGCAGTGGACTTTTTAACCAGACTGATTAGCACAATCTTGGAGAGGGAGAGGATGAATGGGGAGTGGAGAAGAAGTGTTTTGGTACCAATTTTCAAGAACAAAGGTGATGCTCAGAGTTGTAGTAATGACAGAGGCATAAAGTTGATCACTATGAAGATGTGGGAAAGAGTTGTTGAAGCCAGGTTAAGAGGAGAGGTGACAATCAGTGAGCAGCAGTAAGCTTTCATGCCAAGAAAGAGTACTACAGATGCAATGTTTGTTCTAAGAGTGCTGATGGAGAAGTATAAAGAAGGTCAGAAGGAGTTGCACTGTCTTTGTGGATCTATAGAAAGCATATGATAGGGTGTCAAGACGGGACGTGTGATATTGTATGAGAAAGTCAGGAGTGGGACTTCCGGTTATGGCTGCCACGTAGGACGGACGTGTCTCGCTCTGCTCTGCTCCTGGAGAAAAAAAATCGGCAAATAACTCTCTCATTTGGGACAGAACGTACCCCAGCATTTGGGCGAGGATATGTCGGCGAAGCCTAAGGCTGGAAAACCAGGAAAAGGAAAAAGCGAGCCGCCGAAACAGTCCAAATTAACGGACTTTCAGGTCTGTGACGCAGCAAACAAGGCTCCATATATGGCGGAGGAGGCTGGCGGCGGTGCGATTTCTGCGGGGAATGGCGCAGATGCGCTGATGGCTGCCATGAGTTCAATGAGAGCGGACTTTTCCTCTAGATTTGATGGGATTATGACAGCGTTGGAAGGAATAAGAAAGGAATTGGGTGACTGTGTAGAACGAACGGCGCAGATGGAGCTCCGTCTCGCTAGTGCTGAAGATGACGTCACCCGTCTTCAATTAAAGGTGCGCACTTTGGAAAAAAAAAATAAATCTCTGGAAGATAATATTTTGGATTTGGAATCTCGGTCGAGACAGAATAATTTGAGGCTGGTGGGTCTTCCAGAGGAATCAGAAGGTCGGGACGTATGTTCCTTTCTGGAAAAGTGGATTCCGGAGGTGCTGGGCAGCGAGGAGTTGCAATCAGCAGTGGTTCTGGAAAAAGCACATCGTATTGGCCCACGGAGAGATAAGGGACCGCCGAGGACCTTAATTATGAAGTTTCTTAGCAACAGAGACAGGATGAAGATCTTCAACGCTGCACGAGCTAAAAAAGGAGAGATTAAACACCAGGACCAGCAGGTGCGGTTCTACCCAGATTTGGCCACAGGAATCCAGCAATTGAGGAAGCAGTTTGATCCCGTACGTAAGGAGCTGCGCAACCTTGGGATTCGTCATGGTGTAATCTATCCTGCGAGACTGCTGACCACGTATGAGGGCAGAACCCACATCTTCAAGACCCCAGAGGAGGCGCAGGAGTTCATCAAGAAGATCAAAGAAGAAGAAGAGACTGGTGGGAGCTAAGCATGAACAAAATATAAGGTAGAATAATTAAGCATTTGCACAGGCATCTGACTGACTTGAAGTAAATAGTAAGTTTACAAAATATAGATTGTATTATATATTAAAAAAAACAAAACAAAACAAACAAAAAAAAACTATGATGTACAAAGTTGTTAAAAATTTTGGAGTTAAGTTGGAAAACTACAGAGGAGAGTTAATGTTACGTCATTAAAAGCAGTAGAGTTAGGGTGATTGGGAGGATGAAGAAGGAGTGGCTTAGGCTGTTCCCCGTGGGTGTGGAACAGTCGATGGCTATATCGGGAGACAGAATTTTTCTTTTGATTTTGGGGGGTTTGCCACAAGTGTGGGAAGGGGAAATTTGTTTGTGTGTAGTTTGTAGGATGAATGTTCAACCACTCATGTTTTTGCTTCTCTGTATGAGCATGTTTACACTGCAAGGTAATCCCAAACTCTCTATTGATCATGGACCAAAGTGTTAACCTTAATTTAACTTCATGGAATTGCAGAGGTCTACAAAATTTTAAAAAACTTAAACAAGTTATGAATAAAATAAAGGACATGGGTTCAAGAATTGTGTTTTTACAAGAAACTCATCTGATAGAGGAGGATGTTAAAAGAATTAGGAGTAGATGGCAGGGAAGTGTATTCACCTCTTCATTTTCATCCCGGGCCAGGGGAGTTATGACTCTCATACATAAATCAGTTCCTTTTCAAGTGAAAAATGTAATTGGAGACAAATTTGGAAGATATGTAATCATTCAAGGTTCTTTGCTATTAGAAAATATAAATCTTGTGAACTTATATGGTCCCAATATAGATGATCAGAAGTTCTTTGCTAATTTATTTCTCATCTTATCATCACTTACAGGGCAACATATAATAGCAGGGGATTTTAATTGTACATTGAATCCAGGTGTGGATAGATCAACAGGACTGGATTGTACGCACATTGGATGTAGGATGACTATTAATCATTTTATGAAAGAATTGAGATTGTTAGATATATGGAGAGAAATGAAACCACAAGTTAAAGCCTATTCTTGTTATTCCAGTACCTACAAGACATTCTCACGTATTGATTATTTTTTGATTTCCACAGAATTAAGGTCCAAGATTCAAAACTGCTTTTATGATAACATCGTGATCTCTGATCATGCACCCTGTTGTCTAATATATGTAGATAAAAAATTGACAAAGGAATCAGGTAGATGGCAATTTCAGCATAAATGGCTTCAGGATGAGGAATTTGTCAAGTATATAGAAAAACAGATAGACGAGTTCTTTGACATCAATACTACACAAACATCAGCATGTGTAAAGTGGGAGGCTTTCAAAGCTTTTATTAGGGGACATATTATTAGTTATACAGGATCAAAATCTAAGAAGACTCGAGAGGAGAGAGCTAAATTGGAACATAAAATAAAAAATCTTCAGGAAAAAGTGTATGCAGGAAGTGACCCAAGGTTGGAGAATGAATTACTGATTTTGAGAGCTGAATACGACAAAAAATCAGCGAATAGAGCTGCCTCGAGTCTTCTAAGATTGAAACAATCTTTTTATGAACAAGGTGAAAAATCAGGAAAATTATTAGCATGGCAGATTAAACAATTGGAAATTAAAACACCAATTACCAGTATTATAAGTAATGGACAGGTAGTTATAGATCCTTTAGAAATTAATAGAGCCTTTAGAGATTACTATGAAAAATTATATGATACCAAAAATGAACCTGATTTAACAAAACTAAATGGGTTTTTGAACGAACTATCTATACCGTGTATTCCAAATGAAAACAGGGAGATATTGGATTCTAAAATTAGTCAAGAAGAAGTTGGGCTAGCCATTGATAATATGAAATCAGGAAAAAGTGCAGGACCAGATGGTCTTCCAGTTGACCTTTATAAAAAATTTAAGAATAAATTAATAAAACCTTTTTTGGAAATGGTTTTAGAAGCATTTCAAAATAATAATTTACCATCATACATAAATAATGCCTTAATTATACTGCTGCCAAAACCAGGTAAGCCCTCTAATAAATGTGAAAATATGAGACCAATAAGCCTATTAAACGCCGACCTTAAGATAATCTGTAAAATTTTAGCAAGACGAATACAAGAAATTTTACCAAATATTATTAATCGAGATCAGAATGGCTTTATAAAGGGTAGACAAGGCTTCCATAATGTAAGAAGACTATTTAATATTATTTATTTTAATAAAGAAGCACCGGATACAGCTCTCCTATCATTGGACGCCGAAAAGGCCTTTGATAGAGTTGAATGGCCCTTTCTTTTTGAAGTCCTACAAAGGTTTGGACTTGGAAATAATTTCATAAAATGGGTTCAAATAATATACAATAATGCTACAGCAGAAATCCTAACAAATAACAATATTTCAAAACCAATAAAAATCAATAGAGGATGTCGACAAGGCTGTCCACTTTCACCTTTACTGTTTACTATGGCAATTGAACCTTTAGCGATAGCGATACGTTTACATTCACAAATATATGGAATTAAAGTTGGACCAACAGAACATAAAATCTCCCTGTACGCCGATGACATAATTTTGTTTATGTCGAATCTAAAAAAATCAATTCCAACCTTGTTGAATTTAATAAAGAATTTTGGGGAAATATCAGGATATAAAATAAATAAAACTAAATCTTCAATATTAATGCTAAATGAGACCCAGAGAAATTACCCAGCCCCTGAGGTAAATCAATTCAATGTTGTAAATCAGTTTAAATATTTAGGAATCCAAATTATGCCTAAGCTAGAATCAGTCGCCAGTGTCAACTATGAAGCCTTAATGTCAGATATCAATGAGTTAACTCAGAGATGGATGTCACTACCAATGTCGATGATCGGGAGAATCAATATACTTAAAAGTAATATTTTACCTAAAATACTTTATTTATTTCAATACATTCCCTTATCACCACCTTTAGATCTATTCTCAAGAATAAAAAAAAAGTTAGTGGAATTTATATGGAACAACAGGAGGGCTAGATTACGTTTGTCTTTATTATATTTACCATTTGATCGTGGAGGTCTGAAATGTCCAAATTTTATGTTGTATTATTGGTCGGCACAACTGAGGTCTATGACATATTATTTTTCATCAAATGATCTCCCTCACTGGACTGAAATGGAATCATACAATTTACCTTTACCTCTTCCCATATTCATATACTCAGATTCGGCAAAAAAATTACAAAAACAAGTTAAAAATCCATTTGTAAAGCATATGATCAAAATATGGTGTGAAGCTAAAAACTATTTAAAAGAACCACAGTTATTGTCACAATTTAGTCCAATATGGGGTAATCAATATTTTAAAACAGGGAGAGCGGACGCTGTATTTAAAGTATGGAATTTAAAAGGGATACAAAAGATTCAGGATTTATATTTGCCATGTGCAGACAACATAATGTCTTTTGAAGAGCTGAGGATCAAATTTAATCTCAATAGAACACATTTTTTTAAATATCTTCAACTTAGAAACTTTATTCGATCAAATCAAAATAAAGCTCTCACTCGACCTATTTATTCATCCTTGGAAAAAATGATGATGAAAGATAGTAAAAGAAAGGGTATTATTTCAGAGTTTTATAACTCACTGACACTATCTTCAAGTGAAAATTCACTGAAAAGATTAAACTACTGGAAAGAAGATCTGCAAATTGAAATTTCAGAGGAACAATGGGAATTGGCTTGTACAGAAGCTCAAACCAAATCAATAAATGCACGCCTTAAATTGATACATTTCAAATGGTTAATGCGGATGTATGTTACACCGGAGGAGTTAAATAGATATAACAAAAATATACCAGATACATGCACAAAATGCATGGAAAGTAAAGGAACCCTATTTCATTGTTTATGGGAATGTAGATTAATAAGAATGTTTTGGGAAGAGGTGAGGGTAACAATTGAAAAAATAATCTCAAAACAAATCATATTGAATCCTAAACTGTTTTTGTTGGGTCTGTACCCAGAAAAGCATAATTTTAATAAAAGTGAAAGAACATTCATAGACCTCAGTTTGCTTAATGCCAAAAAATGTATTGCACTATTATGGAAAAAGACTCATAGACCAGATGTGACTCAGTGGTTAAGACAGATGTTAACAAACCTTCCATTAGAAAGAATAACATATATACTAAAATCAAAGGAAATTGTGTTTGAGAATATATGGAGACCTTTTATTGATTATGTAAAAAATTTAAACATAACTCTTGAAGAAGAAGGTGAATGATGTGTGTGGACCTTGTAAATTCCAAACTGGTGAACATAATATGTATACTTATGTATTGGATTGTCTAGACTAAACAGAGGAGCATTGTTGAAGACTTGATTTTGTTGGTGGTTGTTGGTGTTTTTAGTGCATTTTTTTTTTTTTGTAGTACTTTAGTGTTAGTGTTTGATTGTCTGTATCATGTTTGTTAAAAAAAAAAAAAAAAAGGTTCAATAAAGATATTGTGGAAAAAAAAGAAAGTCAGGAGTGGCATAGAAGTATGAAAGAGTGGCGCAGGACTTGCATGAGGACAGCGAGACGGTGGTGAGGTATGCTATAGGAGTGACAGATGGGTTCAAGACAGGGATGCAGTTACATCAGGGATCAGCTCTGACCCTCCTCTTGTTTGCCATGGTGATGGACAGGCTGACAGGTTATGTGGCCGCTCCTGATCTCTTCAGTTGTGTCATAAACTATCTGATGACCAAAGTCTGCGAGCGAGTCCCTGGCATGCAGTTTGGCAACTGCCATCTGGCTGACCTTGAATATGCTAATGATACTGTTACATGGGCACTTTATTGTGAAGTGCAGTGTGGTGACATGGACTTCCTGTCACATCACCGCACTGCCCTTATATAGCGGAGCGAGCCGCCATGGCAAGGCCTCTTGTGCCTGATGCTCACGCCAGGTGCCTGTCGTGTAACTGCAAGTTCCAACCATCAGTAAAGCTGTGTTTAATGCTACTCTCATCTTGCCTCATTCATCACCAGGTTTTATATACTGTACATAACATTTGGCGACTGAGGATTAACTCATGGAAGTGTGCTTTATGCCACTCCCTCCCTTCCTCGAGCTACCGGGTGAGTCACCGGTGCCATGGCCACATTGGTTGGAGGCCTATCAAATGTATATTATGGCGCTGGACCTCAGGAAGCTTGATTAGGTGAGGTCACATGTGCTTCTCGTCCACAACCTGGGTATTGAAGTCCGGAGGGTCCTACGGACACTCGGCACATCGGACTCATACTGTATGAGGATGTCATGGAGCTGCTAGCTAAACATTTCTCCACCCCAGACAATGTGACTGTTTGGAGAATTTGCTTTCGCTAGAGACGCCAGTGTGTAGGTGAGCAGATCTGCCAGTATGCCATTGATTTAAGGCAGCTAGCTAGCAGGTGTCGTTTTGGGCTGCTTGAAGACAAGATGGTACTGGACCAGCTAGCAGAGCACTCGTGCAAAGCTGAGCTGCGTGCTAGGCTATTAATGGCGCCTAATGACTTAACTTTAGCTAGAGCTGTCGAGCTAGCTCTCTGGTTGGAAGCCTTCGACAAGCTAGCTCTGGAGCTAAATTGGCACCATTTACAGAAGCCACCGGAGATGCCTGCCTCAGCTAATGTTGTGGACCCTGATAGCGAGGATAGATTGGACAAAGATTATTGGGAAACCAATGCTGCCAGCCGAAGGTCTGTCCCGGGAAACTCCTGTTGCAGGGGTTGTGCATCTGTGACGCTCCGCCATATAGTGAAAGAGTGCCCGGCAAGAGGAAAATGTTGTAGTAGATATGGACATTTGAATCACTATGCCAGGGTGTGCCGTTTGTCTTACCTGGGGAACCCACGGGAGAAATCATCCTACCCACCCCCGACGGACAACACTGGGAGCGAATGGTACGAAGAGCTAACGGACACCCTCGCTTTCAAGTCAGCCAGTTCTTGCTCAGTGTCAGTACCTATGCCAATGAGCGACACCATGCTAGCCTGAGATGCCTCCGGTACTTGGCCGCAGTTGGGTGGGGGGGGGGTCAGCAGCTACGACGGTGAACACTACAATGTTTATAAAAGAGGACGGAGCCAGACTGACAAGCATCAAGTTACCGCATGCTGTACAGCAGCTCATCAGGCAGAGTAAGGTTCCACTTCAGGTTATGGACTTGGTTCGGGTTCGGGGTGATGGAATGACCATAGAGAAGATGGGCCAAACGACAGCCAGCAAAATGTTGAGTATGCCTGCAGATAGTGGTGAAGTTGGGTGCAGCATACTTCCGGTTGTCTGATAACTCATCAAGGCACACCTATCAGCTTTGGCATGTCTAGGAGGGCGCTCCTGGTGGCGAGACTAGACAGGAGTCATGTTGGAGGTGTGGAAACCAGGCTCCATCATTCAGATGATCAGCCATTGTCCCAGGAGCTTGCTGCTTCCAGGGGAGTGCTTGCTGAGGGGCTGCCCTGGGCCTCCCTATGCCGGTTCTACCTCTCCCACCCAAGTGACTGTGCTGGAAAAGTGTGTTTATAGTTCTGTGTGTTTTATGTGCATGTTTTGTTATGGGGTGTAAATTGTTTTTGGTTAGGAGCAGGGCAGTGATTTTCATTTAACAATGGACCTTTTTAGTTTATGTGGTGGCAGAATATTCCATCATGCCGTGTGAGCTGCATGGTAGTCCACCCACCAGCCCTATTTTAGATTATTTCGTGTGAGTGTGTTAGGCCAGATAAGTACATTAATTTTAGTTGTTTTAGAGTGCGATTCAGGAGGATTTGAATTGTATGTGTGGTTTTGGACTTTCTAAGGGGGGGGGGGGGCGTTATATGGGTACTTTATTGTGAAGTGTGGTGTTGTGGACTTCCTGTCACGTCACCGCACTGCCCTATATAGCAGGGTGATCCACAATGGCACGGCCTCTTGTGTTGGATGCCCACGCCAGGTGCCTGTTGTGTAACCGCAAGTTCCAACCATCAATAAAGCTGTGTTCGATTCTACCCTCATCTTGCTTCATTCATCGCCAGGTTTTACATACATAACAGATACCATCCTGTTCAGTCCATCCTGCAGTCAGCTGAGAGATGCTTTAGTTGTTTACCACAAAGATGCAGTGAAACTGGGCTTTCAGGTGAGCTGGATGAAGACTAAGCTCATGCATGTCAGCGATGGACCAGACCCACCTCTGTTACAGTTCGAGAATGATGCCGTCGAGTTTGTCAATTCCTTTGTGCATCTGGGCTCCATAATGACCAACAATGGGGACATGAAACCAGAGGTCAACCGCAGATGTGGCCTCCCTGCATCAGCCCTGCAGACACTATGGAAACCTCTCTGGCGCCATCGTTCAATCTCCTGAAAAAAGAAGCTCTGCATATACAGTACAATGCATCAGTCGTCTCCATCCTACTCTATGGGTCAGAGACACGGCCAGTGAATAAGACTCTGGCCTTAAGAGGGGATGGGTTTGATAGTTGGGCCCTCGGAACGATCGAGAACATCAGGTGGCCCCAGCATACTTCAAATGACACGCTCCAAGCCTGCACACATCAGCCTGTCTTATTACACAGTGGCATATCCACTGGTTTGGCCATGTCCTCTGCCTCCCACTAGAACACTCAACAAATGCCATCCTCATGTTTGACCCCAGGGTTGCAGGGTCGAAAAGACCTCAGGGCAAGCCACGTACCAGATGGTTTAATGTGGTGGAGAGAGACCTCCGACAACTCAGAGTCGCTGTTGGCAACCCAGATCAGCTGGCCCAAAACTGGCAATGTTTGCACACACTAGTTAACCTGATTGGCTCTATGCATGGTGATGGCCACCCAGCCCTCATCCCGCAGGAGTAGAAAGCAAATAAGCATTAGTGCTACTGCACTACTTCAACAAAACTTTTCCTGATTTACCATGAGAGAACATTCTGTAGATATAGCAAATGTTTCCATACCCTTCAGCCACCTTTCCCAGAACTTGCTGTTAATTAAACCCTTACTCAAAAAGCCAGTGCTGGATCCAGGAGTTTTAGCTAACTACAGATCAATCTCTTATCTGTCTTTCATTTCAAAAATCTTAGAAAGAGTTGTTGCTACATAATTATTTGACTACTTGCAGGGAAATGGTTTATTTGAAGAGTTTCAATCTGGGTTTAGAATCCATCATAGTACTGAAACAGCTTTAGTGAAGGTCACCAATGACCTCCTTATTGCATCTGATAATGGACTTGTTTCTGTAATTTTCCTTTTAGACCTTAGTGCAGCTTTTGACACTATTGATCATAATATTCTACTTGGAAGATTAGAACATCATTTTGGATTTAATGGAACTTCATTGCAGTGGTTTAGATCTTAATTATCTGATAGGTTCCAGTTTGTTCATGTCAATAATGAGTTTTCTTCCAACTCAAAGCTCAGTCATGGAGTCCCACAGGGATCTGTGCTTGGCCCTATTCTTTTTAGTTTATATATGCTTGCGCTAGTCAACATTATTAGAAAGCACTGTATACATTTTCATTGTTATGCAGATGACATACAATTATACCTGTCAATGAAGCCAGATGATAGTAATCAATTAGCCAAGTTAGAGGCCTGTCTTAAGGAAATCAAAGCTTGGATGACTTGAAATTTCTTGCTATTAACTTCAGATAAGACTGAAGTCATTTTAGTTGGTCCAAAAAAACCTTAGAAATACCTTTCCAAATCAAACTCAGTTTGGATGCGGTTATTCTTTCTCTTAATAGTTCTGCAGCAAGAGTTTTAACAGGTACTAGAAAGAGAGATCATATCTCCCCAGTTCTGGCCTCCCTTCATTGACTTCCCTTAGAGTTTAGAATTAAGTTTAAAATCCTTCTTCTCACTTACAAAGCTCTAAATAGTCAGACCCCTTTTTATTTAAAAGATGTGATACTACCCTATTATCCTAACAGAGCACTACGCTCCCAAAATGCAGGATTACTTGTAATACCTAGAATCTCCAAAAGCACAATGGGAGGAAGAGCCTTCAGTTATCAAGCTCCTCTTCTGTGGAACCAATCTCTCAGAGTCAGATTCTATCTCTGGTTTTAAGAATAGGGTTAAAACCTTCCTTTTTGATATAGCCTATAATTAGGGAGGGATCATGTGCCTCTAAACCCTCCCTTAGTTATGCTGCTAATAGGTTTAGACAGCCGGGGGACCTCCAGCAATGCATTGAGCTTCACTCCTTTCTTCACTCTCAATTAAATATTTTTGCTGGTCATTAACATCTGTTTGTTCTCTCCCACAGACTGAGTCCATGTCATGCTGTTTGCTCTCTACATGTCTGTTCTTTTCTTTTTCTTGTCTATCCCCTCACCCCCCAGCCAGTCGCAGCAGATGACTGCCCCTCCCTGAGCCTGGTTCTGCTGGAGGTTTCTTCCTGTTAAAAGGGAGATTTTCCTCTCCACCCTCACCAAGCGCTTGCTCACAGGGGATCACCTGATTGCTGGGGTCTTTCTGCAACTGTGGGGGTTTCCCCTACAGTTGAAAGTGTTATGAGATGGCTGTTGTTGTGAAATGGCGCTATAAAAATAAAGTTGAATTGAACTTTCATAGCACCGAAAATTATTGGTCACGTGGGAACTACATGTGACCACATTTATAGTGTTATTTTCACATAGGAGGCATGTTTTGGAACATTTTCTTGTATCTTTGGAACACAAATTGTCACAAACCCCCATGCGCCATTGTGCGGTGCACAAGGGAGGGAATAAAAAAATCCAACTGCGGAAGTAGAAAGTGCCATTTTATTAAATATAACAACAAAGTAACAAGTCCAGTTGACCACAAAATACAGGGATGTGCAAATGATGAAAACAAGGCCACCAGACATACAGGGCATCTGCCGGATGCTCTACAGCCTGGTCAAAAAGGAGCCTAGTGCTGCAGCACAAAGGGAAAGGCGATTATGAGACTTACGGGGCTGGAGCGATCCTGGAGCGATCTGTGCAGTCTGGAGGATGGAGAGAGAAGCTGGGCCAGCCGTAACACCAAGGGGTTAACCAAACTTAAAGTGCTGGGCTGAATACAAAGAAGGTAATGATAACTCACACATGGAGAGCTAGCTGCCACATATGGAGGTGAATGCTCTGACAATCTCTTTCCACAATGGCAGTGAACAAATACTCCTGCAGCTAATGAGGAAAGAGATTGCCAGTGCAAGAAAGCATGGGCTGAACTTGATTGGAACCTGGTGTGTGAGAGAGCGTGTATGAGCGTGTGAATGGGAATGAATGGAGCATGTGCATGTGTGTGTGTGTGTGTGTGTGTGTGTGTGTGTGTGTGTGTGTGTGTGTGTGTGTGTGTGTGTGTGTGTGTGTGTGTGTGTGTGTGTGAACACCCATGACAGTACAGCTGATGGCACTTGACAGGAGGAGGGGGCGTGCCCAAGCTGTCAGGGAGCAGAGGCCCACTAGCTCCCTGAACCGCCAGATGGAAAATAGGGCAAAACATAACAATAAGTAGAACTGGGTTTGGAAGCCAAACCCAGATTCATGATAGCCCCCCCCCCCCCCCCCGAGGGGTGGAACCAGACACCCCAGTACCATCAGCCAAAAAGTAAAGAAACAACACCCCTCAAGGGAAACCCCACCACCACCACCACCAGCAACAAACACTAACCCAGGGTGGGAGGTGGGGGGAAACTGGTTAGGAGGGAAGCAACTGGTGAAAACACAACCAGTAAATAACAAAATAATGAGCAAACCCCTCCGAATGACCCCCAACCTGGAACACTAACCCACCTCCCCAGAAGTCCAAAGTTCAGGGGGTCGACCAGAGTCCCAAGCCCCCAGCATGGTGAGGAAAGACAGATCAGGTGGTCTGCCCAAGTCCCAAGTCCAGCAGGCGGCCCACATGATAGTGTCCAACTGCCTGCCCGGGCCGATGGACCACCCGACCCATACGCCAAATCTTTCGGGTGGCTGTCCAGTGTGGTGGACCAGAACTGGAGGGGAAGGCGAAGAGGCAGCCTCCATACTTGGGAACATTGGTGGCCAAATCAAGGAACAGGAGCCCCCCTGCTGTTTGAGGCTTGGGGCAGGGGAACCATAGCACCCGCGATGGTCCCGGTCTGGGACGTGGCTGCAACGGTGGTGGACTCCGGGCGGGGATCTGCTGCACTGGCGGTGGACCCTGGCCGGGGCTCTGTTGCACCAGCAGTGGACCCCGGCTAAGGCTCTTCTGCACCCGCGGTGGGCTCCGGTTGGAGCACCGTTGCACCTGCGGTGATCCCCATCGGGGCCTCATTGCTCCCGCGGTGGCCTCCCCAGCAAGGGAGGTGATGCTCCTCACATTGCCTGATGCTAGACCCCAATCCATGGCGGCCTCCGGCAAAACCAGCAGCTCTCCGGTGACCCCGGCCGGGGGCTCTGAACCCAAAGGCAAAAAAAGAGAAACCAGGTCAGGGTCACCGGCAGTGGCAGAGCCCGGTGTGGCGGCCCCGAGGGCTACTGTGAGCTGCCCCGGGTCCACCTCATCATGAGTCGGGCAGTGTGACCTTAACACTTGTTGTTGTTTGTTAACACTTAACAAACTAATAGTTTTTAAATGCAAAAGATGCAATAGACTTACACAATGGTCCCCTCCGGCATACAACTAGGAAAATACCGGTCGCTATGGAGGGTGAGAATATGTATGGGCACATAATCATACCATGTAGGATAACTAAGTAGAGGGTTATGCTGTTTCATCCCATCTAGCAACAATGCTCTGCACTGTGTGTGTTTATATATTTACATATTTATTCCATCTAGCTACAATGCTCAGCACTGGGTGTGTTCATATTTATATATCTATATATTTATTCCATCTAGCTACAATGCTCCGCACTGTGTTTTTATATATCTATATATTTATTCAATCTAGCTACAATGCTCCGCACTGTGGGTGTTTATATCTTTACATATTTATTCCATCTAGCTACAATGCTCTGCACTGTGTTTATATATTCATATATTTATTCCATCCAGCTACAATGCTCTGCACTGTGTGTCTGTGTGTGTGTATATATATATTTTATAGTAATATGTACATATGTATATTAGCTGCTCTTGCTTGCTTGTTTTTTTTTTCTTGCCTTCTGATTGTTGCTCTGAGTGTTGCTATCCCTGTGCTGTTGCAATCCTGGAATTTCCCCGTTGTGGGACTAATAAAGGCTTATCTTATCTTATCTTATCTTATAATGGAGCACACTTGCTGAACTCTGGCTCTACCGCCGTCCAGGACTCCGGCGATTTAGGGTGCCCGGGTTCCCCCAGTCCATTGGGTGCTTCACCCCCGTCGGCCTCCTCCAAGAAATCTGGACCCACCTCATCATCTGTGGGCAGCCCAGGTGGTGGCAACTCCTCTCCGGTGACCCTAGGATGGAGCTCGAAGGGGATAGGAGAGGAAGAACGGTTAGGGTCGCCGGCTGCGGCAGAGCCCGGCAAGGAAGGTCCAGGTGTGGCTGAGAGCCGCTCCTGACTCCCCTCCACAAAAGCCAGACAAGATCCCTCCACCATCAAAAAATGAACTACAGGAGAGATTACTTGCCTGTGCTTAAGCTCTACCATCATCCAGGACTCCGACGATGATGCCCCGGGTCCCATTGGCTGGAGGTCTGGTCCGGGGGATGACTCCACTGCGGCGGCCCCTGCAGCGGGCGTGATGGTGGTTGCAATTGTGATGCTCTCGGGCGCCGTCCTGCATGCCTCCGGTTCCTCTGGCATGGCGGCCGTGGACAACCCCTCCGCTGGCCCATGGGCTGGACCCTCCTGGCCCTCCAGCTCCTCCTCCCCCAAGTGACCTGGATCCGGGACCAATGGGTTTGTAGGGGCACATAGAACGGAATTGGTGAGACCGGGTACGAGAGTACTATATGACGCTGGGGCGGAGCACTCAGGGGACTGCACACCCCAAGTCTCCTTGCCAGGAGGCAGGCAAAATTGATCATTAATTGTGAAAATTAAATGAGAAGAAACTTGCCTGTTCTCCTGGCACTGGAGGTCCCCAGAGGTTTCTGAAGCATCCTCTCTCCTCTCCTGGCATTCCTCATCAGGTTGCAGCTCCTCCTCCCTCGGGGAAAGTTTCTTTAGCCTTTTGGCTATCTCCGGGCGGAGCCATGGCTTCACCTCCAAGATGAGGTCCAGCTCTGTCAGAACAGTCCACCTGTGTTCCTCCATTTCCTCCAGTGACAGAGCGGAGCATGGCTCGGAGCGGAGAGGCGGAGCTGTAGTAAGCGGAGTGGGATGTTTCTTGCGGCAGGGCTTCCTACCTCTTCTCCTCCTGGGTGATTCGGGGATGAAATAATCCGGAACGCAGAACACCGTGCCGGGCAGCGGGTCACCCACGCAGAGGGGCCCCGCATCCTCAGGAGAAAAGAGCGAAGTGGTCGGGAGGAGCTCGAGCACTGGGAGATCCTCAGCTGATTCCTCACATGGCGTGGTGAAGATGTCCCGGAGGATCTCCATTGCCTCCAGATGATCCCAGAGGCTGTCTCGCTCCATCACCCTCCTTGCGGTGTCCCGAGCCTGTCGAACAGCCAGGGAGGAACAGGGCTTCTGCGTCCATGAAAAAATCTCCTCCAAGAAGCACAACAAGCACAGCTCCCGCTCCAACTCCCTCTCCATCCAAACCACCATACTGACAATCGGGGAGGAAGAGAAAAAGGTGTATAGAGGAAAAAAGAAAAAAAAATACTTCTACTCCGCTGGGGTTTTCTGTCTGGTCGGAGCATTCTGTCACAAACCCCCGTGCGCCATTGTGCGGCGCACGAGGGAGGGGATGAAGAACCCAATTGCGGAAGTAGAAAGTGCCATTTCATTAAATATAACAACAAAGTAACAAGTCCAGTTGACCACAAAATACAGGGATGTGCAAATGATGAAAACAAGGCCACCAGACATACAGGGCACCTGCTGGATGCTCTACAGCCCGGTCAAAAAGAAGCCTAGTGCTGCAGCACAAAGGGAAAGGCGATTATGAGACTTACGGGGCTGGAGCGATCCTGGGGCGATCTGTGCAGTCTGGAGGATGGAGAGAGAAGCTGGGCCAGCCGTAACACCAAGGGGTTAACCAAACTTAAAGTACTGGGCTGAATACAAAGAAGGTAATGATAACTCATATGTGGAGAGCTAGCTGCTGCATATGGAGGTGAATGCTGCGACAATCTCTTTCCACAATAGCAGCGAACAAATACTCCTGAAGCTAACGAGGAAAGAGATTGCCGGTGCAAGAAAGCATGGGCTGAACTTGATTGGAACCTGGTGTGTGAGAGAGCGTGTATGAGCGTGTGAATGGGAATGAATGGAGCATGTGCATGTGTGTGTGTGTGTGTGTGTGTGTGTGTGTGTGTGTGTGTGTGTGTGTGTGTGTGTGTGTGTGTGTGTGTGTGTGTGTGTGTGTGTGAACACCCATGACAGTACAGCTGATGGCACTTGACAGGAGGAGGGGGCGTGCCCAAGCTGTCAGGGAGCAGAGGTCCAATAGCTCCCTGAAGGGCCAGATGGAAAATAGGGCAAAACATAACAATAAGTAGAACTGGGTTTGGGAGCCAAACCCAGATTCATGACACAAATGATCACGTGTGCTTACATCTTTCCCCCATGGAAGCATTTCAGAAAACCATCAAATTTATCTGTTTTTTCTATAAGTGACATGGGCACTTTCCAATATTTTTTAAATTGAGAATAAACAAATATGATGGAAAATTTATGTAAATAAATTATCCAGCAAGAAAAGCCTCAATGTTTTTATGTAATCCCATCACTCATGCAAGTATTTTTGATGAAATAATTAAGGATTAAAACTTAACACAGATATTAGGAATTTTCACAGTGTACACATGGAGACCATTTGTGAATCTCCCAATATAATCCTTTATACAGCTTAATTTAAAGCTATAAGACTATGACTTACTATTTCCTATTAGAACTATCTGGCACAAATAAGATTAACAGCAGGACTTTGGAACACCTTATCAATACATTGTGCTGCAGTCTAATAATGGAGAGTTTAAAAGCAAAGCTTAACATGTAAAAGAGAGGTTTTATTTATTGAAAATAATGACACTGTAACACACAAACTGAAGCATGTCAGGTCAATCAATGTCTTCTAACTACCCGACTTGTTTCCCCTGACTCTGTGTGTTCTTTCATTTCATCTAATTTACTTCATTTTCAGTTCATCTATTTTCATCAGTATTTTGCTAGCAGTTGCTCATTTAATTCCATGGGATCTAGAATTAAGTTTTAAGCAGGTATTCATGTTATTACATTCCACTGAAAGATCAACATGATCCTTTGGGCCTCAGAGATTTTCCACCTGACTTAACCCACATCTCAATACCATCACCATAATGCTACAGTTACAGAACCATCAATACTACACAAAAAACTCAACATAACAAGGCGGCATTGGAGTATCCCTCAACCACACCTGCACAATGGACACCATGCAAACATCAATATTTGCATTATAAAAAGACAAAACCATCTTCTTTGGCTGCTTTCTTCAGGAGTGTCCACAGCGGATCATCTGCCTACATCTCACCCTATCTCTTGCATCTTCTTCTGTAATATAAACCCTCTCTATTTCCATCTTCACCACATCCATGAATCTTCGCTTTGTTTCTTCCTTTTCCTCCTGCCTGGTAACTCCATCTTCAGTATCCTTTGTTCAATATAGCCACTATCCCTCCTCTGCACATGTCCAAACCATCTCACTTGCCTCTCTTTCTTTGTCTCCAAGCAGCGCAACCTGAGCTGTCTCTCTTAGTCGCTCCCAATGAGAATCTTAGACCACCCATGGCAGTAGGTGTCAGCCAATCAGGTACAGCCTTTGCATTATTGTTACAGCCCTACTAGGCCAAGGCCAACTCTGAACTTCTGACTGGTGCTACTCTGCGTGTAGGTGCAGGCACCCAGTTCCTTGTTCATCTGGTTGTGGTGCTTTTACAAGTCCCATATAGCTGTACTGAGTGGACTGAGTGTAGGGGGGTGTAAGGTAACAGGGATAACCCTGCTCCTCAAAGGAGGGGGACTTGGTACAACTTACTGCATATTCACCTAGCACCTTAGCTTGATGAAGAGTGACTGGGAACTAAAGTTGTGCATGATGATGGGGGACTTATATCGAACAAAAGAATGGGAATCCAACCCTTATCATCACACACACTGCCTGATGGATGGAGTTAAATGTTTGCTTCAGCGATGTGGATGCGTGGGTCATTTTTCCATGCAGTTGTACCTACTGTAATTTCCGTCTTTGGGAGAACAGGGTTACTCCATCTGACCTTACTGTGCATTTTCTTTCACACTATAGAAAATAATTGTGGCTAAGTGTATGCAGTTGTAATCAAAATTATACCCCTCGCCACCAGCTTCTGGCAGCATTCAGCAGGAATTTTAGTTCATTTCTCATGGGCAAAAGCCTCCAGTTCACTGTTATTCTTGGATTTGCAAGCTGCAACCACCTTTTTCAAATCCCACCAGAGATTTTCAATGGGGTTCAAGTTAGGTAACTGTGATGACAACTCTAGTATCTTCCAGGACTTCTGAAACTAAGCCTTGGTGGACTTTAAGGTATTCTTGGGATCATTGTCCTGTTGTAAGGGCCAATGATGGTCAAGTCTCAGCTTCCTCACAGATGAAATTACATTTTCTCCCAGAATTTCCTGATGCTTAATTGAATCCATTTTGCCCTCCACACACTGCAGGTTTCCAGTGCCAGAGGAAGTGAAGCAGCCCCAGAGCATCACTGAGCCACCGCCATGCTTCACTGTAAACAGGGTGCTCTTTTCAGTGTATGCTTCATTCTTCTTCCTCCATACATACCGCTGATCCAAAGCCCTGGTTCCTTATCCCAAAAACCTTTGGCTTATTTATATAGTTTTGAAAAAATTGGAGGTGAGTTTTCTTCTGCTTTTGGGTCAGTAGTGGTGTACTGTATGTCTTGCAGTTTGCGCAAAACTGAAACTTCAGTGCCTGCTGCCACCAAGTCTTGCTGCAGGTCTTTTGCAGTCAGTCAAGGGCTTCTGACCACATCCCTCTTCAGGACTCTGGTGGCAGCTGTTGATAGTTTCCTCTTTCTGCCACGTCCAGGTCGTGTAGCCACTGTTCCTTTAACTTTAAACTTGTGAACTATGCTTTCAACTGTATCTCAAGGAACATTCACAATTTTCTGCAATTGTGGGGGTTTCCCCTACAGTTGAAAATGCTATGAGATGATTGTTGTTGTGAAATGGCTTTACATAAATAAAGTTGAATTGAACTGAATTCAGTGCCTTTGCTATATTTTTGTGTCCTTTTCCTTGTTTGTGCAAGGCAACAATCTCTTCTCTTTTTGGACAATTCTCTTGACTTGTTAAATTTGAATACAGTCTTTGTAATATTTGTTCCATTTAAATATTTAAACTGTTCCTGTGTAATTTGTTTATTGCATTTTGCCAGTAAACCTAAAATGCAGTGGGGGGGGGGATAAATAATTTTAAAAGCAAATGTAGATTACAATTTTTTTGAAAAATTCTCAGAAACTATCATGAATATAATCTGTCCAATTCTTGCATGTACAAACAAATATCAATCGTCAGTTTTTCAAGTTCAGTAAAATGGTTCTTAAAACAAATATTTATTTTCTCAAGAAAATTTCACCCTGTGTGGGACTGTTAGGGTCATTTACCTTTACACAGTTTCACTGGTACTAACTGCTGAAGAAATAACCCCTCCTCATCTTGAGTCTTGTAATAGTTTCTTGGTTTTGGGGGTATCGCGCTGTCCCAATTTTAGCTCTGACAAATTTTTTGGCTAATACAAACTGCACAAGAGAACAAAAGTGTTACGACCCGAGCGCTGGGTTCTGATCGCGCTCGGGCTGAGTTCAACTCGCTGCCGGCCTTGACAGCTGTGGGCTGTATTCTGGTCTCACCGGGCTCTTATTGTGAAGGTGCTCGGTGGGGCTTCAGCCTGTCAAGGCTGGTCAGCTGTGTGTCATTACTGCTCGTTAGTGTTCGCCTACAAAAAGCGAGCACTAGCGACAGTAATGTCGCAGGAGTATTGTCAACATCTTGTCCGTTATGGTCTACACCTCGTCAAGCTTTGTCAGAGCATCGTTAGACCTACATGTCAGGTTCGTGATTTGCCATGTCACAGTTTAGCTCGTAGTGGCTGGGGTCAGCCCTGCGAGCCCATGTATTGATTTGTGTGTTTTTGCCGAGAGCGGCTCACAGTCTTGTCCTGTCTCGTCTTGTGTTAATAAACCATCATCGCAAAACTCACTGGTGGACTTCTGGCGTCTTATGGTGATCCGCGAGGATCACCGCATGACAGTATACTCCTGCCAGGACGTCTGAACGGAGACACCACACCGAGACGCCTTTCACCGTGAGTTTTTGCTGTAATTGGACAATTGTTCTTCCCTGTCTGGGTGTCAACTGCTTGGGAAAATGCCGTCATTCAGGAGCCGCGGTCGGCGTCTGAACCGCAAGCTAGCGGACGCTCTGGAGTATGTAGACAGAGCGCTCCTCGCCGCAACTTTTGACAACCCCGATGACATGCGCTGGCATCTGGACGTTGCTGAGGATCTCCTGGACAACCTTCCTCTCCTCTACGACGATCACCCGGAGGTGGTGACGAGGAGAGATGAACTCGCTGCGCAGCGTGAGATACTCCGTGGGCTGGAGGAGGAAAGAAGCAGGAAGCAGAGGAGGAGGCATCCTCGCTCCCCGCATTGGAGTCCCGTTCCTGTCCCGGAACCGGTCCAGGAGTTCACGCTGTCTGGGGGCCGACGACGACGTCGGCGCAACAGCCCAAGTATTCCTCAGCAGAATCCCCGGCTGGACCCGCTGCCGGCGAAGCCTGTCAGCGAACCTCTGAGAGCGGCTCCACCTCGTCCATCCAGGGGGCCCTCTGTCGCCATCCAGCGGGGAGAAGGAGGAACAACGTCCCCTGCAGCAGGAACCATCTCTTCCCTGGGAGAAAGGCAAGTGCATGATAACTCGTTACATAAGATAAGATAAGATAAGCCTTTATTAGTCCCACAATGGGGAAATTCCAGGATTGCAACAGCATAGGGATAGCAACACTCAGAGCAACAATCAGAAGGCAAGAAAAAACAACATCTAGTAAACATATGTCCATATTACTATAAATGTATATATATAGACACACAGTGCAGAGCATTATGGCTGGTGAATGTGCAGCAGAAAGTCTAAGCTCTCTCTCCGCGGATGCAGCGGGCCAGCTGGAAGTCTTTGGGCATGATGGTGACCCCCTTAGCGAAGAAGAGACCACCAGGTGGGTCTCGCTGGTCTCCTGCAGAGCCATGACGGCGAAACTCAGGAAACGCAGGACGGTCTTGAAGTCCTGAGCGATCTCCCTCACCAGGCGCTGGACGGGCAGCTTACGGATGAGCAGCTCCGTGGATTTCTGGTAGCGACGGATCTCTCTCAGAGCCACGGACCTGTGACGGCGAGGCCTCTTCACTCTGCCGGTGGCCGGAGCGCCTCTCCGAGCAGCCCTGGTGGCTAGCTGTCTCCTGGGGGGGGGGCTTCTTCCTCCAGTAGATTTTACGGGCGGTCTGCTTGGTTCTTGCCATCGCTCTTTATTATTCTGTCTTATATTTCTTTCACGCCGCCTAAACATCTTGATTATAATCTGCCTTGTCTGACTCCTGGGGGCGGAGTTCGGGGTTCGCAGCCCCCCGAGCTCCTTCCACCTGCTGTAGCGAAAATGACTAAACCTGCTGCCTCTGTGTCCACCCCGGTTGAGCGGTCCGCAACACCAGGCCAACGTCGTCGGATGAAGAGGGGTCCTGCAGTGCTGGAAAGCCTGGATCTTGCCCTGCAGCCACATCGTGGACGGAGGAGGAGAGCGGTCTGCGGCCTGGAGCCTGAGCCAACGAAGAAGCGTCCCCGGGTCTCCTCGCCAGAGCGGTGTGAGCCAGTGGGTCGACGGTCCCCTGCCCCCATGCCATACGGGTCATTGGCGTGGAAATCAGCGTGGGAGGAACCTCAGGCTGCAAATGACATCCTGCCAGCTGCAGAGCCCGACGCAGCTGAGTTTGAGCCTGCTGATGAGAGTCGCCGCCCTGAACCTGGATCGTCGGAGTCCTGGGTGGCAACAGAACCCGAGTGCAGGCAAGTGCTCCCTCTTGTGTCTCTGTCCCCTGTGTTGGAGCATTTTTACCTGCCTCTCGGGGAGGCGAGTGAGGAGCAGCCGCCTGCTGCACCCGAGCTTGTCTCGCTGGGTTCTGTTGCTACCGGTGATTCTGATCCCAGTTTCCTTGTTTCTGAGCCTTGTTGCAGTGTCGCCGGCATGGAACGAGTCAGAGTCACTGGGTTGGAGGTCCCAGGTTCGGGGGTGGAGATCGTCAGCGGAGTTGCACCGACCCAATCGGGGTCCGTCATGGAGGCTGCTGTGGCCCAATCGGGGTCCGACGTGGGTGCATCAGAGGCCCAATCGGGGTCCACTGCGGGGGCGGTTCTGGCCCAATTGGGGTCCAACATGGGTGCACCGGAGGCCCAATCGGGGTCCGCCGCGGGTGCGTCGGAGGCCCATTCGGGGTCCACCGTGGGTGCGGATCTGGCCCAATCGGGGTCCAACATGGGTGCACTGGAGGCTCGATCGGGGTCCACCGCGGGTGCGGTTCTGGCCCAATCGGGGCCCGACGTGGGTGCAGCTGGGACCCAATCGGGGTCCAGCGGAGGTGCAGCGCCAGCATGGTCCGTGGACGGGGGAGGAACTGCAGACCTTTCAGCGCCGAATGGATTACAGGCTCATCCTGGTCACCTGTCCCCTCTGAGTCACCGCCCCTGTGCATCATCGCGGGGGGTCGTGGGGGCTCCTGTTCGCTTGCCCCGGATCTCCCGAGTTTTGTCCTCGTCAGGGAGGCCGCTGTGGGTTGTTTTTCCCCAGGACTGGTGGCTGAGGGACACGGGTCGGCCGCCAGAGGAACTGTTTCGCCGGTTCGGCACTGTGGGTCGGCCACCCGATGTGTTGTGTGTGTCTTCGGGCGACCTGGTTCGACCACCGGAGGAGCGGACGTGCTGGGCGTTGGACTCTGGTGAGCCGCCTGGTCATGTTCCGCCTCTTGTGACCACCTGCTGGCTGTTGGACGCGGGGAGACCACCTGAACTGTTCCTGTGTCGCTTGGTCTCCACCGGTCAGCATAAACTGCCGGTGGGGTAGTGGTTTTTCTGGTTGATTCGTCACGGTGATTGTTCTGTCTTTTTTTTTTTTTTCTTGTCCTTGCTGTTCTGTGTATTTTGTGTTTTGGTTATGTCTGGCAGTTGCCCTAGCATGTGTTATGTTCCACTGTGGCCTTGTTTTTCTCTGTATTTTGTCTGATTTCTGAATATTTGGTATCTTGTCTTAGTCTCGTGTTTAGTATTTCTGATCCGGTAGTTCTGGGTTTATTTTTTTTTGTTTTTCCCCATGTGCATTTTCTTGATTTTATCTGAGTAGTTTTTCTGGTCATTGTCCTGTATGTCGTTTTTTTCTCGTCTCTGTTTTGTCTTTGGGTTTGGTCTCTCTCCCTCCGCCCCTACCCCTGGCCACCCACCCTGGGGGGTGGGGGGGCAAGGTGGTCTTTGGGGCGTTCTGAGCCCGCCCGTGGAGGGAGGGTACTGTTACGACCCGAGCGCTGGGTTCTGATTGCGCTCGGGCTGAGTTCAACTCGCTGCCGGCCTTGACAGCTGTGGGCTGTATTCTGGTCTCAGCGGGCTCTTATTGTGAAGGTACTCGGTGGGGCTTCCGCCTGTCAAGGCTGGTCAGCTGTGTGTCATTACTACTCGTTAGTGTTCGCCTTCAAAAAGCGAGCACTAGCGACAGTAATGTCGCAGGAGTATTGTCAACATCTTGTCCGTTATGGTCTACACCTCGTCAAGCTTTGTCAGAGCATCGTTAGACCTTAATGTCAGGTTCGTGATTTGCCATGTCACAGTTTAGCTCGTAGTGGCTGGGGTCAGCCCTGCGAGCCCATGTATTGATTTGTGTGTTTTTGCCGAGAGCGGCTCACAGTCTTGTCCTGTCTCGTCTTGTGTTAATAAACCATCACCGCAAAACTCACTGGTGGACTTCTGGCGTCTTATGGTGATCCGCGAGGATCACCGCATGACAAAAAGATAATAAAACACATCATAATAAAGTCAGTCAATATTCTTGTCTTCAATATTTAAATCAGTTCATCTCAATAAGGCAGAACAGAACATGTAAACAAGACGGAACGACTGTGATTCAATGCAAATATATTTAAAAAACTCCACACTGTTGAAGGGAGGTCAAACATTGAAGTCCAGTTCACTTTTTTCAAACACAGTAAACCCAGTTGCATTTCAGATTGCACAATCTGATAAGCAAGAGAGATTCTGTCTCTCGGCCAGCCTAGGATTGCATAAGTGAATCCCAGGTAGAGCTGGAGATCATGGCTGGAGACAACAAACTCTGGGCATCTCTACTTGGACTGCTATCCCTGTGGCCCAGACCAACATACGCTGCAGAAGCTAGATGGATGGGAGGAATATGGAGCTTCTGTCTTCAACATTTGTACTATTTCTGTGCTTACTCTTTTTGTACATTTGTGAGTCTGTTTCTTCCAAATTTGCAACATTTTCATCATAATTTTTGAGGTTTTACACAAATTTGTAAGTTTGTTTATCAGTCCCTCCAGGATTTCGCGGGATGTTTTTATGATTGTTGCGCGCCAAAAAGCCTGAATTCGCGGGAGCTTTTTAAAACATTGTGATAAAAGTCCCAATGTTTTTACAGTGTTTTCTGCACTAAAAGTTGTAGGAAGAATTCCAAATTTTAAAGCTGATGCTTTTTTCCAGTTTACTGCAGTGATATTCTATACAACAATACAAGAAAAGCACAGGATTGTCAAAAAATTCCTATTATAGTGGTTTGTAAACTAAGCAGAAACTTCTGCTATACAGAAAAACTCTTGTGCAACAGTAAATATAAACATAAACACAATTGTGGCTCACATATTCTGACTGCATATGTATAAGCACAGGAGTGAGATGCTTAGGACTGCATGTGTTTTGTGACCTCACGTCTTTGAAGGAACAATACGTCTGGACCTCCTGAGGATAACAGCAGGAGGTGGAGGTGCCGTGATGAGGACTCTGAGAGGACTTCCTGACCTCCTGAGGTCAGACGGACGACGAAGGGACTCGGGGGGAGAATTATTGTCAGTGGGGGGTTTGGCGACAATGTGATTCTGTTCTTGGATGTCCCAGGTATAAAAGTGGGGCTTTGGGGGAGTTCGCTCTCTTTTTCTGTTTGGAGAATGCTGGAGATGTGAGATCTTCAATAAATCTGAATTGAGAAATAAATTCAGCCTCCTTATTTCACGCTCTCCACATTGGTGACCTAAGACGTGCGATGTCCAGAAGCAATTCCCCCGAACCAGACTCGTCAGGGACCGCCCGAGCAAGCGCGGTCTCGATCAAGCTCCCATAGTTCTGGCAGGACAACCCGGACTCGTGGTTCCTCCTGGCCGAAGCCCAGTTCGCACTCGGGGGAATAACAGCGGATGACACCAAATTCTACCACGTCATAGCCAAGCTCGACAACCGCACAGCCCGATACGTGCGGGGCCTGGTGCAGCAACCACCCGCTGGCGACAAATACAGCGGGCTGAAAGCTGCCCTCATCCAGTGTTTCACGCCCTCAGCCGAGGCGAGGGCTAGGAGGCTCCTAGCCCTACACGACTTGGGAGGACGCAGGCCTGTCGACCTGATGGAAGACATGCTCCAGCTGAGAGGCACAGACAACGATGATTTCCTCTTCACACACATCTTCCAGAGAACCCTTCCATCGCAGACGAGGGCGACCCTGGCAGGCACGCATTTCGTGACCCAGTGGGACTTCCGAGCGCTGGCCCGAGAAGCGCAGCGGATCCTCGACTCCTGCGAGGAGCAGGCAGCCACCGCAACAGCGGCAGACCTCGGCGCGGCGGCCGGGAGCAGCGGTGGGCCAGAGGCGGCGGAATCGGTCCCACCCACAATGGCAGCAGCGAGGTCCCGACGCAGCGGAGGAGACGGCCTCTGCTTTTACCATCGGCGTTTCGCAGAGAGGGCGCGCAAATGTGTACCGCCGTGCCAGTTCAAAAGCTCGGGAAACACCAGGACCGGGAGTCATTAGCAGCATCGGCCCTCGGCGAGCGAAACAAGCTGCTCTACCTCACGGATGCGCGCTCTGGGCGGCACTTCCTCGTGGACACGGGCGCCCAAGTGAGTTTCATCACCCCAACCTACGCTGACCGGCTGGCAGGTCCCCGTGGCGATGGGGCGACGGCGGCGAACGGCTCGGGCATTAAGACCTTCGGCAAAAGGACTCTGCTTCTGTCCTTGCACGGCCGCACTTATGAATGGACTTTTATTATAGCGGCGGTGAGTTTCAACATGTTAGGCACTGATTTTCTGTGTTCACAGGGGTTGTTAGTTGATCTTGCCAATAGGCGCCTGGTTAATGCACTCTCTTTTTATTCCGTTCCTTGTGCAGCTCGAGTGTCCCCGCCACCAGCGCAGACCAACGTCGCCAAAGCAGGCGGTAAGTTTCACACACTCCTCACCCAGTTTCCAGCACTCACAGTTCCCACCTTTTCGGCAACAGTTGCGAAACACGGGGTGGAGCACTTTATCACCACATCTGGCCCCCCCGTCTTCACGAAAGCTTGGCGCTTGGATGCAGCTAAACTGTCCATAGCGCGCGAGGAGTTCGCCAACCTGGAAAGGCTGGGCATCATCCGCCGTTCAAACAGCCCATGGGCCTCCCCACTGCATATGGTCCCTAAAGCTGACGACTCGTGGAGACCTTGTGGTGATTTCCGCAGGTTAAACAATGCCACAGCGCACCACCGCTACCCAATCCCACACATTCAGGATTTTTCGGTGCATCTGACAGGGGCACGCATTTTTTCTAAAATAGACTTGGTCCGCGGGTATCATCAAGTCCCAGTGCGCGCCGAGGATATTCCCAAAACAGCGGTGATAACCCCGTTCGGACTTTTTGAGTTTTTACGCATGCCGTTTGGCCTCAAAGGCGCCGCGCAAACCTTCCAACGCATGATGGATGCCATGTTACGCGATCTCCCTTTTGTGTTCGTCTACCTGGACGACATTTTGGTCACCAGCACATCCGAAGAGGAACACGAAAAGCACCTCACAGCAGTTTTTCGGAGGTTGGGAGAGCACGGGTTAATAATCAATCCAGTTAAGTGCCAGTTCGGGGTGGCACAGATCGATTTTTTGGGGCACCGCGTCTCCCCAGAAGGGGCGGTTCAGCTACCGGACAAAGCGCGCGCAGTGGCAGATTTTGCCCGGCCTCAAACGGTCAAAGCATTACAGGAGTTTTAAGGAATGGTGAATTTTTATAACCGTTTCCTTCCCCACGCAACGCAGCTCATGCAGCCACTATATGCCGCGCTTAAAAAGCAAAAACCCTCCAATGCAATCGAATGGTCCCCAGAGCGGGAGCGCGCATTCGCGGAGGTAAAAAAAGCCCTGGCAGACGCTGCGTTGTTGGCTCCCCCAGACCCAACGGCCCGCATAGCGCTCACCACTGACGCGTCAGATTTGGCCATAGGGGCGGTTGTGGAACAGCACGTTGCCGGGGTTTGGCAGCCGCTGGCCTTTTTCAGCAGATCCTTGCGCGAAGCAGAGCAAAAATACAGCGCATTTGACAGGGAGCTGTTAGCGCTCCACTTAGCCATTCGCCACTTCCAATTCTGGCTAGAAGGTCGGCGTTTCACCGCGTTTGTCGACCACAAGCCACTTACTTTTGTGATGGCCAAAATTTCGGAGCCTTGGTCGGGCCGGCAGCAGAGGCAGCTAGCCGCAATTTCGGAATTTACTACTGATATTCAACACGTAGCGGGTAAACTCAACGTAGTAGCAGACTGCCTCTCTCGTGCGGTAACAGCACCAGTCCGCGCAGAGGTAGACTATACTACCGCAGCCGCAGAGCAGAATAACAGCGCGGAAGCGCACGTGGCCCCAGTTCACATGGGGATAGATTATGCGGCCATGGCAGCGGATCAGGGTAGAGATGCGGACGTGCGCGCGCTCCAGTCTGGACCAACAGGGTTAAGGCTGGAGAGCAGGAGCTTACAAAATGGTATGCCCCCCCCTAATCTGCGATGTCTCTACGGGGCGACCGCGCCCGGTGGTGCCGGCTGCTTGGCGCCGCCGTGTTTTTGACTCGGTTCACTCCCTGGCACACCCGGGGGTGCGCGCGTCTGTGAAAATGGTAGCAGAAAAGTTTGTTTGGCCGAGCCTGCGCAAGCACGTGAAAGAGTGGGTAAGAGCCTGTGTGGCTTGCCAGCGGGCCAAAATTCACAAGCACACAAAAGCCCCTTTAGAGCCGTTTCACATCCCGGCCAAGAGATTTGATCATGTACATGTCGACCTCGTGCGCCCCCTACCGTCATCGCAGGGGTTCACACATCTTTTGACAATGGTGGACCGAACCACGCGTTGGCCGGAAGTGGTCCCACTGGCATCGACCACGGCTGCAGAAGTGGCCCGCGCATTTTTGACGGCTTGGATAGCGCGTTTCGGGGTTCCGTCGGATATTACGTCCGACAGGGGGCCTCAATTTGTGTCTGAGCTTTGGTCAGTGATGGTCAACAGCTTGGGGGCGACAATTCACCGCACTACCGCTTACCACCCCCAGGCTAATGGTTTATGCGAGCGTTTTCATAGATCATTGAAGGCAGCCCTCAGAGCGTCGCTTACGCACGCAAATTGGGTAAACAGGCTACCATGGGTTTTATTGGGGTTGTGTTCTGCGCCCAAAGAGGACTTAAAGGTCTCCCCAGTGGAGTTGGTTTTTGCGCAGCCTCTCCGGCTGCCAGGCGAGTTTCTACCAGAGCATCCGGCGCTGGGGCGTCCCCCGGCTCAGTGGTCACTGATCGGCACGGGAGCAGACATGCTTCCGGGCCCCGTTCATCACACTTTTCCGCGTGCTTTTGTTCCCAAAGCTTTAAAAAATGCCGAATTTGTTTTTGTCAGGCACGAGGCTATGCGCCCAGCCCTGCGCCCACCCTACGATGGCCCATATAGGGTGCTGGAAACAGGTGATAAGCATTTTGTGCTAGATTTGGGGGACAGAAGGGAAACAATTAATATAGACAGACTAAAGCCTGCTTTTGTGATGAATGACGAGTCTGTACGGGTGGCGAGGGCTCCTCGACGTGGCAGACCCCCCAGGAAGCATGTTCTGGAGCCCCCGCAGGGATCAGATAACGATTCTTATCCTCACTTAGCAGATTCACTGCAAAACGGCGCTGCAGGGGCTGCGAAGCCCGCTTACAGCAAGTTTGGAAGACGTTTGAAGCCCAGACGGCGTACGGACTAATGTGTGGTTTTATCATGTTGTGTGGACTATGCTGTATTGTTTCATTCTTCGACGTTTGGGGGGGGGGGGTTATGTGGCTCACATATTCTGACTGCATATGTATAAGCACAGGAGTGAGATGCTTAGGACTGCATGTGTTTTGTGACCTCACGTCTTTGAAGGAACAATACGTCTGGACCTCCTGAGGATAACAGCAGGAGGTGGAGGTGCCGTGATGAGGTCTCTGAGAGGACTTCCTGACCTTCTGGGGTCAGACAGACGACGAAGGGACTCGGGGGGAGAATTATTGTCAATGGGGGGTTTGGCGACAATGTGATTCTGTTCTTGGATGTCCCAGGTATAAAAGTGGGGGTTTGGGGGAGTTTGCTCTCTTTTTCTGTTTGGAGAATGCTGGAGATGTGAGATCTTCAATAAATCTGAATTGAGAAATAAATTCAGCCTCCTTATTTCACGCTCTCCACAACAATATCCATTACAACAGCTAAATTGCATTGAATGCATGTTAAAGTGTAGACATTTGGAAATGATTGGCAGCACCTTCATTTGAAAACTCCCTACGGTCCCCAATCACTCGGTACCGAGCAGAGAGGAAAAATATTTTTTTTCTGTTGCACTGTATTGGCTATTGGAGTCTGTGTTTTTCCTAAAAAAAAAAAAAATACATAGAATATTCTCTCTCTTTCCATGTCTACCTGTCTGTCTGCTGCAAGTTGGGCTTCACACACACACATCTTTCATTTACAGCGAGACGGGGTGGGGGTGGGGGGGATGGATGGGTGGGTGCATTTGTCCGTCCACAGTCCACAGCAGAGATTCATAGTTTTAAAGCTCATTGACCAGATGTAGTAATGATTTTACCTCTAAAGATGTATAAATGTTCGAACACTGGCTGTAGTGTAGTGCACTCTCCTCACACGCTCTCCCGTGACGGGGTGCTTTTGGAGCAGACGCATGTTTTTCAACACAAACCCAGCGCTTCACACATGCGGTCAGGACGGAGATGTGGCGAGGCGTCCATGGGAAGGCTGGGGGAGACAGAGGAAGGGACAGTGTTGAAAATCTCGTGGGTGGGTGTTTTTTCTTAAATCACACACTCTTTTTGCTGATGTGTTCCGTTACTCACTGTAAACATGGAAGTGAACACGGTGCAATGATGCATTTGATTGGTTAGACTGAGCGTTTCAGTGCCAGAGACAAATTTGATTGGTGAAACTGAAGGAAGTTGATGAGGATTGGCCAAAACTGAGGGAAAGTTGCGGTGATTGGACA
The DNA here is from genome assembly GCA_020510985.1 of Pholidichthys leucotaenia. NCBI lineage: Eukaryota > Metazoa > Chordata > Actinopteri > Cichliformes > Pholidichthyidae > Pholidichthys > Pholidichthys leucotaenia. The sequence continues at coordinate 281,965,976 of CM035836.1, read as the reverse complement.
AAGTTGCAAGGTTGCGCTGACTGGCTGATTTCTCGTGATTTGGTGTGATCGCAACATCACAAAATCCTGGAGGGACTGGTTTATGTTACATTTGCAAATTTTCAAATCTGTGACTTTTTACTGCAAAATTGGCAAATTTTTGTTATTAGTATATTTGTCAACGTTTGTGATGTTTTGGTTGTATATATGTTGCTTTTTTCAGAAACAATAGCTGTGGAGGAATGAGCTGCAAGTGGCCCCGGAGACACTGGTTGCAGAGCCCTGTCCTCAGAAATCAGCTCCAGGGAAGACTTACATGTGTGTTTATATACTTGCATATTTATTCCACCTAGCTGCAATGCTCCGTACTGTGGGTGTTTATATATTTACATATTTATTCCATCTAGCTACAATGCTCTGCACTGTGTGTTCATATATTCATATATTTATTCCATCCAGCTACAATGCTCTGCACTGTGTGTCTGTGTGTGTGTGTATATATATATATTTTATAGTAATACGTACATATGTATATTAGCTGCTCTTGCTTGCTTGTTTTTTTCTTGCCTTCTGATTGTTGCTCTGAGTGTTGCTATCCCTGTGCTGTTGCAATCCTGGAATTTCCCCGTTGTGGGACTAATAAAGGCTTATCTTACATTGGCTTCTTAGCTGTTTCACAAGGGTCTGACCTCCCTTCTTCTCTCTCTCATTAAAGTGATATATTATTTTCTCTGATAGACGTCCACCTGTCTGATGGAACTCACAGTAAGGTCCAATTATTCATGATGAAGTATCTGTATTCATGGCAAATTACTTGTTGATGTGATCCTGCAGAAGTGTGACAAAGATTTCCAACAACTTACCTGACTCTGATTCCATTTTATTTATTTAGTTATTTTAGTGCTGGTTTGTCAAGACTTCTGCAGTCTTGACATCTATTATTTATTTCCAACTCTATCATACTCCTTTTGGAGTATCTTTTAAGTCACATTGTCTGTTGGATTTTTATTGCAAAGCTTGCATGGGATAAGCTATCACTTTTAATGACTAGTGCTGGTTTGTGATGTTATAATTTTCAATTGTGCTATTATGGTTTTTTAGATATTAAAGATTATTTTATAGGGGTTATTCTGAGGTCCCCCCCCCCACTTGCTCCAAATTGGCCCAAAATTTGGTCTCATTTGTGAGTTCTTCATTAGTGGTGGTTTGTGCTTTTAGAATTTTCACTTGTGCCATCATGGGTTTTTTTTAGTTATTCCAAGTTTTACAAGGACACTGTAGGTATTTTTTGTAGGCATTTTTATGGAGTTTTGCATGGGGTGAGGGGCCAACTTCATACAGGTCATGTAACTTTACCTTGCTGTCATTGTTACTATTGTTATTTTAAAACTTTAATTAAAATTATTCTATGCTTGGTTAAGGTTTTATTTATCATAACATGCAGTGGGCCTGGTTTTATACGTTTTTGTTTATTTGTTTTTCTTGCTGCTCCAACACATCCCACTGGGAGGAGTCCCCTGGGAAGACCTGGGACATACTAGAGAGACAATGTCTAGGAACACCTTGGTATCCTCGCTGAAGAGCTGGAGCAGATGGCTACGGAGAGGGAAGTCTGGACTTCTCTGCTTAAACATCTGTCCTCACAACCTGTACCCCTTGATAAGCAGATGGATGAATGGATGGACTGCTGTGATTAAATTTATGATCATTTGAAAGTATTCTTGTCCAGGAGCATTCATTGGCACTTTAACAGAAAATTTTTGAAATCATAAAAACTGACATGTTATGGGTTGATCATTTCGAAGGTTGTGGTCAGTGTGTGAAGGTTCTAATATAGCTTGGGGACTAGGTAGACAAAATCTCTTAAAATTGTGGTGTTCTACTGGTGGAATGTTTCACATTGGCTGGAATGCTAAGAGGTTAGTGTTTAGCAGTATTTAGACTGTATTCCTCTCTGTTCTGTGGCTCTGATACTCTGGTTGAAACACGTTGCAGTTGCGTTGCGTGGGCAGTTGCGTGGGCAGCACGGTGGTGCAGTGGTTAGCACTGTTGCCTTACAGCTAGAAGGTTCCTGGTTCAAATCCCCAGGTTGGCAGGGGTTGGAACCTTTCTGTGTGGAGTTTGCATGTTCTCCCTGTGCTGCGTGGGTTTACTCTGGGGGCTCCGGTTTCCTCCCACAATCCAAAGACATGCATGTTAGGTTAATTGGCTGTTCTAAATTGTCCCTAGATATCTGTTTCCTATAGGCCCTTAGAATAGAGGGTTAGTATTAGTGAAAGCGCTTTGAGTGGTCTTTGTGACTAGAAAAGCGCTATATAAGTGCAGGTTAGTTAGTAGTTAGTTAGTTAGTTAGTTGCCCAAGTCGATCCCACAAGTGTTCAATGGGGGATAAATCCAGACAATAGGAAGGCTAAGGAAGGACATCACAGCTCTGTTGCCGCAGGTACTCCCTGGTGACTTGGGCAAGATGAGGACGAGCATTGTCCTGTTGGAACATAGCCACGCCGTGGCATTGTGGAAATTTCACAACATAGTGCTATGCATTTTTGTTCATCTTTATGTATATAGGAAAGATTACCACTCCTTACTATCACCCATTTTTGACTTTTGAGTACCCAAAACAAACAATGAGCTCAAAAGGACTATAGAGCCAGAGCTCAAAGGCAGTGAGTCGTAGTAGTGAGAACAGCCACTGAGAATGAGTTCTAGACATACGTATTTTGCGTCACATAAACACTATTACTCAAGCCCAGACAGGATGGATCTACAAATATTTATACAAAAATTGTGTTCCATTTTCATTTGCACTGAGTATACAAAAGTAGATTTTCTTATACCAAATGGGAAAGTGGGGTTGGTTGTCATAAACTGCCCCTCCGGGGCAGATAGGAAAGACCCAGGCGCCGAACTGCAGTTTGTGGCATTTATTAACAGCAACACAAAATTCATGAAGTGCACAAAAATAAACTTACAACAAGCTGACAGCGGAATAGGCACAGGAATACACGTCAGGACAGAAAGAGTATCCTGACGGGAGTAGGTTGATGCGGGATGAGACTCTGACAAGGAGTGAATGTAAAAACCAGTCTTAAATAAGGCAGGAGATCAATCATAATAAATGATACCAGGTGTGGATTCTGTGAGCAGGCAGGAGTTGACAGTGATTACAAAATAGGGATCAGCTAGGGGTCATGAGAGGAGAGGTGATGGGACTGACAGCTTACAGAGCAAAACCCAGAAGTGCCACACAGACAGACAGAGAGAGAGAACAAAAGTACAAATATAAAACAAGAACTAAAATGATGACAAATAAAGACTGGAGGATAGATATAAGTAAATACCAAATATATAAATAACAAGACAGCAATAAACATAACAGGACAATGAGTAGACCTAAGAAACAATACCAGATATATGAAAACCAACCAAGGATAAAATGACAGGAAACTAGGAACTCAAAAATACAACAATTATACAAATATGGAAAAAGACCATGAGACTGAGCACGGCGGAACCCTCCATGCTGAGATCATGACAGTGGTATCCTCCAATCACACCACTGACACAGCATGACATCCTAAATGATAAACAACAAAGTAAAATTAAAATGCAGTGACGGTAGATATTTTTTTCATGTGGACACTATAGCAGTACCCTCGTGGAGAAGTTCTCATTTGTTTTCTACTACCAAACTTAACAATATGGTTCACAGACACTTACATTGAATTGTCTGGTTTTTGATCTTACCAAGATCAGCAGTAAGCAATGGCAATCTTGCAACTGTTTTGTGTTCCTTTCATTAAGTAATATCAATGCAACATTTGTGCGGAGAAAAACATTTATAGTCAGTGCCAGATTAAAGCAAGGACTTACCACGGCACTAGCTCGGGACCCTACGTGGTTAGGTGTTTCCACTCATGCAATATTCTGTTACACCACTCATTTCAAGTCACTTTAACTTATAAGGTAAAGAGCCTCAATTAGTAGAGGGAGGACCCCAACAATCAGAGGAAGCACTTAGAACAGAATAGAAAGTACTTTGTTATCCCCAATGAGGAAATCGGTCATTTGTCCCACTTTACCTCCACAGGAAAAACTCTGGGGTGAAACAAGACTGCTGCCTTCAGGCTGCATGTCTACAGATGGTGTCAGTGTTGCCAGATGTATGATAATTATAGTATTTGTATGATAATTTTGCCCTCTGTATGATGTACTATCAATAATTTAAAAAATCCCCTCATGTACGATAATTTGACCCCTTCATTAGCAAACACAATCACAACACAGACCCTACACATGCAAACTACGCTTGTTTTTGCGCATCCTCTCATGTGCGCAGGCTGTGTGGAAGAGAAGAGGGCAGACTCGTGTTGCAGTCGGAGAGCAGCAGCCTCGGATGGAGGTTAGTGATGGGACCCACAGTTCAATGAAACGTGCCGAGTCAAGCTAAAAAGATCTGTTATAAATAGTTGTACACCCAGTCACTCAGTGCTGTACCAGAGCTCCAACTGTCTACCACTCATTGAACTGACAGTCAGCTGAACCGAGCAGGCGGGGCTCGTTTGCTGCTAAGGCGGGGGATTCAGCTGCTGGTCCCTGGTGTCCAGGACAGTTCCAGTGAGTGATTCAGTACAGTACGTTCACCCATAAAAACTAGTATTGCTCGTGTATGTTACAGCACTAATGCAGGCACAGCAGACTCAACAAGTAAGCAACATCATGAGCAGGTTGAGAAATGAATGGGGGGGGCGGGGAGAGACCCCAGTTTTACTGGGTGGTTCAAACCTGTTGTTGGCATTAGTGCTGAAGTTTTCTGTCGCTGCTGCAACGTGCAAAAGTCTGCAAAAATGTTACTGAACTGCAGTTCTCAATAAAACTGCTTCAATCATCAGAGGCATTTTAGCAGTAGTTTAGGTGGATTGATCGTTTATTCCTAATGTATAAAGAGTACTTCTCAAAATATTTATGAGGCAATACTTTGATATATTATGATTCAACAGAAGACAGTTTGGTACGACTGATATTTTGGGCCGTTCAGTACAGGCTCATCCTGTACTCCACACAAGTAGACATGCTTTTTTCAACCAATCTGTTAGATTATTTAAAGGTAAAACTGCATTATAGGCTGTAATATGCACGATCTGTGGTAATGTGTTACTGAAGCAGATGGTCCTGAGCCACGTCAGAATGAAAACTGGGTGAATACGATAATTTTTCTCAAAATACGATAATTTTAAGCCATTGGTATGATACGTCAACATCTCCCATCTGGCAACACTGGACGGTGCTTCCTGGGCCTGGATCCCAGCAACAGCTTGACTTGTCACTCACAGCTCAGTATTTTAATGTTTCATATTAAGGCTTTTTTTATGATGCTGTACAACAAACACATCCTCCAAAATATTTGGTTTCAGCAACTGATCATGGTATCATCTTGACCTAACTCTGGTTGCTGGTTAGAGAGGTGTGTGGAGGAAATTGGAGCAACAGTTCTGTTTCTATCCAATGTAAAATAAATAATAAAATAAAATTAATACCATTTCCTAAGTAATACATTGTTAGATTGTGGAGGATGTGCTCAAGGATGAGGCTGAGTTTATTTCTCAGGTTCAGCTTTATTAACAGAACACATTCACTAACAATCTCCAAGCAAGAAAAGAGGCAGATCAAAATCACATCACTCTTAACCCCCAGAACATCGAAACTCAAGTCACATGGTGTCTAAGCAAACATACAGTCACATGGTACTTAATCCCAGCCACAATGTAACCCTTTGATCTTCCACCATTGTCTCTTAGCCTTCGATGGTCTGGGAATCCCTCCAGGGTGTCTCTCTGAGACAAAGGCCAAATCTCACACCTTCTCGATATCTTCTGCAGACTCAGTCCTTTTGTCCCTCGAGACATGAAGCACACAATAAACATTCAGCAATACATTTGTGGAAAATATGTACCCAACATATGTGCCACATGACCCCCCCCCCCAAACGTTTAATATGGGACAGACATAATCCGAGATGCATGACATTAAAAAAAAATATTACCACATATCAAATATCAATTTACCAGTTGCCTAGGTCTAAACCTCCTGCCGTATCTGCTGTAAGCCGTCCTTGCTGCTTCTGCAGCGTCTTCCTGCACCTGTGGATTAGAACTGTTAGCCAAACTCTGTGGGGGTTCTGGAGAATGCCTTCTTGGAGGTCTGCCGCGACGGGAGGCCCTCGCCAACTGCACTTCTTCATCCGCCAAAACAAAAGCAGGTTTGAGTCTGTTTATACAAATCAACTCCTTCCTGTCTCCCAAATCTAGCAAAAAATGCTTCTCACCTGTTTCCAGCACTCTGAAAGGTCCATCATAAGGTGGCCGCAAATTTGGGCGATGAGCATCATGTCTAACAAAAACAAACTCTGCATCTTTTAAAGCCTTTGGCACAAAAACTCGTGGGAAACTGTGATGAACTGGGCCAGGAAGTGTGTTTGATCCTGTGTCGCTCTGCAACAGCTGAGCGGGGGCAATTTGGCACAGGGTTGTCGGGGAGAAATTCACCAGGTAAACGGAGAGGTTGTGTAAAAACTAACTCAGCTGGGGAGGCCTGTAAATCCTCCTTAGGTGCAGAACGCAACCCTAATAAAACCCATGGAAGTTTGTCAACCCAATTTGTATCCGTAAGCGACGCTCTGAGGGCTGCTTTCAATGACCTATGAAAACGTTTGCATAAACCGTTAGCCTGGGGGTTATATGCGGTAGTGCGGTGGATCTTCACCCCTAGGCTGCGGGCCATCGATGACCAGAGTTCGGAAATAAATTGAGGACCCCTGTCGGACGTTATGTCCGACGGAACTCCAAAACGCGCAACCCAAGCTGTTAAAAACGCGTGCGTGCAACTTCCTCCGCTGTGGTTGATGCCAGAGGAACCGCTTCTGGCCAACGCGTGGTGCGGTCCACCATCGTCAAAAGGTGTGTGTACCCCTGTGACAACGGAAGGGGGCCCACCAAGTCGACATGCACATGATCAAAGCGCTTAGCCGGGATGTGAAAAGGCTCCAAAGGAGCTCTAGTGTGCTTGTGTATTTTGGCTCGCTGACACGCTATGCAGGCTGCCGCCCATTCCTTGACCTGTTTGCGCAACCCCGGCCAAACAAATTTCTCCCCCACCATCTTGATCGATGCGCGCACCCCGGGGTGCGCCAGGGAATGGACCGAGTCAAAAACGCGGCGGCGCCACGCAGCTGGTACCACGGGACGCGGCCGCCCTGTGGATACATCGCAGATTAGGGGAGGCATACCCATTTGCAGCACCCTGTCCTCCAGCCTTAACCCTGTTGGTCCAGACTGGAGCGCGCGCACATCCGCATCGCTAACCTGCTCCGCGGCCATGGCTGCATAATCTAAACCTACGCTGACCAGGGCTGTGCGCGCTGCCGCTCCGCTACCCTGGCCCCAGGCCACGGCTGCAAAGTCTGCCCCCACGGGGCCTGGCGCCACCACAGCACACGAGAGACAGTCTGCCACTACATTATGTTTACCTGCGACATGCTGGATATCGGTGGTGAACTCCGATATCGCGGCCAGCTGTCTTTGCTGCCGGCCAGACCAAGGTTCTGAAATCTTGGCCATCGCAAACGTTAGCGGCTTGTGGTCCACAAACGCGGTGAAACGGCGCCCCTCCAGCCAGAACTAGAAATGTCGTCCAAGTAGACGAACACGAAAGGGAGGTCGCGTAGGACTGCGTCCATCATACGCTGGGACGTCTGCGCGGCACCCTTTAGTCCAAAAGGCATGCGCAAAAACTCAAAAAGCCCGAAAGGAGTTATTACCGCAGTTTTGGGTATATCCTGAGCACGCACTGGGACCTGGTGGTATCCATGCACCAAGTCTATTTTAGAAAAAATGCGCGCCCCCGCCAAATGAACCGAAAAATCTTGGATGTGCGGAATTGGGTAGCGGTCGTGCGCTGAGGCATTATTCAACCTGCGGAAATCACCGCACGGTCGCCACGAACCATCAGCCTTTGGGACCATGTGTAGCGGTGAAGCCCAGGGGCTTTTAGAACGTCTAATGATGCCCAGTTTTTCCAAGCTGACGAACTCCTCACGCGCTATGGCCAGTTTAGCTGAGCCCAAACGCCGAGCTTTTGCAAAAACGGGCAGCCCGGTGGTAGTGATAAAATGTTCCACCCCATGTTTAGCCACTGTCGCTGAAAACGTTGGGACTGTGAGTGCTGGGAACTGAGTGAGTAGTGCGTGAAACTTACCACCTGCAGCTGTGACGTTGGCCTGTGCAGTCGGCTGGGCCACCCGGGCTGTGCAGGGAATAGAGTGAAAAGACAGTGCATTAACCAGACGTCTATTAGCAAGATCAACCAATAAACCATGTGAGCATAAAAATCAGCACCTAACATGTTGAAATTGACTACTGCTATGACGAAAGTCCACTCGAATGTTCAGCCGTGTAGAGACAGAAGCAGAGTCTTCTCCCTGAAGGTCTTAATCGCCGAGCCGTTCACTGCCGACACCAGAGGACCACTGGAAGGCGCCAGCCGGTCAGCGTAGGAAGGTGTGATGAATCTCAGCTGGGAGCCTGTGTCCACCAGGAAGTGCCTCCCTGATCGCGCGTCCCTCAGGTAGAGCAGCTTGTTCTTTTCGCCGAGAGCCGCAGCTGCTACCGACTCCCGGTCTTGGCGTTTCCCGAGCGCTTGAACTGGCACGGTGGAATGCACTTGTGTGCCCTCTCGGCGAAACGGCGATGGTAAAAGCAGAAGACGTCTCCTGCTCCGCGTCTCCTGGCCTCTGCCGCTGCCGTTGTCAGTGAGTCTGGTGCTGCAGCCTCTGGCCCCATCATCTCCGAGTGTTGTGCTCAGCTCCGCTGCTGAGGTCGTGGCCGTGTGTCGTCTATGGGCGTCGACGAGTCGCTGCGCCTCCTGGCCCAGCTCGTGGTAGTCTCGGTGGGCCAGCAGCTGTGAACTGGCCAGGGTAACTCTCACCGCTGATGGTAGTGTCCTGAGGAAAAGGTGGGCGAAAATAAAACCATCATCTTCGGAGTCTCTCAAACTCAGCATCTTCGCCATCAGGTCTGCAGGTCTCTCGACCTCGCCCTCAGTCAACGCCAGGAGCTTCTCTGCTCACTCTCCCAGCGAGGGGGTGAAAGAACGGATGAGAGCCGCTTTCAATGCGCCGTACTTGTCGTCGTCTGGCAGGTGGTTAATCAGGTTCTCCACCCGCTGGGCTGTGTGGCTGTCCAGCTTTGCAACCACATGGTAGAATTTCGTGGCATCTGCCGAAATTCCTCGAAGATGGAACTGTGCCTCGACTGCGTTAAACCAGGAGCGCGGGCTATGCTGCCAGAAATCAGGTAGCTGAACTGTGGTAGCTGCATTAGCGTGGCTGGCTCCTGATGAGTCCGGTGCAGGAGAATCGTCACCGGCCATAATTCGTCGTAGGGTCACCAGTGTGGAGGATGTGCTCAAGGATGAGGCTGAGTTTATTTCTCAGGTTCAGCTTTATTAACAGAACACATTCTCTAACAATCTCCAAGCAAGAAAAGAGGCAGATCAAAATCACATTGCTCTTTTAACCCCCAGAACATCGAAACTCAAGTCACATGGTGTCTAAGCAAACATACAGTCACATGGTACTTAATCCCAGCCACAATGTAACCCTTTGATCTTCCACCATTGTCTCTTAGCCTTCGATGGTCTGGGAATCCCTCCAGGGTGTCTCTCTGAGACAAAGGCCAAATCTCACACCTTCGATATCTTCTGCAGACTCAGTCCTTTTGTCCCTCGAGATGTGAAGCACACAATAAACATTCAGCAACACATTTGTGGAAAATATGTACCCAACATATGTGCCACAATATGACATATTAATTTTCCTTTCAAATTTACATTATTTTTTAGCCTTTGTCAGTGTTCATCTTACCTGTACAGTTAGCTGTTGTGAAAATATCAAGACAGCACGGTGCTCAGCCAAGAAAACCACACATGAATAGTTTGACCAAGGAGGCTTTAGTTCTCTGAGAAATTACAATCTCCTTGGTCATACTCCTTTACATACACATAAATTCTATAAACCAGAGCTGGGTAGAGTAGTCAGAAATTGTAGCCCAGTTAAAGTAGTGTTTACTTATGATATTAATTACTCAAGTACTGTGTAAGAGTAGTAGTCACCCCCAAAATGAAGTAAGAGTAAGAAAGTACTGTATCTACTTAAAAGTGTTACTAAATTTTTCGTGACAGTTTCTTTGTAAATTTGAAAGTTTTTTTTTCCACTTAAATTTTAAACTTTTTCCTCATTATCTGTGTTTTTGCCCTTGTAAATTTAGGATGATCATTTGACACTTTATTCTCATAAATTAGTGAGGTATTCTAAAAACTTTCAGACATTTTTCTTGTAAATGTAACACTTGTTTTCTCATTTACCTGTGGGTTTTTTGCTCCTAATTTTATCTCTACTTTATAATGAATTTACGATGTTTTTCCTGAAAAGTTTGTGGAAAAATTGTAACTTTTTCACACATATCTGAACGTTAATTTGAGTTTTGCATAGTAACAAAATTTTGCATGAGTTAGCATAGTAACAAACTGCATTTACTGCATGCAGTCAACTCGCTTTTTTTCATAAAGTTGTACTTTCATGACTCCTGTGGATTTTGTATGATTTCCTTAGACTAACACTTACTGTATAGTATAAGTTACGCAAATATGGTATTGGTGGAAAGTTGTGTATTTGGATAGAAGATTTTCTGAGAGACAGGAAACAAAGAGTGAGTTTAAACGGAATTTGTTCCCCATGGTTAGATGTAACTAGCGGAGTGCCTCAAGGGTCGGTTATCGGCCCAGTAATGTTTCTCTTATTTATTAATGATTTGCCATGTAATATTGAGTCAAAATGTCAAATTTTTGTGGCGACACAAAACTGTATCATCCCATTCTCTCGCTAGTCGATATGGAAGTATTGCAAAATGATATTGTTAAATTAGTTGAATGGTCAAGGAATTGGTTGTTAGGTTTTAATGAAGATAAATGTAAGGTGTTACATGTTGGTAGAAACAATCCAGGATATGATTATTTCATGAAAGGTAAAAAGTTAGAGGTTGTTACGGAGGAGAAGGACCTTGGGGTCCTCATGTCAAATAATTTGTCATTTTCAAAGCATATTGCTGTATCAGCAGCCAAGGCTAATGGCATTTTGGGTATGATTAAGCGAACTTTTTCGTACATAGACAAAGATTTTTTCCTTGTGTTATATAAAAGTTTTGTCCATCCACATTTAGAATTCTGTGTTCAGGCATGGTCGCCTTATCTAGAGAAAGATAAAACTGTTCTAGAGAAGGTACAGCGCAGGGCCACTAATTTGGTCCCTGAGTTACAACACATGTCTTATGAAGATAGGCTGTCTGAGCTAGGTTTAACCACACTTGAGGATAGAAGAATTAGAGGTGATCTAATTGAAATGTACAAAATTTTACATGGTTTTGAGAATATTGAATATAATGTATTTTTTGAATTGAGGCATTATGCCGGCCTTCGTGGTCATCCTCTATGTTTAGAAGTAGAAAGGTCAAAATTGAATGTCAGAAAGAGATTTTTTAGTAATAGATCCACTGTACTATGGAACAGTTTACCGTATCATGTGGTCTTCTCGCCAAATGTAAATGCTTTTACAAATAGTTATGATGACTTTTATAATCGTAACCTGAGAAACACCACCATATGAGTGCTATGTGTCACACGTGTGCTATGTTTTATATTTGTTATCTGTTATGTGTTTTTATACAATTTTAATTGCACTTTTATTACACTAATAAATGAATTGAATTGAACTGTATAAGAGGAAACTGTTGCAAATTAGTGAGAGGATAGTTGCAAATGTACAAGAAATGTTTTAAAAAGTTAAGAGAAAAAAAAATGTAATTTTAATAGGAAAAAAGTTTTCTATTCATGTATGCAGTAGGTGTAAAATTCTGTGGAAAAATATAATAATTTATCACAAAACGTGGCGAATTTATTGTGAAAAAGTAAGCTTCTAAACTTATTAGAAAAGTCACAAATTAACCAGAAAAATTTATAGGTATTGATTGTTTATAAGAAAAAACTCACTAATTGCACAGAAAATAGGAAAAAACTGAAACATTTACATAAATCTGTGGCTGTTGTTCTTATAAATTTGTGACTTGATTCTTGTGAATTTATGATTATTTTTTTCATGGAAATATGCTGTTTCCCCCTGCATTCATGATTTTTTTCTCACAAATTTATATCTTTTTTTTTACCTGATAAACTTGCAATTTTACTTGTATATTATCTTGTGTCATATTTCTGCACCTTTATTCTTACAAATTTATATTTAATTTGCATTTACAGGCTTTACCTTAAGCTAAATTTGTGAGTCCACCACCACCACCATTGTTGAAAAAAATAAATCACCTGAGAACAAGCAAGATTTTTTCTTCATTCATTAGCATCTACTGTGGGACTAAACAGGTTTTTTGTCACAAAACTGTGTCCACAAAAATCTGCATAGAGTAGCATTTGAAACTTAAAAATCAAGATAATAAGCAAAAAGTAATAACTGACAGGAATGTTTATTATAAATATGCAGCTATTTCTAAGAATGGGATTTTTTTTTTTCATGCCCCTCACCTTGTTGAATGCAGTCAGTCTTTTCTTTCAGTCAGACCAATCATTACTGGCACCAAATACTGAGGGATGCTCTGCAGTGTAGATTTAGGGCTATTAAAAAAAAAAAAAAAAAAAAAAAAACTATCCAGAAAGTGCTAACTGGCACGCCTGCCACAGATCATCAGATTATAATGATATTGTCACAAATTCCCCCATGCACCATTCATTTGCGCACGGTGGAGAGAAGGAAGAATGAGGATTTAAATGCTGGGTTTACCAACCACACATTTATTGACAAGACAGTTCACAACAAGGACGGACAAGTAGGTTACAAACCAAACTGGATGCGCTCGGGAGAGCAGGGAAGACTACAGGGAAATGCAACCACTCGAGGCGAACGTAAACAGGGCGAAGCCTAAGCGTAGCAGTTGGGCTGCAGGGAGAAATGCCACCTGAAGCGTAGCAGATTTACTGCAAGAGGAAACGCTTCAGGTAAAGCGTAGCAGCAAACCACAAAGAGAAATGCTAACAGTTTACTCAGGAATAAGAGCAGTCCCGAAACGTCCAAATCTCGCAGCGAGCATAAATCCTTCTTGACGTGGCGATCACTCCGTGGAGAGCAGGAGTGACTCACTCAATGACCCAACGGCGTTTGTCTAGCGATGAGCTGCTTAAATCCAAATGCCGCTGGTCACTCCAAATGGGAATACCTGAGACGCGGGAAAGATAATTACCTGGGCTGGGACAGCTGGTGGAATGTGGAGCACGAGGGGCCGTGGTAGGACCAACAGACTGTCAGTAGCGTGGGAAAAAGATCAGACGCTGACTAACAGCTGCCGGTCGGGCAGTGGCCAAGACGAAATGAATACACAAAATGCACATAAACAGTGAAGCCACAACCCACAGAGAGATCAGGGCCGAGCTGGGGAAAACCGAGCCGGCTTGGCTGATGACAGCCCCCCCCCCCCCAAAGGGCTGGATTCCCAGACACCCAGTAACATCAAGAAGCCCCCCCCCCCCCCCAACAGCTGCGACCACAACAAACAACTTGAACCCGGGTGGGCGGAAGGAGGAACAGGAAGGAGTGAACACAATGCCCCTCCCAGGGCCCACAATTACCCCCCCCCCCCAAGTCCACGGGCGTTGGGGTTCAGGAGGCCACCCAGAGTCCCAGGCCCAGCAGAAGGTCCGGTGGATGGCGTCCAGTGGCCTGCAAGAAAATGCGGGCCACCTGACCTGGGGAGTCCATTCTTCCGCCACCCGGCCAATGTTGCTCAGCCACCAGGGCTGGAGGGGTGAAGCAGGAGGCGGCTTGCCCACTGGAAGGCTCACTGGTGGGCAACGGGACCGGGGACAGGGGACCTTCACAGCATAGAGCAGGGATAAGGGGACCACGGCGTCCTCAGGGTGGTCCATAGTACCCTCGGCGGCCCCTGACCGGGCTGGCTCCGCTGCACCCACAATGGACTCCAGCGGGAGCCTCGCTGCACCCGTGGTGACCTCTGGCTGAGGCTCAACTACACCCACGATGGCCCCCAACTGGGCCAGCTCCGTTGCACCCACGATGGACTCCAGCGGGAGCCTAGCTGCCCCCACAGTGGCCCCCAACCAGGCCAGCTCTACAGCACCCGCGGTGGCCTCCGGCTTAGGCTCTACAACACCCGTGGTGGCTGCTGGCTGAGGCTCTGCAGCACCCGCGGTGGAACCCACGCTGCTGGAGGGTTGCTTCTATGACAGGTCCGAGCAGGAGTGCAGCACCCACGTTGGGCTAATCCTGGGGCGCAGCCCCCATGACGGCCCAAAGCCAGCCTGCTGGACCCACGGCAGCCCGGCCTGCGGAGGAGACCACACGACGACCTCAGACCTCAGGGAAGCTGGAGCCACGACGTCATCGAGCGGTGAGACCGGCTCCACGAGGACCCTTGGAGATGGTTGTTCCTCCCCAGCAACCTTAGAACATAGCTCAGGAGCGGGAGAAGAAACAGGGTCGTTAGGGTTGCCGGCAGAGCCTGGCAAGGGAAGTTCAGACACAGCTGTGCGCTGCACCTGACTCTCCCCACCTAGAGCAAGACAAGATCTCTCCAACACTATGATCAGAAAAACCAGAGAGAGTACTTGGCTGAGCCCGAGCTCCACTGCAGTCCAGGACTCCATCGATCCTGGTGATGAATCCTCAGGCCCGGCCTCAAGGAGGACCAGCTCAGGCTCCCAGATAGAACACAAAAATATAACAAATACAAGCAAATGGCAAATGCAATAAAGTAACAGTATACACTGTTCAAAAGGGAGAAGGAAGAAGTGAACACTTATTAATTCCATCTCCTCTTTTCCATAGATACACCCATGTGAATTTTATACAAATTACCACCTTTAAGACCCCAAGTAAACAATTTACTGTATTTTTTACAAATCAACATTAACACCCATCCATTCTAACATACAATGATGTCCATACATCAAAACCAGCCTCAAACAACACAGATATACACAGTGCTGTCCCACCCACCATTCCATAGTGTCCCATAATGTCCCAGAGTGAGCATAGTGAATCGTACATATAAATACTACCCTTCTAACATGTATCCTTTCAGCAAATGGTGCTTATACCTCTTTTTGAATTGATTTCTGTTTGTACATAGTTTCAGTTCCGGCTCCAGACTGTTCCACAAATCCACCCCACAGACAGATATGCACATACTTTTCTTGGTTGTACGTATCTCGGGTTTTGTGAAGTTTAAGTTTCCCCTCAAATTATGATCATTGTCTCTTTTTTTAAATATTTTTTGTATATTAGTTGGTAGTTGATTATTAATTGCCCTGTACATTACTTGTGCTGTCTTAAATTTAACTAAATCGATGAACTTTATGACATGTGACTTTAAGAACAACGCATTGGTATGGTCTCTATATCCTGCATTGTTTATTATCCTTATAGCTCTTTTTTGTAATGTGCATATTGACTGTAGGTTGGTCTTGTAGGTGTTTCCCCAGACTTCTACACAGTAGTTAAGGTAAAAACAGTGAATTGTACAATAAGACCAATGATTTATAGTCCAAGAAGTGTCTTGTCTTCCCCAGTATGCCTATACATTTTGCTAATTTGGCCCGGATGTGACTGATGTGAGGTTTCCAGCAGATTTTATTGTCTAGCGTCACCCCCAGAAACTTATTTTCCTCTACTGTTTCTATTCTGGTATCATCTATCGTTACCATTATTTCATTATTTATTTTATAATTTCCAAACAACATAATCTTTGTTTTTTTTAGATTTAGAGATAATTTATTTTTGTTGAACCACTGCGTTAATTTTTTTCATTTCAGTTGTGACCACCTCTAAAACCTGCTGCAAATTCTCACCAGTGCAAAGGATATTTGTGTCATCCGCAAACAAAATAAATTTCAGAATTTTTGATACTTGGCATATGTCATTTATATACAAAATAAAGAGTTTGGGTCCCAAAACTGACCCCTGGGGCACACCACAAGTGATGTCCATGAAGGGTGATTTGTGCTCTCCAATTTGTACAAATTGTTGTCTGTTACTTAAATAACTTTCCACCCAACTCAGTCCAACCCCTCTTATCCCATACCTTTCCAGTTTCCTTAGTAGTATTCTGTGGTCAATGGTGTCAAAAGCTTTCTTTAAATCTATAAATACTCCTACAGCAACCTTTTTTTTTTTTATCTATACAACTAGTAATTTCTTCTATAAGTTCGATCAGTGCCAAAGATGTAGATTTATCTGCTCTAAAACCATACTGGCTATCTGTAAGGAGGTTGTGTTTTTCAGTGAAATCATCCAGTCTCTTAGTGAAGATTTTTTCAAGTATTTTGGAGAATTGTGAGAGTAAAGAGACTGGCCTGTAATTTGTGAAGAGATGACTGTCTCCTGTTTTGTATAGAGGTATTACTTTTGCTATTTTCATTTTGTCTGGAAATGTACCAGTTTGAAATGACAGGTTACAGATGTGGGTGAGTGGCTTAACAATTCCCTCAATTACTTTTTTCACTATTGTCATGTCAATTTCATTCCAGTCCGTTGATTTTTTGTTCTTAAATTTACTCACAGTCTCGATAATTTCCTTTTCAGTAACTGCACCCAAAAAGATTGTGTTTGGATTTCTATCTTCTATTTCATTCACAGAACCACTGTAGTTTGTTTCTGGTGTCACTATTGATTTTGCTAATTCAGGACCAAC
The DNA here is from genome assembly GCA_020510985.1 of Pholidichthys leucotaenia. Lineage (NCBI taxonomy): Eukaryota > Metazoa > Chordata > Actinopteri > Cichliformes > Pholidichthyidae > Pholidichthys > Pholidichthys leucotaenia. The sequence goes on along the minus strand of CM035836.1, from coordinate 281,949,177 downwards.
GTTTACAAAAAAATTATTGAAACCACTGACCACATCTTCCATATTATTTATCAAACTGCCATTTTCGATAAAATATTCTGGATAATTTTACATTCTTAGGACGATTACTAATAATCCCATTGAGTACTTGCCATATTCCTCTTATGTTATTTTTGTTATCCTCTAGTATTCTGTTGTAATATTCTTTCTTACAGGTCCTCATTATAGTAGTAAGCTTATTTTTGTATCTTTTATATTTGATCTCAGCTTCCACCATTCTGCATTTAATGAATTGTTTATATAATGTAGTCTTCTTTTTACATGCATTTATTAACCCCTTGGTGACCCAAGGAATTTTTTTTTTTTTTTTGTCTGTCACTGTATTGTTTTATAGGACAGTATTTATTGTACAATGATTGAAATATTTGTAAAAATTTATCATATGCTCTATTTATGTCATTTTCATTATAAACTATCTTCCAATCTTGTATTAATAATTCCTTTGTCAGTAAATGCATTGATTCTTCGGTTCTTATTCTTTTATATTTAATATTTTTGGTATACTTTTTCTTCCTATAATCACATTGATAGACAACAAAAATCGGCAGGTGGTCACTGATATCATTCAATAAAAGCCCACTCCTGATATTATTTTCCATAATGTTTGTGAATATGTTATCTATTAGTGTGGCACTGTGTGACGTGATTCTGCTTGGTCCGGTAATTGTTGGATGTAAGCCCATACTGTACATTGTGTTGATAAATTCTTCTGTCAAACTATGTTGTTTTGAGCTCATCAGATCTATATTGAAATCCCCACAGATGAACATAACTTTATGAGTTAGTTTTGCGTACATTTTTTCCATCCAATCCTTAAATAAGTCAATGTTTGATCCAGATGTTCTATATACACAGCTCACTACTACATTCTTCACATTGTCCAGACAGATTTCTATTGTAATACATTCAAATAAATCATCCACAGTTACTGACAGATTTTCAACAACCTTGTATTTCAAGCTCTTGTCAACATAAATTGCAACTCCTCCTCCTTTTTTCACTTTTCTATTTATATAATTTAATTCATAGCCATCCATGGTAAAATCCACTCCTTTCTCTTCACTGAGCCACGTCTCTGATATTGCCACAATATTGAAGGGCTCTTTAAACTGATGTAAATAATCTTTAATGTTATTAAAGTTTGCATAGAGACTCCTGCTGTTGAAGTGGATCATAGAAATATTGAAATCAGATGTGACCATTGTGTTGAACTGTTCATCTGTGTAGTAATTACAGTCATTATTGATGGAGCTAAGTAAATTATTATCAGGGTCTATGTCATATTCTATGTCCTGTGGGTTGTGATCTGTGTATTCAAAAACTTTCAGTTCCTGTTGTTCCTGTTTGTTGATTTTTTGATTCATGTTGTTGAATGTTTTGTTGCAGATGAGTAAAATCCTTCAGTGTCCTACAGTTGTCTGAATTGTTGCTGTGACTCCAGTTCATAAAATTCATTGATATTTGTCCAGTTCCATAATATTACGGATGTTAATGACCTTGGCTTCTTCAGGTGATCCGTTTAATTTGATGTATATTTTACAGTTTGATGTCCAGGTGTTTTGAATCTTTTTCTGCTTTTTCATGTATCTTGCTTTCCTGGCTATTTCTGCGTTTTCCTTTGTGAGGTGCTCATTTATGTAAATGTCTGTTCCTTTTAGCCTCCTACCTTGTTTCAGTAGCGCAGTCTTGTGTTTTTTGTTCACAAACCTCATGATCACAGCCGGTTTGTCGCCGCTTTTCCTGGGCAGAGGGTGGCAAGACTCTATGTTGTTGCAGTCCAGCTGGATTCCTTTGGCCTGCATGTAGGCCGCCACTTGTTGCTCAGCGGATTCCTCATCCAGCTCACCTCCACTGCTGTCTGCGGCAACTGCTCTTGCGTATGATCGGGGTTTGATGTGGAGTCCCGTGATGATCACGTCGTTTGCCCGAGTGCTCTGGTCCATCTCAGCCATTCTGCTCTCCAGATACGCCAGCCTCCTGTCTTTCTCAGCGTTCTGGTTCTGCAGCACTTTAATCTCCTCCATTAGGTCCAGGATGCTTCTTTGTTGTGACTTTACAGCGGAAATCTCTTCCGCCAAGAAATCCAGCGCTTTTTTTATTTCATCTTAATTTTGCAGAGCTCTCTTGGGTCCCATTATCCCGGCCGATGATCGCTGAATCCGATCGTAGGGGAAAAAAAACACACGTGGGAGAAATCCCTTTGTTTTCCCTGAGCGCGAGGGGCCAATGCTTCACCAGCTTCACCAGCCACTACTGGCAAATTCTCCTTATTTCTCACGAGTAGGTTCACACTCCAGCGGCAGCATCAAAAAAAGCTCAAAACGCCAGCTCAAAACTGCGTTCTAACTGCGTTTATCTGCCTTTTAAACAGAAGCGAACTGGAAGCCTTTACCCGTGCGTCCTTACCCGTCCTCACCCGGAACCGGAACCCAGTCCACTGCAAACACCTCAGCAGCTGGCAAGATGGTGTTGGCAGTCCTGTTGTCCACCTGCAGCAGCTCCAACGCTGGGGACTCCTCTGACAAGGCTGCAGGGGAGCCTCTCCATGCTGGCTCCAGGCAGGAACCATCCAAAGCCACTGGCTCCTCCACCGTCTGATGGCCCTGACCTTGGGCCGACAGGTTCTCAGGGTGAATTGGAGGAGACACGGAGAGGGGAAAAATGGGTTAGTGCATGCAGCTGGAGGAAAGGCCCCAGTGGACTGCTTATGCTGGGCCCCTCCCTCGGGAGACAGGCAAGATTCAGTTTCATTAGATGGTGAACGACGAAGAAATACTTGCCTGTCATCCCGGTCCTTATCGTTCCCAGCTGCAGGCAGGAGACAGTCCTCCCTCTCCGCATCTGTGGTGACGTGGGCCCCTTCGACAGCTTGTGGAGGAGCCGTCTCCATGACAATGGAGGAGGGCGTTGCCGGGGTGAGCTCAGCGGGCCTCACGGCAGCTGGAGGGCAGAGGGCTGCCAAAGGTGATGAGGAGTTCTCCCAGTGTCTCCTAGCTGGTGGATTGGTGTTGGCAGTTCTAGTCCTACGATGCTCCTCCTCGACCCACCGGTTGACTGTGGTGAGCAGGTTCACCCACTCCTCGTCAGATGGTGCATTCAGGGTCTGTGTAGGTGTAGGAGGTGAGACCCTCACTGCCAGTGAAGCGCGTCCATGGACCTCCCTCTCTCAGCATTCCTCCCCGACCCAGCGGTTGAGCACGGTGAGCAAATTCGCTCACTCCTCGTCCGTCGGTGTGGTTGCGGGGGAGCGCCTCCGTGCGGGCTCCTAGGCAGGGTAATCCAGGGCCTCAACCTCCTCCATAGTCTGGCGGCCCAGTTCTTGGTCCGGCTGGCCCTCAGGGGGAATGGGAGGAGACACGGAGAGGGGAAGAATACAATCATTTATTGCAACTGGAGGAGAGAACCCAGTGGACTGCTGATACTGGGTCTGCCCCTCGGGAGACAGGCAAGGTTCAGTGTTAACGAATGATTTAAGATGTAAAAATACTTGCTTGTCACCCAGGTTGATGATATCTGCAGCTGCAGAAGGCAGGCATTCGCCCCTCTCCATGCCAGCGATGGCTTTGACCCCTCCGCAGGCAATTGGAGGAGCCGTCTCCCTGACGACGGAGGTAGGCGTGGCCGGGGTGAATCCAACGGAGCTCTCGGTGACTGAAGCAATGATGGCCGCTGGAAAAGAGGAGGGATTCTCCCGGCGTCCCCCTGCAGGACGATGCTGTCCTTTATGTGGCCGAATCGACCATGCTGGAGCGAGTAGAGGGTCAAGCAACGCGCCACGGAGGCTGCCAGTTTGCAGGTAAGTGGGCTTCCGTTCCGGTGTCGCGGGAAATGCCAGACCCGGAGAGGAGCGGTGGAGCGAGCAGACTATGGAGAGCAAGTCGACGTACTGCGGGTAGATCCATGGTATTCTTCCAGAATCCCCACCACTCCGTGGATGCACCACCAATCCCTCTCAGGTCCGCTGGCAGCAAGAAACTCATCCACATAGCTCCGGATGTAGACAGCTGCCAACTCCTCCTCCTTGCTCGGAGACCCCGCTGCCGCTCCCTTTCTCCAGTGGGACCGGGGCATAACGAACTCCAACACGGGTTAGTCCAAAACAAAGGAACAGTTAGTGATAAAGGGAAAATGGTGTGTGGGTGAACCCGCTAAATCCTTTTAACTGGTTGGGTCATTCTGTCATAAACTCCCCATGCGGCCTTCATTTGGGCACGGTGGAGAGAAGAAAGAATGAGGATTTAAATGCTGGGTTTACCAAACACACATTTATTGACAAGACAGTTCACAATAAGGACGGACAAGTAGGTTACAAACCAAACTGGATGCGCTCGGGAGAGCAGGGAAGACTACAGGGAAATGCAACCACTCAAGGGGAACGTAAACAGGGCGAAGCCTAAGCGTAGCAGTTGGGCTGCAGGGAGAAATGCCACCTAAAGCGTAGCAGATTTACTGAGAGAGGAAACGCTTCAGGTAAAGTGTAGCAGCGAACCACAAAGAGAAATGCTAACAGTTTACTCACGAATGAGAGCAGTCCTGAAAAGTCCAATTCTCACAGTGAGCATAATCCTTCTTGATGTGGCGATCACTCCGTGGAGAGCAGGAGTGACTCACTCAATGACCCAATGGTGTTTGTCTAGCGATGAGCTGCTTAAATCCAAATGCCACTGGTCACACCAATTGGGAACACCTGAAGCGCGGGAAAGATAATTACCTGGGCTGGGACAGCTGGTGAAATATGGAGAGAGAGGGGGCGTGGTAGGACTGACGGACTGTCAGTAGTGTGGGAAAAAGATCAGAGGCTGACCAACAGCTGCCGGTCGGGCAGTGGCCAAGACGAAATGAATACACAAAATGCACATAAACAGTGAAGCCACAACCCACAGAGAGATCAGGGAAAACCAAGCCGGCTCAGCTCATGACAGATATTCAAATTAATTTTTCTTGAGTGATGCCCATGAGTGAAGTGTGGCCATGTGAGGTTCTGTCTGATTTCACTGACGGACAATTAGCTGGTTAACTCCACAATTTAGTTAATACATTGAGAAATTATTTCATAAACAGATATTACAAAAACATGGTTGTCTGTGGCTTAGAATAACTTACAATAACTATTTAAAAAAAACATTATTTACCTTTATTTATACAGGGGAGGTCCACTGAGTGGAAACCTCTCTTTCATTGACGCCCTGTTCACATTCACACATTCACATCTGGAAGCAGCCCAGTACAGCCACACACTGACCTTTGGCCACTGAACAGCCCCACTGTAGATTTCTTTCAGCCTGACTCCAAATTTGTGGTCAATGTGAATCTGTAGTCAGACTGTTTTTTACTCCATTTTTAATGTGCCTAGTGACTATCGCTGCTTAGTTTTTAGTTAGCAATAAACATGGAATTAGCTGGTATGAGCTGGGGAAAATCCCTGATAGCATGCACACACTTGCATTATCTGTCCTCAGTCCCTTCTTTATTCTTCCTGATCTGCGCTGATCTGTCTGCCAAAGGGTCAACTATCCACACGCCATTAGATGTTAGCCACTGAACAACTCTGATAACTCATCCAAACAGAAAAGCACTCAGAGAGCGCCTACCTCCACCGAGACTCCTTCCACCCCTCATGGATCACATCCAAAATGTAATGGGTTTGTGTTTAGGCCACGAGCCAGTTCTGGTGAAAATTGCATCAAAGTCTGTACAGTAGTTATGGAGGATTCTTGCTAACACACTGTGAGAAAATAAGAGGTTTGTGTTCTCAGATCATCTTGGATCATCACCAAAATGTTCTGGGTTCCTCTCAAGCCCAAGGACCACCTCTCGTGAAAATTTCATCCAAATCCATCCAGTAGTTTTTGTGTAATCCTGCTGCACAAATACAAACAAGGTCCTTGGTGGAGGTATGCACTGTCAGATATTATCAAAATTGAATGGGTTCATCCTCGGCCCAAGAGCTACCTCTGGTAAAATTTTCACCAAAATCCATCCAGTAGTTTTTGAGTAATCCTGCTAACAGTCAGACAGACAAACCACTCTGATTACATTACCTCCATGGCAGAGGTAATTATAGGTGAGAGATGTCATATTTCCCATAAGGGTTAGTTAGTTAGTTAGTTCCCTTCCATAGTATGTGAGACACCATGTGATGTATGGGGCAGTGCCTATCTCCATTTCTGTGTCCCTTGGCTACGCAGCTCCCCTGCAACGAATGGTGATGAAAGTGACAATTTTTCTGATGAATGTTGGCAAAAATGAAGCTAGTTCTTGTGATTGCCCCACTGGGGCATAATGACAGACTCACATGCGAGGCGATTCATTTCCACAATTTATTATAAAGATAATGCAGCAGGAGGGCTGATAAACAAAAGCTAGCCGAAACAGCAGATAACAGAGTTCAAGTGAGGTGCAGTTCAGACATAGGGAAAGAACCATATGCACAAGACACAACAAGAACGCCGCAATGAAGGAATGATAACAATGAATATGAGAAAATACAACTTTAACGGTCGGACGTGTTCTCCAGTTATGTCCCACATGATACTAGTCTCTCACGGAGCGGGGAATGCTGAAGAACATTCACGAACACTGCGCTTTTGTTTCATCAGGGTTTATGAAAGGTTGCAAAAAAACCCGTAAAAAGCACAATGTTTATGAACGCTCCTCAGCATTCACTGCTCCATGAGATATGGGGGTAAGGATAGAGGGAGGGACACCTCAAACAACTTCTCTGGTGACACAGTGTCATCTCCAGTTCAGTCAGCAGCTGACATCTATCTAAACAGGAGGAGCCAGGCTGTCTCTGGATCACGACACCAAACAGCTACAGAAACATTGTATTTTTGGTCTCAATGTCAATTTTTCATTGATTCACAGACTTTAGGTAATGTTAAAATAAATAAAGTGAAGAAAGGCTGGATGTGAGCAGGAGTAGGTGTAATCAATTGGCCCCCTTGAAGCACATCCTTCAAGTTGAAGTTAAATTTAGCATGCAGTGCCCCTGTAGCTCCTAGCTGGCCCCACCTTAGGAGCACTAGACATCTCTCTAGGTTTGGTTAGCTGTTACGCTAGTAACTCCCAGAGAGTTGCTATAAGTTGAACATGTAACACTTTTATTCACAAGTTGCTCAGACATAGAAAACACAAACAAAATAACAAAAATCAACATTAACATCTTATCAATTTCCTTTTTTTAACATGTGTGCAGCGTTGCAGTTTTCATAAATAAAAGAAAGAAAATGCAGCTCCCCAAAATAAATAAAAGAAAACCAAAATAGTTCACATCCTTGACTTCACTTGTGTGGAATGCAATTGCTCCCTTAATCAAGGAACCAGAAAAAAGAGTTCAGGTCATTGCACAACAGCTCTGTAGCATCATCTTGCTTTGGCTCATCAATAAAATTATTCTTCATCTTAAAGACATTGTTTCACCCAGGAAAAGGCCAGTGAAGAACTGCTTTTTCATCTCAGGACCACAGCTGAACTAACATTCCTTTGTTGAGCAAAGCTAAGGAATGCTCTCAATCTATTAACTCACATCATAAATAACTTGGGGACTTCCTCAGCTAAGACAGGTTTATGTTCAACAGGCATACCATAAAACCTTAAAGGCATTCACTAAGGCCTTGGATTGGCCACAGCTCGACACTACCCCTGGTGGACATCTATGGAGTAGACGCTCACTTTGACTGTACAAGTTTTGAACTGAAATTAACTCTTCAAGTTTCATTTCTCAGGACAATTCTAAGGACACCATTTGTTAAAGATCACTGCCTCGGTGGGACTTTGATATTCTGTGGACAATCAGTGGGTTTGAAAGAATATATTAATCCTTGATTTTAAATATGTGCATGCTAAAATGTCTCAATGAATGTTTATTCTTGCATGTTAATTTAAAAGCACTAGTTATAAAGTTCCATGAATCACTAAAGCTAGCTTAGACTTTATACATATGTAAGTAGGTTAAGGAATCTCCAGTGTATTAAAATTGTGTGTCATCCTGTGAGGACCGGTATCTGCCAATCACCACCCAGCCTATGCTGGGCTCCAGCTCTTTCATTCCATTGGTTCCTTACAGACAAAAGCCTGTTCATTGGACTAAAGTTCATAAAACCCGCCCACGAAGGAAGACTATGGGCTGGGGCTCCTGCCAATCTCCGGAAGCCCGCGAAAGTTGTCCGCAGATAAAGAGGAGAGACACCCTCTTTTTCTTTTTCTTCTCCTTCTCTTCACTTCACGGCAGATGACTACGGGAGAACAAAGACTTCAGATCACTTCACTGCCACAGAACAAAGAAGACTTCTCGCACATGCTTTTTCTACGATCACCTCAGAGCAGCGAACATGAAATATTGCGTTTGTGTAAACTTCTGTGTATTTTAATGTTTTTCTTTAAACGTCTAGGAATTAATTCTTTTATTTCCTGAGCTCAAATCCTAATTCGGAGTCACAATCCCACTCCTAGACGTCTATTTTTATAACTTCCTCCTGTTAAACTTTCTTTAAACTCACCGTTTTTAATTTTGACTTTATTTTTATTTTTATATTGACCACCTCCATGCGCTATTTTTACTCCACTAAGTCAGAAAGTTGTCATTTAATTTCGTATCGGGATCAGATTTTGCAATTATTCTTGAATTTACTTTGGGGGAAGCAGCTGACCCATGAAGGCCACCACGCGCCACTGAAGAAATTAACGTCAACACGGAGAAGAGGATACACTGCCACCATTTTGGCTGCATCTTAGCCCAACTGTGATCAACACATCCAAAATCTCATCTTGTGACAATAGACTGGAAAGCTGCCGTACCCTGTCCAAATATCTGCTGGCAAGATATTCTGGTTTTGGTGCCATCTGCCAACTAAAACTTCAAGAAGATTACGATGAAAGATCTCCACCAACATGGGTCACGTGAGCTGCATTCTTTATTCATCTGCTGAATAAAACATCTAAGATTTGACAATAATTCTGCATCTGGTCAGATACAAAATTAAAGAGCAATTAATACAACTCCTCATTTCATTAAAATTTCATTTTCATTTTCTTAAGAGTAATCCATAATTTTACATATAATTAGTTTAATTTTCCCCATAAATTTGCATTCAGTTTTCCATAATTCATTAACTTCAAACTGATCTAAATTCAGCTTACATTTTCACCCTGGTTCTGCAAATGTTCACATTGTTCGTCGCCGGCCTCCGTCGGTCTATGATGACCATGGAAGAGAATCCTAAATGTCTACTCTGCTGGAACAGCACCGCCTGTGGCTGAACAGACCGGTGCACGAATGGCAGTCCCTGTCACACAGGTCGCACTTGTGGGTGGTCTCCGTGCTGCTGGGTCTGTGGCAGTTCTTCCTGCGGGTCCTTTTTTCATCTGCTGCAGCAGTCAGTCTCTCTTCACCCGCCTTGAGCTGTCTGGTCAGGGTGTCTCTCCATTTGGAGCAGTCCGTTGCAAGGTCCTCCCAGCACACTGTGTTGATCTCCAGGGCCTTCATGTCTCTCTTGCAGACGTCTCTAAAGCGCAGCTGTGGGCAGCCAACGTCTCTCCTGCCAGTCGCCAGTTCTCCGTAGAGGACGTCTTTGAGGATTCTGCCATCCTCCATACGGTGAACGTGGCCTAGCCAGCGGAGCCTGCGCTGCCTGAGTAGAGTGAACATGGAGGGAAGGCCGGCACGTGACAGAACTTCTGTGTTGGGCACTTTGTCCTGCCAGGATATGTCCAGGATGTGGTGAATGCAGCGCAAGTGGAAGGAGTTCAGTCTCTTTTCCTGCCGGGCGTATGTTGTCCACGTTTCACTCTCATAGAGCAGTGTGCTGATGACGCAGGCGTTGTACACTGCCATCTTCGTCTTGACAGAGAGTTTGGGATTCTCCCACACTCGTGTGGTGAGGCGAGCGAGTGTGAAGGCTGATTTTCCAATCCTCTTGTCGATCTCTGTATCAAGGGAGAGGTTGTTGCTGATCGTGGACCCCAGGTACGTGAACTGATTCACGACCTCCAGCTCGTAGTCATCAATGGTGATGGTTGGTGGTGCTTCCGTGCCTTGCACCAAGACGTTAGTCTTCTTCAGGCTGATGGTAAGCCAGAAGTCCTTGCATGCCTGGGGGAAGCGGTCCATCAGGGTCTGAAGCTCCTGCTGTGTGTGGGTTGTGACTGCAGCATCATCTGCGAACAGCATGTCTCTGATTAGAGCCTCGAGTACTTTGGTTCTGGCTTTCAGGCGGGCGAGGTTGAAAAGCCTGCCATCAGATCTTGTGTGCAGGTAGATTCCCTCTGTTGCTGTGCTGAAGGCATGCCTCAGGAGCATAGCAAAGAAAATCCCAAAGAGGGTTGGCGCAAGTACACAGCCCTGTTTCACTCCGCTGTGTATGTTGAATGGCTCTGAGACGTTGCCATCGTGCTGCACTATCCCCTGCATGTTGGTGTGAAATGAGTCGATGAGGCTTTGCAACTTTGGTGGGCATCCTATCTTTGGCAGGATCTTGAAAAGGCCCTCTCTGCTGACCAGATCGAATGCTTTGGTGAGGTCGATGAAGGCGACGTACAGGGGCATGTTCTGTTCTCTGCATTTCTCCTGGAGTTGGCGGATGGAGAATATCATGTCTACCGTCGATCGCTCAGCGCGGAAGCCACACTGAGACTCGGGGTAGACACGTTCGGCAAGCTTCTGTAGACGAATGAGAACAACTCGTGCGTAGGCTTTGCCAACAACGCTGAGGAGGGAGATGCCCCTGTAGTTGATGCAGTTGCTTCTCTCCCCTTTGTTTTTGTAGAGGGTGATGATCTTGGCATCCCTCATGTCCTGTGGTATGGCACCTTCCTTCCAGCACTGGCAGAAGACATCATGCAATGGCAGCAGTAGGGTGGTCTTGCAGTGCTGGATCAGGTCGGGGGGTATGCCGTTGTTGCCGGGTGCCTTGCCAGCGGCCAAGCTATCAATGGCCTTGCTGAGTTCGTCGATGGTTGGCTCGGCGTCAAGTTTGTCCATGGATGGCAGGCAGTCGATGGCATCAAGGGCTGACGGTGTCACGGTGTTCTGTCTGGAGTAGAGGTCGGAGTAGTGTTCCACCCATCTCTCCATTTGCTTGTTCTTTTCTGTGATCATCTCCCCAGTGGAGGATTTGATGGAGGCAGTCTTGCTCTGAGCCCGACCAAGTGCTTTCTTGATGCCATCGTACATACCACGGATGTTCCCTGTTATGGCAGCGGTTTGAATGTCTTGGCTGAGCTGAGTCCAGTACTCGTTAGCACAGCGCCAAGCAGTCTGCTGAACTTTGCTTCTCGCAGCCCTGAGAATCTGGAGATTCTTCTCGTTTGGGTACTTCTTGTACTCAGCAAGTGCTGAGCGCTTGGCTTCAATGACGGGGGTCATCTCGGTCAACTTGGCATCAAACCAGTCCTGTGACTTCGAGGTCTTCCTCCCAAAGGTAGCCAAGGCTGTGCGGTGGATGGTGTTTCGCAGCTCTTCCCACTTCTGTTTTGCAGATTCTCCTTCTTGTGGTACACCAAGTTCCTTCTCATAGGTGGAGGCAAACTGCTCAACAAGTTCTGGTTGGGCCATCTTGCTGGTTTCAATCCGTGCCTTTCCAGGCTGTCTAGCACAATGGAATTTCTTCAGCTGCAGCTTGACCTTGCAACACACCAATGAATGGTCTGTGTCGCAATCTGCACTCTGGAACGAACGGGTGATTAGCATGTTTTTCAGTGAGGTGCGCCTGGTCAGGATCAAGTCCAGCTGGTGCCAGTGCTTTGAGTGTGGATGTCGCCAGGAAACCTTGTGTTGGGGCTTGGTCTTAAAGAACGAGTTTGTGATGCACAGATCGTGATATGTGCAGAACTCGAGCAGCCGTTGTCCGTTGTCGTTCATTCTGCCCACGCCAAATGGTCCAAGACAGGAGGGCCAGGAGTCATGGTCAGCACCCACTCTGGCATTGAAGTCTCCAAGGAGAATGAGTTGTTCAGAGTTGGGGATGATCCTGACAGTTGTTGCGAGATTCTCGTAGAACTCGTCTTTTGCTTCTGGTGTGGCTGTCAGTGTTGGGGCATATACACTGACGAGGGTGACTGGGCCTTGAGTGGTGTTCAGGCGGAGGGTGAGGAGTCGTGCAGAGCCATTGCTGCCCGGTTCCACCATCTTCAGCAAGGCGTTCTTCACTGTGAAGCCCACTCCGTGTTCCCTGTGTTTGTCACTGCCCTTTCCCTGCCAGTAGAACATGTAGTCCTTCTCTCTCAGTGTGCCTGCGTCAGCCAACCGTGTTTCCTGGAGAGTGGCGATATCCACTTCAAGTCTCTTCAGCTCATTATTGATGATGGCAGTCTTCCTGGTGTCGTTGATGTCCTTGAGGTTAACAGCGAGTCCTGTCATCATAGTGCGGACGTTCCAAGTTCCCAGTTTTAGAGTTGGTCTCTTTTGTTTTTTTGTCTTGCCTGGTGCGAAGGTTCTCAGCCTGCTGTTCGGACTTCTCCTCATCCCGATGCACCCAATGAGGAAAGCAAGCTGTGGCGGGACAACACCTTATTGGCTGGGGGCTGCCCAGCTTGAGGCGGGTGGTAGCTGTCCAGTGAGATCCAATGATCCCTCCCACCGTCGGGAACAACCCCTGGCACCGCGCTCTATGCCAATTGAGTGGTGGCTTATAACCGGTAACTGTCATTCCCCGTGTTTTGTCTACGCCAAAGGTGAAGCTGGAGTGTCCTCCAGTGATCTGGTGTTCTACCTTCCAGCGTTGGGCGTTGGTAGGATTCAAGCCTGGGCAGGAAGATATGGAGGACAAGATGTTGCCCATGCAGCATGTCCCCCCTCTCCACGTCACTGATGAATCCAAAGGAACAGCAAGGCTGCTACAGTTTGGCACCAGCGCCGTCGCAGGAGCTGCCAGAATGATGTTGAGCACAAGAGAGAACTGCCTTAGGGACTCCGACTCTGGATTTTTCCTCAGGGTTGACTCCCGAAGCCTTTCCCGTGACCGGGTGTGCCGCAAGGCAGCGGAGGTTTGAAATCAGGGTTTACCTTCCCCTAGATGGGCTACCTTCCCAGGTTGACGAGCCACCATCTACCCAAAGCATCTGGTTTTAAGGCGCCAGAGAGCCGCCCTCGCCCCTTCTCCTATTAGTAAAAGCAGTTCCGCCGGGCTTAGAGACTAAACCACATGAGCAGGCTAGGAGTTGGACTTAGTTGTCAGAGGCTTTTCGAGACGCACGCCATAAGAAGCATTTTATGAGCACTGGGAGCTTAACCCCAGTGCCACTCCTGGCTATGACAACCTTGGAACCATCACTCTATCATTTACAAGTTTGATTTAATGGTTAATGCAAATCATTTCAATGTCCTTTAATCATCATTTCATTTAATAAATACGTGAAAATGAGAGAAGTTGTTGGGAATTTATTTCATTCTGAGTCTGGTTTCAAAGCCCCAGTATCGAATTCACTAATTTTGAGACTGGCTATTAATTTATTGAGTGATTAAAGTGAAATTAATGATTAAAGTGCTCACTAAAGAGGTGAGCTGGTGCCTCGGCGAGTGTTTACTATAAACTTTTTCTGTGTGTGGACCCGGAGTAAATCTCAGGTCCCGACACATTAATACAAATTAAATAATCTTTATACCTGACCATAATTATAAATCACATATTATATTATATCTGAGGTTGATTAAATGGGGAAATCAGATGACTCAGAATTCTCTTGTGGGTAGGTCCTACGGCTGGCAAGGCTGTTTCCATAACCGTCCACAAGTTCATTGGGCTGGGCTCGCCATCTCGGTTTCCAGGTTCTCTCAGGGGTATCAAAACAGCTGGCTGGGCCGGGCTTGGCATCCCAGAATGCAGGTTCTCTCAGGGGTATCAAAACAGCTGGCTGTGCTGGGCTCGTCATCCCAGAATCCAGGTTCTGTCAGGGTATCTAACAATCAGCCTACACAGACTAGTGCAAACAATGAATAATCTGTTTCTCTCCATTCAAATCATGGGTAGTCAATTTCTTCAGTTCAGTTTCTTACATTCAAACTAACTCTTAGATTACTTTGTATTTAAGTTGCCAAGTATATTGCAAACCCTCTTTCTTTAACTTTTCTTTGTATTCATTTATCATGAAATTGTCATATCCTGGTGAGCGCTCGCCCCCTCTGTCCTGTTCTCCTGCCTCCCTGCTAATCATCTCACCTGGGAGGATTGACACCTGCTGCTTCTGTTGAGCCAGCATTTATAAGGGCCAGCTCTTCCGTAATTCAACGCTGGCTCGTTTGGGTGTACTGTCTCAGAGCAGAATTTATCTCAAGCTTGTAAAATGCCTTGTGTTTTGGTTCGCTTACCTAAACACTCATCTCCTCCTTCTCTTTCAGGTTGCTGCCATTGAAGCGGTGTGTCTCCAGGGATCGTGGTGCACTCACCAGTCTATTGTTCTCCCCGTTGCAGCTCCTCATCTCCACCCGGTCGGACTCAGCCCTTCATTCCCCAATCCCAGCAGTTTCATCCTGCTGGTTCGTCTCTCCTCGCTGGGCACTGTGCTGGGTTCTCTCATTCCCCACGTAAGTGGCATAATTAGTATTTCCACTCACTCCTCCATTCCTCTTCCTAATAAGCTCTCGTCTCTTCTCTGCAGGCTGCTGCTGCTCTGGCGAGTGACTGTTTCTCTAATCCTGCCTTTTTGACAATTAATAAATTGTCAAATGTTCCCGTTTGTTCTGTTTCTCTCCTTTGGTGTTGCACCCTGCACTTAGGCTGACAGTCCAGTTAATATGACAGAATGAGCCAGCCATGGTCACAGCCTAGCAGGCACCGCACCAACAGAGCACTCCATGCTCCACTGCCTCGACGTTACAGAGAGGCAGGTGGCTGAACTCGCTCAGCAGCTGCAGACCATTATGCAGCAGCTAAGCGTGGTTACTGATCATTTGGCCCACATGTCTGCTTCGGCTAATCCGGCCCCTCCTGTAGCCTCTGCTTCTTCAATTGTTCGCCAAACCACCTCCGTCCCTTCACTGGCTCCATACACAGGGGGGGTGGGGGGATGCAGGGATTTCCTTTGTCAAGTTTGGCTTTATTTGGAACAGGTGGGGAAGGCATACCCGGTCGACATGTCAAAAATTCATTACTTTAACCTTCTGCTTCGGGGCTGAGCTCGTAGTTGGGGCCGGTCCGTGCTCGATAGTCAGAAGGATGCACCCCTGACTTTCTCCTGCACATTTGACCATACGGAGAGTGAGGGGAACATCATGAGCCACCTCTTGTCACTCCGTCAGGGTAGCCGGTCGGTGGCAGACTACTCAGTGGAGTTTCGAGTCAAAGCGGCAAAATCATGGTGGAAAGATGTTGCTCTATGCAGCACATTCCTCTTCAGTTTAAATCCTCACTCCACGATGACTTGGTGGTTTATGCCGTTTCCGCCTCTCTGGACGGTCTGATTGCTCAAGCTGTTGTCAGATAACCGGTACCGTGAGCGCACTAAGGAGCGCGGCACCTCCTCTCGCCCGTCCGCCATGCAAGCACCCTTGATGGCTACTGATACAGGTGGCTCCAATCCAGCCTCCAAACCGATGGAGGTTAGCTGGGCCTGCCTCCCTTGGGAGGCGGTCGAGCGGTGGAGACGGATTGGTGCGTGTGCGTATTGTGGCTCTTTAAAGCACAAGTGGGACGCATGCCACCTGCAGCCAAAAGACATGGCCCATCAGTAGCTGTGGGGGGTCTGGCAGGTGGGACTCATTCTCATCCCCCCGTAACTTCTCTATTTCAGCCCTGGTCCACTTGCCGGGGGTCGAGAGGAAAGTCTCTGCCCTCATTGATTCAGGGGCAGAGAAAAATTTAATCTCCTCCCAGCTTTTCAGGAGATGGGGATTCCGGCCACTAATTTGTCAGTTCCCCATAGTGTAACCACCCTATCTGGCGAGAAGGTGGTGTCCGTTACTTGTTGCATGGTGCAGATCTCCATCCTCCTGTCCAGCAACCACCAGGAGAGGCTGTCTTTCTATGTTTTTCCCCGGGCCTCTCATGCGGTGGTCTTAGGGTATCCTTGGCTCAGGAGGCATAATCCAGTTCTTAATTGGGCTCAAAATTCCATCATCTCCTGGAGTCCTAACTGTTTGGCTACGTGTCTAAGTTCGGCCGAGTGTTATCCGTCCCTGTCCATTTCCTCCCCTCCATTTGAACTGCTGGACCTCAGCCTCATGCCCGAGGTCAATCATGACCTTGGGGAGGTATTTAGCAAGTCACGAGCATTGGCGCTCCCCCCACATTGCTCGTATGACTGTGCTATTGACCTCCTCCCAGGCGCGTGGTTGCCATCCAGCCGGCTCTATAACATTTCCAGGCCGGAGAGGGAGGCAATGGAAAGGTACATTAAAGATTCTTTGAATGGTGGCTTCATTCGGCCATCCTCGGCTCCTCTTGGTGCGGTGTTGAAGGATGGGTCTCTGCGTCCGTGCATCAACTACCGTGAACTTAATGCCATCACCATCAAAGATAAATATCCTTTGCCCCGATGAACTCTGCATTTCCTGTAGCGCGCGTATTCTCCAAACTTGATCTGTGCAATGCTTATCACCGTATCTGAATACGTGAGGGGGACAAGTGGAAGACGGCATTTAAAACTCATCTAGGGCAGTTTGAATATTTAGTCATACCCTTTGGCCTCATCAATGCCCCTGCCGTTTTCCAACGCCTTATTAATGACGTCCTCCGAGACATGATTAATCAATTTGTCTTTGTCCATTTAGATGACTTTTTGATTTTTTCTCGCTTGCCAGAGGAGCATCAAGTCCACGGTAGAGCCGTGTTACAGCGGTTGTTCGAGAACCAACTCTACGTCAAGGCAGAGAAATGTGAGTTTTCCACCAATTCCACTTCTTTCCTTGGGTTTGTAGTAGCGAAGGGGGAGCTGAGAGCCGACCCGGGCAAGGTGAAGGCTGTGTTGGATTGGCCAACACCCCACTCCCGTAAGAGGCAGCAACGCTTCTTAGATTTTGCGAACTTTTATCGCAGGCTCATCAGGAACTATCGTGGGATTGCACAGCCTCTGACCCAACTGACCTCCATTAAGGTGCCATTCATATGGACCGAGGCAACTGAGCGGGACTTTCTAAAATTAAAGGACCTGTTCTCTAACAAACCCATCTTGACCCAGGTCGACCCCCAGCTCCAATTTACCCTGGAGGTGGATGCCTCAGACAATGGGGTGGGCGCAATGCTTTCCCAGCACTCATTCTTCGACTTGAAGCTCCACCCATGCGCATATTTCTCTCGGCGGCTCACCCCAGCCAAAAGGAATTTCAACATCAGGGACTGGGAGCCGGGGCCATTAAGTTGGCCCTAGTAGAATGGAGACATTAGCTGGAGGGAGCGATTCATCCTGTAGTTGTGTGGACCGACCACAAGAACCTCGAGTTTCTGTGGTCGGCCCACCCACTAAATTCTAGACAAGCCCGCTGGGCCTTATTCTTCTAACAGTTTAATTTCACTGTCACTTATAGACCCGGCTCCTGTAATATTAAACCTGACACTCTCTCCAGGCAGTTTAGCCTGGACTGGTCTACCCCCCCCGCCCTTCCAACTCCCAGCCTATTCTCCCACCTTTGCACATCCTGGGAGCCCTTACCTGGGGAATCGAGTGGAGGGTCCGCCAGGCCCAGTCCTCGCAGCTCGAACCAGTGGGGTGCCCCCTAATCATCTGTTTGTCCCTGTTGCCCTCTGCAGCAAAGTCATCCAGTGGGGGCACACCAGTCGCTTTGCCTTTCACCCTGGTGTGGTGCGCACTATAGACCTCATTAAGCGGGTGTTCTGGTGGCCCACACTGCAGAGAGACATGCAGGAGTACATCAGGGCCTGTCAAATGTGTACCCGGAATAAATCCAGTTCCACACACCCTGCTGGCCTCCTTCATCCCCATCCTGTTCCCAGCTGACCTTGGTCCCATACTGGAGTTGACTTTATTTCTGGACAGCCCCCCTCTCACGGCAACACGGTCATTTTTACCATAGTGGACAGATTCTCAAAGGCCGTCCACCTGGTCACCCTCCCTAAGTTGCCGTCCGCTATCAAGACTGCTGAACCCCTTTCTTCCCACATCAGGCTCCACGGCGTCCCTATGGACATTGTGTCTGACCAGGGGCCCCAGTTCATCTCCCGAGTTTGGATGTCATTCTTCCACTCACTTGGTACCTCAGTCAACCTCACCTCTGGGTATCATCCCCAGAGCAACGGGCAGGCTGAGCATGCCAACCAGTCCCTGGAGTCTGCCCTCCGATGCGTGGCAGCCGATAATCCATCCTCCTGGAGCTCTCATCTGACCTGGATGGAGTACTCAGTCAATTCCATAATCTCCTCGGCTACGGGGCTCACACCGTTTGAGGCCTCCATGGGATACAACCCCACCTGCTGCCCATGGCAGAGAGAGAAGTTGTGGTGCCGTCCGTGGGAGCCTATTTTCGCCACTGTCGCTGAGCCTGGAGGTCCACCCGAGCTGCCATCCTCCGGGCAACCGAACGCAATTGCTGCTATGCAGATCAGAGGAGGGTCCCGGCCTGGAGTACAAGGTTAGACAGCAGGTCTTGGTGTCAGCTAGTCAGATCCCATTGAAGGCTGAGGACAAGAAGCTCTCGCCTCGCTTCATGGCCCCATTCCCTGTCACTGAAGTTGTGGGTGACTCCGCTATCCAGCTGCAGCTTCCACGGGCCCTCAGCATATACCCCACCTTTCACATCTCGAATGTCAAGCCTCTCTCCGCCAGTCCCCTCTGCCCCCCCCAAGAAGCCACCTCCTCCTCCCCAAGTCCTTGACGGTCACATCACTCACACCATCCACAAGATCCTGGACGTTCGCTGTCGGGGTCGAGGTCACCAGTATCTGGTGCACTGGGAGGGCTACAGCCCGGAACACAGATCATGGATCCCGAGGCCATCTTTCCATGACAAAGGCATGGTCCGGGCCTACCATCGAGCTCACCCAGTAAAACCTAGTGGACCGCCAGGAGGCGTTCCTTGGGGGGGGGGCTGTCATATCCTGGTGAGCGCTCGCCCCCTCTGTCCTGTTCTCCTGCCTCCCTGCTAATCATCTCACCTGGGAGGATTGACACACCTGCTGCTTCTGCTGAGCCAGCATTTATAAGGACCAGCTCTTCCATGAGTCAACGCTGGCTCGTTTGGGTATACTGCCACAGACCAGAATTTATCTCAAGCTTGTAAGATGCCTTGTGTTTTTGTTTGCTTACCTAAACACGTATCTCCTCCTCCTTCAGGTTGCTGCCATTGAAGCGGTATGTCTCCAGGGATCGCGGTGCACTCACCAGCCTGTTGTTCTCCCCGGTGCAGCTCCTCATCTCCACCCGGTCAGACTCAGCCCTTCATTCTCCAATCCCAGCAGTTTCAGCCTGCTGGTTCGTCTCTCGTCGCTGGGCACTGTGCTGGGTTCTCTCATTCCCCACATAAGTGGCATAATTAGTATTTCCACTCACTCCTCCATTCCTCTTCCTAATCAGCTCTTGTCTTTTCTCCACAGGCTGCTGCTGCTCTGGCGAGTGACTGTTTTTCTCTAATCCTGCCTCTTTTGATATTTAATAAATTGTCAAAAGTTCCCGTTTGTTGTCTGTGCCTCCTTTGGTGTTGCACCCTGCACTTAGGCTGACAGTCCAGTCAATATGATAAATACAATTTACCATAAAATGTTAATTAGGCTCCAGCCCCCCCCCCCCCCCCGTGACCTGAAAAGGATTAAGCAAAAGAAGATGGATGGATGTTATTAGACAATGTCTTATGAACTGTCTCAAAATGAGTATTTGTATCATTAAATGAACTTCATTGTAAATTTACTTTTTACATGAATATATTTTAACCATCAAAATGAATTTAAATTGCGTTGATTTAACCAACAAGTATTTTATAACAAACTCTTTAAAACAGTTATGAAATTGGAACTTTAAACATTCAGTATGTGTTAAATTATCCAAATAAAACCACTGAAATATAATCCGCTGAAGAACAGTAATCCTGTAAGGTTTCATATCATGTCACAGTCCAGCTAATACAGACTAATGAGTTAGCAGTTAGATTGTACCAATCACCGCTAGCATAACCATTAGCTTATTCCAATCACGGTTTAGCATTAGACGCTAGCTTATGCTACTCACAGTTAGCTTCAGCCGCTAGCAAATGGCGGTTTTCAACATTTTTGGAACATTATAGAAATAGATATACACACCATGGTTCAGTAACGTCGAACGGCATTTTTATAACTCCAATTGGTTGTGTGAAAAGTATCTAATCATTGAAGTTAAAATACATTTCTTTGTTCACAGAAGCTAGTCACATGTCTGTAGAACCATAGTGATTTGACTCACTGGAGTATGCAACAACAAACTGCTCAGCAGTTATCCTCTCCTAGTGCTCACAGTTCAGCCTCTAATAACAAAAAATACCATATAAGCACGTGAACGTCAAAGTATTTGCACTAAAAGGCTATTTTATGTTTTTTTTTTTTTTCATACCAGTTTGGTAGAGAGTGTCTGATCCCGGTGGCAGCAGCAGAGGAAAAGTAAGTCAGGCCGCTCGCTGCCCCATTTTTATAATCAATGGCCACAGCGCCCCCAAAAGGACAGACAGTGTACCACAAGTCTAAATAACATACACAGATCTAGTAACCACATTTTTCACGCTGGTTATATAAAGTTAACCCAAGGGTTGGTACAACAAATACAATAATTACTACCACTACTATTGAGTAAATGATGCCTCGATTCCAGAGCCTTGGCAGAGGTATGCATTTTCAGATTATCACCAAAGTGTTATGGGTTCCTCTCGAGCCCAAGGACCACCTCTGGTGAAAATTTCATCCAAATCCATCCACTAGTTTTGGAGTACACGTGTGCACAGTGAAAATAATCTGCAGTTCACATGTCTGTACTGTCTGTGGCAGCCAAGAGCCACCAAACTGATTTGAACAGCTGCAATTCAAACACAAAGAAGAGCACGGTGGCAGACATTTTAAATGGAGGAAGTGATGGAGGTACGTGAATGCAATGACAATCAAGACCTGGACATCAAACTGTAAAATATACATCAAATTAAACAGATCGCCTGAAGAAGCCAAGGTCATTAACATCTGTAATATTATGGAACTGGACAAATATCAATGAATATTATGAACTGGAGTCACAGCAACAATTCAGACAACTGTAGGACACTGAAAGATTTTACTCATTTGCAACAAAACATTCAACAACATGAATCAAAAAATCAACAAACAGGAACAACAGGAACTGAAAGTTTGTGAATACACAGATCACAACCCACAGGATGTAGAATATGACATAGACCCTGATAATAATTTATTTAACTCAATCAATAATGACTGTAATTATTACACAGATGAACAGTTTAACACAATGGTCACATCTGATTTCAATATTTCTATGATCCACTTCAACAGCAGGAGTCTCTATGCAAACTTTAATAACATTAAAGATTATTTACATCAGTTTAAAGAGCCCTTCAATATTGTGGCAATATCAGAGACGTGGCTCAGTGAAGAGAAAGGAGTGGATTTTACCATGGATGGCTATGAATTAAATTATATAAATAGAAAAGTGAAAAAAGGAGGAGGAGTTGCAATTTATGTTGACAAGAGCTTGAAATACAAGGTTGTTGAAAATCTGACAGTAACTGTGGATGATTTATTTGAGTGTATTACAATAGAAATCTGTCTGGACAATGTGAAGAATGTAGTAGTGAGCTGTGTATATAGAACACCTGGATCAAACATTGACTTATTTAAGGACTGGATGGAAAAAATGTATGCAAAACTAACTCATAAAGTTATGTTCATCTGTGGGGATTTCAATATAGATCTGATGAACTCAAAACAACATAGTTTGACAGAAGAATTTATCAACACAATGTACAGTATGGGCTTACATCCAACAATTACCGGACCTAGCAGAATCACGTCACACAGTGCCACACTAATAGATAACATATTCACAAACATTATGGAAAATAATATCATGAGTGGGCTTTTATTGAATGATATCAGTGACCACCTGCCGATTTTTGTTGTCTATCAATGTGATTATAGGAAGAAAAAGTATACCAAAAATATTAAATATAAAAGAATAAGAACCGAAGAATCAATGTATTTACTGACAAAGGAATTATTAGTACAAGATTGGAAGATAGTTTATGATGACAATGACATAAATAGAGCATATGATAAATTTTTACAAATATTTCAATCATTGTACATAAATACTGTCCTATAAAACAGTGACAGACAACAACAACAAAAAAAAAAATATTCCTTGGGTCACCAAGGGGTTAATAAATGCATGTAAAAAGAAGAATACATTATATAAACAATTCATTAAATGCAGAATGGTGGAAGCTGAGATCAAATATAAAGATATAAAAATAAGCTTACTACTATAATGAGGACCTGTAAGAAAGAATATTACAACAGAATACTAGATGATAACAAAAATAACATAAGAGGAATATGGCAAGTACTCAATGGGATTATTAGTAATCGTCCTAAGAATGCAAATTATCCAGAATATTTTATCGAAAATGGCAGTTTGATAAATAATATGGAAGATGTGGTCAGTGGTTTCAATATTTTTTTTATAAACGTTGGTCCTGAATTAGCAAAATCAATAGTGACACCAGAAACAAACCACAGTGGTTCTGCGAATGAAATAGAAGATAGAAATCCAAACACAATCTTTTTGGGTGCAGTTACTGAAAAGGAAATTATCGAGACTGTGAGTAAATTTAAGAACAAAAAATCAACGGCCTGGAATGAAATTGACATGACAATAGTGAAAAAAGTAATTGAGGGAATAGTTAAGCCACTCACCCACATCTGTAACCTGTCATTTCAAACTGGTACATTTCCAGACAAAATGAAAATAGCAAAAGTAATACCTCTATACAAAACAGTAGACAGTCATTGCTTCACAAATTACAGGCCAGTCTCTTTACTCTCACAATTCTCCAAAATACTTGAAAAAATCTTCACCAAGAGACTGGATGATTTCACTGAAAAACACAACCTCCTTACAGATAGCCAGTATGGTTTAACAGCAGATAAATCTACATCTTTGGCACTGATCGAACTTATAGAAGAAATTACTAGTTGTATAGATAAAAAAAAGGTTGCTGTAGGAGTATTTACAGATTTAAAGAAAGCTTTTGACACCATTGACACAGAATACTACTAAGGACACTGGAAAGGTATGGGATAAGAGAGGTAGGACTGAGTTGGGTGGAAAGTTATTTAAGTAACAGACAACAATTTGTACAAATTGGTGAGCACAAATCACCCTTCATGGACATCACTTGTGGTGTGCCCCAGCGGTCAGTTTTGGGACCCAAACTCTTTATTTTGTATATAAATGACATATGCCAAGTATCAAAAATTCTGAAATTTATTTTGTTTGCGGATGACACAAATATCCTTTGCACTGGTGAGAATTTGCAGCAAGTTTTAGAGGTGGTCACAACTGAAATAGAAAAATTAACGCAGTGGTTCAACAAAAATAAATTATCTCTAAATCTAAAAAAAAACAAAGATTATGTTGTTTGGAAATTATAAAATAAATAATGAAATAATGGTAACGATAGATGATACCAGAATAGAAACAGTAGAGGAAAATAAGTTTCTGGGGGTGACGCTAGACAATAAAATCTGCTGGAAACCTCACATCAGTCACATCTGGGCCAAATTAGCAAAATGTATAGGCATACTGGGGAAGACAAGACACATCTTGGACTATAAATCATTGGTCTTATTGTACAATTCACTGTTTTTACCTTATCTTAACTACTGTGTAGAAGTCTGGGGAAGCACCTACAAGACCAACCTACAGTCAATATGCACATTACAAAAAAGAGCTATAAGGATAATAAACAATGCAGGATATAGAGACCAACCAATTCGTTGTTCTTAAAGTCACATGTCATAAAGTTCATCAATTTAGTTAAATTTAAGACAGCACAAGTAATGTACAGGGCAATTAATAATCAACTCCCAACTAATATACAAAAAATATTTAAAAAAAGAGACAATGATCATAATTTGAGAGGAGACTTAAACTTTACAAAACCCAAGATACGTACAACCAAGAAAAATATGTGCATATCTGTCTGTGGGGTGGATTTGTGGAACAGTCTGGAGCCGGAACTGAAACTATGTACAAACAGAAATCAATTCAAAAAGAGGTATAAGCACCATTTGCTGAAAGGATATATGTTAGAAGGGTAGTATTTATATGTACGATTCATTATGTTCACTCTGGGACATTATGGGACACTATGGAATGGTGGGTGGGACAGCACTGTGTATATCTGTGTTGTTTGAGGCTGGTTTTGATGTATGGACTTCATTGTATGTTAGAATGGATGGGTGTTAATGTTGATTTGTAAAAAAAATACAGTAAATTGCTTACTTGGGGTCTTAAAGGTGGTAATTTGTATAAAATTCACATTGGTGTATCTATGGAAAAGAGGAGATGGAATTAATAAGTGTTCACTTCTTCCTTCTCCCTTTCGAATAGTGTATACTGTTACTTTATTGCATTTGCCATTTGCTTGTTTTTGTTATATTTTTGTGTTCGAAATAAACTATCTCTCTCTCTCTCTATCTATCTATCTATCTATCTATCTATCTATCTATCTAAGACGAACAGGAGCTTTTGCTGTTTAGTGGCAGAGGAAGAAAACAGATGGGCAAAAAGACGGACATTTGTTCACCCAATATTGGCGGATTGCTCAGTACTTCCATCTGATGGGAGTTTCTGGGTGCATGCACAGTTCACTGAATGTTGGGACTTGTAGTTTTTAGTGAGTTTTACCTCATCCTTCCTCTGCAAAACTAAAAACCAATCAATGTGATGAATAAATTGTGTAGTTGCTGAATACGTTTTTTTTTTTTTTTTTTTTAGTTCAGCTCAGCTTCACGTGCTGTAAAAAAAAAGGTGTTGTGCTGTAAAAATGTTGCACTGTCGCCTCTAGTGGCCGGCATTGTTATTACAATACCTTTTCCATCGGCTCCATTGATGTTAACGGTGAGTTAAATTTGTGTTTATTTCAAAAACAAAGCCTTATCTCAAAATTCTGGCAAATTAAAAGTCAAGAAAATATGGCGATACAATGATACAAGCCTTATATTCTCATGACATATTTTATATATTAGACTTTAACAAAACTGAAACTTTGATGTATGGAACAAACAGTGACAGAAAATGGACAATGCCAGTGTAATTCATGGCAGTTTATGAGCATCTCAACTCTGCTCAAAGTGGTAAATATATCCTGCCAGAGACAGTATATGAAAATGTACTAGGATGGAATAGCTGCAGGGTCCCTGTGCCGTTAAGTGGCAGACGCTCATGGGTGATTTACTATAAAGGTAGGTGTGTGTGCTTGGTCTGCCCTCTCTCTGATATTCTGCATGCATTGCGCTTCCTGGTCAGGCGCTGCTGTAATTACTTCTGCAGCCTGTTGCCCCCTGGTCTGCTCTCTTTGACGCTCAGCGTGCTTTGCACTTTACTGTTAAATGTTGTTACCACTACTACTGCAGGCTGTTGTTTTCTGCTGCTGCCTGTTGTGACTCACTACTGGGTCAGCACAGTAACAAACCGCTGGTGGACTCGCACTAAGGTCTCGTTGGTGCAGTAATTCTACCGCTGATTGGAGTGGCGGGTCGTCACCTGTTGCACTCTCCTGCACTGCGTGCCCATTCACTGGTGGCTCGCATTAGTAACACTGCTCTTTTAGCTCTTGGAGACTTATATTTTTAAGATGTATCTGTGTGAGACCCACTTTGATGCGGGTGGTTTCTTATTCCATTTTAGAGGCTTTATATCATTAATTGAGGTCATTTTTATTTCAGGACTAGTTTGGAGGAATTATTTTGGAGGGAGCTCATTGTGTTATTAGAACTGAAGGCCTACGGTAGTGGGATTGGTTGCCATTGGTCTTGGTCTTCGCCCTCACAATGTGTGTCGTGTCATTTAGGGTGCCTTTTTTAATGCCACTCCCGTTTGACACTTACTCACTGCCAGTAGGCCACAGTTTATTTTATTGATATTATTACTGGGTGGCCTAATTAAGGTTTATATATTTTATATTGTGCTAATAAAAATTTCTGTAAACTTTGGAACACGTCTCTTGCCTCCTGAGTATAACGAACCTGTGTGCCCAAAGTAAAGGTTTGGGGAATAATTCTCTGGGTGAAATTCCCAGGGTGGCGTTGTTGGGTTTTTATCTCGTGACATTAAGGTCAGTACTTTGTACATCACCCCTTATTTTGGGGATCTCTTTGTGCCGCAACAAAAACTAAAGTAAATTCAGCAGAACATCCCCAGAACATCTTCTCATTGACGTGCAGTAGCATCTCAAGAGATAAAAGCAACTTCAACATGCGGCAGAATAACGCTTCCCATCCATCAAAACTGAGGCACAGGAAATGTCTCATTTAAATTTCAAATTCTGATATTTTCAATCAGCACTCAAAGGCAGTGTGGAGGATGGGTTTGGATCTAGTTGTAAAGGAGTGGATGATCCCGCCAGCATGTCCATGTGGGCCCCACTACAGGTTAAACTGGGCTGTTTTATGGGTCCCATGTTGGCCCCATCTGTGGTTGCCCACATGGACTTTACCTGTGGTGCAAGTGATCTGTTTGCCACTTTAAACCCATCTGGGCCCCAAATGGGTTTAATGTGGGTGAGCAAGTTTCAGTAACATTTGTGTAATAGGCAAAATTACACAAAAATCAAGTTTATGAGAAAAAAATACAAAATTTATAAGAAAAAAAGGAACAACTTTACACAAAATAGTAGCAAATTTATGAGAAAAAATAGTGAAAAATTAGGAGAAAAAACAGCAATTTGCAAAAAAAAAACATTTTTACAATTACTTGAAAAAGTTACAAACGTTACAAGAAAAAGTCACAAATTTATGATGAAAAAAATTAGAAAAAGTGGCAAATTAACAAAATATAGCAAATATATGAATAAATAAATTGAACATTTATGAGAACAAAGTCCCAAATTTCTGACAAAAAGTCCCAAGTTTACAGTAAAAAAAAAATGTTGGAAATTTTTGAGGAAGTTCCAGATTTCCAAGAAAGACTTAGCAAATTTATGCGGAAAAACTTACACATCTAGAAGAAAATAGCAAATTCACAAGGAAAACAGTAAGAAATTTATGAGAAAAAGTTTCAAGATCACAGCAAAGAAGTGGCAGTGTTCCAAAATTACAAGAAAAACTAACATTTATGAGAAAATAAGTTGAAAATAGGTAAACGGGTAAAGTCCATGTGGGCAAACACAGATGGGGCCAAGACTGAACCTGCAGACAAACCCACATAGGATCCACAGGACAACCCAGTTGGGGCCCACATGGACATGCTAGCTGGGGAATATGAAGCAAAACACAGTAACCTGTCAAAAAGATGTACATGTATGTTGCATCGTAGCAGTCTGTCGGGGGCAACAATGACTGTTTCATTTAGTTCTGATCAGATTCCTCCACGCAGCTCTGTCCTTTGCCTTACGATGCCAGGAACTCCTGATGTTGTTAACCCAAGCAACGTCCGAGCCGGTATGAGATTCTTTCTGACTGACCATTTCATGAAACTGCTTGCAAAGTGAGTACCTCTAGCTTTTGTTGGACTAGTGGCACATTCTTGGCAGATAGAGGTATTATCAGTGGCAAGGACAGGCCAAGACAAACTGACTCCAGTAACACAAGAGGATAACACAACATAACAAAAATAATTTTTTTGTAAGTTGTCGGTGTTTTTTCAACTGATTTAAGACATTTTTGCACCTCTGAATCCGAAAATGACATCCGCTTCTGTCCATCAGGTCAGGTTTTTATGCTAAGTTGTAAGCAGTTGTACAGCAGTTGTACAGTTGTACTTTAAATTGAATAGCAGACACTGATAAAGGTAAGTACATGTAAATTGAATGTTACATCATCACTGTTCAAAATTCAGAGAATTTCAAGAAATAAAAAAGAATTTTGCATCATATAAAGCGAAAATACCCATACATGTAAACAAAAACGTAAAAAAACATGTGGCCATAGTTCAAAAAGTTGACCTGATTGACCAAAACCAATGTGATTTTTTTGATTCAGCACATCAAAATGGTCGTAAATCAGCTAAAAAAAACTTAGACAATAAATTTGGTGTTGACCAGTGTAATGAGTTGAGGGTAGAACAAAGCCAAAGGAGAAACAAAACACAAACAATCTCAAAGAGACTGATGCAAACCAAAACCAAAACAGTTGGGACTATCACCAAACACTGGAACTAAGAAATACCAAATACAGAAATAACAGAATGAAAACATGAAAAAAATGCCAGAGGAAGTGAAGCAGCCCCAGAACATGACTCAGCCATCGCCATGCTTGACTAATGCCAAGATCCATCTCTTCCGCATCCTAAAAGGTGATCAAGGTCAAGGATTTTCCAACATGGGGTCTCCATCAGATCCTTGAAGTTTCCCTCTGTGGTCATATTACCAACACCACAGTCTGTGACTGATGCCAGCAGCAGTCGACCATTGAAGAAGGAGTCCAGAAATACCCATGTCTGCAGCATTAGCACTGACCTGCTACCGAACTGATTCCTGTGGCGGCAATGGTGAACACATTGGAGAATCCAGTGCTATGCACAGAAAAAGACATCAGTGAAGCAAAGTGAGGACAACATAAAACCTCAATCAAACTACGCATGGGAGAGCATCGTCAGTGGTGCCCATCAACCCACAGCAGTGTGTGGACAACCTCCTC
This sequence comes from Pholidichthys leucotaenia, assembly GCA_020510985.1. Lineage (NCBI taxonomy): Eukaryota > Metazoa > Chordata > Actinopteri > Cichliformes > Pholidichthyidae > Pholidichthys > Pholidichthys leucotaenia. The sequence continues at coordinate 281,920,363 of CM035836.1, read as the reverse complement.
TTTCAAGTTCCAGCTAAGGACCCAAGAAGAAGCCCCTGACAAAAAAACAAAAAAACAACACATGAAATATAAATGTGTCAGTGTATTGTGGCCACTCTTGAATTCTAACGTCACTGGCACAGACAGACAGACCGTTATTGTTTTGTTATCACCACCTCTGGCCTTCCCATTGACAACTTCATTTTACTGATGAATCTGTCAGCTGGATTGGGCCTGTCACTGTACATCATGATGCCTTTGTTTGTGTGCTTGCCTTTGTTTGTGTGCTTACCAGTTTGGCGTTCAGTTTGAGTTGTGGATGTGTGTGTGTGTGTGTGTGTGTGTGTGTGTGTGTGTGTGTGTGTGTGTGTGTGTGTGTGTGTGCATATGTGTCCATGCATAGAGTAATTTTAATAAGATAAATCATGGTAATTGTTAGTTAACTACTTAATTATTTTGACCTTAATTTCCATTATGGGACAAGCAATAAATGCCAATTATGAACAGGAAGCTATGCTTAATGAGTGACTCAGCAGCTGATGTGCTATTGAATTGAAACCAATTGCCGAGTTCATTTTTAGGTCACCTCACTTTTCATTGATTTTATTTTGAATCTACCTCACTTCAAGGCAATATCGGGCCACAGCTGTTGCTGAGAGGGAGCTGAGTACACATTAGTTTTCTTTTTTTGTTTGTGCGTGTGTTTACATGGAGGCTCAGGAGCATTCATTCCCCCTCACTCTTCGCATTATGGTGTTTTAACGATTCTGGCAGATGTTGTTGTTGTTGCTGCAGAGTGAAATTATTTCAGCATGAGATGGTGATCTGGTGAGATTACCGACCTTTTCCTTTGAAGGTCGCATTGTAATGGTGCTGTAAATCAGCCATGGGCTCATTGTGTAAGAATGAGTCTGACATCTTTCTGCTGGTGGAGAGAGAACTGGCATGTGAAGCAATTAATTGATCTGCTGTTAAGAGGCTGTGTGGGATTGACTATCTCTGGTCCCTTATTTCAAGTACTTTAGTCAGCCAATTGCAGTCTCTTCTCTGTTGTTACAAAGAAAACACATTTAGTTTCTTGACATTGAAACTCTGTATGTCAAGTGTTAAACAAGGACAACCAAAGGGCAATCAGTATGAAGGAGATTTATTTAACTAAGAGCGAACAAGAACCCAAGGTGCAAGGACCAGGAATTACCAATAAGTGTCCGTTTATACAGACTGTGATTGTTAGGTGACTGTTATGTCTGAATAACATGAGACTGGAGCCACCTTCAACTGAACTCTGAACTGACTTTATTATCGACAACAACACAATATACGCTCCAGCTGTAGCCCGCCTGACGTCATTACCCCAACCCCCTCGGCAAAGTTACGACAAGCCCCGACAGTCAAATCTCACATAACATTCTCCATCCCATCACAAAATCAAAGACCCCACCCCCCCAGAACAGAAAAAGCAAACAAACACAGTGTTGTCTCTCTTTTTTTTTTTTTTTTCAAACTAAGTAGGCAAAACTCAGCCAACCAAACGGACGTCTGGGTAGACATACCAGAACGCCCCACTGTGTTGGAGCGGGTTATTCTGCCGCTTAGTCCCAACACGCATTAGCTAGTACTGTCTTTAATACATAGTCTTCCAGGTACCTGGGCCTCTGACGAATTCTAGGCAGGTGTCCCCTAGGCGTCCCCTCTGCACCAGGCACCGTCAGCCGCACCTGTGAGTTCTCACCACCCCAGTCCAACAAGTCCCACCTCACACCAGGTTGTCCCGCCATAGCTCTAGTCCTCTGTTCCGGTGGCAATTTCTTCAATCTACTGGAGTGCCACTACAACCCATCCACAAGCTTGAACATTTCCCGGCTCCGTCGTCTCGTGATCCACAGGGGCCCCGTCCAGAACAGCTGCAGCTTGTGCGTGCGGTTAGGGTGTTTGATCCAAACTTGATCTGACACCTTCAGTCCATGGGCTCTCACCCTGTGCTTCCGGTCAAATCGTTGCTTCATCGTATGTTGCTGAGCAGCTACCCAGTCCTGTGGAGAGTCCATACTCCTTGGAGGAGGAGTCATGGGTGGTTTCAGTCAATCCAAAGGCAGATGTAGTTCATGCCCCAGCATGAGAGCCGCTGAGGAGCATCCTGTTGTAGCATGGGCCATTGCCCTGTAGTGGAGGAGTGTGCTCTGGATAGCGTCCAGAAATATGAAGCCATCTGCCAAGTGGGCTCTCAGTCTGTTTTTCAGGGTCTTGTTAAAACATTCAATGCCCCCATTGGCCTGGGGATGGTAGAACACAGTTTTAATGTGTTCCACGCCCCTAGCGGTCAAGAACTCTTCAAACTCACCAGAGGTGAACTGCGGGCCATTGTCAGTCGTGATTACATTCGGGACCCTCCACCTGGCGAATAGTGACGAGAGAAAACCCGTAACCACATCCGTCATGACTGAATTAGTGGGTAACACCTCTGGCAACTTTGAGAACAGGTCGTAGACCACAAGCAGAAACAGGCTGTTCGGGGTGCTGTATGCAGTTCGCCGCAGATGTCCAACTGAATGTGTTTCCAAGGGCCCTCAGGGTATAATAATGGCCGCATGGGTGGAGGGGGTTGTCTGCCGCTCTTCCCGCTCTCCAAGCACGGAACACAGTTTTTCACCATAGCTTCAATGTCCTTATCAATACCTGGCCACCAAACTTAATCCCTGCAATGCTGTTTTATCCTGACCATGCCCGGGTGGCCCTCGTGGAGCATCGCTAGGGCCCGTGATCTCAGAGACACCAGGATTAGCGTGTAGTGTCCCCTCGCCACACACACCTCATTCCACCAGTTCAGTTCATCTTTAAACTGATGGAAGGGTGCCAGCCCACCCTGCACCTTTGCGGGGCCAATGGGGTCTCGTTCTGACTCCGCCCAAAGTTCTTGGAGGGATACTATATCCCAGAGGGCCCAGTGCAGTGCATTGACCAGATCCACCTCCATGGGATCGTCGTCATCGTCATCATCTGATTGTACCGTGTTGGCCATGGCACGGGACAGGAGATCCGCCACTATGTTCTCATTACCAGGAGTGAACTGGGTGGTAAAATTGTAGGCCTTCAGCAGCACCGTCCACCTATGGGTCCGCGAAGGTCTGTGTCCTGAACCCGATATCTCCAGTAGTGTTGTCAGTGCTTGGTGGTCCGTCTGCAGGGTGAAATGGTGCACATAAAGGTAGATATGCCACTGCTCACATGCCCAGACGCAGGCGAGTGCCTCCCTCTCACTCACGGCGTACTTTTGTTCAGCTGCTGAGAGAGACCTCGATGTGAATGTCACCAGGCCCTCCATACCATCTTGTACCTGGGACATAATCGCCCCCACCACTAAGCCAGACGCGTCACAGGTCACAATGGTTGGCTGCTTTGGATCAAAATTGGCCAACACTGGAGGGGAGGGGAGTTGAAACTTTATCTTAGCAACTGCTGATGAGCAGGCTGGGGTCCATTGCCACGGCGTATCCTCTTTCAACATGGCCCGAAGAGGTGCAATCGTTTCTGAGTAGCGGGGAATAAAACACCCATAAAAGTTCACCATACCCAGAACGAGTAAATCTGTGCAGGCGTCGATGGTTCTGGGAGGTGCAGGACCACCTCCACATTCAAATGCAGGGGCCTCAGACCTCCCCGCCTTCAACCAGAACCCCACAAACTCGATGGAGTCCACTGCGAAGATGCACTTTCCCCGTTTAGGGTGACTCTGTGTTCCTGTAGTACCGTCAGCACCTGTCCCAACCGATTATTGTATTCCTCCCGTGATGTGTCATGTACCACGATGTCATCCAGGTATGCCACCACACCCTTGAGGCCAGCCAGAATCGTGAACATTATTTTCTGAAAACAGCTGGGTGCTGAGCTCAGACCAAACGGCATGCGGGTGTACCTGAACACACCCATGTGGGTCACGAATGCTGTCAGGTTCCTGCTGGCTGGGTGGAGGTGCACCTGCAGGTAACCCTGGTGAAGATCGAGCTCTGTGAATACCTTTGAACCGCTGAATGTAGCGGTGAGTTCCTCCATCGTGGGGAGTGGGTACTTGTCTGGGACAATCACTTTATTCACCATCCTAAGATCGATACAAGGTCAGATGCCACCCGATTTTTTTCTTGGCCACCATGATATTTGATATCCAGGGTGAAGCATCCACTCTCTCGATAATGCCTGCTTCCAGCAGTTTGTTCAGCTCCACCGTGACGTCGTCCCATAGGGCGAGGGGAAGCCGCCGTAGCAGTTGAATTTTCGGTGTCACACGTGGATCTATTTGCGGGCGGTGGTGGAACATGTTGACACATCCCAGGCCTCTGAACAGCGCCAGCCAGCAGACATGCCATTCGGGATGCACTGTCGGCACTGTTGAGCCCTCTGGGTCCTTGATGGAGAATCCCAATTCACCCAGTAGATCTATCCCTATCAAGTCCGCCCCCTGGCGTGAAATCTGGAAAGTGAACACGGAAACTGTCTTCAAACCACATTTCACTGAAAAATACACAGTGCCCGCCATTTCAATTTTGGCGTGGCCATATCCAAACATTTTCACTGCCCCAGCATTGATGGTTTTATTTGGGAAAAGTCTCTTCAAAGTAGCCATACTCAGTATGGTCCTACCGGCCCCTGAGTCCACCATAAGCGGCACGTCGACCCCGTTGAGTTTTAGCACGTACCATTTCAATGGTCCCTTCTTTGCGCGTGCCACACACACCCATGCCGTCTCTCTGGACTCCGCCGCCAATGACTCAGCAGTGATAGTGTAGGCCCTGCCCTGTGCCACAGTCCACCGCCTCCTGGAAATCTGCTGGTTGTTAAAAAACTCATATCTCCACACTGTGACGGTGGAATGGTCTCTGAAAACACAGTCCATTAAATCCAAACCATCTTTCAGCTAGCTGCTGCCACACAGCTCAGAAAATATACACTGGCCTTCCTCACCGGGGTAGTGGACCATTGGGCTCCTCCGTCTCTCTTCATCAACGCCGCTCAGCCATCCGCAGCCACATACATGTCGAACATCTCCCTTCAGCGGACCCATGTTATAGCTGGTGTGCCTGGAGATTGTAAAAATGAAGGTGGTTTTCTGAAACATGCTGCCATGGTTTATCCTTGTTGCCAAATGTTATGTCCGAATAACATGAGACTGGAGCCACCTTCAACTGAACACTGAACTGACTTTATTATCGACAACAACACAATATACACTCCAGCCGTAGCCCACCTGACATCATTACCCCAACCCCCTCGGCCAAGCTACGGCAAGCCCCGAGAGTCAATCTCACACATAACAGTGACCACTGAGAGATCAGCAACAGGCTTGATCTCTCAACAATCTCCTAACACTTCAAAAAAGAAATTTCTGTGTAAATGTTTGGGAGATTGTTGTGTGATCAAAAATTTAACTTTGAAAGATCTTTGAGCAATCACTGAGAGACCAGGAGAGATTGGTAACGGATCATTGACAGTTTCATTGAATGACTAAAAAAGCATATATTTGAGTGCTTTCTAGTGCTCTTCTACCCCCTTTACACAGGAGCAGAGATTGTTGAGTGATTAAAGGTGACAAACTGGCCAGATTGCTCAACAATCTTTCAGTGAATGCTCTGCAATCACCAAGGTCCCTCAGTGATCTTCCACTGATCTCCACAGTCACCATGATCTCCTCAAAGTTTTGACTCAGTCCAAAACAGTCTCTCAAGGATCATCAAAAGGGAGCAATCTGTCAACAACGATCTTTCATCAAACTCTCAGTCATCTCTCACTGATCTCTCAGCTATCTCTACCTTTGTAGTGGAAAAATGTAGTGTTCATTGAAAGATTGTGAGAGATTACTGAAAGTTTGCTGAGAGATCATTGGGGGATTGATGAGATCATTGAATGGTAAAGGAGTGCTGATGGAGAACTTATTGATCTCCCATTGATCTCTCAGCAATCTTTCAATGAAAGTCAAGTTTTCCACCCCAAAGAGATAGATGACTGAGAGAACAGTGAGGGATCACTGAGATCATTGAGCTTTCCTTGAAAGTTACTTGAGAGTTTGTAGAGAGATCGCTTCTCTTTGGTGAATGTCCAAAGATTGATTTGGACTGAGTAAAAACCTTGGTGACCATGGAGATCATTGGAGATCATTGAGAGATCACTGAGAGATCTGGTCATTTTTTTATCACTCAGTGATCCCTCAGTGATCTCTGCCATTGTGTAAAGGGGGTATAACTAAACACTGAGATAACTGAAAACAAAACCATAGCAGGTGGGACAGCGATAGTAACAACTGAAAACAGAAAACAACCCTGAGAAAACACAAACAAACGCGCTGCATAAGGGCAGGAAATAAAATACAAATAGTAACCAGGCTTTTCCAGACGAGGAGCTCAGAAAACAGGAAGACATCAGGGATGACGAATGGTGACTCAACACCCTAGTGACAAACTGAAGAGAATGTAAAGAGAAAGGAGACAGTCAAGGGATGGGAAAGAGCTGAGAACAATCGGGCAGATGAGGTGAATAACACTAACGAAGGAGAGGTAAATGTGAGACAAGAGCAGAACAATCAAGGGGGATGGGGACACAATGGGGGACAAGATAGACAAGGACAGACACACAAGAATCAAAACCCAATCAAAACATAGAAACTAACAAGGGTGGTGAGCAGTACTGTAGTAGTAGTAGTAGTAGTAGTAGTAGTAGTATTCCATCAGATCCCTTTTGTGTCACAGGTCCTATGCAAAGTGTTTAGGTCTTTATAGGACCTAAGACACTTTCAGCCTCCAAGACTCTATTGCAAACTCACGGTATCAACACTTTAAGCCAAAAATGTTGATGCTGAAGGGTCACATTGTGGTGACACAAAGGAGATGACACTCTACCCAGTACTTTGGGGTGTTAGGGGTGCTAGCCAGGGCCGCCAGAGCACCAGGGGGGTATGTAGTAAATAAAAATGTGCCTTTCGCCCCTGCTGTGCCAGGCTCACACCTGAGGATGCAGGGACGCGCATGTGTTAATGTGTATGTGGATGTGTGTTCACACTTGGTAACTAGTATGTAAATGTGTTTACCCTGATTGCCAGAGGTGGGAAGAAAATGTATAAAGCAGTTCGCTTTGGCACTCAGGGACAGTCTGTTCTTCTGGGTGGAGGAAATAAAGTTGTGTGTCGTCAGCTTGTGTCTCGTCTGATTCCTTTCCTCCACATTGCCACATTGGTGACCCTGAGACGTGAAAATGGAAGACGGACCGAGCACCTTGGAGTTCCCCTGGCTACCCTCGCTGTGGCGGTCAAACTTCCAGACTTTTGGCTCCACGACCCGGCCGCTTGGTTCATTCACTTGGAAGCCCAGTTCGCTCTCCGTGGAGTCTCAGAGGATGACACAAAGTATCATTACATGATGGATTCACTGGACCCGCGCTCCACTCGACACACAATGAGCCTGCTTCACACTCCCCCAGCCCAGGGCAAATACGATGCTCTCAAACAGCTGCTGCTGTGGTGTTACATCCCCTCCACCAGAGAGAGAGCAGAGAAGCTCCTCTCATAAATGGAATTAGGAGCCGGATGGGCCATGGAGTTAATGGAGACTATGCTGTTTTTGCTGGGAGCAGATGATGGATCTTTCCTCTTCACCCACCTCTTCCTGAAGAAGCTACCAGCTTTGGCGAGGGCAGTCCTGGCCAACTTGCCGCTGCTGGTAACCAAGGACTACCAAGTGCTGGCAGAAGAAGCAGACCACATCATCCTGGCTAAAAGGAGTTTCAGCGTCCAGGCAGTGAGACCCCGATCGTCGGCGGAGTCTTACAAGGTCAAGGAGCTGCAGATGGTGACCGGGACAGCCACTTGAAAATGCAGAAACGAGATGGCGCATTTTCATCATCAGCATTTTGGTGCCGACACGCAATATTGTCTGCCGCCGTGCCATTTCCAGAGGACGCAGAAAGGACCAGCCAGTGGTCAGTAGCCGGTATGGCTGCTGGTGACAGGGAGAAGCTGCTTTTCATCATGGACACACGTTCGGGGAGACTTTGTCTGGTAGACTCTGGCTCCCAGAAGAGCCTCATTTTGCCAGCCAGAGCAGACAGGCTGGCAGAAGGTTGTGGGCCATCTTTAACAGCCGCAAACGGATCCCACATCAGGACGTTCGGAGAAAGGATGGTCACTGTATGTTTACATGGATGCAATTACCTGTGGGACTTTGTGGTAGCTGCATGTTCGGTCCCCATCTTAGGGGCTTATTTTCTGTGTGCTCATGGACTCTTTGTTGATGTTACCAACAGGCGTTTAGTGGATGCTGTATCTTTTTAATCCTTGCCCTGCACAGCTTGGGGAGTTGGGCCACCAACACACGCAAATATTCTATCTCCAGGGGGTAAGTACAAGTGTTCACGTTCCGAGTTCCCAGCACTCACAGTGTCCACTTTTTCCGCTACGGTAATCAAGGATGGGGTCGAGCATTTTATCACCACGAAAGGTCCACCCATGTTTGTGCGCCCTCGCCGCCTGGATGCGGCTAAACTATTCACCATTCACCCAAACTCACAAACTGTCTTCTTTTACTCAAATAACTCTTTATCCATTGCAACACTGTCATGGTCCGAGCGCCGATTTCATCCGCGCTCAGGCCATGCATCATCTCCGCCAGGTTTGACAGCAGCGTTTACCTTCTGGCTCCCCGAGCTCTTATTGTGACAGCGCTCGGAGGAGCTCCCTGCTGTCAAAGCCTGACAGCTGTGCTGCATTTGCGGCTCATCAGCAGCCCTGTACTTAAGCGGGCGCTGGGAGCAGTATGATGCAGCAGTCTCGTCAGCGAATCGTCAATAATTCCACATCAACGGATTGTTAACGACCATCCCTTGTTCTTGGTCAGGATTGTAAGTAAGCTGCGTGTTAGCCTTACCATCTCCTGTGTCTAGTGTTGTGTGTTTTAGCCCACCGTGGCTTATTACTTTGTGTGTTCTTGTGTCCGTCAATAAACATCAATGCAAACCTCATCGGCGACTTTTGGCGTCTTATGGTGGCTCGCGAGGGCCACCGCATGACAAACACAACCCCTCTGATACCATATCTTTCCAATTTTCTTACAAATATATCGTGATTTATTGTGTCAGATGCCTTTTTTAGATTGATGAATAGTCCAACAGCATGTTTTTCTGATCAATGGAATGCATTATATCCTCTATTGTGTCTAATAATGCAAGCGATGTGGATATGTTTGATTTGAACCCATACTGACTGTCAGTGACTAAATTGTGTTTATCTATGAATTTGTTCAGGCTGATATTGAGAAGTTTTTCAAGAATTTGTGAAATGATGCTTGTTACCAGATTTGTACAGTGGAATGACTTTAGCTGTTTTCATTTTGTTAGGGAAAATACCAGTTTGAAATGATAAGTTATTGATGAGTTATGATCAGTTATAAGTTATAAGTTATGATAAGTTAATATATAGGTAATAATATCATATATCATAATAATAATACTATCATAATATACTGTATATGATAAGTGAATATATAGGTTAATGGTTTGGAAATCCCATCAATTACCTTTTTTTTACCGTTATATCAATGTCATCACAATCTGTTGGCTTTTTGTTTTTACACTTCATAAGAATATCATTTGCCTCTTTTTCATCCACAGGATTAAGAAACATTAAATTTGTATTCCTGTTTATCAGCTCATCAAAGATTGTCCTAGTTTTCCTTGGTCAGGAATTTTTTCTGCCAGATCTGGATTAACATTGACAAAAAATTGTTAAAACTATTAACTACAACATCCATATTGTATTCATCCTTATCACTGACAACAAAAAACTCAGGGTAGTGTGAATGTCTAGAGCCATTTTTGATTATACTGTTCAATATGTCCCATTTTCTTTTAATATTGTCTTTGTTATTTATCAAGCATTCTCTTATAATAATCTTTCTTGTTATTCCTATTAATAGTAGTTAACTTATTTAAATATTTTTTGTATTTATTTCCTGCCTCTTTTGTTCTTCGTCTTATGAATTCTGTATACAGTGTGTTTTTCTTTTTTTGCAGGCATTTTGTAAACCTTTGGTTATCCGTGGACATTGTTTATATTTTACTTTTTTACTTATATATAAAGGCATGCACCATGGGAGTGCCACAAGGTTCAATCTTAGGGCCACTGCTGTTTTTTTTTTTGTTTTTTTTTTTTTTTTTTGTTACTTATTTGTACCCGTAGGTAGACTTGGTTTGCAGTCTGGTGACAAGCCACCGGCTGCTGGTCGCTGCGTGCGCGAGCGCCCTAAACCTACATGTTTTTGGTATGCGGGAGGAAACCGGAGAAATCCCGGAGTAAACCCGCGCAACACGGGGAGAACATGCAAACTCCACACAGCTCACTGTTGGTCGGGGGCTGGGATCGAACCCACGATCTCATGATCCCCGCGATCCCCCGGCCGAGGGTAAAACTGTGCTGCCACAGTGCTAAACCACTGCGCCACCGTGCAGCCATATACATAGCCGTTTGCTATGTATATTAATGATTTGCCATCAGTTTGTGAAAATGACATAAAAATTCAAATGTATGCAGATGACACAGTCATCTACACACATGGGAAGGATGCCAAACAAGTGGCTGACAAGTTAATAACAGCAATAGAGAAAGTGTCAAAATTGGTTAATCAATCATGCCTCCCTCTGATTGATTGATGTACTTTACCAGCAAACAAAATCATACATACTATCCGATTATAACTGTAAATGGAGCAAATATAGAAAATGTATTTGAGTTTAAGTATTTGGGAAACACATTAGATCCCATGCCCAGTTTTAAAAAGCACATAAAACAGATGAGCCACACTCTGAAATATGACCTTGTAAGCTTTTGTTGCATCAGAAACTCACTTACTCTTAAAGGATTAAAAACCTTTCTGAATGCCATGATTTTGACACATTTCTCCTATTGCATCTCTTGCTGGTCACAAACCAATAGTATGACTCTGAAACCCTTGGAATCCCGGTATAAGCAATCCATCAAAATTCTGGATAAGAAGACACAGCAGTATCACCATTGTGCTATACTTGCCAAATACAAGATCTTAAGCTTTGAAAACATGATCATGTATACAAATATATGGTTGATCTTTAAAATTATACATGGTTCTGCACCCCCGCCCCTTAAGACTTTTTGTGTACCTGGCTTCTGAACAAAATACCAGAGTAACAAGAACTTCCTCTAGGTGGCATTGCTGCATCCCCCTACGGTATAACAGAATAGAACAGGCTCCCCACTGCTTTGAAGACCAGAACAGTTTACAGTGACTTTATCACAGAGACTAAAAAAATGAATTTTAAGTAATCAAGCCTGCCAGCATTGACCCTTCCCCTTAAAAAGGATTTGAAATTGTACTGTTAAATTGTTTTTATGTGTGCTGTCTCTCTTACCTTTTTACCTTTATGGGTCAACAGTTTCTGAAACCCGACCTGAGTTGCTTTCCATATGTGCTGTTTTTCTTTTAATATCTTCCTGCCTGCCTCATGGAATATAGATGGAAATTAGTGAGAACTCTATAATCTGGTACAGAGCATCTTTACCCTGTGTTTAATGTTTTTTTTTTTTTTTTTTCTGTACATGGTCCCTGACAAATAAACCAATAAACTAAACTAAACTAAACTATTCAGCCTCAGATCCCAGCCCAAGTTAGTCACGGCAACTAATGCAGACCGCCCAGCACACCAGTGCTAATAGTTCACTGTAGAATCACAGTGAAATGGTTACAAAATATGTCATAATGACGTGAGCTTTATTATTGACTGGATTAGTCGGTCAGGTGGTAACAGGGATAGCTATTGTGGTGACTAGGATCTGAAGAAAATAACAATAAAAGCCACACTTGGTCCGAGCCTCCTAGTAACAGTGTTAGCTCAGCGGCTAATATTTAGCTCCTATATCCCATCTACATCACAGACAGCTAGGCGGGCCAATAATAGAGTAGTGGGCGGGTATCAAGGCTAGTGGCGTTTACCTTTTATTGATGTTTCCCATTTCTTGACGTAGGAAAAAAAAAAAAAAAAAAACTCAGAAGAGTCAATTATGTTTCTTGGAAAGAAAAACAGCATAAAGGCTGAGTATTTAAGAGAAGTGACTGTTTTGATATTTTTTTCCTCTAACTATGTGACCAATAGACGCACGGTGGCGCAGTGGTTTAGCACTGTGGCAGCACAGTTTACCCTCGGCCGGGGGATCGCGGGGATCATGAGATCGTGGGTTCGATTCCAGCCCCCGACCAATAGTGAGCTGTGTGGAGTTTGCATGTTCTCCTCGTGTTGCGCGGGTTTACTCCGGGATTTCTCCGGTTTCCTCCCGCATACCAAAAACATGTAGGTTTAGAGCGCTCGCGCACGCAGCGACCAGCAGCCGGTGGCTTGTCACCAGACTGCAAACCAAATCTACCTACGGGTACAAATAAGTAACAAAAAAAAAAAAAAAAAAAAAAAAAATTCCGACAGTTAAAGCTTACAAACACACCATTTTTCAGTCAGTGACCCTTTTAATAGATTCACATGAATCTCAGTGTCAGAGGAGTGATGATGTCACTTGATTGGGGGGTGGAAAAGATTGTGAGTTGCTCTAAAGAGTATGCTTTCCTCTCCAACCTTTGCACGGTGCCACTTATGACACACCTCCCTGTGTCAATATGTGGAGCCAAAGGGCACCTTATGCTTTGTGTAATGACACCAACAAACCAGGCAGTCCATGCTTGCAGATAAAGTTTGAGTTTCCTTTGTAACCAGCTGGATGGGCTTAGCCTGCGAAAAGGTTGAAAATTAGGTCAGAGTCAAGCTGCTGCTCAAACTATCTGACTTGTTTGGGAACCTAATCAGAATGCATGAGGGTGTCTTTGTTATATTCAGGTGAGCGCACGCCCTCTCCTTTTCTGTGAGAGGTTCCCCGACTCAACAGGTAATAATCACACCTGCATGAATGGACACACTTGCTGCCTCTGCCTTGCCAGCGCTTAAAAGGATCATTGTGTGAATGCTTCAGCACTGGCTCATTGGGTATATTGCCTGCAAGCAAACAAGTACATGATTTCCTAACACTAAGGAATTGTGTTTAGTCTCTCTTCTCCTCCCTTTCAATGTTGCTGCCATCTTTGTGGAGCATCTCCGGGGCTTGTTGTGCACTCACCTGCTCCATCAACTCATCACCGCTTCAGCTGCCGATCTCCACCCTGTCAGACAACTCACCAAGCTCCACTCCTCCCCTACTCTCTGCCAGCCTCACCCCGCTGGTTTGTCTATTCCGGCTGGGTCTCTCTGTCGGGTTCTCTGCTCAGCCTTCCATTAGTCATAATTTGTTATTCCCTTTAACGATCTTCCTACTACTACTCACTACCGGAGTACCGGAGTGGTGGCTCAGTTGGTAGAGCATCCGCCCCGCACCCGGGGGTCAGGGGTTCAAATCCCGGCCGGGTCATGCCGAAGACCATATAAAAGTGGAACTTCCTGCCGTCCAGCTTGGTGCTCAGCAATAATGGAATTGAGGAGGGAAATCTGTGGCGGCGCCTTGCATGGCAGCGACCCTCTGATTCTGCACTGGGGTGTGTGTGACTGACACTGTAGATAGGTAAAGCACAATCTCGTTCTACTGTACATGATTGGTTGTACGGTTGAATGACAATAAGGGTGATTTAATTTAATTAATTAATTAACTAGCTCTCGTCTCTGTCATAAACGCCCTTCAGGGCAGGTTAAAAGGCACCACGCATCGGCTGTGCATTTGCAAATTTTATTAGAGCAAAAAAATGCACAAAGGAACAAAGAATACAAAACCAAAGGCTGGTAGAAAACAGAGGCACAGGTGAAGTCAAAATAGTGAAGGCAAAGGCGAGGGGAGACACCGGCTTCACCTGGGAACACTAGATGTGGAGCGCATGCTAGGAGAAAGACAACGACAAAATTAACACACTTACATGTGTAGGAGAAGGTCGATCATAGATCATTGGTAGTAGGGTGCGGTGCTAGACAAAAGTGTGCAGGCCCTTAAATAGGAATCAGAACCCATTAACATAATTAACAACAGGTGTGGGTATCTAAGCAGGTAGGAGAAAGTGAGGATACATAATTGGGATCAGCTGAGGCAGTGAGAGGAAGGCGAAGCAAAAACTGACCACTGACAGGGCACACCCACACAAAGCTTCACGCCCCTGACAACTGTCAACAGAGGATAATACTAAAGATATAAAGAATAGAATAACATACCAAATAAATATAAATAAATACAAAATAAAAAGATACTGTAACACTATCACAAACAGGATAAATGGCAAGCAGAACAAGAATACATAAACCCCAAAAAGCATAAAATGCAACAAAAGAGTAAATAAGCAGAAAAAAACCATGAGACCGAGTCTTGCGGAAATCTCCTGCACTCGGCTCATGACAGAGCCCCCCTTTCAAGGTGTGGGACCCAGACACCCCATGGTGACACCAAAAGAAAAAGAAAAAGCCCCCCTCCCCAGCAGGGAACCACAATGACCCAACCAGGGTGGGTGGTGGAGGGAACAGGCTACGAGGGAACTAAACAAACCCCACTCAGGACCCACACCAGTCAAAAACAATGAAATAGGCCCCCCTGAGCAAGGAGCTAGAGGGTTCAGGCGGACAACCAAAGTCCCAGGCCTGGCGGATGGCAAGGTGGTCCGAGTCGGGTGGCCTGCCGGAGACCATAGGCCACCCAACCCAACGGCTCAGTCCATCAGGTGGACGACCAGAGCTCTTAAGCCACGTGAATAGGATGGGTGGCCTGGGAGGCGGCTCCCCCATGGGGAGACCCAGTGACGGGAAGGAGAGCTGAGGAGGGGGAACCACGATGGAGTCTGGCACTGGAAGGGGAACCACGATGACATCTGACAGGGAAGGAAGGGGGACCACGAAAGTGTCTGGCGAAGGATGGGGAACCATGACCCCCTTGGTCTGGCCAGCAGCACCCTTGGTGATGCCGGATTGGGATGAAGTTTGCGCCCGCTGTGGCTTCGGGCTGGAGTGAAGCAGCACCCACGGTGGCTCTGGGCTGGAGCGTGCAGCACCCGTGGTGGCTCTGGACTGGAGCATGCAGCACCCACGGTGGCTCCGGGCTGGAGCAATGCAGCACCCGTGGTGGCTCCAGACTGGAGCAGAGCTTCACCCTCGCTGGCTCCGGACTGGAGCAGAGCTGCACCCTTGGTGGCTCTGGGCCAGAGCGAAGCTCCACCCTTGGTGGCTCCAGGCCGGAGCGCAGCTGCACCCTCGATGGACCCGGGCTAGGCCAAAGCTGCACCCTTGGTGGACCTAAACATGGCCACGGCTGCACCCACAGTGGACCTGGACTGGGCCACGGCTGCACCTATGGTGGACCCAGACTGGGCCATGGCTGCACCCGCGGTAGACCCCGGGTTGGAGCATAGCACCCATGGCGGGCTGACACTGGGACACAGCACCCAAGTTGGTCCCAGGCTAGTGCGCAGCACCCATGATGGTCCCCAACTGGGACTCAGCACCCACAGCGACCCAGGCTGCAGAGGAGCTGCACCTATGGAGGTCCAGGGCTGGGACAGAGCACCCGCGATGACCTCAATTAGAGGGGGAGCAGCACCCGCGAAGGACCCGGCCTGGGCCGAAGCTGCACCCATGGAGATCCCAGGCTGGGACAGAACATCCTTGACGACCTCAGCAGGGGGAGCTGGACCCACAGTGATCTCGGGCAGTGAGCCTGGGTCCACGGAGACATCTGGCACAGGTGGATTATCCTCGGTGACCCTGAGAGAGAGATCAGGCAATACAAATAGAGAGGCAGGGTCAGGGTCACCAGCAGCAGTGGAGCCTTGCAAGGTGAGCTCAGGTGCAGCTGACGGCTGCACCCGGCTCTCCCCACCAAGAGCCAGACAAGATTTCTCCAAGACAGATAAGAGAAAAACAAAGGAGAGCACTTACCGGAGCTCGAGCTTCACTGCCATCCAGGACTCTGTCGATCCAGGCGACGATGTTGCTTCGGGCTCGGCCCTCTTAAGGTCTAGCTCCGATTCTGCTGTGGCGGCCCCCGCAGCAGATGTGGTGGTTACTGCAGACCCAGGATCTCCGGGCGAGGCAGCCGACGCTGATGGTTTGTCCGGCATGGTGGCTGGAGGCCACCTCACCGCTGACGCCAGCATGCCTCTAACCCCGAGATGCAGGGCCTGGAACCCCCTCAACTGATGGCACCGGATCCTATGTTGTCGAAACCAGGGGACGTTCCTTTGTCGGTTCAGGCTTCGGAGCACCAGAGGCGATCTTCTCCCTCGCTGGACCGGTCTTCTCCAGGACCACAGTCCTCTCCGTTGTCTGGCGGCTCCCTCCCAGGACCGACAGAAACTCAGAGGAATTGGAGAGGGGCATAGGAGAAGCAGGTGAGGGTAGAATAATAGCAGCAGATGATGAATGCTCAGCCAAATCGTGCCGCTGCTGCTGAGCTTCACCACCGGGAATAAGGCAAGACAATTCATTATTAGATGATGAGAAATGAAGAGATACTTTCCTTAACTTCCGGGGCTTGGTGGTTGCTGCTGCGGGTCCAGAGGACATCTCTCCGGGAGCTGCGAAGGTCATCTGGTGAGATGGGCGGAGTACCGGAGTCAGGGGACGCATAGACTCCGCTCTGCCTGGTGAAGGCAGACTGCCACTCTGCCTCCAGCTGCTGCGAAAGTTCAGGAAGGAGCCATGGCTTGTAATCCAAAATGAGCTTCTTCTCTGCTGCCAAGCCCCGCAGGCGCTCCTCCAGTTCCTCCGCGCTGGGACCATCAGAAGGTACGAGGGCTGCGTACCCAATACGGCAGGTGTCAAGCCACTGTTCAGGAGGAGGAGACAAGTCTGCAACTGGATGATGGTGAGAGGCTCGGGGCTTCTGCTGCTGGAAACGCTTCCTTGTAGGCGTAGGCTGGGGTTTGGAGGAGATTTCTCCCAGCCCATGGAGCATGGATGATGGGTTGATTATGGAGAGGAGAAGGTCTGTTAGCTCTGGATGGCTCCACAGGCTGGGGCGTGCCTCCAGAATTTGTGCGGCCCCGACGAAGCACTCCTGTACCATCTCGAGTGTGCAGGAAACACGAGCCTCTGATAAAATGTTATGGATAATGTTCAGAGCCCAAGACTCCTCCTCACTAAACACACTTTGTCCATGGTCGGAAAACGCTGCCATGTCAGTGAA
This sequence comes from Pholidichthys leucotaenia, assembly GCA_020510985.1. Lineage (NCBI taxonomy): Eukaryota > Metazoa > Chordata > Actinopteri > Cichliformes > Pholidichthyidae > Pholidichthys > Pholidichthys leucotaenia. Next base: position 281,903,187 of record CM035836.1, on the reverse strand, counting down.
AAAACACAGGCTTTAAAGAAAAACACAGGAGGGAAGGGAAGGGAAAAAAAAGGTAAAACTCACAGCTGCTGGTGCCCACACTGGCAGCACCCTTCTGTCATAAACGCCCTTCAGGGCAGAATAAAAGGCACCATGCACCGGCTGTGAGACTGCGAATTTCATTAGAGCATAAAAAAATGCACAAAGGAACAAACAATACAAAACCAAAGGCCGGTAGAAAACAGAGGCACAGCTGAAGCCAAAATTGCGGAGGCTAAGGTGAGGGGAGATGCAGGCTTCACCTGGGAACACTAAACGTGGAGCGAATGCAAGGAGAAAAACAATGACAAAATTAACTATTTTACTGTCCACATTTCATGGACGGGTCGCGCGCCCCCAGTGGCAGCAACTGCGCCTTTCAACTCACTCTGACGTCCCCTGGCTACACTGAGAATTTGTACTGATCTGTACTGATCTGACATTTCAGAAGGTGGCAGGCATGCATTGGAGGAATCATGCCTGACACGGAATACAGCAAAAAAGAAGAAATCCTCATTATTATTCTTCCTTTTTCCACTTTGAGCTCACAATACCAATGTGGCTGTTGGTGTTGTGATGCTGTTTCTGTGGCGGCGGCGATCCTCACAGAAACTGTATCATACAGGAAAAACAGCCACATAATACAAACAAAATTCATGTGGGATAATCATAAGAGTTTGCAGATGTGGTAGAGTTTAAATGACCAACCAAATGCAAAACAACGACCACGATGGGCGAAAACTGAGGTCACAACACCAAGATGGCCATGCCCATCATCATCACGGATCCTCAGAGAAACTGCATCATACAGGAAAAATAGCCATGTAATACAAACTAAATTCATGTGGGATAATCATAAGAGTTTGTAGATGTGGTAGATAGCGTAAATGACCAACCAAATGCCAAAACAAAACCACGATGGGCGAAAACAGACTGACCACGCAAGTGAGCAAGCCCCCCTCCCCCCGCCACAGGTGAGTGACATTTTTTTTTTTTACATTTTATTGATTTTCTGGTTCATACACTTTGAAGATTAAATAAAAATATACCCCTGTAGACAAAACAGTGTCAAAAAACCCCCAAAACATTCTTTGTGTAAATGTGCCCAAAGTCCACTTTTGACTGAGTTATGAAATTTATATAGCTGTTGTGACATTATGCAAATTAGATGCATAAATGTATTCCTATCTGAAACTTTAGATCATATTCTATATCTTTCTAATTGACAGTAAGCCATTATCTCTTGCAACTTTCAAGTTATAGCCTTGGAAATCTGGACTATTGTATTGACAAAAAAAATTTACCACTCTTGACCACTAGGGGTCTTGACCACCCTTTAACTGTCACAGTTGCCATACAGCGACTGGGGCAGCTAAAGGGTTAACACACTTACATATGTAGGAGAAAGTCAATTGTAGATCATTGGTCGTAGGGTGCTGCGCTAGACAAAAGTGTGCAGCCCCTTAAATATGGATAAGAACCCATTAACATAATTAACAACAGGTGTGGGTATCTGAACGGGCAGGAGAAAGTAAGGATACATAATTTGATCAGCTGAGGCAGTGAGAGGAAGGCTGTCACAACTCGCTCTCGCCTGTCATCTGTTTCAGCGGCGCGCACACCTGCACCTCATCAGCCTCTGGCTATGTAACCCATTCTGTCTGGAGCCTCAGTCTGGAGATGTCTGTTCGTCTACGCTCCCAACTCCATTGCACGACCGTTCCTTCCCGGCCTGCGCCCTCATTCATCACGCACGTAAGCTGTGCATTTCCTTACCTGCTCTCCAGTATTCTCCCCTGTGCACAGGTGGATCCTCCAGGTGGCAGATTTTCCTCTCCCGCGCCTCATCCTCGCTAATCCCTTCCTCACATCGCCAAGCGCACATCTGGGCGCTGTCCTCCGGGTAGGAGACCTGCTACTAGCCAATGCCAGCCACCTCGACACCTGCAAGTAAGCAGCACACTGAGTGTCAACCCTGCGGGGTGGAAATCCATCACTAACCCTTATCTGTGCTCTGCCCTTAGGGTTGTCTGGCTGCACGGCGCACTGTTCCGCTCTCGGCGCTCCCCGTCCTCCTGCAATCCATCCACATCTCACATTCACGCATCCAAACACCTGTTACTGTTCAATAAAGCTTTTGAATCACACTCGAGCCTGTGTGCGTGTTCCCTGGTTCGCCATTATGTCAAAGGTGAACCAAAAACTGACAGCTGACAGGGCACGCCCACACGAAGCTTCACACCCCTGACAGCTGTCAACAGTCAGAGGATAATACTAAAGATATAAAGAATAACATACCAAATAAATATAAATAAATAAAAAATAAAAATAAAACAAACACAAACAGGAAAAATGGCAAGAAGAACAAGAATACATAAACCCCAAAAAGCATAAAAAGCAACAAATGAGTAAATAAGCAGAAAAAGCCATGAGACTGAGTCTTGCGGAAATCTCCAGCACTCGGCTCATGACAGTCTCCCCCTTACAGGCTGAGTCCTACTCTGGCAAGTGGCGTCTCTCACTAACAGTGCGCTCCTCTTTTGGATTAATAAATTGTGGTTTAAATTAACTTCTCTGTGTCATGTGTGCGTGTTTTCTCTGGTGTGGCACCCTGCACGTAAGCTGACCATTCTATCAACATGACAGAACGAGCCAGCCAAAACGTAAGCTCAGCGGGGACTGCATCAGCAGAGCACTCCGCCTTACACCGCCTCGACGTCATGGAGAGGCAGGTGGCCATGCTCATGCAGCAGCTGCAAACGATTATGCAGCAGCTGAGCACAGTCACCGATCATTTGGCTCATATGTCTCACTTGGGTCCTCTTCCCCCCACTTGTTGCCCCGGCTTCTTCCACCATTCGTCGAAAAACCTCTGTTCCCTCACCGGCCATGTTCACTGGGGAGGTGGGGAAATGCAAGGGGTTTCTTTGCCATGTTCGGCTTTATTTGAACCAAGTGGGCGGGGAGTATCCGGACGATACATCCAAAATTCATTTCATGACCCTCCTGTTGCGAGATTGAGTCCTTGATTGGGCTCAGTCCATTCTCAACAGCCCGGAGGGTCCCAGTTATACATTTGATAGGTTTGTTAGTGAATTCTCCCGCACGTTCAACCAAACAGAGAGTGAGGGTAATGTCATGAGCCACCTTATGTCTGTCGCTGACTTCTCTGTGGAGTTTTGGGTCGTCGTGGTGGACTCTGGCTGGAATGATGTTTCGTTACACAACATCTTCCTCCAGGGTTTAAACGCCAAGCTCCACGATGACCTGGCAGTTTATGCCGTTCCTTTCTCTTTGGACAGTCTCATCGATCAGGCTGTCAGTCTTGACAACCGGTACTGCCAGCGTGCAAAGGAACACAAATCCTCCTCTCACCCGCCCGTTTTTGCGCATCCCTCCCCCAGCTATGGACACGGGTGGAGCCAACTCTTCCTCCGAGGTGATAGTGCTTGGCCGAGCCCTCCTGGCTCTGGAAGAGCACCAGCAACGGAGGAGCGCCGGTGCATGTATGTACTGTGGCTCTCTGGAGCATAAGCTTTACAACTGCCACCTGAAGCCAAAAAGACACAGCCCGTCAGTAGCCGTGGGGGGTCTGACAGGCGGGACTCTTATTCATCCCCCCAGTAACTTCTTTATTTCAGCCCTCATTCAGTTGCCGGGGGTCGAGAGGAGGGTTATGGCATTAATTGATTCAGGGGCTGAACAAAATTTTGTTTCTTCATGGCTCGTGCAGGAAATAGCTATTCCCATGACCAAATTATCCACTCCTTTAACCTCTTGCACTCCGGGATACTGCGGGCGGTCATGTCTCTGCGTCCTAGCGCGCCCTCGTGCACACTAGGATGCACACTGTGCGTCTCAGAGCGCACTGAAAAAAAAAGCTGCATTCCGTTCTTCCACTACAGACACAGCCGCGAACAAAAAGCCAAAGGAGTGCTTTGATTGGTTTAGATTTGATTGACCTCTCATTCGACTAATAAGAGCCTTGAATTGGGTTTCTGAAACCTTGAAGAACCAATGACTGAAAACCTAGCAAGAAGGACCCGCCTACCAGCGGCTGCGAATACAGCCAGCCAATTGAAGCAGAGAAGTTTGACGATTGAAAGTGTGCGTCAAATCTGTTTTTTGTAAGCCGCTGGGTGACACATACACGTCTTTTTTTCTTACTACTGTTCTTATTTGTTTTGAAAAATCGCTCGCCAAAACCGCAATCATGGAAGCGCAAAACCGCAATAATGGAATCATGGTTTGACCGGGTCGCGTGACCAGAACCACGAGTCGTAACAAGCGGACCAGCGTCATGTTCGTCTGACAATGAGGAGGAGAAGTTCGCCATCGACACTGCTGTTGTGGACAGGTAAGTGTTATAAGCTAAATTATTCTTTATCCCTGAAAATTGTAATCAAAATGATTTTTGACCGATTGGTAAATTACAACTGTGCATCATCGCCACATGACGGACCGGTCAGTGCGCCGCGTCCGGACCGTGAATGCCCCCCGCCCCCCGCTACTCTTCTGTAGCGGATTGCAGTGTAGCATCATCGTCTCCTCAAACCAAGACAGAACATCACTTCTCCATTTTACAGGAATTTCACTTTATTCCTTCTACAGAAATACCACTTTTCTGCATTCTACAGGAATATCACTGGCCTTCATATTGACTCATCCATCCAGGCCTGACCCAAAGATGTTTTCCCAGGACCCAATGTAAACAGTTGCCTCTTGCAGAGATTGTAAGGATCAGAATTTGCTTTTAAAGGCTCAAAGGAACATAAAACTCAGGAGACCACACCTCCAACGTGAACACTGCATTTGGATAACATCCTCCTTTACAGGAGACCAATGCTCTTAAAAGGGTCATAAACGGCTTAATCAGACAGATTGATAACCCCCGATGTTTTCCAGATTTTCTTCCAGATCCCATGGACCTAAAAGAAATCATCTACAGTTCAGCAGTACCTCCTAGTGGATACCTACGAAATGTGTTTCAGTATGTAGGATGACTTTTTAATTTGTTCTAAACATTAAGTTTCTTTCAGCTTATCCTCTTCTCCCCCGGATCCTAAGGACACTGAGAATCATCCTTTTTATCACTAACCATAGTTTGCTGTACTACCTTAAGCTTTGATGTAAATATGAATGCATGTATTATAATTATGTATAAGAAATGTTATGTTCATGAGTGTTATTCAAACAAATGTAATATTAGAGTAATGGTATAAATGCATGATCACCAAATATTAGCCAAGTCATTTAATTTAGTTAGATTTTATATTGAGCACCTAATTTCATAAGAACTGACTGTTGATTTTTCTCTGCAATTTCATGGGATGGTGTCTTCGTTTGATTGGCTGCTCTCAAACAAAGAAATGTTCTCACATTGGATAGCAGCCATTTCAAACTGATTTTGATAAAGTCAATTGGTCAGTCTTGCGATCGACATCACCAGTTTATGACCAGGCAGGGTCATTTTTAAAGTAGTGGAAGCTGCCCTGCATGTAAATTAAGTTGCAGTTATGTAAGCGAGAACAAGAGAAGATCAAAGATGAAAGAAAAGTTAACTTAAGTCAGGAGAGCAAGAGAAACACCTACACAGAGACAAGCTATGCAGTTAAAGGGTTAAGTTAGAATTAGAAACACAGAAAAGAAGAAAGAAAGAGATTTTGAGAAAGATTAGGAACTAAGTTAAGATTAAAGAAGCAGAATAGTAATCTAGATCTCAGAGGAAGATTTTATTCCACCGTTTCAAGGTTCTGTGTAGTTTTATTTTATCTAAATTGTTCTGTGTGAAGTTTGTCAAATCCTGCGTTAGTTTTTCTGGTTACTGAGGAGAAATCACCTTTTCTTTAGAGCTCACTTTCTCAGAGAATCAAATTCTCAAACTTTTTCCTTCACCTCAGAAGCCATTCTTGTCCTAGTAAATGTTTTTCTCAATTTTTTTTATGACTTTTCACGCCGTTAAAGTGGACCTTTAATTTTCCTTGTTAAAGTGAACAGAGACTGTGTTTTTTGGACTCTCTTTCCGGCCTCATACCTGACTGACTGAGAAGTGGTTCCTTCAGTTTTTGGGTATATCCCGCTACAAGAGACTTCACAGATTCGGCTGGACTCGTTTCCAAGGACTTTTTCACGCTGCTTGGAGACGATTACTCTGCTGCCCTCGTCCTGAACGAGCCCCCGGCTGGGCCAACACTTCTGACAGCTGTGAGGAAGCATCGCAGCAGCTGCTTCCTCTCGATGTCCCGACCCTAAACTCGGCCGGTATCGACCCGCTGGACACGTGGACCTTCAGCTGTCTTGTGAGTGAGGCTCATTTTACTATCTGCTGGGTTAAACGTGATGTCTGAACAATTAAATTACAATTGAATATAGCCCGTATTTCAGGGCTCAATTAGTCTCTCAGCCACAGGGTAAAGCTGTAAACTGAAGGAATTCTCTTAGTCATTTTTAAGTAACTGCCCTTAATTTTTGTAGATTAATTCAGAAGTCATTTTTAGATAATCAGCTTATGAATTTTCCCCATAAAATTGCATTGTTTTTTTGACATTTCAGCCTCATTTACCATTGAAACATAAGTCTGGTTCCTCCTTGGTTCTACAAAGGTGTAACGCTGGATTTTACGTTCAGGAATCCAATAACAATTGATGTGATATAGTACGCTGTTATCATTTGAATCTGTTTATCCATCATTTGAATGCCATGCCATGTAACCTGAATGAGTTTAATAAAAGGGTGAATGAGAGAAGTTGAAGTGTTTTCCTTTCGCATATATCTGTTTCCTAATCACAGCAGGAAAAGAACTCACTGAAACTTTGAGACTGATTCATTAAGTAATTGAAGGTACAAAATTAATTAAAATTAAAGTTAATATTATTGTCCATAGTGACTTGTGCCCCCTTTACGAGTGCTTTTATTTAATTTAGCGGGTGTAGAAGTGACGGTTTAACTCCGCCCCCTTTCACACCCACTATTAAATAAAATAAATAATTCCTGTTCCTTATGACAAATATTTTATTATATAATCCCTTACAGCAGATATATTGCAGCTATTTTAGTACAACTGTGCGTAGTAGACCGCGGTGCACCGTCCCCGCTGTCCGTCATGTGGCGATGGACGATGTCCGTCCTCTGTAGCGGGGGGGGGGGGGGGAGTTGTTATCCTCTACATTACAGATATTTTAGTATAATTTTTAGTGCACTGTAGGTTATTTTTTCTTGTAAAAAAAAAGCCACACATTTCTTACGTGGCATGCTTCTTTGTGTGGGGGGCTTGTTTGTTCATTCATTCATTACAAACAACCCCCCCACACACACACACACGGCCCTGAGTGTCACCTTTCATTAGAGTCCAAGATCAAGCTTCTATATTGAATAATTCAAAAGTTACAGACATTTTTCCAAACTGTGCCATTTGGCACAATTTGGCACAGTTCAAAAACACCTGGGAACAACCTGACAAAAAAGCTGTGAAATATATTCATTTTTTGTGGTATTGTTACAAATTTTTGACCTCAGCTGGATAACACTTGGTTCTACATTTCTGTTGCATTTTCCAGCCTGGATCTGACAGCTGTGTGTTATTTGCAAGCATTTGTATCCAAAAAAAAAAAAAACACCCAGGAAAACTTTATTTTCTTCAAGTTCAGTATGTTTAGGTGACTGTTACTCAGTGGCTGTAGAGAGATTATGACTGTTTTGCCAAAAAATTCAAAGTGTTTTCTTTTAAATGAGACCAACTCCATGAAGATGCTGCAAAGGGTTGAAGAACAGCTTTTGATTTACTTTGCGTACGTTATTTTTAGGCGTTTTTAGGGAAATTGACCAGAGTGCAAGGGGTTAAACATGGTGGCCTTATCTGGTGGCAACGTGGCTTCTATCACCGAATGCATGGCACAGATCCCCGTCCTCCTTTTTGGGAACCACTGGGAGGTTTTATCGTTCTTTTTTCACCCAGATTCATCCTCCTCTGTGTTTCTGGGGTATCCTTGGCTCCAGAAGCATAATCCTATTATTAACTGGGCACAAAACACCATCTCTTCTTGCAGCCCCTTTTGTTTGGCATCATGTCTGAGTTTGGCTGAGTGTTCACCATCCTTGCCCATCTCCTCCTCTCCGGCAGAACCACCGGACCTCAGCCTCATACCCAAGGTCTATCATGACCTTGGGGAGGTCTTTGGCAAGTCGAGAGCACTCTCTTTGCCTCCTCATCGCTCATACGACTGTGCTATCAACCTCTTCCCAGGTGCGCAGCTGCCATCCAGTCGGCTTTACAGTATCTCTGGGCCGGAGAGAGAGGTGGTGGAGAGTTATATCAAGGACTCTGAACACCGGCCACATTCGGCCCTCCTCGGCTCTTCTTGGGGCAGGGTTTTTTTTTTTTGTTGTTGTTGGGAAGAAGGACGGATCCCTGCACCCATGCATTGACTACCATGAGTTGAATGCCATAACAGTTAAAGACAAATATCCTCTTCCCCTGATTAACTTTGCATTTGAGCTCCTTCAGCGCACATGGGTATTCACCCAATTAGATTTACACAACACGTACCGTCCGGTCCTTATTCGCAAAGGGGACGAGTGGAAGACGGCCTTTAAAACACACATAGGGAAAATTTGAATACCTCGTGGTGCCTTTTGGGCTCAACAACGCCCCTGCCGTCTTCCAACGAATGATTAATGACATCCTCCGCGATATGGTAAATCAATTTGTTTTTGTATACCTTGACGACATCCTGACCTTTTCCCGCATGCCAGAGGAGCACTCAGTCCATATCAGGTCCGTGTTACAGCAGCTCCTTTTAAACCAACTCTATGTGAAGACCGAGAAGTGTGAGTTTTCCACCCGCTTCACTTCCTTCCTATGGTTTATTGTGGCTGGGGGGGAGCTGAGGGCCGATCCGGCCAAGGTGAAGGCTGTACTTGATTGGCCTACACCCTACTCCCGCAAGGAGCTCCAGCGCTTCTTGGGGTTTGCAAATTTTTATCGCAGGTTCATCAGGAACTACAGTGGGGTAGCACAGCCTCTCACTCAGCTGACCTTGGTCAAGGTGCCCTTCACCTGGTCCAAGGCAGCCGAACAGGCCTTTTCCAAATTGAAGGGCCTGTTCTCTAACACCACCATCTTGGCCCAGGTTGACCCTCAGCTCCAGTTTATTTTGGAGGTGGACGCTTTTGATTTGGGGGTGGGCGCTGTCCTCTCACAGCACTCGACCTCTGATCAGAAGTTCCACCCATGTGTGTGTTTCTCTCGGCGGTTAATGCCGGCCGAGAGGAATTATGACGTAGGGGACCGAGAGCTCTTAGGCATTAAGTTGGCCCTTGAGGAGTGGAGGCACTGGCTGGAGGGAGCTGTCCATCACGGTTGGTGGATGTGCAGCAGAAAGTCTAAGCTCTCTCTCCGCGGATGCGGCGGGCCAGCTGGATGTCTTTGGGCATGATGGTGACCCTCTTGGCATGGATGGCGCACAGGTTGGTGTCCTCGAAAAGACCCACCAGGTAGGCCTCGCTGGCCTCCTGCAGAGCCATGACGGCGGAGCTCTGGAAGCGCAGGTCCGTCTTGAAATCCTGAGCGATCTCCCTCACCAGGCGCTGGAAGGGCAGCTTACGGATGAGCAGCTCCGTGGATTTCTGGTAGCGACGGATCTCTCTCAGAGCCACGGTACCGGGCCTGTAACGGTGAGGCTTCTTCACTCCGCCGGTGGCCGGAGCGCTTTTCCGAGCAGCCTTGGTGGCCAGCTGCTTCCTGGGGGCTTTTCCTCCAGTAGATTTACGGGCGGTCTGCTTGGTTCTCGCCATCGCTCTTTATTCTTCTGTCTGTGAGCAACACAAAAGTGTTGCTCACAGTTGCTCACAGTTGCTCACAACAATGTTAAAAACTGGCTGAAAAATAAACAAGAATGTACTCATGTATGAATTATTTGTCTGCAAAGTGAGAGTGAATGAAGGGAAGGAATAAATGTGTTTGTTTATAGTGAGTGACGGAGGGAGGAAGGCCTGAAATAGGCAAATGTGAGTTATGTTATATGTGTTAAATGTGAGTCAGGCTGTTATATTTGTGTATTTATAATATTTATGTTAAAGGTGAGTCAGGCTCTTATATTTGTGTATTTATAATATTTATAATATTTATAATTGTGTATTTATAATTTTTCTGCATTGATGTATGTGGTTATTGTGTATATTTTTATCTTGATTCTTTTTTCTAAAGCCCATCCAGGGACAAGAGTTGCAAATTAGCTAATAGCTATACACTCTATGTGCAACACATCAGATTGATTGTCTTTGATTAATTGTCTATGTTTATTGCACTGTCCCTGTCAAATAAACTAATCTACTACTACTACCGACCATAAAAATTTAGAGTACCTTTGGTCGGCCCGCAGAGTAAAAGCCAGGCAGGCCCGCTGGGCCCTATTCTTTCATCAGTTTAATCTTACCATCACATACGGCCTGGTTCTTGCATTATCAAACTGGACGCTTTCTTCCGCCAGTTCAGTTCCGACCTTCCAGCCCCTCTTTCTCTCCCCCAACCCATTGTGCCACCCTCTTGTAATCTTGGAGCCCGTACCTGGCAGATTGAGCAGAGGGTCCAGCAGGACCATTCCACAGAGCCCAGACCCGAGGGGGCACCTAGTGATCGTCTGTTGTTCCGGCCAGCCTCAGCAGCAATGTCATCCAGTGGGGCCACTCTAGCCATTTTCCCTGCCACCCAGGGGTGTCCCACACAGTAAATCTGATTCAACGAGTGTTCTGGTGGCCCACCCTGTGGACGGATGTCCGGGACTATGTTAAAGTATGCCAGGTGTGCGCGTGTAACAAATCTGACTCCTCACCTCCTGTTAGTTTTTTACATCCACTACCAGATGGCTTGGATATGTTGAGAGGATGAACCACCAGTATGTCCCTTGGCAGTTACTCTTCTCACAGTTATGTGAGGGCAAACACAATCAGGGTAGACCAAGGCTCAGATTTAAAGACACTGTAAAAAGAAACTTGAAGAAGTTGGATATAGACAGGAGTTCCTGGCAGCGGAAGGCTAAGGACAGAGCTGTGTGGAGGAATCTGATCAGACATAAACGAAACAGTCATTGTCACCCACGACAGACTGCTATGATGATGATGATGATGATGATGATGATGACCAGTTCGCAGCCGACCTTGGTCCCACATCACCCTGGACTGGATTTTGTGACTGGACTTCCCCCCTCACAAGGCAATACCATCATCCTTGCCATAGTAGACCGCTTCTCCAAAGCTATCCATCTGGTTCCCCTCCGCAAATTACTGCCTCCTTAACTGCCGACCTGCTGACCAAATACGTCATCTGTCTGCATGGAATTCCTGTGGACATTGTGGCTGATCGGGGTCCACAATTCACCTCCCATGTTTGGAAATCCTTTTGTCGTTCCCTGGGCACTACAGTCAGCCTCACATCCGGTTATCATCCACAGAGCAACGGGCAGGCTGAGCGCACCAACCAGTCCCTGGAGGCTGCCCTCAGATGCGTGGCATCCGATATTCCCTCCAGATGGAGCACCCATCTGACCTGGGTGGAGTACATCCACAACTCGGCAGTTTCTTCCACCACAGGACTCATGCCTTTCAAGGCATCCATGGGATATACCCCCCCTTGTTGCCCATGGCGGAGAGGGAAACCACCGTGTCATCCAGGGGGCCCACGCCCGCCTCTGCCGTCAGCTCTGGAGGGCCACCCAAGATACCCTTCTCCGCTCTACCGCAAGCGAGTCCCAGCACCCAAGTATACAGTCGAGCAGTGTGTGTGGCTGTCGGCGGACCAGGTGCCCTTGAAGATAGAGTCCAGGAAGTTATCACCTCACTTCTTGGGCCCATTTACAATCTCCCGGATCGTCAACGATGTGACGGTCCATCTAGAGCTTCCATCAATGCTTTGCATCCACCCCACATTTCACGTCTCAAGAATCAAACCCCTCTCTGTCCCCCCCAAACCTGCCTCCTCCTCCCCGGATCCTCGACGGCCAAACCATCTACACCTTCCAGAAGATTGTGGACATTTGCCACCGGGGCCGGGGCCTGCAATACCTCATCCACTGGAAGGGATATGGCCCTGAAGAAAGGTCTTGGATTCCCGGCTCCTACTTTCATGACAAAGGGATGGTCCGGCCCTTTCACAAATCCCATCCTAACAAGCCCAGTGGGCTGCCAGGAGGTGCCCCTTGGGGGAGGGTGGGCACTGTCATATTCAGGTGAGTGCACGCCCCCTCCTTTCCTGTGAGAGGTTCCCTGGCTCCGCAGGTAATCATCACACCTGTGTGAGTGGACACACCTGCTGCATCTGCCTTGCCAGCGCTTAAAAGGATCAACGTGTGAATGCTTCAGCGCTGGCTCGTTGGGTATACTGCCTGCAAGCAAACAAGTACGTGATCTCCTAACACTAAGGAATCGTGTATAATCTCTCTTCTCCTCCCTTTCCAGGTTGCTGCCATCTTTGCGGTGCGTTTCTGGGGCTCGTTGTGTGCTCACCTGCTCCATTATCTCATCACCACTTCAGCTGCCGATCTCCACCCGGTCAGACACCTCACCCAGCTCCACTCCTCTCCTACTCCCTGCCAGCCTCACCCCACTGGTTCGTCTATTCCTACTGGGTCTCTCTGTTGGGTTCTCTGCTCAGCCTCCAGTAAGTCTTAGTTTGTTATTCCCTTTCACAATCTCCCTCCCCCTACTAACTAGCTCTTGTCTCCCCTTTACAGGCTGAGTCCTCCTCTGGTGAGTGGCATCTTTCACTAACAGTGCACGCCTCTTTTGCATAAATTGTGGTTTAAATTAGCTTCTCTGTGTTGTGTGTGTGTTTTCTCTGGTGTGGCACCTTGCACGTGAGCTGACCATTCTATCAACATGACAGTCTTTCTGTACAGGCCTTTAAGACAGCCCGGCTGTGAGGAGACTACAGGGTGGAGATGATCTCATCTAACCAGGAAATGCTGAGTGACTCATGGTCAACGAGGAACAGGAAAATGTTGCCTGGGACATATTTTTTTCAATAGGGATGAAAATATCCCTTGCGTATGTTTTAGGAATGACTGAAATAAAAGTATCAGTGATCATTTCATTTGGACTGTGTGTGTGTGGGGGGGGGTAGCTTTGTGCCAACTTCATCAGATCTCCTCATTCCCAATATACTGTCTGTTTTATCCAACGTGGCTTATGAATCACCATACTGTTTGTACCAAGAGGCTTTCCTAAAAACGCTAATAATTTTGGCATACATTGACAGGACTGGCAGGGTGATTGTATAATCCCTCTGCTCTATCACATCCTCATTCTCTGCTCTGGATCATTTTCTGTGCTGGCTTGCGCATCCAGTTTCTCTATATATTCTTTCCTGTCTCCACCTTTTTATGAGGAAGGTCTTTTTCATTTACTCCACGTCCATATCCGGTCATTAGCATTCAGAAGAAATCACAACATGAAATAGGATTTACTTTTGTAAATTGGTTCCAGTATTGATGAACAGATGGTACCCCCTCCCGCAAACCCACCTCAGAAGAGTGAAATAATTAAATGGTTGTTCTCCAGCAAGTCTTCCCAAAGCTGATAAAATTGTTTTCAAACCTTGAAGGATTTGTAGCCCTCCTACTAAAGGAGCAGGCTTTATCAAGGAGGATTAAGGAACTGGAGGCTGCTGAAATATTCAGGGAGAGATTAAAATGGAGATACCATTGTGCACTCATCCCAGTTTTAACCCAATATAGACTGATGGAATTAAATTGGAACCAACACATCGGGGTACATAGGCAAACAATTTACACAGATGTGCTTAAACACTATTCCTGCTACTCTAGAAAAATCCACATTCACAAAATTGTGCTTATGAGAAGAAGTGTGGAAGGAGATTTGGTTGGATAGTGGAATTAACGTAAAGGAAAATCATGTTGAGAGTCACCTAGGAAATCATGGCTTAGATAAAACTACCTGCTAATTCCTTCAGGAAGGAACACATTTCAAACTGGACAGACGGTCTGGGTGAAGAAAGGTTGGAACACAGGCAGATATAACAAAAAACAGGTGAGTAAGACATATGTAATAACAAAGTCAGGAAACAGTTAAAGAGCTCAGTATGGATTTAACATCTAGGGTGGAATACTGCACCTATGAGAACTGACTATAACAATCCCCTGAAGTGAAAGTGGAATGAGAAAAGAAAACCAATAAATCATGTGACAGCTGAAGCTGAAGAGTTTTCTGTAATGAATCCATTATGTTGATATTAGGCTTTGGAAAGCAGCTCAAGCATGTAAGTCAGGAAAAAACTTCAGGTATTGTACACATGGAGGGGGAAAAATACTAGATTGTCTTGCAGAAGGCAGACATGTTTGGTCAGTGTGCCACACCTCTCAGTTTTGTGGCGTTCTGCAATTTATGCAGCAGTGAAGCATAATAAGCCCCGGTGACTGTGGTAGTCTTTGATAGGAAGTCCACCATCAATACCCCATGCTGGTCCCAAAAGATCATGAGCATGGCCCTGCCAACCGAGGGTTGGACATTCTTTGGAGGTGGTTGTCATGTCCGCTGCGTAGCTTTACAACGGACAATAGAATAGTTTGTGCCCAAAACGCAGGTGAAGTGAACGTGTTTATTGACAGAAAGGGGGAAACTCAAAAATACACATAACAAGAAAATGTTCAATAGGACAATACAGTCTGGCACACAATCGATGGACGCCCGAGCTCAGTTGGCTGGGAACACTCCCAGGCGGAACTTCACAGCGAATGAAAACAAGAGGGAGACTTACAGAGGGCGTTTTTGCTCAGCGGGCTCTGGGAAAACAACACCGTAGAAGTCCACAGGGAAAGGGTGCCAACAGCTCCAGGGGAAACATCAGCCAGAGACTGCAGACTGAACTGTGTAGTGTAGACTTATGCCACGACACTGAATGCCCCCACTGTCACCCAATAAATACCAAGCAGGCTAATGAGTGTCAAGTGGACGGAGGTGTGTGGCGGGAGTCTGTGTATGAATAAGTGTGTGTGCATGCATTTGTGTGTGTGTGTGTGTGTATGTGTGTGTGTGTGTGCAGGAACAAATGAGAAATAACTGACAGCTGGTGAGTGTCTGGCAGAGAGAGGGGTGTGGCTGTAAACTGGCAAGGGCCTAGCTAAGGACTCAACCTACCAGCTGGAACCAATTAACAACAAATCAGAAGCTACAGCTAAAAATCATGGGTAGAGCTGAAACACCAGCTCAGCACATGACAGTGGTGAGCAGTGTTGGGAGTAACGCGTTACTGTAACATCACTACTTTTGCAGTAACGTGCTGTGTAACAAAATTACTGTTTAAAATTTCAGTAATTCATTACAGTTCATGAAATTTGATCAGATGTGCTACTCACATTACTCATTTTATTAATATGGATAGGTATTTTTAGCCAAATAAACTGACCCTACCATAGCTGGTGCAGCTGTCAGTCTTCTTCATGGGTCAGTTTCCTGTCCTTCCCCAGTTCATACCACAACCCAGTGGCGACTTCTCATATCGAGCCCTGATTGCCTGTTGTCCGAGCTGTGAATAGACCCCACCAGCTCCTACTTCTGTGGTTAAACATGAGTATTTTTAGAGCAAGAAGTTCACATTTAATGTCCACAGTTGTGTAAATGTGTAAGTTGTGTAATTGTGTGAGTTTTCTTATGCACAGAGAAAAAGTGACTGTGATTTGTTGCACTAAAGAACAGCTTCTTTTAAACGGTGAACTTATCTGTTCTTTCTGTTTTATTTTATCTTATTCATTTACATGCTGTTATGATATGCAACTATTTCATGGAACTAAATCCTCTAAATATACATTTTTAATGGACTTGTCCAGGAGCATCAAACATATGGCTCATGGGCCAAAAACAGTCCACCAGGGGGTCCAAAATTTTCTCTGTGAATTTACAGCTTTATTTCTAGTAAATTTCTGACTTTCTACTGATTACAGTAATTTATTTAAATCTGAGACATTTTTTCTCTGTAAGATGAGACTTTTTTCTCATCAGTTTTCTTTTTCTTCTTTTTTCTGATGAGAACAAGGGGCCTTTAATCTTGCTATGTGTGCAAGATGATTTAAGTATGCATTTAAAAGTAATGTGAAAGTTACTTTTCCAAGTAACTAGTTACTTTTGAAAAGAAGCAACTAGTAACTGTAACTAGTTACTATTTTTTAGTAACTTGCCCAACACTGGTGGTGAGTTATAATGCTTTCACTCTTTCAACTGGGCTTTAGTCTCTGGATAAAAGTGATGGACCCATGTTCCCGCCTGCATGATCAGTGTGTTGAAAAAGTCTTCCTGGTTTTCTCGGCTCATGGCCAAAAGAGTCTGGGAGCACGTGAGTCGTTCCTGCTTCTGGAAAGGTGTGAGCAATGGGGGAAACCCTCATGCAGACAACTTCCACATGTGCAGATGCTCATGGATGATTATCTCCACAGGCCCCACACAGAGCTCACACATGTGATGATCCTCCAAAATGGTGGCCTCCACTTGCTGGATGGTATCTTCTTCAGTGGTCTACTGTGGTCATTTGGCAATGGACGTCAGTTTCACCGATATCTGACCAGGTTCAGGTCTAGGTTACTTTATTTGTACCCGTACGTAGATTTGTTTTGCAGTCAGGTGACATCCATATTTACCATATTTACTATATACAGCCGTGGACAAAATTGGTGGTACCCCTCTGTTAATGAAAGAAAAACCCACAATGGTCACAGAAATAACTTGAATCTGACAAAAGTGGTAATAAATAAAAATTCTATGAAAATTAACAAATGAAAATCAGACAATGCTTTTGAATTGTGGTTCAACAGAATTACTTTAAAAAAACAAACTCATGAAACAGGCCTGGACAAAAATGATGGTACCCCTAGAAAATATTGAAAATAATGTGACCATAGGGACATGTTCAACCAAGATGCGTCCTCTAATTAACATCACATGTGTCTACAAACTTGTAATCAGTCAGTCGGCCTATTTAAAAGGTGACAAGTAGTCACTGTGCTGCTTGGTGACATGGTGTGTACCACATTAAACATGGACCAGAGGAAGCAAAGGAGAGAGTTGTCTCAGGAGATTAGAAAGAAAATTATAGACAAGCATGTTAAAAGTAAAGGCTATAAGACCATCTCCAAGCAGCTTGATGTTCCTGTGACTACAGTTGCACATATTATTCAGAAAATTAAGATCCATGGGACTGTAGCCAACCGCCCTGGACGTGGCCGCAGGAGGAAACGGATAATACCTATGGTAACAAAAGAGCCCAGAACAACCTCTAAACACATTCATGGTGAACTCCAAAGTCAAGGTACATCAGTGTCAGATCGCACCATCCGTCGTTGTTTGAGCCAAAGTGGACTTCATGGGAGACAACCAAGGAGGACACCACTGTTGAAAACAAATCATAAAAAAGCCAAACTGGAATTTGCCAAACTGCATGTTGACAAGCCACAAAGATTCTGGGAGAATGTCCTATGGACAGACGAGACAAAACTGGAACTTTTTGGCAAGGCATATCAGCTCTATGTTCACAGACGCAAAAATGAAGCATACCAAAAAAAGAACACTGTCCCTACTGTGAAACATGGAGGAGGTTCTGTTATGTTCTGGGGCTGTTTTGCTGCATCTGGCACAGGGTGTCTTGAATCTGTGCAGGGTACAATGAAATCTCAAGACTATCAAGGTATTCTAGACAGAAATGTGCTGCCCAGTGTCAGACAGCTTAGTCTCAGTCGCAGGTCATGGGTCTTGCAACAGGATAACGACCCAAAACACACAGCTAAAAACACCTAAGAATGGCTAAAAGCGAAGCATTGGACTATAAATTTCAGTTTCATGGTCACGTTCGGTGATCTGGGTCCTTGCATTCGTTAAGAGCGATATTAGCCCCGCCTTCCGAGTAGAGGCAGCAGGCGCGCACTCGGGTTTTGGTCTTTTCACGATATGAGAGTGGACGAGAGAGGCTGTGAGCGGTCTGGTTCACACTGATACCTCTTCTTGGTGAGTTAATTCAGAAAGATGTTATAAATGGATCTAAACACTCTCCAAACGCTAATTTGCAACCTTTATTATCCTAAGTTGACGGGAGCACGAGTTTGAGAGGCCGTGAAGCGGTGACTTTTGCTGTGTTCACACTGAGACCTCATCTTGGTGAGTGAGATACATGCTAATGTTAGCATTATGCTAATGCTAATTGCGAGTGGATTTTTTTCCTGTTTAAAAGCAATGGAAAAGGCTGTCTTTGTGTCTGTATGGTTTTCCTAAATGTGATTTCAGTTCCCAACAGTATGCTGAAGTACTTTTAGTTCTTATGCACTATTTCTGTCAAATGTAATGTGTAGTTTGATGCTAAAAGCACATGGTGCTGGTCTCCTATGAAAAAGCATAGGTTATGCTAAACCCAGTAGCTCAGACCGGGTTTTACTGATTTTAAAAGGGAATATTGGAAGTAATGGGACAGTATATTCCCTGGTTATGTGATAAATTAATTGTATTTCATTTCATGAATTACAAAGACAAGGTTAGAAAGGATTAATCATAATTTCATGGTTAAATGATGCAGAGATAAAAAGAGGAATTCATTTAATTGGTTGCATGAAAAAAAGTGTATTTCATGTGCTACCAGAGAGATGGTGAGAAAAGAACACATGCATGTAAGATGTAAGATGTGAAATGTAAGATATTACTATATTGCTGGATTGTAATAATAGAAATATGAGAGAATAATTTAAACACTAAGCTATGGTGTTATATAAGAAGGGATTGGACAACAAATTACTCTAGCTGTAAACAATAATATCATTATTGTAGTGCAGGCTAGTTTTTTTTGGTTGCCAATCAAGAACCTTCTGGATCCTGGATTCTCTCCGAATGGAGATGGCGAGCCTAACCCGAGACTGAACCGAGATTGAACCGAGATCTAACCAAGATCTCGATTGAAGAACATCCTTCCTTCCTTTAAAGCAGCAACTTGGGTTGCTGCTTTAAAAGAGGAAAAGAAACCTGAGTCTGGAGATACAAGATATCTTGACTGGTCAAACAACTAAACCGAAAGGACAAACAAACACTGAGCTCAGTAGGACATCTTTGGGGTTTTATTTCATACTGGCCGTTGTTATATTTGTATAGTTGTAAATTGTCTGTATATATTGTTCACTTTATTCCTACAAATAATAACCATCATTGCTCATTTCTTGCCTCCAGCTATTTCATTCCACACTCATTTTAATTCCCTATTGTAACCCTTACGAACCTAGCAACTGGTCTACACTCAATAATTTCCCTTACCTAATTAACATAAGGCAAGGGTTACAACAGCCCCAAAGCAGAAAGTTTCCACCTCCATGTTTAACAGCGGGAACGATTTTCTTGGGGTCATGTTCAGCATTTCTCTGCCGCCACACACAGTGAGTCGAGTTGATGCCAAAGAGCTCAATGTTGGTCTCATGTGACCACACTAGATTCTCCCAAGTATTCTGTCAGTCATTAAGCTGTTTTTGTTTTTTTTTTGTTTAGTTTTTTTGGCAAACTTCAGATGAGTCTCTTATATGTGCCTTCTTGAGCAGGGGGACCTTGAGAGCAAGGCAGTTGAATGTTCTTTTGTATTTGGCATTCACAGACTATAAGCATTTGATTTTGTGTGGCACGCAATGCTCTGGAAGGTACTGTAGCATTACCTGCTATATATGTATGAAATAAATAAATAAATAATAATAATAATAATAATAATAATAATAATAATAAATATATGAATTCCAGTGACTAAAATGTCATCTAAGTATCACTAAACTCGCTCTCGGCCACTTACCTGAGTGGTGGCCTAATTGGTAGAGCATCCGCCCCACACCCGGGAGGCCGGGGTTCAAATCTTGGCTGGGTCATGCCTAACACCATATAAAAGTGGAACTTCCTGCAGTCTAGCTTGGTGCTCAGCAATAATGGAACGGAGGAGGGAAAATTGTGGTGGCGCCATGCATGGCAGCAACCCCTCTGATTCTAGATGTGATTAACATTGTAGATATTAGAAATGTAACTTCGTTCTACTGTACATGATTGGCTGTATGGATTAAATGACAATAAAGCTGGCTTTAACTTTACCTTAAAATCTGGTCCATTACTCTCTGAAACACAGATGTTGCACCTGTGATCCCATGTGGCAACTGAAAGAATCTGTAGAGCTCCCTGTGTGTTAATGGTCAGGAGATTTTGAGAGTCATCCTCCACATGCATTTGCAAATATGCTTGGCTCAAGTTAATCTTACTGAATCTTCTTCCTCGAGATAATCCAACAAAAAAATCATCAGTGATTGGGAGTGACTGTTGTTCAGCGATGAGTGCAGGGTTTTTGGTGATTTTAAAATCACCACACAGCTGCACTGAGCCATCTCGCTTAATAACAGGAACAACAGGGGTTGCCCATTCTCTGTGGGACACTGGGCTGAGAACTCCCATGGCAGCCAGTCGCTCAATATCAGCATCAACTTTGGCCTTAAACTTAGGGTGGCAGTCTGGTTTCAGTTTTGACTGGTTTCCCCTCTAGGAGTGGAGTAACACTGTAGGCTGGGGACTTGCCTTCCACCTGAAGCACTTTAATTGGGAATCCATCATCTGACTCTGTCCCATTGTTTTATGGTTAACTTTCATTTACTGTGGGAAGATTTTCTTTTTGTCTTTCTGAGGCATTCTGCTATTACCAGTGGTTTGGGAGCAAAATGTGCTGACGATGTCTCCACAATTTCTTTATAGCCTTTATAGCCTGGGGTTGCAGGTTGAATTAAGCTCCTAAGCAGGCCATAGGTTTTAGACCCCATCATGCTAAGAAAAGTTGCTACTTTCGTTTCATCAGCAACACCGTTAGCCGTCCCAAAAAATTCAAACCTTTTAATTAACTTATTGTCAGAGCATACAGACAATTTAGTCACTGTGGTTCCTAGTCAACTGCTATCCTAGAACTTCATTTCCCATAATGCAGTGCACATGACCCAGCACGGTAACCTGAGTCTCAGAAGTTTATCTTCAGGTCTGTGCAGTTACAAAACCCCTGATGAGTGAGGTTATTCACTGCTCCTTTTCACACACAAGTATAATATCAGCTTTGCTGAGATAAGGGGATCGTCACAAAATGGCACTTAGTCCTGTTTGTCCCAAATGGACACCTTAGGGCAGCACAGCGGCACAGTGGTTAGCACGGTTGCCTAACAGCTGGAAGGTTCCAGGTTTGAATCCCAAGGCTGACAGGGGTCGGGACCTTTCTGTTTGCAGAAGATATGCCATGGTGGGTGGTAGCTTCTCCTGGACAGAGCCAGACAGCAAGTTCATTTTGATTTTGCAGCCAGTCTGGAGAAATGGCAACGAACAGACAGCAGCTGGCAGAACACACCTGTCCCCACTCACAGTGATCAGATTATTGGGATAACTGCCCTTGATCCTCCATTGTCTGACGGGTGACTAGCTAATGATTTGCCCCTCCCCCCGCCCACATCAGCTCCTACCTCTGTGGTTAAATGTGATTAATTTTTTAAAGAAAGAAGCTCCGTTTATTGTCCACAGGCCTACAAATTTTAGATTTCTTATGGCAGAGAGGAGGGGCTGCACTTTGATATGTTGCAGTAATGAACAAAAGGAGCTTGTTCTGAGTTGATCTTTCATTTATCTATCCATCCATCCATCCATCTTCTTCTGCTTAACCCTTTTTGGGTCACGGGGGGGCTGGAGCCTAGATTTCTATTTTGTTTTATCATATTCATTAACCTGCTGTTGTGATATGCAGCTATTTCATGGCAAGAAAATCTCCTAATTATGTATTTATAATCTGCTGATCCAAGTTATTCTCTGTGAATTTATAGCTTCCTTTCTTGTAAAATTCTTACTTTTTCTACCTATTAGAATTGTTCATGTAAATTTTACACATTTTTCTTCTTAAGATGAGACTTTTTTCCTCATCAGTTTTTTTTTTTTTTTTTTTTTTTTTTTTGGGTGAAAACAGGTAGTGTCCATTTAGATTAAATCCGTCAGCAACTATTGATGTTGTGCAGCCCGAAGGGGTAGGAGTACAAATAAGAATTGGGACGGACCCCAAATCTACCTGTACTTCACTCTCACATTGCAAATATTTTTCTCTACTGTTTTACAGTGTTTACTACTGTTAATAAATAATTAAACAGTGTTTCTCTTGCCATTTTTATGTATGTATAAGGGTCATTTACTTTTAAAAAGGTTGTAAATTTTGTTCAAGTAAACTTTAGCATGCCATAGTCAAATTTGATCAGATTAAACATAATTTTAGTCACAGTGGCTGGTGAGCAAAAAAGTTAATGTCAAGCCTTGCGTATATGAATTACTGATAATTAATAATGATTAATTATTAACAATTATTAAATTACCTCATTCTAACACTAGCGGCACCACCTGTATTGAGCAGAGGAGCTGAGCTTAAGAACTGGGTTATCAATAGGATAAGATAAGATAATCCTTTATTAGTCCCACAATGGGGGAATTCCAGGATTGCAGCAGCAAAGGTATAGCAGCACTCAGAGCAATGGTTAATAAGATAATAAGATAAGAACTGGTTAGTCAAAGCAGTAAATGAATATACATATGTACACAGTTATATTCACACTGCAAAAGCATTGCAGCTAGATGGAATAAACAGCATTACGGATTGCTAAATTACCTTGCAGAATATGGACGTGTACCCAGACAGTATATTTCACATTTGAATCAACAGTATTGATGCTACCCTCAGTAATGACTGTTGTTGTCCTAGTTGTGTATTGGAGGGGACAGTCTCTATTGTGCAAAGCTGTTACTTTTAGTACATTTAATACGACCTCTACAAGAAGCACCTGTTAGGTTATAAAGGCTGACAGCCTTAGGTAGGAAGGACCTTTTTTTTTTTTTGACTTATTTTGTACCCGTAGGTAGATTTGTTCTGCAGTCCGGTGACAAGCCACCAGCTGCTGGTCGCTGCGTGTGCAAGCGCCCCTTAACTCCCTAACCTGCATGTTTTTAGCATGTGGGAGGAAACCGGAGAAATCCCGGAGTAAACCCACGCAAACACGGGGAGAACATGCAAACTCCACACAGATCACTGTTGGCCGGGGGCAGGGATCGAACCCACGATCTCACGATCCCCGCGATCCCCCGGCCGAGGGTAAACTGTGCTGCCGCGGTGCTAACCACTGCACCACCATGCAGCTGGTACCTGCAGAACCTGCGGAACCTCTCAGTCGTGCACCGAGGATGGCACAGCCTACCACTAAATGAGCTCCTCAGTGCATTCAGAGTGTCCTGCATGAGGTGGGACTCGGACTCCAACATTGATGACAGCTTAGCCACCATCCTCCTCTCTCCTATCTCCTCCACTGGGTCAAGGCGTTGCCCCAGAACAGAGCTGGCTTTTTTGATCAGCCTGTTCAGTCTCTTCCTGTCAGCTGACATGATGCCACTGCCCCAGCAGACTGTGATGGACGATGTCAGCACCGAATCATAGAAGGTCTTCAGGAGTACCCCTTGCACTCCAAAAGACCTGAGTATCCTCAGGAGGAGCAGCCTGTGCTGCCCCTTCTTGTAGGGTGCGTTGGTGTTTTGTGACCAGTCCAGTTTATTGTTCAGGTGAACACCCAGGTACTTTTGGGATGTCACCATCAGAGCAAGGTTAGACAATCATTTAATCAGTCTCTCTGTGCACCAGTGATTCTGAAATCTTGGTCACACAAACCACACCTTTAATTCCATCCATCCATTCATCTTCTACCGCCTATCCGGGAATCCGAGTTGTGGGGGCATCAGCCCAGGCAGAGCAGCCCAGATTTCCGCCATGAAAGAACCCAAAGTCAAAACAGACATCTGTGAAGCTTTGTAAAATGAAGAAATTACCAGATATTATAGTAACAATGGTGATTTTGCATACACGAGCAAAGAACTATATTTACATATTTACAGGTCTTGCATGTGTGAAATAATGCTGGAGTGTGACCATTCATCTGACTGGAGAATTAATGAAACCACCAGGAGGAAATTAAGGAAGACAAGGTTATTGAAAAGGGGAATTTTAAACTTTAAACTTTGTTTATTTATATAACACCTTTCATACAACAAATAGCAGCTCAAAGTGCTTTACAGTTAAAAACAGCACAGCAACTCACCCTTGGCCGGGGATTCTGGGTTCGATCCCAGCCCTTGACCAACAGTGATCTGTGTGGAGTTTGCATGTTCTCCCCATGTCTGGATGGGTTTACTCTGGGATTTCTCTGGTTTCCTCCCACATGCCAAAAACATGCAAGTTAGGTTAATTGGAGACTCTAAAGTGGCCCCAGGCATGAATGTGTGTGTGAATGGTGCAAGGGCTGGGCGCCACGCCAGTGGCTGCCTCATCTACTCATGTGGATGCCCTGTAATTTCCCCATTGTAGGTCTAATAAAGGATTCTAAATCTAAAAATCTAAAAAAAAAAAAAAACCCCAAAACAATTCCAGATAAAACACAAACAAAACAATAAAAAGACAAAGAGAGCCCTGCCTCAGCCTTCCCTTCGTCCCCACTTTCGTCCAACGCATCCAACCACCTGACCCCCAACCCACCCCAGAGATCACCTCTTCCCACCCCGTTCCACCCCCCCCCCCCAAGTAATAATAGGCATAGTTAAAACATAGCTGAGGACTGAGGACCAGAGTGAGGAAACGCCGGCACCAGGAGCTGGTCTCAGCCCACAACGGCAGAGACACCGCTACAGGGGCCACCCTCACCCGGGAAGGCAGAGGAGTCGACACCACAACCAACAGGATGTGACTGGACTCCCCCATCCCGCCACCCAGGGCCACCACCACAGCACTCACAGTCCCCACCACTGGTGCCAATCACAGCTCCCAGTTCCAAGAGCCCCCTAATGAGGAAACACTAGAGCAAAAAACAACATAAGATAAAATAAAATAGAGTAAAACACAAAAGTATACAGTAAGAAACCCGGTATGGGGTTACCAGGGCCCCATCCTGGAGCCAGGCCTGGGGGAGGGGCTCGATGGCTAGAACTTGGTGGCTGGATTTCTGCCCATGGAACCCAGCCGGGCTCAGTCTGAAGGAGTTACATGAGTCCGCCCTCCAGTGGGCTCACTGCCTGCAGGATGGACCATGGGGGTCCGGTGCTATGTGGATCAGGTGGCGATCGAAGGCAGAGATCTTGGCGGTCTGATCCCAGGCTTCCTAAACTGGCTTTTGGGACATGGAAAGTCACTTCTCTCGTGGGGAAAGAGCCTGAGCTGGTGCATGAGGTTGAAAGATAAAGGCTAGATATAGTCGGCCTCACCTCAACACACAGCTCGGGTTCTGGAACCAGTCTCCTGGAGAGGGGCTGGAGCTTGGCCTACTCTGGAGTTGACCCGGGCGAGAGGCGATGAGCAGGGGTGGGTATTCTTGTATCCCCCCATCTTGCTGCCTCTATATTGGACTTTTCCCTGGTGGATGAAAGGGTTGTTTACCTGTGCCTTCGGGTTGGGACACGGGTCCTGATCATCATTTGTGCCTATGCACCAAATGATGGTTCAGAGTACCCACCCTTTTTGGAGTCTCTGACTGGGGTGCTGGAGGGTGCTCCTTTTGGAGACTCCATTGTCCTTGTGGGGGACTTCAATGCGCACGTGGGCAGCAACAGTGAAATCTGGAGGTGGGTGACTGGGAGGAACAGCCTGCCCGATCTGAACCCGAGTGATGTTCAGTTATTAGACTTCTGTGGTAACCACAGTTTGTCCATAACGAACACCTTGTTCAAGCATAAAGGTGTCCATATGTGCACCTGGCACCAGGACACTCTAGGTCAAAGGTCGATGATCAATTTTGTCATTGTGTCATCAGACCTGTGACCATATGTCTTGGATACTCGGGTAAAGAGAGGTGCAAAGCTATCAACTGATCACCAGCTGGTGGTGAGTTGGATCCGATGGTTCAGACCCGGTAGACCCAAAGGTATAGTGAGGGTGTGCTGGGAATGTTTGACTGAGGTCTCTGTCTGGGAGGTTTTCAACTCCCACCTCCAGAAGAACTTCAACCACATTCAGAGGGAGTCTGGAGACATGGAGTCTGAATGGGCCATGCTCTCCACCTCCACTGTTGAAGCGACTGCCCAGAGCTGTGGCGGAAATGTTGTCAGTGCATCTTGTGGTGGTAACCCCCACACCAAGTGGTGGACACCAGTGGTTGATGAGGGCCATTAAGCTGAAGAAAGAGTCCTATCCAGCTGTATTGGCTTGTGGGACTCCTGAAGCAGCTGAGGTGTACTGGCAGGCCAAGCGGAGTGCAGCTTGGGTGCTTGCTGAAGCAAAAACGCAGGTGTAGGAGGAGTTTTGGGAGGCCATAGAACGAGACTTTCGGTTGGCCTTGAAGGTCTTCTGGCAGACTGTACGGTGGCTCAGGAGAGGGATGCAGCTCCCCGTCCACACTGTATATGGTGCGGATGGGACGCTGTTGACTTTGACTGGAGATATCGTCAGGAGGTGGAAGGAATACGTCAAGGATCTCCTCAATCCCGCTGACACGCCTTCCACAGAGGAAGTAGGACTTGTGGATGAGGGAGACAACTCGCCAATCACAGGGGCTGAGGTCACCAAGGTGGTTAAAAAGCTCCTTGGTGGCTGGGCCCCAGGGGTGAACGAGATTTACCCTGAGTACCACAAGGCCCTGGATGTTGTAAGGCTGTCATGATAGATACGCCTCTGCAACACTGCGTGAAGGTCAGGGACAATGTGTTTGGCATGGCAAACCGGGGTGTTGGTTCCTGTCTTCAAGAAGGGGAACCAAAAGGTGTGCTCCAACTTAAGAGGGATCACACTCCTCAGCCTCCCTGGGAAGGTCTATGCCAAGGTTCTGGAGAGGAGAGTTCGGCTGTTGGTCGAACGTCGGATTCAGCAGGAGCAATATGGTTTTCATCCTGGCCATGGCACATCAGACCATCTCTTTACCCTCTCAAGAATCCTCGAGGGTTTGTTTGAGTCTGCCCAACTAGTTGACATGTGTTTTGTGGACTTGGAGAAGGCATTTAGCCTCATCCCTTGTTCTTTTTTTGTGGGCAATGCTTCAGGAGCAGGGTATCGGGCTTGTTGTTACGAGCAACCTATACAACCATATGAGAGTATGGTTTGTAATGCCAACACTCAGTTGGACTTATTCCCAGGGAGAGTTCGACTCCGTCAGGGCTGCCCTTTGTCACCAATCATGTTCATTGTTTTTATGGACAGGATTTCTAGGCACAGCCAGGGAACAGAGGGTGTCATGCTTGGTGACCACAGGATCTCATCTCTGTTGTTTGCAGATGATGTTGTCCTGTTGGCGTCATCTAGCAATGACCTACAGGTCTTGCTGCTGAGTGTGACACGGCTGGGATGAGAATCACCACCTCCAAGTCCGAGTCCATAGTCCTCATCCAGAAAAAAGATGGATTGTCCTCTTCGGGTTGGGGACAAGATCTTGCCGCAAGAGAAGGAGTTTAAGTACCCTCAGGGTCTTATTCATGAGTGAGGGGAGAATGGAACAAGAGATTGACAGATGGCTCAGAGCAGCAGCTGCAGTGATGCAGAAGTTGTACTGGTCCATTGTGGTGAAGAGGGAGCTAAGCTCTAAGGTAAAGCTGTCGATTTACCGGTCAATCTATGTTCCTACCCTCACCTATGGTCACGAGCTTTGGGTAATGATCGAAAGAATGAGATTGCTCATACAAGCAGCTGAAATGAGTTTTCTTCGTAGGATTGGGGGACTCACCCTTAGAGATAAGGAAAGTAGCTCAGTCATCCAGGAGAGGCTCAGAGTAAAACCGCTGCTCCTCCACATTGAAAGGAGCCAGTTGAGGTGGTTTGGGCATCTGATCAGGATGCCTCCTGGACATCTCCCACTTGAGGTGTTTTGGGCACATCCCACTTGGAGGAGACCCCGGGGCAGACCCAGGACTCACTGGAGAGACTACATTACCAGTTGGTCTGGGAACACCTTGGTGTCCTCTCTGAAGAGCTGGAGCAGGTGGCTGGGGAGAAGGAAGTCTTGGCTCCTCTGCTTGAACTGATCCCTCCGTGACCCGGACCTCCGGAAAAACGGTGGGAGATGGATGGATGGATGGATGGATGGACAATAAGAAGCAGAGTAAGATCATGAATAAAAATAAATAAAAAGAGAGAAAAATGGTTAAAGGAATAATAAATATACCACTCTATAAATATTTACAGTGTATATATTGTAATGCAAAATTGAATTGAAATAATCTTAAAACATTAAGATATATAAATAAATAAATAAATAAATAAATAAAATAGCCAAATAAGTATATAAACATGAATGACAAAATTAGTTAAAAGCTAAACTAAAAAGATGGGTCTTGAGTTTCCTTTTAAAAATATCAGCACACTCTGCAGCCCTGAGATCCTCTGGCAGGCCATTCCACAGATATGGGCCGAAAAACTCGAACGATGCCTCACCGTGGGTTTTTGTCCTAACTTTAGGTATCATTAAAAGGCCAGTACCAGAGGACTTCAGGGTCCATGAGGGAGGGTATAGTAAAAGTAGATCAAATAATAATAATGACCAAGACCATTAAGAGTTTTTTAAACTGGAAAGATGTTTTGAAAAGAAGCAGATTAACTTCACGTTAGACTAAAAAACAGAATGGCAGTTACAGGAAAGGCTATCATCAATGTGAAAAAATCTGTTATTTAAAAAATGTTTTGACTGTCTTACGTTCATGGAAGCTATGTAGGGGTTCCCATCATGTAATAGTTGGGGTTCTTTAAAGATTCGGACCGAAACCAGAACAAAAATCGTCAAGTCTCATTGGGTCGTACATGCTGGAGGATTAGAGCTTCTGTCAACCCAGCTGGTCAAGTCTGATTTGGAGATAGAGCCTTGATGGCAGGATCCTTTCTGAGGGTCTGCGCCGGGGGTCTTGACCTGGAAAGGCAACAGCCCTGCTTTCTTTTTCTTTTTCTTTTTTTTTTTTGGAGGGGGAGCATTAAGTTAATCTCAGTCTGAATCTGCATTTGAGGTAAGCACATACAGTGGTGTGAAACAGTGTTTGCCCCCTTCCTGAGTTCTCATTTTTTTTGGATGTTTGTCACACTTGAATGTTTCAGCTCATCGAATTTAAATATTAGAAGAAGAAGAAGAAGAAGAAGAAGAAGAAGAAGAAGAAGAAGAAGAAGAAGAAGAAGAAGATTTTTTTTATTTTTACAAAAACACTTTATTTACAAATTTACAAGGACATCAAGACGATAGTAAAGTAAAAGTGCGTACAGAATTTTTAAAACACACTGAACAGATGAATCAGCCGACTAAAAATGCAGAACACACAGTTCATCCTCACATACACCACAAAGGACATCTCTATAACACCATATTTGCCTAAAACCATCTATGTTCCCAGTCATCTTAAAAAAGCTGAACTCCAGTCTCAGTCTGGACTGGATGTTGCAGCGCCACACTGAGGCCAGTTCTTGACCTGGTTTACCCTCGACTTTATTTCTTCTGCTTACATGTATTGCCAGCTTGCCTTCACTAGTAATAAGATTCAGCAGTTGCCACTTTTCTTTACTTATTTTTTTGTATCCTGCACCATAAATAAAATGACACACAGAAAATTTTACTCCAAATAAATTAAAAAAAAACTTTTTTAAAAGCGTGAAGAGCACTGGAAGCCTCTTACACTCACTTAAAACATGAAATGCAGTCTCTTGGAGACTGCAGAAAGGGCACAGGTTTGAAACAGTGGGATAAAGAACAGAAATAAAAGCATTTGAGGCAGTTACTCCATGTAAAATTCTCCACTGGAGATCTGCTGTCCTTTTTTTAATTGGAGGTTTGCCCAAAACTCTTCACTGTGGACTCACTCCTTCCCCTATCAGCTTCTCAGTCCACACAGTGGAGGGTCTGCTGTGCAATCCTGCTCTGTTGATGACCTTAACACAATTGAAGTAAAGCGTTTTTTTGTCAGCGTTGCGCAAAGTCAGCTGTCTGGAGTTGTGTGTTTTTAACAAATGCCCAGTTAGGTCACCAAGATCAGGGCTCATGCAGATCTCTGGGAAAGGGTCACCATGGTTGGGTTCAGTGGCTCCTCTGCTGTGGTCCACCAGAAGCCGTCTTTCCCTCTCATCGAGCCTCTGCCTCCAAAGTTCCAGGACCCTCTGAGCTACTCTGGCAGACCGGATACCCAGTAAGGTAGCTGCATGCAGGGAGTCTGTTAGTGTTGGTCCTGCTGCATTCACCAGTTGTTCAAGAGTCACAGTCTTTGTTCTGAGGAGCGCTGCCATCAGCCCAGGAGTGGTCTCAATGCCGATATCCAACCTTGCTCCATGAATCAACGGCTCCCTCAAGAGCCAAAAAGAGAGTCAGAGTTTTTACATCATTTAGCATTAAAAAGGTTTCAGGACTTAAAAAAAACAACACTTTGATAAAACAGAGGATACCCCCTTAAATTTAAACATTTTGAATTAATTTAAAACAGAGCATAATCCAGTGCCAGATTACTCACACACCTGAAGATGCAGCTGGCCACTTCTCTCCACATTAGATCTGCCGGCCCCATCAGAAACCTCTGCACAGACTGTAACCTAAAGGTGGCAGTTCTGCTGGTCAGGTGTATGAGGCCCTGTCCCCCTCCTCTCTGGGTAAAAACAACACCCCCTATGGCACCCAGTTCAAATTATCCCAGAAGAAGTTCACAATTTTTGTCTGGATCTGGGACAGTAAATCTGATGGGGGATCTAGGCAGGTTAATCGGTGCCAAAGCAGGGAGGCAACAAGGTTAGCACAAGCAACCTCCCTCTGTAGGACATCTGAGGGAGCAGCCATCTCCACTTATTCATTTTGCCTTCATTTTTTTCTCCTACATTCTCCCAGTTCCTCCCAACCATGACATCATTATCAAGAAAAACCCCGAGGTATTTTATGCTATCTTTTTTCCATGCCATGTCCTGTGGCAGAACTGGGAGGCCACCAAGCCAATCGCCAACAGCAAGGGCTTCACTTTTTCTCCAATTCACCCTTGCTGCTGATAAAAGGGTGAAAGCACCAGTTAAATCATGCTAAATTAAAACATTAACGTTAATCTGATTTTTAATAAAAACAATTACATCTTCTGCACAGGCGGATAAAACAATATTTCTATTAAAACCAGGTAAGGCGAGGCCATCAATGCTTGTGCATATTTTATGGAGGAGGGGTTCTAGGGAGAGTGCATAGAGCATACCAGACAAAGCACAGCCCTGCCGGATGCCTCTATGCACTCTGAAAGGAGCACACAAACTGCAATTGATTTTCAGAATACTCTCAACACCAGCATATAACACCTGGATCTTGGCTATGAAACCAGCGCTGAACCCACACCTCTCCATCATCTTCCAGAGGAAGTCATGCTAAACACAATCAAAAGCCTTTTCCTCATCTAGAGAAATCAGACCAGTATTTATATGCAATGAGCTGGGGACTTCCAAAACATCTTGAATTAGGGAGACATTGTCTACCATGGACCTGCCCGATACACAGTACGTCTGGTCCCGATGGATGACCTGCTCCATAGCTTCTCTCAGCCTGTTAGCCAAAGCCTTGGACAAAATCTTGTAATCCATGCAGAGAAGAGATACGGGCCAGCAGTTTTTTTATGTCCTGTAAATCTCCTTTTTTTGGCAGGAGGGTGACCACAGCCCTGTGGCAGGACATTGGCAAAGAGCCTGAACACAAACTTTCATTAAAAACCTCTAGAATGTCAGGTGCTAAAATGTCCCAGAAAGCTTTAAAAAACTCCACAGTGAGGCCATCTATTCCCGGAGCCTTCCTCCCCTTCATGCTCTGAAGGGCAGCAGACAATTTGTGTAACTGAAGAAGCCGGTCTAACTGTGAGCTGGTCTCCTCAGATACCTGAGGTAGTCCACAGCAGAACCCCTCCACCAGGCCATTGTCCACCCTTCCACTGGCTGTGGTGTTGTGACTTAAAATCAGTTCACCTTCCCACTCGTTACTCCAGTCTTCCTCTATGCTTGGATCACTTTGCATTTCCTGTAAAAACATCACATCAATGTGCTTCATTTTTGCTGTTTCAAAAACCAGTGCTCTTTTCTTTGATTCTCTGGCACCATTTACATTTAAACTCCCCACCTTAAAAAAATCCATAATTAGAGGAGTATTAAAACCAGAGTAGAAAACAATTAAGAAGAAAAGTAAATGAGAAAGCATTATATTCTTCAGTCCCTCCAGGATTTCGCAATGTTACGATCACACCAATTCACGCAAAATCAGCCAATCAGCGCAACTATTGCACGACTTTGCAACTTTGTCCAATCACCGCAACTTTCCCACAATTTTGGCCAATTCTCGTCAACTTCCGCCAATTTCACCAATCAAATTTGTTTAACTGGCGCTGAAACGCTCGGCCTAACCAATCAAATGCATCGTTGCACAGCGTTCACTTCCGTGTTTACAGTGAGTAATGAATTAATAGTTTACAGTAAGTAACAGAACACATCTGCAAACAGTGTGTGATTAAAAAAAAACACTCACCCATGAGGTTTTCAACATTGTCCCTTCTTCCGTCTCCCCCAGCCTACCTGTGGACGCCTCGCCACGTCTCCGTCCTGACCGTGTGTGCGAAGAGCTGGGTTTGTGTTGAAAAACATGTGCCTGCCCCAAAAGCACCCCCGTCGCGGGAGCATGCGTGAGGAGAGTACACTACACTACAGCAGGGTTTCCTCTGGTAACATTTCTGTGTGATGGTCCGCCGTGCCAGAAAAATTTCCACTGTGCTTAAGAGAATATATAAATTTAAGAAAAATATATGAGGCAATGACTTTCCAAAAGCGTGCACACGAACAATGCGCGTTACTTAATCCGTGCGGAGTTGAGAAGCGCCCCACCCATGGGAGTTTTCCAGTCAGTCAGTCAGAACCAGGCAGAGTGTCTTGCTAGCGTGACTCTCCGAGAGAAGCATGAGTTTGTTAAAGCACTTTAAATGCGGGAAAAAAAATCAGAAGAGGTATGTAAGCACTGGTGTTTGTCATGGTTTAAACCCGCTGGAAATGGGAGCAATAATGGAAGAGTCGCTTTGCTAACAGATGTGCTTAGAATTCATATGCAGCCAGCTTCGTATGAAGGGAAAGGCAAGGGGGACTGATGAATTGCTGAGTATATATTTCACCAGCCACAACAATAGTAAGTTATGTTCCCTGTTATGTACCTGGCAAGTTAAGATGACCGAAATTCACTAAGTCAGTGACTTTAATCTGTCAGCAGCCTTCAGACATACTAAACGTGCCAACATTTGGATTTCAAAGTAAGGGACGTTTTTCCTTCTGTCTGGGTGGTGAGGAGATTTCTAAAAAACTATAAATACATAGACATATTATATAACAGAAATAACTGCATCCTTGGTCCTTTAAGTTAATTTATTCCATTAAATACAATTTTTTTTTTCTTTGTAATCAGGGTTAATTATTGTTCTGTTTTGACTGCAGAGTTATGGTCAAAAATGTCAATTGTTATAAGGAAAAAGTAAAAAAAAGCTACAACAGTCTTTTTCAAATTTATTTAAAAAAACAGTAATTTTATTTAACCCCCCCCCCCAAAAAAATAAGCCATAAAATAATCCACAAATTTATAATAAAGCTTCAAATGTACAAGAAAAGTAAATTTTACAAGAGGAAATTGCAAATTTGTGGAAAATGGTTTCAAATATAGATAAATTTACAGAGAAAAGTAGAAAACTATAAGAACATTGTTATAAATTTTGAAGAAAAACCTCAACCCTTCAAGACTGAAGTCATTACTTAAGTTTTTAAGTGGGTGCTCTTTGTACCCTTAACTCAACTCGAAATTTTTGATTGTCTACTTTTAATTATTAATTTCAAAGTACTGCTTTTACATGAGTAGAATTTCTGGCTACAATACCCACCTCTGATCATATAATTTAAGTATGCATGAGTAAATTACTAGTATGATTTTTTTTTTCCATTCCCTACTCTCAACGGAAAAACAAAACAAAACACTAGACTAAAAATGCAAAAAAAAAAAAAATACACATATTTTTGTCATTTATGTAAACCATGACAAAAAAAAAATCCTGCAGGACAAAACATGACACTTGATATTTTCTAACCCATTTGTATACCACCATAGATAGAGAGAAAACCTGAATTAGACAGAGCTCAGAGAGGGCAAGATGAGACAGAAGAGAGGAGCCAGGAGAGGTGAGAGCAGAGGAAGGAAAGCAGGGTGACACCAGTAAAAAGTCTGAACACAGGATGTCTGGGTGGGACCCCAATTGGCCCAATATTCCAATATTCAAGCCTTGGTTGTACAATACTTCAAATGGTAAATTCCATATACAAAGTTACTGTACAAAATTTAACACCCCCCCCACCCGCTTCCCAGAAAAATATGTTGCCACCGCACCGTCTTTAAGCCAGAGGAAACACTGCTACAGCCAGTGTTTGAACATCTTTACAGGTAAAATCATTACTACATCTGGTCAATGAGCTTTAAAACTGAATATCCAGTGTGGACGGACAAACGCACCCACCCATCCACTCCCCCCCTCCCCTCACCATTTTGTTGTAAATGAAAGATGTGTGTGTGTGTGTGTGTGTGTGTGTGTGAAGACTGACATGCAGCAAGCAGGTAGGCATGGAAAGAGAGAGGATATTCTCTGTATTTTTTTTTCAAAAAAAAACACAGACTCCAATAGCCAATGCAGTGCAACAAAATAATTTATTTTTTCCTCTCCGCTCGGTACCAAGTGGTTGGGGACTGTAGGGACTTTTCAAATGAAGGTACTGCCAATAATTTCCAAATCTCTACTCTTTAACATGCATTCATCGCAATTTAGCTGTTGTAATCGATATTGTATTAATGTTTGTATTTGCTGTTGCACAAAAGAGTTTTTCTGTATAGCAGAAGTTTCTGCTTAATTTACAAATCACTATAATACGAATTTTTTGACAATGCTGTGCTTTTCTTGCATTGTTATATAGAATGTCACTGCAGTAAACTGGAAAAAAGCATCTGCTTTAAAATTTGGAATTCTTCCCACAACTTTTAGTGCAGAAAACTCTCTAAAAACATTGCACCTTTTATCGCAACTTTTTAAAAAAGCTCCCGTGAATTCAGGCTTTTTGGCCCGCAACAATCATAAAAATGTCCCGCAACATCCTGGAGGGACTGATTCTTCATCATCCATCCATCCATCCATCCATCCATCCATCTTCTTCCGCTTAATCCTTTATGGGTCGCGGGGGGGGGGGGGGGTCTGGAGCCTATCCCAGCATCCTTGGGCGAGAGGCAGGGTACACCCTAGACAGATCACCAATCCATCGCAGGGCCAACATAGAGAGACAGACAATTTAGAATCCCCAGTTTGATGCCAACTAACCTAACTTGCATGATTTTGGCATGTGGGAGGAAACCGGAGAAATCCCGGAGTAAACCCACGCAGACACGGGGAGAACATGTAAACTCCACACAGATCACTGTTGGTCGGGGCTGGGATCGAACCCAGAATCCCCCGGCCAAGGGTGAGTTGCTGTGCTGCCGCAGTGCTAAACACTCCGCCACTGTGCCGCCCTCTTCATCATCATTAAATGCAATTTTTTTTTCTTACTTTATTCATCTGTGTTCTCAATTTATAAATCTCCTGATCTGTGAAGTCTGTTTCAGCTCTGCTTTTAATAAGCTGCCTGGAAGAGTTATAAAAACCTGCTTATCAGGAAAATACTGCTGTATATCCAGCTCCTTCATGCCCTTGGTCTGCTGTAAAATCAATCTGAACATTTTTGCAGGATAAATGATGTCCTCCTGACTAACAGGCAGCTGTGTACTATTGTGAGAAAACACACTGCTGTCAGACAAACAGGCCTCACTGTCACTGTTATCAGACAGAGCCCCACTATTCACACCATTCTGTCTGACCATCAGCCGACCAGCTTTACCACCTGCAGACACAGGTGGAGCTCTGTTTCTGCTGCGCTTAAGAGAAACCTGTCCGGATTTACACACCTCCATATCCTCTACATCAGCTGCAGCACCATCCTCACACAGAGCTCCTGATGCTTCACCTGCCCCACAGTGTCCACTTATTCCTCCACCAGTCATACACAATTCACCAGCCATCTCAGCTTCTTCACACAGCTCTCCACTTATTTTAGTTCCCTCACCCACATTTCTCATTTCACCATTCAAAGCACCAACTTTGCCCAGCTCACCTGTGACCCCACCTGCCCCAACTGTTTCATCACTCAGATCACCTGCTTTCTCACCCACAACATCCACCACCTCACCCACTTTACTCTCCGCCTCACCTGTTTCTCCAATCCCCTCACCTGCTTCACTCCCACCCTTTTTCCTCTCATCACTCAAATCATCTTTCTCCTCACCCACAACACTGTCCGCCACCTCACACACTTTATTTTCCACCTCACATGTTTTTCCAATCCCTTCACCTACTTCATCCACACCCTTTTCCCTTTCATCACTTGCCACAGTGCTGTTTTCATCCGGACTCTGTCTCACCTCTGGCAG
Organism: Pholidichthys leucotaenia; assembly: GCA_020510985.1. Lineage (NCBI taxonomy): Eukaryota > Metazoa > Chordata > Actinopteri > Cichliformes > Pholidichthyidae > Pholidichthys > Pholidichthys leucotaenia. The sequence goes on along the minus strand of CM035836.1, from coordinate 281,866,639 downwards.
CTCCTCAGCTGTAATGCTGGTGTCTTCAGCCTGCACAGATGCTGCACTGCTTGGTGGCGGCCGGCCTCGGCCCCAACGTGGGCCGTTTGGCAGTGGCATCCGCCCACTGATCAGCACGAACGGCCCCCCCGCCACCAGCGGTAGTCTCGGCCGCGTCCCTCAGGGCGGGACCTGCACGGTTAAGACAGGCCTTCACCAGATGTCCCTCTTCACCACACCCAAAACATTTTAACGTGGCGGACGTTGCAAAAAGAACATAATCAAACCCATCCACCCGAACCCGAAACACACAAATTTGTCCATCTTATTGTTGGGGATAATAAAGAGCTGCCTGTGGTGGGAAACAACGTGTCTCAGCAGGGGAGACTTGCAGCCTGACAGAACCTTTCTAATGGGTGACACCACTTTTACAAACTTTGACAGCTCTCTAACAAGAAGCTCATCACTAATAAATGGGGGAATGTTAGAGAGAGTTATTTTTGTAGCCGGCTGTGACGGTGGCATGACTGATTGAAACATCCCATTTACTCTGATTCTGCTTTCAATCAAAGCGTTTACCTGGGCCACCCTTTCCACAAACAAAACAACATCCCCATTCATGCAGGCTGTGGATTTAATGGCGTCATGCCCGATAATTCCCCCAACAGCAAGTGCAACCTCCTCCATGCTGTGCAGAGAGCCGACACCAGTTTTGATGGCGTGCTTCCGCATCAGCCTGGAGAAGGCCATAGCACCCGAGATGCCGGCCAACGCCACAGAGCCTGGCTGACAAAAAAAAAACAAAACAAAAAAAACACCAGTTGTGACAAAAGAACAGAAAAGATAGAAATATAGCACAAACTTTCAGCTTTTTTCTCTTCCACTCACACTCTCATGAAGAAGAAGAAGAAGAAGAAGAAGAAGAAGAAGAAGAAGAAGAAGAAGAAGAAGAAGAAGAAGAAGAAGAAGAAGAAGAAGAGAATAAACATGGGAGGGGGACTGAAAAGTTCATAGTGATGAAATTTGACCAAATGTGGTTTATTTTTCAACCGCAGGGATCCAAGCGCTGGAACACCGATGGAAGAAATGTGTGGACCAAAGGGTTCAGGTTCAGGTTCAGGTTACTTTATTTGTACCCATAGGTAGATTTGTTTTGCAGATTTGCAAAAATAAACCACATTTGGTCAGATTTGACCACTATGAACTTTTCAGCCTATTAACATTTTAGCCCCCCGTATTAGATTTTATCCCATTCTTCTACACAAACTGTCTCCAAATCTTTAAGGTTCTGTGGGTGTCTTGCATGAACTCTGATCTTAAGTTTGTTCCTTAGCTTTTCAGTTGGATCCAGGTCAGGAGACTGACTGGGCCATTCTAGCAGCTTTATTTTCCTTCTCTGGATCCAGGTAAGAGTTTCCTTGGCTGTGCGTTTGGGATCATTGCCTTACTGAAATATCCACCTTCGTTTCGTCTTCAGCATCTTGGCAGATAGCAACGGGTTCTTATCAAAAATGTCTCTCTACATTTGTCCATTCATCTTTCCTTCAATTATATGAAGTCTGCTTGTACCATGTGCTAAAAAACGACGCCACACCATGATGGGATGTGCAGTGCCATTTCCCCTCCAAACATGCTATGTGTTGTGCAATCCAAAAAGTCCAATTTTGGTCTCATCTGACCAGACTATATTCTCCCAGTATTTTACTGTCTTGCCCAAATGTTGTGCAGCAAACTTTAAACGACCTTCAACATGCTTTTTCTTCAGCAATGGAGCAGGCATAGAACCCATGTCAGTTGAGTGCTGTACTTATTGTTTTTTTTGAAAGAGCAGTACCTGCCAACTCCAGATCTTTCTGGAGCTCTCCATGAGGGGTCTTTGGCTCTTGGATAACTCTTCTGATAATTCTTTTGACTCCTCTTTCAGAAATCTTGCAAGGAGTTCTTGGTCATGGCTGATTTAGGTTAAAATGATGTTCTTTCCACTTCCAAATGATGGCTCCAACAGTGCTCACTGGAACATTCAGCAGTTTAGAAACGTGCCTGTAACCAAGGCCATCATTATGTTTTGCAACAATAAGGTTGTGAAGGTCTAGAGAGAGAGATTTTTGCTTCTACTCATCATGGGTTCTTTGTGGTGTGACAATCTGATATTCACAGACCTTTTAAAAGGCTAACAGTCAGGATTTAATCAGCTGAAATTAATTTGCACTGATGGGGGATGGGATGGCTTCCTAAATTCTCATGGATTTCAGCTGGTTTCTTGGCTTTCTGTGCCTTTTTGCACCTCTTTTTCTTCATGTGTTCAATACTTATTCTCTGTGTCATTCCACTTTATTAAATACAACTTGTTTTATGAAAATGGTTGCTTTGGTTTCTTTGTATGTATGGAGTACTTGGGTTGTTACTGATATCTGGTGAAAATCTCAGGTCAGTGGCTCCATCAGAAATATGTTTAATGAGAAAAATGTTGATGTGTTCAATACTTATTTTCCCCGCTGTACATGTTGCAAACCTTGTGGGCTGAGCAGTGACTTGAAAATAGCAAATGCATGACAAAGGGAGTCCACAGGTAAGGAGTTTGCCCTGGTTTGACCTCTCCCAAATGCTGATAAGAAGAGCTCAATTAGTGCCAGAGACATTGAGGCAGGCATAGAGAGCTGACCACAGAAAGGAGTCAGAGGCAAATCAAATGGAAGCTATGGAGAGGATGAAATGGAGAAAAATTGTAGCATCCCTACTTTTATTTTGTCATTTCAGCTGTCTAGTGCCCTTGATTCAGTTTGTGTACACTGTATGAGAGCCAATATTTAATGAATCATAGATAAAGATCTATGTCAGCAGAGTTTCAACCTGGACTAACTCCAGACTCCTATAACTAATGGCAAAAATTATGGAATAATCTTTTTTGGAGCATTTTGGTTCTGCTGTTTTGTTGTTTATTTTTCTAATTGAAAACACAGATAGGACAATTTTTATTTTTTTTTTTAAATTTTAGTTTAACATTCTGGTTTTATAAAGTATACTTTAAAAATAAAGTAAATTGCTGTAATTAATTACTTTCTTCAAAATATGACATCATTTGATAATGAAAGAAAAATTGTGGAATCATGTAATTTGTATTTCTAAAACAAATTCTTTCAAAAGTCTGAATATGAATCTTAGGGTAGTATTTCACTGGGCTGAGACAGCGTGAGACTAGGTGGAGAATGGCATTCTCGAGTGAGTTTCCAGAATGTCTCCAAACATTTTCCTCTTCTGAGTTTCAGGGTCTCATACTTGTCTCACAGGAATTTTGAACATGTTCAAATAATTTGTGTGACAGCCTTCTTTTAAAATAGTCTCAGAGTCATCACAGGTGTCTCAAACCTATCTCAACCTTGTTTCAAGTGTTGGGCAGTTATTGTGGGATTTTTGTGAGTGGAAACAACCCTAAATTTGTCTTGTACATGTTGCAGGAATGTCCTGCAAAAGTTGAATGACATGTATGCAAACACCCGGAGAACTTTGGCCAAAAACACACTGGGAATTTGTGCAACATCATTGAAGCATTTGTAAAACAGTGTGATTCCAAATGAAAATTGTACATTCAGAAACTTCTCTATGCTAAAAACTACGACTGCTACTGCCCCTACTAGTAGGTAATGTGCTCCTCATTTCAATAAAATAAAATAATAGTCTTCAACTGTTCATGTGTTCATTTTCTGTTTTCACATGTACTTTCACTCAACTCCAATAACAAAATTGATGTGGTCAGAGTCATTGTGTAGGTATATACCAGTCTCCATAGTATCTGGTAGATTGATGGAAGCTGGGTAAGTGAGCCAAATACTTTCACCTTCTCTGGGGTATACAATGATATCAGTGCCAAGGAGTGGTGGTGTGCCCATTAGCTCAGCATCTGTTGCCCAAAACCCACATTTGTCCATAGCACTTGAAGCCATATACTCATTGATGTGCAACATATCCGTGATATACTGCCCAACATTATCACGGATAAGAAGGTATTGCTCTTCAGTCATGATTTTTTAAGGCTCCAACTGACTTTAGAAGGGGAAACCATTGTAGCTCTCCATCCATCCATCATATCCATCCATCTAGCCATCCATCCATTTTCTACCTATCCTACCGGTCATGGAGGCAACAGCTCAAGCAGAGAGGCCAAGACTTCCCTCTCCCCAGTCACTTGCTCCAGCTCTTCAGAGAGGATATCAAGATGCTCCCAGGCTAGTTGGAAGCCATAGCCTCTCCACCATGTTCTGGGTGTTCCCAGTGGTCTCCTCCCGTGGGAAGTGCCCAAAACACCTTAAGTGGAAGACGTCCAGAAGGCATCCTGATCAGATGCCCAAACCACCTCAGATGGCTCCTTTTGATGTGGTGGAGCAGTGGTTCTACTCTGAGCTCTCCAAGATGACTGAGTTCCTCACCCTATCTGTAAGGGTGAGTCCAGCAATCCTACGAAGAAAGCACATTTCAGTTCCTTGTGTCTATTATCTCATTCTTTCAGTTATTACCAAACGCTCATAACCAAAGGTGAGGCAGATAGATAGATAGATAGATAGATAGATAGATAGACTTTATTGATTCCATTCTGGGAAATAACAGTGTAACAGCAGCATGACAGTAGATGACCAAAACGACAGAAACACAAACAGCATAATAGACAAAGGGATTACCCAAGGAAAGAAAAACTGCCTAAATAGCTTATGTACATCATAGATGAATAGATGACCCGTATAGATACACATTCAAACACTAATGGCGGAGCTGCCATTCACAGACGCTGGCCTGTCTTGCTCAAGGACACTTCAACATGCAGACTGCAGACAGAGCGGGAATTGAACTCCTGACCCTCCGATTAGAAGTCGGCCACACTACCCCTGTGCCACAGCTGCCCCCAAGCTCCAGCATCCTGTTGCACACATTGAAGGAGCTCAGCTTCCTCAGAAAGTAGAGTCTGCTTGTCCCCTTCTTGTGCACAGCAAGTTAACAGCTTTGCTTTGGAGCTCAGCTCCCTCTTTGTAAACAACAGACCGATACAACATCCAGATCACGGCAGATGCTGCTCTGATCCATCTGTCAATCTCCTGCTCCATTCTTCCCTTTCTCATGAATAAGACTCTGAGATAATTACACTCCTCCACTTGGGGCAGGAGGTCGTCCCCAACCCGGAGATGACAATCCACCCTTTTTTCAGATTAGGACCATGGACTCAGACTTAGAGGTGCTGATTCTCATCCAAGCCACTTCACATTAAGAAGCAAACTGTCCCAGTAAGACATGTAGGTCATTGGTCGATGAAGCCAACAAGGCAACATCATCTACAAATAGCAGAGATGAGATTCCGTGGTCACCGAGCATGACACCCTCCATTCCTTGGCTGTGCCTAGACTTCCTGTCCATAAAAATTATGAACAGTATCAGTGACAAAGGGCAGCACTGGCAGAGTCCAACTCTCACTGGAAATGAGTTTGACTGGGTGTTGGCAATATGAACAAAACTCTTGCAAGCTCAGCTCACGACGCTGAGCTTAAAAAGCTGACGCTGAAGCGTTATCTTGTCCGCTTCTGTTTGTTTTTATTGATTTTGTTTTTAATTTTTTATCTCTTTTTGCTGATATTAGCTTTTGCTTGGTGTTAGTTTAATGTTGGTCTAGCAGAAAGCCCGATCGGACCCTGGGCGGGGCTGTTAACCGGGCTAGGTTAACCTGTTTTTAGCTGTTTCTAGCTAACCTGTTTTGAGCTGTTTTTGGCTGGCTGGCTATCCACCTCTTGCCTGGAACATCATGGCTCCACCCCCGATGTGTGTCAGCTGTGTGTCCCTCCTTAGGAAGGTTTCTGAGTTGGAAGTTGGAATAAGATTCGAGAGGCTAAAGACCACCTTCACTATAATTCTCAGGTGAACAACGGCCCCAGCAACCAACTCGCAACTGGCAGAGACGGCTACTTACCTGGGTAAATTCAGCACATCGCCATCCACTTCCACCCCTGCTCCGGTCTCTTCAGATGTCCAGGACCCCAGCAATAAACACTGACTTCAGCTCAGATCTAAACCCAAAGCCCTGGGTGGTCATTCACATCCTCAATGCACGCCCTGGACCTTGGTTGGGCCAACTAGCAAACATTGGCGATTGACCAGACAGGGCCGCGCCTCTTCTCTTCCGTTGTTACTGGAAAACAGATTCAACATCCTTTCTCTGGAAGATTTTCCTCACCTGGACATCAATCATCCGCCCATGGCTGCCCATGGTCGCCCCTCCTCCTCCTTCTCCTCCTCCTTCAGTGGCTGCCCAAACCCACAAGCATCGGATTAAAACTACTTTAGGTGTGCCAAATTATACACCAGCTCCAAAAAGAAGAGAGCGCATCACCCCGCCATCACAACAACAACATCAACAAAATTATCCATCACTTCAGAAACCACAGACAAAGCCCCCCAGACGACGTTGGTAATTGGTAACTCAATTATGAGGAACGTCAGAAGCAGGTGCTGTATCACTAATTTTTTTTCCTGGGACTAAAGTGCCTGATATTGAGGCTCTTTCCACTGACCTATTAAATGAATTCCCCCACGCTAAAACTGTCATTGTACATGTTGGATGCAACAACATCCCAGATGAACCATCGGAGATCTTAAAAAGTGACTTCAGCAGCCTTCTGTCCACTCGTATGAACTGTGGCAGACGTGTTTATCTCTGGGCCTTTGGCACCTTTCAGACGAAGTTGCAATTATTTTAGCAGAACTCTCAGCCTTAATACCTGGTTGTGTTATACATGTCCTACTTTTAACATTGGTTTTGTAGACAATTTCAACCTGTTTTGGAACCGCCCATCACTTGTGAGGCCAGATGGCATCCATCTAAATAGACTTGGTGTACGTGTTTTAAGAGACAATCTGTTCTATTCCATTCAGCGTTTTTTAGTACAGTGACTGAAATTTGGTGCGTTAACGCATTCCGAAGTTCCTGGGTCTGCCAACCAGCCCTTTTATGCTTCCACTTTTATATTAATCCTGTTAATCGAAATAATCCTCACTGTTAGATCAGTCTTCAGTTTATAACTCCATAGAGATTGTGTCTGTCTCCCGTTACCCAAAATATTATAACCCAAGAAAAATACAACACAACTTGATAAATACATGCCTTTCTGCAGCTCCTTCTCATCCACCACCCCTCAACTTTGCCCCTGTCTTCTCCCTTAGAGAACCTTTGTCTACTCCCCCCAAAGTTAATAAAAATATAATGTATAAGCATCCCAAAGTGATTAAACAAAAAGTTGGTAAAACTCAAATCAAACATCAAGTCTCTAAATTTAATGATTTGGCCTCTCTTCCTCATAATTTAAAAAATTAAATGTGGTTTGTTAAATATTAGGTCTCTAACTCCCAAGTCTCTACTAGTCCATGATCTGTTAATTGATCATCAGATTGATTTAATATCCCTTACAGAGACTTGGTTAGGGCAAGATGATTATATTGGTTTAAATGAATCAACTCCCTCTGGTTATCTAAACTATCATAATCCCAGAAGTTCTGGTCGTGGAGGAAGAGTAGCGGCAATTTTCCATTCTAAATTACTAGTTCATGTAAAGCAAAAAACATGTTTTAATTCCTTTGAGGGCCTGGTCCTCAGTATTGGGCATGTTAGCAATCTTAGCTTAAACCTAATTTTCTTTGCCATAGTTTACCATCCTCCCTCAGCCTACTCAGAGTTTTTATCCAAATTTGTCAAATTCTTATCTGATTTAGTGCTGAAATCAGATAGAATAATTATAGTAGGGGATTTTAATATAGGCTACATGTTGATGTAGATAGTGACTGTCTTAATAAGGCATTTGTAGAGGCTTGAAAATAGTTAATAGTTATGTAAATGGTGCTAAAAGACATTTGGATAAAAAAAAAAAAATAAAAACCCAGGCACCCCTACAATTTTTATTTTATTCTTTAATTGTTTTATTTTTCTACAATGCATTTGTAATTCATCTGGTTCCATTATAACTCATGTGAGTTCAGTACAGTTCCGTATGCCGACCAATAGATGGCGCATGTCGCACAATGATAGAGAGCAGACTCGCGCACCGGAGGACGAAGAATAAACTCCTCTGTGTGAAGTAACGGCACGAAACGTGTGCTCTTGTCTATTCTTCTATCACAGGTTGGTAAACACTAATAATTCAAGAGTGCAATATAAACTGTAAGAGTCCTAAGATGTCCAAGATTATATTGTGATAAGTGTGGGACGAAAAACGGGTTTGTAAGGGTATTTCTGTTAAAGTTGATGTGGTGTTGTATAAGCTAACCTGCTAGTGCTAATGATCGAGTGTATGGGAAGTGCAGCGAGGGTGAAGTCCGCCCACATGTTAGGAATCATTTGATTACTTTAGTTAAAGACATTTATGAAACGGTTTTCATACAGTATTTACTGGTTTTATTTGTCACCAAGTGTGCATATTTTGGGTTTATTACCGAATACTAGGAATACTATTGTAAAAGTGTATTAGATACACAGTGGCCAGGTTAATGCATTGTTAAGAATAACGCCACATACTGTACATTTATGACAGTGCTTAAGACGATTAATTGAATTAAATTCAATTAAATTCATGGATTATTGTTTAAAATATAAATATTTGAACAAGTTAAAAGCTATATACATGGGAAGGAGATATAAAAACAATAATTAATTTCATGTTAAGATAATTTGTTAAAAATGTTAAGTATACGAATATACGATATTCCGGTTCCGGCTCTGCCGGACCGGCGGCGCCACACGAGTCGGCTGCCTGTTGCAACAGCCTTTTTTTTATCTTCCTTCTTCTTTCTACACCTTTCACTCTGTATATATATCACGGACGCACGGATCGCCCCGGGGGTCTCCCGGGTCGGCGGACGGAGCCACGGTTTGCAGCGGGAGACGCTACAGCGGGGAGGAGCTAGTGCTAGCTAGCACTTGGCCGCCGCCCGGTGCTAATGGGAAACTCGACATACCGGGAGCTGTAGCGAAAACGAAGCGGGTGCCGGGCTGGAGTTAGGCGGCGTGAAAGAAATATAAGACTGAATAATAAAGAGCAATGGCAAGAACCAAGCAGACCGCCCGTAAAATCTACTGGAGGAAGAAGCCCCCCAGGAGACAGCTAGCCACCAGGGCTGCTCGGAGAGGCGCTCTGGCCACCGGCAGAGTGAAGAGGCCTCGCCGTCACAGGTCCGTGGCTCTGAGAGAGATCCGTCGCTACCAGAAATCCACGGAGCTGCTCATCCGTAAGCTGCCCGTCCAGCGCCTGGTGAGGGAGATCGCTCAGGACTTCAAGACCGTCCTGCGTTTCCTGAGTTTCGCCGTCATGGCTCTGCAGGAGACCAGCGAGACCCACCTGGTGGTCTCTTCTTCGCTAAGGGGGTCACCATCATGCCCAAAGACTTCCAGCTGGCCCGCTGCATCCGCGGAGAGAGAGCTTAGACTTTCTGCTGCACATCCACCAGCCATAATGCTCTGCACTGTGTGTCTATATATATACATTTATAGTAATATGGACATATGTTTGCTAGATGTTGTTTTTTCTTGCCTTCTGATTGTTGCTCTGAGTGTTGCTGTCCCTGTGCTGTTGCAATCCTGGAATTTCCCCATTGTGGGACTAATAAAGGCTTATCTTATCTTATCTTATCTTATACAGTTAATGTTACATTGAAAATTGTGATAAATGGACATGATTGTGTTTCGTTTAACCCCTTGCACTCTGGTCAATTTCCCTAAAAACGCCTAAAAATAACATACCCAAAGTAAATCAAAAGCTGTTCTTCAACCCTTTGCAGTATCTTTGTGGGGTTGGTCTCATTTAAAAGAAAACACTTTGAATTTTTTGGCACAACAGTCATAATCTCTCTAAGTGCTCCTACCACTGAGTAACAGTCATCTAAACATACTGAATCTGAAGAAAATAAAGTTTGCCTGGGTGTTTTTTTTTTTTTTTTTTAGATACAAATGCTTGCAAATAACACAGCTGTCAGATACTGACTGGAAAATGCAACAGAAATGTAGAACCAAGTGTTATCCAGCTGAGGTCAAAATTTTGTAACAATACCACAAAAATGAATATATTACACAACTTTTTTTTCTCAGGTTGTTCCCAGGCATTTTTGAACTGTGCCAAATTGTGCCAAATGGCACAGTTTGGAAAAATGTCTGTAACTTTTGAATGCTGATACATAGAAGTTTGATCTTGGGCTCTAATGAAAGGTGACACTCAGGGCTGTGTGTGTGTGTGTGTGTGTGTGGGGGGGGGGGGGGGGTTATTCATTCATGAATGAATGAATGAACAAACAAGCCCCCCACACACAAAGAAGCATGCCACGTAAAAAATGTGTGGCCTTTTTTTACAAGAAAAAATAACCTACAGTGCACTAAAAAATATACTAAAATATCTGCAATGTAGAGGATAACAATCCCCCCCCCCCCCCCGCTACAGAGGAGCTTGGCGCACAAAAAATGGTCCATCAACGGTCCATCAAGTGGCCATGATGCACCGTTGTAATTACCGATCGGTCAAAAGTCATTTTTATTACTATTTTCAGTGATAAAGAATAATTTAGCTTATAACACTTACCTGTCCACAACAGCAGTGTCGTTGGCGAACATCTGTTCCTCATTGTCAGACAAACATGACGCTGGTCCGCTTGTTACGGACTCGTGGTTCTGGTCACGTGACCCGGTCAAACCATCTCCGCTTCCATGATGGCGGTTTTTGCGAACGATTTTTCAAAACAAATAAGAACAGTAATAATAAAAAAAAGACTGTCTGACGCTACTGTTACACACAGCTCTCAATGTGTGTCACCCAGTGGCTTACACAAAACAGATTTTACGCACGGAACGCACGGGTTTCAATCGTCGAACTTCTCTGCTTCAATTGGCTCATTGTATTCGCTATCGTTGATAGGCAGGTCCTTCTTGCTAGGTTTTCAGTCATTGGTTCTTCAAGGTTTCAGAAACCCAATTCAAGGCTCTTATTAGTCGAATGAGAGGTCAATCAAATCTAAACCAATCAAAACACTCCTTTGGCTTTCTGTTCGCGGCTGTCTGTACTGGAAGAACGGAAATGCAGCTTTTTTTTTCAGTGCGCACTGAGACGCACTAGGATGCAGAGACGTGACCGCCCGAGGTGTCCCGGAGTGCAACAGGTTAATGGTGATGTGATCAGATAATAAGAGAGAAACTATGGACTTTGATAATAAATACTAGTCAGTTGATGTTGGTCATGTGAATGATTTGGACGAAGAATAAACTCCTCTGTGTGAAGTAACGGCACGAAATGTGTGCTCTTGTCTATTCTTCTATCACAGGAGAGTTGACTTCCACATACACGTTGCCTCCTCCTGGGCCGCTACCCAGGGGAGCAACACATTCAATTCAATTTTAGACTCAATGGGGTATTCCCAGAAAGTAGAAAATTCTACCCATTATCTCCACCACACATTGAACCTTGTTCTGACTTATGGTATAGAAATAGAAAATCTGGTAGTGTCTTCTTATAATCATGTACTGTCAGACCATTGTCTGTTAACCTTTGATTTCACTATTTCTGATTATTTGACTCCTAAAGAAAAATATTACTACAGCAGATGTCTTTCAGATGACGTTGTTACCAAATTTTTGCAGATTGTCTCCTCTATACCATGGGTCAACACAACGGAAATAAAAGATGGAGAGCCTGCTCCTTCCATAATTGATAGCATGGTAGATAGTGTTACAGCCTCTCTGCATCAGACTCTAGTCTTGGTGGCCCCTTTAAAAAAAGAAAAACACTAACCTGAGATTTCTAACCCCTTGGTTTAACACAGAAACCCGTAGCTTAAAACAGAAGACTCGTCAATTAGAAAGAAAATGGTGTTCCACTAATTAAATGAATTCTATTTAGCATGGAGAAATCATCTCCTCATTTATAAAAAAAAAAAAAAAAATCTCTTAGAAAAGCTAGAACAAGTTGTTACTCTGCATTAATAGAAGACAATAAGAATATTCCCAGGTTTCTTTTCAACACTATAGCCAGGCTGACAAAGAGTCAGGACTCTGTCAATCCTCGCATCCCCCTAGAGCTTTCTAGTCGGGACTTTTTGAACTTTTTCAATCATAAAATTTTTATCTATTAGAGATAAAATCAGATTCTTCCCACTGTAAACTTAAGTACAGCAACTACTACCGCTCCTACTACCGCTCCTTCAATTGATACCTGTTTAGATAAGTTTACTCCAATTGACCTATTAGAGTTAGATAAAATAACCTCTTCATTCAAGCCTTCATCTTGTCTTTTAGATCCTATTCCTACCAGGTTATTCAAAAAAGTCTTCCTATTTATTGGTAGCCATATTTTTCAAATAATTAATTCTTCTTTAACTTTAGGTTATGTACCACAGGCTTTTAAAACTGCTGTAATTAAACCCTTATTCAAAAAGCCAATGCTGGATCCAGGAGTTTTGGCTAACTATCGACCAATCTCTAATCTGCCTTTCATTTCAAAAATCTTAGAAGAGTTGTTGCTGCGCAATTGTTTGACCATTTGCAAGGAAATGGTTTATTTGAAGAGTTTCAATCTGGGTTCAGAGTTGATCACAGCAGTGAAACAGCCTTAGTGAAGGTCACTAATGACCTCCTCATCGCATCTGATAATGGACTTGTTTCTGTACTTGACCTTTTAGATCTTAGTGCAGCCTTTGATACTATCGATCATGATATTCTACTTGATAGATTAGAACACTATGTTGGACTAAATGGAACTTTGCTGCAGTGGTTTAGATCTTATTTGTCCGATAGACTTCAGTTTGTTCACATCAATAATGAGTTTTCTACCAACTCTAAGCTCAGTCACAGAGTCCCACAGGGATCTGTGTTAGACCCTGCTCTTTTTAGTTTATATATGCTTCCGTTAGGCAGTACCATTAGAAAGCACTGTATACATTTTCATTGTTACCCAGATGACACACAATTATACCTGTCAATGAAGCCCGATGATTGTAATCAGTTAGCCAAGTTAAATGCCTGTCTTAAGGATATCAAAGCTTGGATGACTTGTAATTTTCTGCTTTTAAACTCAGATAAGACTGAAGTCATTCTTGTTGATCCAAAAAACCTTAGAAATACCTTTCCAAATCGAACTCTTAATTTGGATGCCACTACTCTTACTCTGAATAGTTCTGTTAGGAACCTTGGAGTTATTTTTGATCAAGATCTGTTTTTTAATTCACATATTAAATTTGTTTCTAAGACTGCTTTCTATCATCTGCACAATATTGCCAAGATTAGGAGCATCTTGTCTCTGAATGATGCTGAGAAACTGATCCACGCTTTTGTTAGCTCTAGATAAGACTATTGTAACTCATTATTATCAGGTTGTCCTTAAATATCTTTAAAAAGTCTTCAGTTGATCCAAAATGCTGCTGCAAGAGTTTTAGCTGGTTCTAGAAAGAGAGATCATATCTGTCCGGTTCTGGCCTCCCTTCATTGGCTTCACATAGAGTTTAAAATTAAGTTTAAAATCCTTCTTCTCACTTACAAAGCTCTTAATAATCAGGCCCCCTTTTATATAAAAGATCTGATATTACCCTATCATCCTAACAGAGCACTACGCTCCCAAAATGCTGGATTACTTGTATTACCTAGAATCTCCAAAAGTATGATGGGAGGCAGAGCCTTCTGCTATCAAACTCCTTTCCTGTGGAACCAGTTACCAATCTGGGTTCAGGAGTCAGACTCGATCTCTGTTTTTAAAGGCGTCGGCCGGACGGAAATTCAATATCGCTAAATCATATCTTAAATTTTTGTGTGAGACGAGCTAATTTGAACCGCACATGTTTTGGTGTCAACAAATGTCGCATAAGGTGACAATGCGCTCTTGAAGTATGCTGTCGTTGAGAGCTGTCTGACTCAGCCAAGCGATCAGCGGCTAAGATGGCCACTGACTGTGTGACGTAATTTCAGGGAGAGACACGCACATGCTCGGCGGACATTGCTTGTTGTTTACGTTTTAAAATCGGCGATTACGGATATTTCTAGGAGTACTTGTGGATTATAAATAGATTATTAAGATTAGGATTTCAGTAATCGAATTAATTATGGTTTGGCGTTGTGTTGTCTACGGGTGCGATGGTATATCAGAGGAGCATGCGGTGAGTGTTTATGAATTTCCCGTCCCTGGGAAAATCAGAATGGCATGGGTGAAATTCGTTCAGAAAACGCGAAAAAATTGGAATGATGTCGGTAAATCACTCAACATGTGCAGTAGACATTTCGTTGACAGCGATTTCGAGAATAAGATGCAATTTGTGTCACGACTCGCGGCTCCAGCTGCGCGCACACCTGCGCCTCATCAGCTGCCGACGCCAGCCACCTGTCCCTGCAAGTAAGCAACATTATCACCGATTATCCCTGTGTGGTGCCCGTTACCCTTGTCCTCTGCTTTTTTCCGGCTGAACGGCGCGCTGCTCTGCTGCCTGCGCATCAACCAGTACAAAGATGTGAGCGCTACATACGATCCCCCAGCTCCTGAGAGACTGCAACCCAACACAAAAAACAGTTTCACACAATGAAACAGTGCATGTATTATATATATATATATAAATTATCCCATTGATTTTCATCATTTTTGGTGACATATCTCACACCTACAATTTATTTCAGGCACAAAGGGCTGTGAAAAAGTTATGATCAACAAAACACGGGTCCTCAGGGATGTGCGAAAGCTGAGTCCAGGGCAGCAAACTTCAAATGTGGAGGCTTTCCACAGTCTGATTATTCATTTTGCACCAAAGAGTGTACACTTCTCATTCCTTGGAATGTTGACAAGGTGAGGAGATGCAATATGTGACCAAAAATATGAAATGCAATTATAATAACTGACATGTTTCAGGACCCAAGAGACAGACACAGACACATACAAAATAGTTATTCTTTATTGTCAAGTGTGAGTGAGTGTAGTGCAAGTGTGAGTGCAGATATAGCAGCCTGGTCACCGGAGCTGAGCGATACAGAAGACGACCTGGCAACCCTAGAACACACAAGTAGAAACCGTTAAGGCTGTTCAGCACAAAAGGACAAGTGCAGGTGTGCAGCTTACTTGAGGTTGTCTCTGACTGTATCTGGCTGTTCCCCGATGTCCGTGAGCTGTGGTGGTTCTGGTGCTTGAAGCTGTGACGGTGATAACTCCAGTAACCGTGGGGGAGTTTGTGGCGAGAGCAATGACTGCACTGACAGCTGTGACGTTGACTGTTCCCGTAGCCGTGACAGTGATAATGTCCGTAACCGTGGTGACAATGACTCCTGTGACAGAGGGAGTGACAGTACCTGCAGCTGCAGTGGAGAGAATTCCTGAATTAGCGAAGGCCAGGAGGAGCTCCGGAAGGGAGAGGGTAATTCTCCGTCCGTTGGAGATACCTGTCCGCCGCCTGGGAGGTCCACCTGTGCACAGGGGTAAAGATTAGGCGTAGAAAAGCAAATAGTCTTCTTACGTGGTAGGTCTTGTCGTGGCATTCTTGACTTGGCTGTGAAATGAAGCTCATACTCTGTCGAGGAAGACAGACGACTCCGTGCCGGGCTGTCAATGACGCTGGCTTTTAAGAGCCGCTGATTAACACCTGTTGGTCTGTGCGCAGCTGGAGCTGATGAGCAGGATGACGGCCCAGCGGCCGTCATGACAATAACAGTGCCAATTACATAGAGTTTCTGCTGATAGATCACTTATATGTCCAAAAATAAATCATTGTGATAATATTCTAATTACAGACTTTGTTTAGCTGCAATGCACTTTAATGAAAATGCAGGCCGCAAGCAGGCACAGAATCGTGATGGTGAGCCGGTCTTCATCATCAGGTACCCAAAATTCAAAAAAGGCAGATATAAACTGCAAGCAAAGAAAGTTAATCCAACTTTCCGTGAGTATAAGAAATGTTAGTATCATTTTCTAGGCTTGTATATGATATTTACAGTGGGTGGAGGGTTGGTCTTCATTCAACTTTCACATTTCATAGCTTTTATCAAATTATGTTAATTTGGGTCAAATTTGTATTTCATACTGTAGTCAAATGGATGTCTAATTTTTATTGAATATATTTTTTTTTCAGAATATGTGGATGATCTGATGAATACTCTGTTCAACAAAACCTTGGTTGATCCAACCCACTTATGGGAGCAGTGGCACTATGTACAAGCCAGAGTTCCCACCACATTGAGTGCCGAATTGAACCCGAATTTTATACCATAAAATGGTAGAAAAATTATTCAAATGTATATGACATGCGACTTTGATGAATGCTGAAATATTAGAATTATAAAATTGACATGAACATTAATAAACTCAGTATATGATTTTACAAAACTTTATTTAAATATCATTTTTCACAAATCTAATCTTGGTAGGCAAAATCCCTTGTAGTGATCCGATGGGAATGTTTCTCTGATGAGGCTCACAGCACAGGCAGGCAATATCACCCTCACTTCTTCCTGAGCTGACGTCACTGCTGCCTGCCCCTATCGACAGATGGCGGTACTGCAGCATCACTAAGTGAAAGATGGGCTATTACCAAATAAAGTCATTTATGGAGGCTGGTGACACATATTAAATCACGGGAATGGCCAGAATGGAATATTTTCATACAATCAGTTTATTGGTTCAATAAAAAAATGTCACCGTCCGAGGACTTTAAGAATAGGGTAAAAACCTTCCTCTTCAATATAGACTACAATTAGGGAGGGATCTTGTGTATCTTAACCCCCCCTTTTGTTTTGCTGTTAATAGATTTAGACTGCCGTGTGACCTCCAATAATGTACTTGGCTTCTCTCTGGAAATGTTTGCTCTCTTTATGTCTGTCCTTTTCATCTTCTCTATCCCCTCACCCCCCCCCCCAGCCAGTCGCAGCAGATGACTGCCCCTCCCTGAGCCTGGTTCTGCTAGAGGTTTCTTCCTGTTAATTCGGAGTTTTTCCTCTCCACCGTTGCCAAGTGCTTGCTCACAGGGGATCGTCTGATTGCTGGGTCTTTCAGCAACTGTGGGGTTTTCCCTACATAGGAGAAGTTTGACAGTATGCCAGAATCTCTCCGAGGCTGACTGAAAGTCTTTTTCCATGGCCTCACCAAACTCCTCCCATACCTGAGTTTTTGCTTCAGCAACCACCCGAGCTGCAATCCGCTTGGCCTGCCGGTACACCTCAGCTGTTTGGGAGTCCCACAAGCCAACCAAGCTCGATGGAACTCCTTCTTCAGCTTAATGGCCCCCCTCACCACTGGTGTCCACCACTTGGTTTGGGGGTTGCCACCACGAGATGCCCCGACGACCTTCCGGCCGCAGCTCTGGGCAGCTGCCTCAACAATGGAGGTGAAGAACATGGCCCATTCAGACTCAATATCTCCGGACTCCTTCGGAATGTGGTTGAAGTTCTTCCGGAGGTGGGAGCTGAAGACCTCCCCGACAGGGGCCTCAGCCAGGCATTCGTGGGACACCCTCACTATACGTTTGGGTCTACCAGGTCTGAATGGCATCCTCCCCTGCCATCGGATCCAACTCACCACTAGGTGGTGATCAGTTGACAGCTCTGCACCTCTCTTTACCCTAGTGTCCAAGACATATGGTCGTAGGTCTAATGACAGCGACCCCTCTCAATTTATTGGACTTCTGTGCTAACCACAGTTTGTCCAAAATGAACACCACTTGGGTTCAGATCAGGCAGGCTGTTCCTCCCAATCTCCCCCCTCCAGGTTTCACTGTCATTGCCCACGTGCGCATTGAAGTTCCCCAGTAGGACAATGGAGTCTCCAAGAGGAGCACTCTCCAGCACCTCAGTCAGAGACTCCAAAAAGGGTGGGTAATCTGAACCATTATTTGGTGCATAGGCACAAATGATGGTCAGGACCCGTTTCCCAACCTGAAGGCACAGGGAAACAACCTTTTCGTCCACCGGTGAAAACTCCAATATAGAGGCAGCAAGATGGGGGGATACAAGAATACCCACCCCCACTAGTCGCCTCTTGCCCGGGGCAACTCCAGAGTAAGCCAAGCTCCAGCCCCTCTCCAGGAGACTGGTTCCAGAACCCGAGCTGTGTGTTGAGGTGAGGCCGACTATATCTAGCCGGTATCTCTCAACCTCATGCACCAGCTCAGGCTCCTTCCCCACCAGAGAGGTGACATTCCACGTCCCAAAAGCCAATTTTGGAAGCCTGGGATCAGACCACCAAGGTCTCCGCCTTTGATCGCCACCTGATCCACATAGCACTGGACCCCACTCAAGAATCACTAAAGGAGAGTTATCTCTCAACGATCTCTCAAAGACTGCTGAATGACCTCAATGAGCTCCCAATGATCTCTCATCAATCTCTCAATTAACTCCATAGATCTTTCATCAAATGCTCAGCAATCCCTCACCCCCGTATCTCATGGAACCATGAATGCTGGCAAACATGGCCATTTTAGGGTTTTGTCAGGGTTCTTAAAAGGTTGTCTCAACAGTTCACAGACATTTTTAAATGACCAAAAAAAGTTTTTCTTGTTGCCAAAAAAATTTGAACGTGATCCAGTTTTTCTGTTTTCCACAAATGTTTGCAGAATAATTTCAAGCATTTGTAAATGGTTGTTACACGTTTACAAATGGTTGTAACACATGTTGCTACAGTTCTTTTTGGTTCATCAAATTGTGACCACTATAAGAACCACTGGACAGTCTGACAGACAGTTTGGGGTTTTATTATGTGAATAATTTTGAACAAAATCTACATGTGTCCTAGTTCACGACTCAGAAACACTTGGGAGAAAATAAAGCATAAAATTAAAACATTTTTACACTGAGGAAAACAGTCTGATCAAACGATGCTGTGTGTTTGTTATGAACTGAAAATAAATATCTGGCCTCCCTCATTAGCCTCCAGCACAGTCACTCAGTGTGTGAGGAGCCAAGCCCGCACATTTTCTGTGTTTTTGTGCATTCTTGGATATTATTATTGTCAATATTATACAGTGGTACCTCTACTTACGAAATTAATTCGTTCCGGAAGTATTTTCGTAACGTGAAAATTCCGTAAGTAGAGATGCGTTTTACATGTAAATGCCCTAATCCGTTCCAAGCCCTCCAAAATTCGGACATAATTTTTTTATAGATCATAAAAATGCATCAAAACATGTAACAAATACATGTTACAATTAGATTACTGCACAATAAACATAAAATGAGAGTTGTACATAATGTAAAAAACAAAGAATAAAGTAAAGAATAAAAATTATGTTCATTTACCTTTCTGTTCTCCACGCGCTTCTTGTCCTTCTCCTCCCCTCTGTCCACATACTTTGCGCCGCTGCGGGACAACCTCTCGGACAGCTTCCTGGCCCAGTGTCTCAGGCTCAGGTCCGGGGACCCCCTCCTCTTGTCCATCGCGGCCAGCTGCACGTTCCCCGTGTACCACAGGATCCACCAGGCCAGGCTGAAAAAGATGACGAGCGCCCGTGAAGATGAGGAAGTCCCCGCAGAAGCGGCCCTCCACGTTCAGGTCGCCGAAGATGTGTCGAAGATGCCCACCAGGAGCACGACCAGACCCACGGCGTCAAACAGGAGCCCGAGGAAGAACAAGAGCGCGCACCTACCCACGCACCTATGGGCCATGCCGGAGCGCAGCAGAGAGGCCGAGTAGCGGCGCTGAGCGGCTCCGCTCCGTTTCCTGGAGGTACGGGAGCTGCGAGTAGCAGCGCGTGCTGTATTTTTGCCTTTCGTATCCTGAAATTTCTTTCGTAACAAGAGGCAATATTTTCCCGTTGAGGCGTGTCGTAACCTGAAAATTCCGTATGCAGAGACGTTCGTAAGTAGAGGTACCACTGTATATGATGATATTATCATCATATATTGTTTTTTTTCATGCTGCTTAGTTTATCCTAGTTTCTGTGTTTGGTTTTATTTTGAAATCATTCCTGTTTCATTTCCTGTACTGTTGTTGCTGTAATGCCCCTTCCGGTTTGTGGTCATGATTTGCTGTTTATTTTTGTTTCATAATTCTCCTCAGCTGTTTCTCATCTGCTCTTGTTAGTGTTTGCATATAGGCTCCCCTCATTTCTCTGCTCCCTGCCAAAAGATAAATCCACATTTTTATCATTTGTACTCTGCCTTTCACCCTGCTCCAGTCCGTTTTGTACTTTACATTTATGTTTAGTGTTGTGTTTACCAGTCCCTGTGCTGCACCCTGGACCATTTTGTACAGCCTTCTTAACGCAGCCATAGGAGAATCCTGCATCCATAAACCATGCATACGTTCATACCGGAGTGGTGTACCGGAGTGTACTGGAGTACCCGAGTGGTGGCCTAGTTGGTAGAGCATCCGCCCCACAACCGGGAGGCTGGGGTTCAAATCCTGGCTGGGTCATACCAAAGACCTGGTAAAAATGGTACTTTCCGCCCTCTAGCTTGGTGCTCAGCATAATAGAACAGGGAAAGGCAGGCAGAGAGGAGTGGCGACCCCTGTCCTGTATAAACTATAGAAAGGAACACGTGTTCCTGAAGAGACTTGCTTGCACGTTCATGGCCAGGTCAAGGCTCTTGTCCAAGATTTCAGCGAGCACCCGACGAAAACCCCTCATCATAGGGTGGCCATATGAATGCCATAGGAACAACATTAGAACTGCGCAAGATGTTGGCCAGAAGTATGCCTCAAGAACACCTTAAGTTGCTCTTCAGGGCCCCTTACAGCAGTCTTAGGAAATGCCGTACGAATCCCTGTTCATACAGAGATTTGTACAGAGTGCATTAAGGTGGTAGTGAGACACTCATGAAGTGGAAGTCCATCATTTATGCAACATTTGTAGCAATAAAATGTGCCGAAAGCGATAAGCTCTTCCTACCAACAACTTGAGAGTGCCGTGAGTTGCACAAGAATTTTCATAAGATGGCAGTAAGTATGCCCATGGCACTCTTACGAAGAACGTAAGAACTCTAGGGTCATTGTACGACAGAAAAGCACCTCATTTCTCAAGAATACCTCAAGTTTCTCTCACGAATTGAACAGCAGCTGTAAGAAACTATGCCCCTTCCATGAATGTCTGCGAACTCCAGAATTCGTAGGAACTGGGAGATTCTTATGAACCCATTGTTCGTAAGAAACTTTGTGACCGTAGCTTTAGTTTTTTATTAAACTAAAGCTCATTTACTTGCATTTGGTTCCATCCTTTTTTATAGTAATATGTACATATGTATATTAGCTGCTCTTGCTTGCTTGTTTTTTTTCTTGCCTTCTGATTGTTGCTCTGAGTGTTGCTATCCCTGTGCTGTTGCAATCCTGGAATTTCCCCGTTGTGGGACTAATAAAGGCTTATCTTATCTTATCTTATCCTCTCTGCTTTCCTGGCAGACAAACATAACAGAATCTCATGGCCAAGCAGGACTCAGTGGAATGAGATCTTTCAGTATGCGCATGGGGTGGGAGCTGTGCTCGGTAGCCATCCATTCAGATGTATTATAATTGGAAAAAATTTCAGCACTGTCGAGTTATATTTTTTCTGTAGAGAAATTTAGTTGTGATTTGGAGAAGGCATTGAGGACAGTGTCATGATGAGTTTCCTGTCTACTTTAGTGTTTTACTGTCTGCTTGTTTCCTTGTTTTCATGTCTGTTGTATTTGGTTCCTTTCTTGTTCTTGTCACTTTGTATCTGTAGGATTATTATGTACATTTTGGGGTTCTGTTGTACTTGTATCATTATCATTATTAGTATCATTGTTTCTGGTGTGTGTTTTATTTTGACTGCGCTGTGCAGCTTCCGGCTGTCAAACTGTTTGGAGCTGCACAGCTGTTATTCATTTTGTTATTTTCTCCACTCATGTCTACACCTGTCAACCATCTAGGGATGGTATTTATGGGTCACGGCAACCTTCCCCGTTGTTGCGCCCTACTGAGACAGCCTCAGATGTTTGTCCATGATCTGAGTGTATTTTCTGCTGCCGTAGCCGTTGAGGAGATCGCATTGCTCACTGACCAGGTAATCATCATTTCCCTAATCCCCTCAGACGTTGAGCCCCGCTATTTTCCGGGTGGGCTCTGGCTGTATTTGTCTCTGGTTCCCCGGCGTCCCTGAGTGCCTCAGCTGTTATTCCCGGGCTGTTCTGTTCCCCCTGGTCGCGAGCTGCGCTCTCCTCCGGTACATGCATTTTCCCTTTGTTTGTTCATGTGATTAGTATGTCATGGTCACGCTTTACTTTAATAAATGTTGCAACTGACAGGTGGCGCTTGGTGTCTTGTTTCGTCCGTGAAATGGGCGCGTTATGACAGACACAAGACCCAACTGCAGGTGCAATCCAATTGCAGAGATGTATTAATAATTGAAAAACAAAAGACAGTATGGGGCTTAAAACAAACTAATCTAAACTTAAACACAAAAGGAACAAACTAGAATAACAAACAGGAAACAGAACATGACAAACCCTGGAAGACTAGGTGCAAATCATAACATCAGTAGTGATTTACATGTAGGCACTGACAGACCAGAATCAACTTCTAAATGTTTGATAATCACACATGGGAAACAGATGGGGACAGAGGTGTGAGGAATCATGCACATTAGGAGGTCACATAATACGCTAAAGATAAACTGAGGATTCTGACTGGGAACTAACAAGACAACACTGGACAAAATAAAACAGGAAGTCAAATTACTTAAGACTAACCAAAGCCAAACAGGAAGTGCTTTCAACATAACCCTAGACCCAAGGAACTAAATTAGACAAAAATAATACATCAATCATCTGGTTCTTAGGCTTTAAGGCCTGAGGCCTGTTGTTTATCCATTTTTTTTTGTTATTCTCTTTTTATTGAATTTTTCTTATAAGTACAAAAACAAGACAACAAAAATATATATAATAAACAACATGAGTTAGAGACACAAAACCAATCAATGACAAATCTGAAGGTGTGCTGCCTTCTGGCAGAATTTGGGACTTTTATTCAATGTAAGTTCATGCAATAGGAAGTACTTTTAATTTGACTAGTGATGTCATAACGTTAGAAACAGGAAGTAGGAAGTAAAATGTCAGTTGGACCAAGGGCAAAGTCATGTTGCCATTCAGAGGAAGGAGTTCCTAAAAAATTCGCTTTTCATAGCCCCAGCAGATGCATCCCTTGTATGTATTCATTCTTTATGTTCTTAGTATTTGTTATGGAAGATAATTTCATGGTTTATGTTGTTTAGAAACTGTTAAAAGTAAATGTAGAAAAAATGATTTTTTGAACATATGTTAATGGTAGCTAAATGTTAGCAATAGCATAGCTTAACCACTGTAATGAATGCCAAGGTCATTAGTTACCTTTTCTAGGTTGTGTTTTAAGTGCTAGCTTATGTAGAAACGTTACAGAATTTAATTAGTCTCCTACTTGTTTCATTTTTAGTTTCACTTTATCTTCTGAAGCTGTGATGTTGAAGTCTGCTTGTCAAGAAATAAATCACCAATGAAGAAAAGTTTAACTTGCTGTCTAGCTAGTTCTTACAACTTAGTGAGGACAGTACAGTGAAAAAGGGTGATTCAGCTGGAGCGCAACAACTAAAGTAGAAAGAAGCAAAACCTAGCAAGAAAGATGGAAGAAAGAAAGAGTGAGAAATCTGCATCAGTGCACACACACAAGTCAAGGAGCTCTCGCTCATCTTCATCTCGTGCCGCAGTCAAGGCGCGTGCAGCAGCAGAGGCTGCAAAAGTACGAGCTGCTTATGCAGAAAAAGAAGCAAGGCTAAAAGTTGAGAAAGCTACTACAGAAGCAGAGCTGGGACGAGTTAGAGCTGATCTAGAGTTGGGAAAAGCAAAGCTGGAAGCTGAATTAAGCGCACTAGAACAACAAAAAGAGGCAGCAGCAGCTGAAGCACAGGCTGAAGCATTAGAAGCAGCTGAATATCAAGAGAATTCAGTTAAGTCTAGTTCATCTTCACATGAGGTCCTCCAAGAGGAAATTGCAACACGTACTAAAGAGTACGTTGCAGCACAAACTGAACTGCGCCGAACAGGCATTCGAGTGTCTCCCCCTAGCCCAGCACACGATGCAGCAGCGTCTGAAGATAGCTACATTACATGGCATCCTTTGTCAGCAATAGGCCCGGACGAGGATGATGTACGCCAACAGGGTGAGGCCCCCCAAAGGCAACCCCTTCTCAGCATGGCATCAAATCAGAGCGCACCTCATACTGGGAACCAAACAATTCCAAATCGAGAAAGTGGACATCCCGATGTGCCTAAGAAAGCATATTTCCCTCAGAAACCAGCACTAAGCCCAATGGCACCACCATACTTTCCTCGCAATGTCCCAACCACCCCAAGCGTGGCACCTGAAACAGAACACCTGGCACGATACCTGGCTCGCCACAATCTAGTGAGTACCAGCCTCTACCAATTTGATGACAAACCCGAAAATTACATGGCATGGCAGTCATCATTCGATAATGCAACTGCTGGCCTGGGACTCACAGGCACTGAAATGCTGGATCTGCTCATTAAGTGTCTCGGGCCAGAGTCAGTAAAGCACATAAAACGCATTCGCTCTGTGCATGTAGGGCGCCCAGACGTAGCACTAGAGAAGGCCTGGGAGCGCCTCCAGCAGTGTTATGCTGCACCTGAAGTCATGGAGAAGTCTCTGTTTAAACGACTGGACGAATTCCCAAAAATATCTGCAAAAGACTACGGGAAACTGAGGGACCTAGGCGATCTCCTCATGGAGCTACAGGGTGCTAGAGGAGAAGGTTACCTCACAGGACTGGCATACCTGGATACAGCCAGGGGAATTGGGCCCATTGTTGAAAAACTCCCCTATGGGCTTCAAGAGAAATGGCTTGCAATAGGCTCAAGGTTTAAAGAAAAGAACAAAGGCTATTTCCCTCCATTTGATGTCTTTGCCGATTTCATCTGTCACGAAGCACGGAGAAGGAATGATCCCAGCTTCACCCTACCATCTGCTAGCAGCAGCAGTTTGAAATCAGACAAGGCACCCTCACGCAACTTAGGAAGCAAGATATCAGTTCATAAGACAGAGGTTTCATCAGGTAAAGATCCGCCAGCAGATATACCTGAGAAAAAAGTTGAAGGGTCAGAAAAAAATTGTCCCATTCACAACAAACCACACCCACTCAGGAAGTGCAGAACATTCAGAGGAAAGATGCTTGAAGAGAGGAAGAGTATTCTCAAAGACAACGGGATGTGTTTCAAATGCTGCACGTCCGCAAGTCATCTTGCTAAAGACTGTAAAGCAACTGTGAAGTGCACAGAGTGTGGTAGTGACCGTCACCATGCTGCCATGCACCCAGGTCCACCACCTCAAGCTGCGAAAGGGCCTCCACCACCATCAGACAATGGCGGGGAGGAAGATGTGCCAGCCGGTGACAGCACAGTCATCAATTCTAGCTGCACACAGATTTGTGGTCCAGGCCGAACAGCAAGATCCTGCTCAAAGATTTGTCTGGTTCGAGTATATCCCGAAGGTCAACGTGAGAGGGCAACTAACATGTACGTAATCCTGGACGACCAAAGCAATCGTTCATTGGTCAGGTCTGACTTCTTTGAGCTCTTTAACATCAAAGGCCAGTCTTTCCCTTACTCACTAAAGACCTGTGCGGGGCTGGTGGAGACGTCAGGCCGGAAGGCTGAAGGATTCCAGGTCGAATCTCTGGATGGCCAAACCAGCCTACCACTTCCACCTCTAATTGAGTGCAATGAAATACTCAATGATCGCACTGAAATACCGACACCTGACGCGGCCCGCCACCATCCACACCTCAGGGGTGTAGCACCATACATACCTGAGCTTGACCACAATGCGGAGATACTTATCCTGCTCGGCAGAGATCTCGTCAGAGTGCACTAGGTCTGGCAGCAAGTAAGCGGACCCCCAGACGCTCCTTTCGCACAAAAGTTGGAGCTAGGCTGGGTGCTTGTCGGAGATGTGTGCTTAGGGGGTGCACATAAACCAGTCGTGGGGACATCCAAGACCAATGTGCTGGAGAATGGCCGTCCCTCTATGCTCACACCTTGCAAAGCCTCCATAAAGCTGACTCAGACCGTGTCTCATGGCGGGGAGCAGAGGAGTAAGTCCACAAAGCCATCACTGGATACCCTTGGAAGGAAGGTCTTCAAAGAGACCGAGTATGATAACAGACCTGCCCCATCCATGGAGGACACCATCTTCCTGGAGATTATGGACCAAGAAGTCTACAGAGACGAGTCAAACAACTGGGTCGCTCCGCTACCTTTTAGGGTCCCTCGGCAGCGCTTATCTAACAACCGTGAACAAGTATTCACCCGCTTCGCCGCTCTGGAGAAGACGCTACGAAGGAAACCGGAGATGAAACAACAGTTCCTGGAATTCATGGGGAAAATATTAGAGAAGAAACATGCAGAAGTGGCTCCGCCACTGGAAGACAATGAAGAATGTTGGTACCTCCCAACCTTCGGAGTCTACCACCCACAAAAGCCTGGGAACATTCGCGTTGTATTCGACTCCAGTGCGAAGTATTCAGGAACATCTCTGAACGACGTTCTCCTGACGGGACCTGACCTCAATAACTCACTCATTGGGGTTCTGATCCGCTTTCGGAAGGAACAAGTTGCAGTGATCGCCGACATACAGCAGATGTTCCACTGCTTCCTAGTTCGCAACGACCATAGGAAGTACCTGCGTTTCTTGTGGTACAGAGACAATGACATGTCCAAGGACGTAATCGACTATAGGATGAGAGTCCATGTTTTTGGCAACAGTCCGTCCCCATCTGTGGCCATCTACGGTCTGAGGAGGGCCATCCAAGAAGGTGCGAACAAACATGGAGCGGACACTGTACAATTTGTGGAACGTCATTTCTACGTCGATGACGGACTCATCAGCCTACCCACCGACGCTGACGCCATCAGCCTCCTGCGTAGAACGCAGGCCTCACTCAGCGAATCAAACCTGAGGCTCCACAAGTTCGCTTCAAATAGCGACGTCGTCCTTCAAGCCTTCGCACCAGAAGACAGGGCAGTCCTAAAGAGCCTTGACTTCAGTGGCGAAGCTACACCTGTGCAACGGAGCTTGGGACTATTGTGGGAGACCACAACAGACACATTCACATTCACTGTCTCACAAGAGAAGAAGCCCTTCACTCGCAGAGGAGTGTTGTCTACGGTGAACAGCATCTTTGATCCGCTAGGCATGGTTGCGCCAGTGACCATTGAAGGCAAAAGTCTGCTCAGAGAACTCAGTGTTGACATGTGTGACTGGGATGCACCGCTCCCAGAACAAAAGCTGAAACAATGGGAATCATGGCGAACGTCATTGCATGATTTAAACCAGCTGCACATCCCACGCGCATACACTACGACATCCCTCTCCAAGGGTGAGCACACAGAGCTATGTGTGTTCTCCGACGCAAGCACCAAGGCCATTGGAGTGGTGGCATATCTGAAGACTACACAAGCTGATGGAGAAATCCATGTTGGATTCATCCTAGGGAAAGCTAAACTGGCTCCACAGTCAGAACCAACAATTCCCCGGCTAGAGCTGTGTGCCGCAGTATTAGCCGTAGAAGTTGCTGAGCTCATACAAGACGAGCTGGATCTGAAGCTTGATGAGGTCAAGTTCTACTGTGACAGCAGGGTAGTTCTTGGCTATATCTACAATCAAACGAAATGTTTCTATGTATACGTCCACAACCGAGTTCGCAGAATACGTCAGTTCTCAACACCTGACCAGTGGCACTATGTCAGTACGGAAGACAACCCCGCAGACCACGCTTCGCGGGCAGTTGCGGCATCACATCTGGCACAGACCACATGGTTCATCGGACCAGACCTTCTGTACAAACCCAGTCCACCTGATGAAGACTCAAAGGAAGTCTTTGAGCTTCTCAACCCAGAATTGGATGGAGAGATACGCCCTGAAGTGAGCAGCCTCTTGACTCACAGTCTAAACAGAGGCCTCAATGCCGCACGTTTCCAGCGGTTCTCATCAATGCGCTCTCTCACTAGGGCAATTGCTCTACTCATCCACATTGCTAAATCTTACAAGCACAAGTCCAGTCAGTACAAAGGATGGCACTACTGCAACCTCCCGCATACTCCAGATGAGCTGTCCCAAGTTAGACACATCATCATCAGAGCAGCGCAGGAAGAAGCCTACTCTAAGGAATTAACAGCACTTGAAAATGGAAAAACTGTAGCCAAGGACAGTTCTCTTCAGAAACTCAGACCTGTTCTTGAAGAAGGCCTGATTTGCATTGGCGGCAGACTAAAGCATGCTGACTTGAGCAGTCAGGAAAAGAACCCCATCATCTTGCCCAAGAACAGTCATGTTTCCCTGCTGCTAGTGCGCCAGTGTCATGAAGATGTCAAGCATCAAGGACGACACTTTACAGAAGGGGCCCTGAGAGCTGCAGGCTTTTGGGTCATAGGCGGAAAAAAGCTTATCGCCTCAGAGCTGCACAAGTGCGTTGTTTGCCGAAAGTTACGCGGCAGAACAGAGGAACAACTCATGGCCAACTTACCTCCGGAACGACTACACACATGCCCACCCTTCACCTATGTGGGAGTGGATGTGTTCGGACCTTGGCCAGTCATCTCAAGGCGCACGCGAGGTGGACAGGCCCAAGGCAAGAGATGGGCGATGCTCTTCTGTTGCATGAGCTCCCGAGCCGTGCATATTGAGCTCATCGACTCCCTGGACACTTCCAGTTGTGTCAATGCACTAAGGAGATTCTTCGCGATAAGGGGACCTGCTAAGCAAATAAGATCAGACTGCGGAACAAACTTTGTTTCCGCTGCAAAGGAATTGGGACTCAGTCAAAACACTTCAGTCCAGCAGTTCTTGAGCCAGCAAGGGTGTTCTTGGGTGTTCAACCCACCTCACTCGTCACATATGGGAGGGTCGTGGGAGCGTTTAATAGGCCTCTCAAGAAGGATTCTGGATGCCATCCTGTTGCAGGAGAATGTCCAGCTAACTCACGACGTCTTGAACACTCTCATGGCTGAGGTGGTTGCAATACTCAATGCCAGACCCCTTGTTCCGGTCTCCACAGACCCAGAGTCACCCTTCATGCTCTCTCCTGCAATGATTCTCACCCAGAAGGTGGGAGTTCCTCCACCATACGGGGAATTCACGGGAAAGGATCTTCTCAGCAGACAATGGAGACAGGTGCAAGCCCTTGCAGACTGTTTCTGGCGTCGCTGGCGACAGGAGTACCTTCCCACTCTTCAGCCCCGACGGAAGTGGAGGGAGGCACGACGGGATGTCAAAGAAGGAGACATCGTGCTCCTGAAGGACCGTCAAGTTCCACGTAATGCGTGGCCCATGGCGAGGATTACAGCGGTCGTCCCTGGCAGGGACGGCAGAGTAAGGAAGGTCGAGCTGAAGACAGCAGGCAAGGAATCCAAGCTGTTCCAGAGGCCGGTGTCAGAAGTAATTCTTCTGCTGCCAAAAGACTGAAACTTCAGGCCAGAGACATTTATTGGTGGGTAGTGACCTTTAAGGTCAGACGGGGAGTGTGATGCCTTCTGGCAGAATTTGGGACTTTTATTCAATGTAAGTTCATGCAATAGGAAGTACTTTTAATTTGACTAGTGATGTCATAACGTTAGAAACAGGAAGTAGGAAGTAAAATGTCAGTTGGACCAAGGGCAAAGTCATGTTGCCATTCAGAGGAAGGAGTTCCTAAAAAATTCGCTTTTCATAGCCCCAGCAGATGCATCCCTTGTATGTATTCATTCTTTATGTTCTTAGTATTTGTTATGGAAGATAATTTCATGGTTTATGTTGTTTAGAAACTGTTAAAAGTAAATGTAGAAAAAACGATTTTTTGAACATATGTTAATGGTAGCTAAATGTTAGCAATAGCATAGCTTAACCACTGTAATGAATGCCAAGGTCATTAGTTACCTTTTCTAGGTTGTGTTTTAAGTGCTAGCTTATGTAGAAACGTTACAGAATTTAATTAGTCTCCTACTTGTTTCATTTTTAGTTTCACTTTATCTTCTGAAGCTGTGATGTTGAAGTCTGCTTGTCAAGAAATAAATCACCAATGAAGAAAAGTTTAACTTGCTGTCTAGCTAGTTCTTACAACTTAGTGAGGACAGTACAGAAGGTATCCTTGGAAGGAATATTTAAGTCACTTCTAATTTGCTCAAATGATTTTAAAGAATTTAGAGACTTGAGATTTGAAAAATCAAAAAAACCCTGGACCTCCAATCCAGCAAGCGAATATTCCTCAGCTGTGGAGGGAAATCCACATTTAATGCCAACGGAGACCAAATAGAAATAGAAGAAGAGATATTTAAATAATTTCTTATGTCTCTCCAAGCTAATAATGCGTTATAAATAATCCATTGCTGCTTAAATGTTTAACTTGTTCAAAATGATTAAAAAAAGGGAGAGAATTTAGTTTTAAAGGAAAGCAGGATTCAGATTCCAGACCAATCCATAGTGAATCATGTCTCTCATTTTGAGTTGGGTCTGTGGTGGCACTAAGTAGGGGCTTTCTCCACCCAGAACTAGAGATCCGGGGGGGGGGGGGGGGAACGACTGAATGAAGAAGAAGGAAGAGACACACTGTGGCACCGGGGGGTCTTAGAGGTAACAGAAGGGAGTAGTCGACCCCCGGGGTGACAGGAGTCACACTGGAGTTCGCCAGAGCGTAACAGATGGTGATCAACAAGGCTTTGTTGATGCTTTGTTTACTGTGTGTAGTCTTTTATCCCCGGGTCTCAAAGGCGGGAATAAAGAGGTATAAAGGTGAGCGACCAGGGATCCTGGGAGAGATTCTGTTTTCTGTGTTGGAGGTGAAATAAAGTTTGTGTGTCGTCCAGCTCGCTGTCCCGCCTGCTTTCATCTTCCACAGTGGTGACCCTAAGACGTGCAATGGAGAATGGGCCGAGCACCTCCACAGAGACAACCCAGAGGGAGAACACCATTGTGGGGTGCGCTGTCACAGTCAAGCTCCAGGACTTTTGGCTCCACAATCCGACCGCTTGGTTTTTACATGTGGAACCCCAGTTCGCATGCCACGGGATCTCCATGAATGACGCTAAATATTATCATGTGGTCACTGCACTGGATGTGTGAGCCATACAGCAAGTAACAAGCCTGCTCCAGGAGCCGCCAGCCAAGGGAAAATACGACACGCTCAAGCAGATCCTGCTCCAATGTTACACCCTTTCGGACCTTGAGAGAGTAAAAAAAATTCATCACGCGCTCAGAGTTGGGTGACAGATCAGCTGTGGACTTGATGGAGAGCATGTTAGCGCTGATGAGGAAGGACAATGGCTCCTTCCTGTTCACCCACCTCTTCCTCAGGAACTTTCCAGCTACAGCGAGGGCAATCCTTGCCAACTCACCACTGCTGGTGACCAAGAACTACCACGTGCTGGTGCAAGAAGTAGACCACATCATCCTGCCGAAAAGGGCCCTCAGCGTGCACGCAACAACACTGGCAGCCATGAAGGACTCCAGCGAGGTCGATGAGCCATTGGTGGTGGCTGGGAGGGATGCCAAGAGACGCAGGAATGGGACACTCTGTTTCTATCACCACCATTTTGGCTTGATTGCCCAACGCTGTCTGCCACCGTGCCAATTGAAGAAGCCAAGAAACGGTATGCCCAGCAGTCTGTAGCAGCTGCGACCGCTGGCGACAGGAACAAGCTGCTTTTCATCATAGACATATGTCCTGGGAGACGCTTCTTGGTAGACTCTGGCTCTCAGAAGAGCCTCATTCTGCCAGTCAGCGCGGACAGGTCGACAGAAGGCAGTGACCCCCAGCTTACGGCCGCCAATGGATCCAACATCAGGACGCTTGGTGAAAGGACATTGATGGTATGCTTACACGGATGCAATTACCAGTGGGACTTTGTGGTAGTTTCATGTTCTGTCCCCATTTTAGCAACTGATTTTTTATGTGCTTATGGATTGTTAGTTGATGTTGCCAACAGACGTTTAGTGGACGCAGTCACTTTTTCTTCCTTGTCCTGCACAGCTCGAAGAGTTTGCCAACAACACATTCTAACATTATAGCTCCAGGGGGTAAGTACCAGCATTTCCTTTCACAGTTCCCAGCACTCACGGTTCCCACTTCAGTAACCAAACACAGGGTCGAGCATTTCATAACAACGAAAGGTCTGCTGGTGTTCGTGCCCACTCGGCACCTTGACACGGTTAAACTAGCCAGCCCGTGCGAGGAGTTTGCTAACTTAGAGCGACTAGACATCGTTAGACACAGCCCATGGGCATCTCCACTACACATGGTGCCCAAGGCTAATGGGTCGTGGCGACCGTGTGGCGATTTCCAGCACTTGACTAATGCCACGGAACACGACCAGTATCCCATCCTGCACATCCAGGATTTTTCCGTGCATCTGGCTGGGACGCATGTTTTTTCAAAAGTGGACCTGGTCTGTGGTTAAGACCAGGTCCTTGTGCACATGGAGGATGTTCCCAATACAGCAGTAATAACTCCTTTTGGCCTTTTTGAGTTTTTATGCATCCCATTCAGGCTAAAGGGTGTGGCGCAAACTTTCCAGAGAATGATGGACGCGGTGCTCCGCGATTTGTCCTTTGTTTTTGTCTACTTGGACGACATTTGCCCAATTAGTGGCTAGCGCATCGGAGGAGGAGCACCTCGTCCATCGCAAACAAGTTTTCAAGCAGTTGGAAGCACACGGACTTATCGTTAACCCGGCAAAGTGCCGGTTTGGGATGTTGGGGATTGATATTTTGGGCCACCACATTTCGCCAGAGGGTGCGATTCCGATGCCCGGTAAAATGTGTGCCGTGTCAGATTTTCTGTATCTGCAGACCATGAGGGTGCTGCAGGAATTTTTGGGAATGGTCAATTTTTACAACCGTGTCCTCCCTCAGGCAGCCCAGCTGCTGCAACCACTGAGCGGCGTGCTCAAAAAAAAGAAGCCTGCGGAAAACATCGACTGAACCCCTGAGCGAGTCAAGGCTTTCACAAATGCTAAAACAGCACTCATTAATGTGGCTTTGCTAGCCCACCCCACCCCGTCAGCGTGCCTAGCACTCACTACAGATGCATCTGACATTGCCATAGGGACAGTGGTGGAGCAGTGCGTCTTCGGTTCGTGGCAGCCACTTGCATTTTTCAGCCATACTTGATGCGACAACGAACGCAAATACAATACATTTGACCGAGAGTTGTTGGCTCTCCACCTGGTGATGTGCTATTTTCAGTTTTGGCTGGAGGGGCACGAGTTCACTGCGTTCGTTGATAATAAACCACTAACATACACAGTGTCTAAAGTTTCGGAACCATGGTCGGCTCGACAGCAACAACATTTGGCCGCAATCTTGGAATTCACAACCAACATTCAACACGTAGCCGGTAAGCTTAATGTCATGGCTGACTGCCTGTCATGCCCGTTAGTCTTCTCGGTCTACATGGAAATAGATTTCCCCGCCATGGCCGCGGAGCAAGCCGGGGATCCAGTCATTTGCGCGCTCCAGTCTGCGCCTACTGGGTTGAAACTGGAAAGCAGGGTGGTGCAAGAAGGGTGCCCCCCCCCCTCTGTGACATCTCCATCGGTCGCCCACGCCCAGTGGCTCTGAGCCCTTGGCGCCGCCGCATTTTTGAGTCCGTCAACTCCCTTTCACATCAAGGCGTGCGCGGCTCAGTTAAACTGGTGGGGGCTAAATTTGTCTGGCCTCACTTACGCAGGGATGTGAAAGAATGAGCTGCAGCGTGCGTTACGTGTCAGCCGGCCAAAGTGTATAAACACACCAGAGCTCCCTTGAGCCCTTTCAAATTCTGGCCAGGAGGTTTGAGCATGTCCACGGGGATTTTGTGGGCCCCTTCCACCATCACAAGGTTTCACACACCTTTTGACAATTGTGGACCGCACCACGCGTTGGTCTGAAGTGGTCCTGCTGGCTTCCACCACATCCGTTGAGGTTGCTCGCGCTTTTTTGTCGGCTTGGGTTGCACGATTCGGCTCCCCATTGGACATCACTTCCGACAGGGGTCTGCAATTCATTTCAGAACTCTGGTCCGTGAAGGCCGAGAGACTGGGGGTCAAAATCCACCGCACCACCGCGTACAACCCCCAGGCTAACAGGTTATGCGAACATTTTCAAAGGTCGCTTAAAGCAGTGCTCACTCACGGATGCAAATTGGGTTGACCGCCTGCCCTGGGTCCTATTAGGGTTGCGCTCCGTGCCTCAGGAGGATCTAGGAGCCTTTCCGGCAGAACTCATTTTTTCTCAGCCGTTGCAGATCTCCGGGGAATTTTTACCGGAAAACCCCCACCCGGGACCGATCCGCCCGTGCAATTTTTTTTACAGTACTGGGGCTGCTAACGTGCCGGGCCCGGTGCACCATTGTTTTCCCCGCACCTTTGTCCCAAAGAGCTTACAGAGTGCCAAGTTCGTTTTTGTAAGGTACAATGCACACAGAACCCCACTGCCTCCATCGTATGATGACCCCTTCAGAGTGCTGGACACTGGGGCAAAGCATTTTGTGTTAGACTTGGGAGGCATAAGGAAACCGTCTGCACTGACAGGCTGAAGCCCACTTATGTGTTGGCAGATGAACAGGTGGTGTTAACTTAAGCTCCTCAGCGTGGACGCTCACCTACGGCGGTTCCACAAGTTGGTGTTCCCCCGGCAGAGAATTGTTCTCACGAAACTAACCCTGTTCCCTCCCCACCCTCTCCCCCTCCACAGACCAACCTTCCCTCCCACACACCTCGCCAGGAGGGTGCTTCGACCGGACCAGCGGTCCCCTGCTACAGCTGCTATGGGCGCTGGCTCAAGCCCAAAGGACCGAGGGGTTAGGCCACTTTCTGTGTGTTTGGGGTGGGGTGGGGGCTGTGTGGTGGCACTTAGTAGGGGGTTTCTCCACCCAGAACCAGAGATCAGGGGGTGGGAGTGGGGTGGATAAAAGGACTGAATGAGGAAGAAGGAAGACGCACTGTGGCACCGGAGGGGTCTTTGAAGTAACAGATGGAAGTAGCTGACATCCGGGGTGACAGAAGTGACACTGGAGTTCGCCAGAGCGTGAGAGATGGTGATCAGCAAGGCTTTGTGTCCTGTATGTTAATGTGCCAGACATGCTTTGTGTACTGTGTGTAATGTCATTTATCCCCGGGTCTCAAAGGCAGGAATAAAGAGGTATAAAGGTGAGCGCCCAGGGACCCCGGGAGAGATTCTGTTGTCTGTGTTGGAGGTGAGATAAAGTTTATGTGTCATCCAGCCCACTGTCCTGCCTGCTTTCATCTTCCACAGGACAACAAACAGTAAAGCTGAAGGTTAGGCCAAGATAAGCCTCTCAAATCCCTAGATTTAGTAAGTATAGAAAATTTAACTCTTGGATGTTTATTGTTCCAAATGTAACTGGAGATACAAATATTAAAACCTTTAAAGAACAAAGGTGTCAGATAGCAGGGAAGGTTTTGGAATAGAAAATTTAATCAGAGAAAAATATTCAGTTTCATGACCATAACTCTACCACAAAAGGAAGTTGGTAAGGAAGACCATCTCTTCAGGTCCTCTGTTTTTCCTTTTTTTATAAGAAAGCACTCAGCTTTTAAATTTATCAAAGCTTCAAGGCAAAAAGGACACCGTAAGTGTATTTCTCAATACAGCAGCATCTGACACCAAACAGTAATTTAAACAGAAAAATGAGAATGCTGAAGCTTGATTTCATTTGTTTTCACATCTCCTGTTTGAGGTTCTGTTTACAACAAGCTGCTTTTATTTTATGTTACCTTGTTATATACTGTAGTTTAAGTAATAGGATCAACTATATATGTGAAAAATTGGACAAGACATACCCTGAATGCAAAAGGAGACTGAAGAAGAAAGGTATATAACAAACGGAAGAAGACATGGGGGGGGGGGGGGGGGTGACAAAAACAGCAGAGAAAGAGACTTTACAGATGAAGCTAGAGCCTTGACTGTATAATAGGCTTATGATGGATGGATGGCTTGCAACCATATGAAATGTGGGTTACTTATGCATGTCATTAACTCACTGCATTGAGATGAGTCACACTGCAAGCATAAACACTTAAGATGAATGATAGATGGACAGTCTGACAGGTAAATAGGAAAGCAGGGCAATAGACATAAATATGCTGGAAGACAGAACAGGTCAAATAACAAGGTGGGTTGGAGAATTAAGGGAGACTACTGCTGACATGGTTTGTTATGCAGGACCCAAATGACAGAAACTACAACAGGAGACAGCAGGTAAGGTGCAAAGGTAAGTATTTTATTGTACAAAATTGTAAATGTTGATCAGACTGGTAGCCCTGTGGGGAGAGAGGAGAAAACAGGATAAATAACTGGAACAAGATATACGGGATCTTTTACTATGTAATCTGCAGTGTTGGCAAGTTACTAAAAATAGTAACTAGTTACAGTTACTAGTTACTTCTTTTTCAAAGTAACTGAGTTACTTTTGAGTTATTGCATGATTAAAATAACTAGTTACTTGGAAAAGTAACTTTCACGTTGCTTTTAAATGCATACTTAAATCATCTTGCACACATAAGATCAAGGGCCCCTTCTTCTCATCAAAAAAAAGAAGAAAAAGAAAACTGATGAGGAAAAAGCTCTCATCTTACAGGAAAAAAAGTCTCAGATTTCCATAAACTATTGTAAACAGTAGAAAGTCAAAAATTTACTAGAAATAAAGCTGTAAATTGACAGAGAAAACTTTGGACCCCCTGGTGGGTTGTTTTTGGCCCACGAGCCATATGTTTGACACCCCTCGACCAGCCCATTAAAAACACATATTTAGAGGATTTACTTCCATGAAATAGCTGCATATCACAACAGCATGTAAATGAATGAGATAAAATAAAACAGAAAGCAGAGATAAATGAAAGTTCACCGCTTACAAAAAGCTGAAATCAGTCACTTTTTCTCTGTGCATAAGAAAACCAAATTCATTTAATGCCGACATTAAATGCGAGCTTCTTGCTCTAAAAATACTCATGTTTAACAACAGAGGTAGGAGCTGTTAGGGGCTACTCACCGCTGGGACAAAAGGTGATCAGGGCTTGACATGAGAAGCTGCCACTGGGTTGCGTGTGAACTGGGGCAGGACAGGAAACCGATCCGCAGAGACTGATGGCTGCACCACCTATGGCAGGATCAGTTTATTTGCTCTAAAATATCTATCCATATTAATAAAACGAGTAATGTGAGTAACACATCTGATCAAATTTCAGTAACTGTAACGCATTACTGAATTTTTTGAATATTTGACAGTAATTTTGTTACACAACATGTTACTGCAAAAGTAGTGGTGTTACAGTAACACGTTACTCCCAACAGTGGTAATCTGAGGCTTACTTGGTGATTATTACAGACAGCTGTTTGTAAGAGCTGGAAAAGATGACTTGCAGCAGCAGCAGCGATGAAGAAGACAGGGTCAGGAGAGGCGTGCTGATGATCAAGGGAGGAATTGTGGCCAGGCCTGGGGCTTATTCCTGAGAGGATAAGGAGACAATGACTGACAAGCTGTAAAAGTTTTGGTTCACAAAAGCTGACACTGTTTTGGCATTGTGTAGTCTCCACAGGTGTCCCAACTCCCAACATAAAGATTTGAATAAATCCTTATTTATTCCACAGAAAATCTTTAAGGTGTTGAAATTCCTTTGTGCAAGTGTAAAAAGGTTTAGCATCCTCCAAACCCCCCTTCCCTGCTGTTAAAGCAAAATTAATTAACACTTTAACTCACACGAGTGTAACTGGTTCTTGCTTTTCTCACCCACTAAAACCTCATGATAAAAAAGAAAAAAGAATTAAAGACTAAAGCTGTTTAAGCATAAATTACAGTTTGCTTATCCCTTTTATTTGGTATTCCTCCCACAAAACAGGAAAC
This sequence comes from Pholidichthys leucotaenia, assembly GCA_020510985.1. Classification (NCBI taxonomy): domain Eukaryota; kingdom Metazoa; phylum Chordata; class Actinopteri; order Cichliformes; family Pholidichthyidae; genus Pholidichthys; species Pholidichthys leucotaenia. The sequence continues at coordinate 281,828,827 of CM035836.1, read as the reverse complement.
CATTTAATCAGTCAGCTCATTGAGACATCATTGGCCACAGTTACATGGGCAAAATTTCTTCAGTCTGATTACAATTCAGATCAGAATTGTACTGTTTACATGGATCCTAAAAAAGTTGATCTGATTAGGATGTGCGTTTCCATGTGTCACATGTTTGAATGGAATAAATCATTTTGACATGCGCACGTCGACATTTCGACATTCAAAAAATAGTAGAAGAAGAAGCAACTTCCGGTGTTAGCAAGCCCCGCTTCGTGTCGAAATTGACCTGTATTGTGTTATTCAGACTGTACTTTTGCTTCTGCTGGTCTCCGTAGTTAAGTTACAAGTACATACTTCTGCATATGACGAACAGAGGGAGACAGCAGGATGATACAGACCAGTTATGTTTTACTCCCGCTATGTTTTCCGCTAGCTGCTGCTAAGGTGGAAATACATCACATCGACATGTGGCTGGTGTACAGACATGCGGAGTAAACATATTTTCTGCCCTACATTCGGAATAAGTGTTTTCATGCGCACCATGCGGATTAACAATCGGCATAACCCACCCCTCTCAATCGGAATGAAATTTTGATCCGAATGAGCGTGATTGGGTTAGAATATTCAGATTGCCATGTTTACATGAAGCATTTTTATTCCGATCAGGCTTTTAATCCGGTTACTTGTGTCCATGTAAACATAGCCAGTGTATGTTGAGAGATCATTGAGACATTGGGACAGTCGTTGTGTTCTGTGTGTTGAGTGGCTACAGTCAGACCTGAATTTGACTCCTTGTCAGGTCAGGCATGAACGCATGCTGATGGACAGATCAACATCACAGTGCCCAGAAAGACAGATCACACTTGTGGCCTTGGAAATGAACAGGTACAATGTAGACATAACTGCACTTAATTCAATTCAATTCAATTCAACTTTATTTATATAGCGCCATTTCACAACAACAGTCATCTCATAGCACTATCAACTGTAGGGGGGAACCCCCACAGTTGCAGAAAGACCCCAGCAATCAGGCGATCCCCTGTGAGCAAGCACTTGGCGACGGTGGAGAGGAAAAACTCCCTTTTAACAGGAAGAAACCTCCAGCAGAACCAGGCTCAGGGAGGGGCAGTCATCTGCTGCGACTGGCTGGGGGGGTGAGGGGATAGAGAAAAAGAAAAGAACAGACATGTAGAGTGCAAACAGCACGATGGGGACTCAATCTATGGGAGAGAACAAACAAATGTTAATGACCAGCAAAAAAAAATATTTCATAGAGAGTGAGGAAAGGAGTGAGGCCCAGTGCATTACTGGAGGTCCCCCGGCTGACTAAACCTATTAGCAGCATAACTAAGGGAGGGTTCAGAAACACATGATCCCTCCCTAATTGTAGGCTATATCAAAAAGGTAGGTTTTAGCCCTATTCTTAAAAACAGAGATCGAGTCTGACTCCCGAATCCAGATTGGCAGCTGATTCCACAGGAGAGGAGCTTGATGACTGAAGGTTTTGCCTCCCATTGTACTTTTGGAGATTCTAGGTATTACAAGTAATCCTGCATTTTGAGAGCGTAGTGCTCTGTAAGGATAATGCGGTAGTATCAGATCTTTTAAATAAAAAGGAGCCTGATTGTTTAGAGCTTTGTAAGTAAGAAGAAGGATTTTAAACTTAATTCTAAACTCTATGGGAAGCCAATAAAGGGAGGCCAGAACCGGAGAGATATGATCTCTCTTTCTAGTACCTGTTAAAACTCTTGCTGCAGCATTTTGGATCAGCTGAAGACGTTTTAAAGATGTTTTAGGACAGCCTGATAATAAAGAATTACAATAATCTAATCTCAAGCTAACAAAAGCGTGGATCAGTTTCTCAGCATCACTCTGAGACAAGATGCTCCTAATCTTGGCAATATTACGCAAATGATAGAAGGCAGTCTTAGAAACAAATTTAATATGTGAATTGAAGGACAAATCTTGATCAAAAATAACTCCAAGGTTCCTCACAGAGCTATTAAGAGAAAGAGTAACCGCATCCAAACTGAAAGTTTGATTTGGAAAGGAATTTCTAAGGTTTTTTGGATCAACAAGAATGACTTCAGTCTCATCTGAATTTAATAGCAGGAAATTACAAGTCATCCAAGCTTTGATTTCCTTAAGACAGGCTTCTAACTTGGCTAATTGATTACTATCATCTGGCTTTATTGACAGGTATAATTGTGTGTCATCTGCATAACAATGAAAATGTATACAGTGCTTTCTAATAATGTTGCCTAACGGAAGCATATATAAACTAAAAAGAGTAGGGCCTAGCACAGATCCCTGTGGAACTCCATGACTAAGCTTTGAGTTGAAAGAAAACTCATTATTTACATGAACAAACTGGAACCTGTCAGATAAATAAGATCTAAACCATTGCAACGAAGTTCCATTAAGTCCAACATAGTGTTCTAATCTATCAAGTAGAATATTATGATCGATAGTATCAAAAGCTGCACTAAGGTCTAAAAGGACAAGTACAGAAACTAGTCCATTATCAGATGCAATGAGGAGGTTGTTAGTGACCTTCGCTAAGGCTGTTTCAGTACTATGATGGATTCTAAACCCAGATTGAAACTCTTCAAGTAAACCATTTCCCTGCAGGTGGTCAAATAATTGCGTAGCAACAACTCTTTCTAGGATTTTTGAAATGAAAGGGAGATTAGAGATTGGTCTATAGTTAGCTAAAGCTCCTGGATCTAGCGTTGGCTTTTTGAGTAAGGGTTTAATTACAGCCGTTTTAAAAGCCTGCGGTACATGGCCTAAAGTTAATGAAGAATTGATTATATGAAGAATAAAGCTACCAATAAGTGGGAAGACTTCTTTAAATAACCTGGTAGGAATAGGGTCTAAAAGACACGTTGAAGGTTTGGATGAGGAAACTATTTTGTCTAACTCACAAAGGTCGATTGGAGTAAACTCATCAAGACAGACATCAATAGAAGGAGTTGTAGTAGTTACAGTATTTAAGTTAACTGTGGGAAGAATCTGATTGATTTTATCTCTGATGGATGAAATTTTATTATTGAAAAAGTTCATAAAGTCCTGACTAGTAAGCTCTAAGGGAATGCTAGGATTGACAGAGTCCTGACTCTTTGTCAACCTGGCTACAGTACTGAAAAGAAACCTGGGATTATTCTTGTTCTCTTCTATTAATGCAGAGTAATAACTCGTTCTAGCTTTTCTAAGAGATTTTTTATAAATTAAAAGATGATTTCTCCAAGCTAAATGGATTTCATCTAAATTAGTAGAGCGCCATTTTCTTTCTAATTGACGAGTCTTCTGTTTTAAGCTACGAGTTTCTGTGTTGAACCAAGGAGTTAGAAATCTCTGATTAGACTTTTTCTTTTTTAAGGGGGCCACCAAGTCTAGAGTCTGATGCAGAGAAGCTGAAACACTATCCACCATGTTATCAATTACAGAAGGAGCAAGCTGTCTATAGCTTATTTCCGTTGTGTTGACACATGGCATAGAGGAAACAATCTGCATAAATTTGGAAACAGCATCATCTGAGAGGCATCTACTGTGATAATATTTTTCTTTAGGAGCCAAATAGTCAGAAATAGTAAAATCAAAGGTTAACAGACAATGGTCTGACAGTACAGGGTTATGAGGAGACACTACAAGATTTTCTATTTCTATGCCATATGTCAGAACAAGGTCCAATGTATGGTGGAGGTAATGAGTAGAATTTCCTACTTTCTGAGAAAACCCAATCGAATCTAATATTGAATTGAATGCCACATTAAGGCAGTCACTATCTACATCCACATGTATATTAAAGTCCCCTACTATAATTATTCTATCAGATTTCAGCACTAAATCAGCTAAGAAATCAGCAAATTCGGATAAAAATACTGAGTAGGTTGATGGGGGACGATAAACTATGGCAAATAAAATTGGGTTTAACCTAAAATTGCTAACGTGCCCAATACTGAGGACCAGGCCCTCAAAGGAATTATAACATGTTTTTTGCTTTACATTAACTAGTAATTTGGAATGGTAAATTGTTGCTACTCCTCCTCCACGACGAGAACTTCTGGGATTTTGACAGTTTAAATAACCAGAGGGAGTTGATTCATTTAAACCAACATAATCCTCTTGTCCTAATCAAGTCTCTGTAAGGGAAATTAAATCAATCTGATGATCAATTAACAAATCATGGACTAACAGAGACTTGGGAGTTAGAGACCTAATATTTAATAAACCACATTTAATTTTTAAATTATGAGGAGGAACAGAGGCCAAATCATTCAGTTTAGAGGCTCTATGTTTAATTTGAGTTTTACCAATATTTTGCTTTATCACTTTGGGATGCTTATACATTATATTTTTATTCACTTTGGAGGGAGCAGACAACGATTCTCTGATGGGGAAGACGGGGGCTAAGCTGAGGGGTGGCGGATGAAGAGGAGCTGCAGAGAGGCGTGTAAGACTGCGACTCTGCTTCCTGGTCCCAACTCTGAGTAGTCAAGGTTTTGGAAATTTGGATAAAAAAGATGCCAGATTGTTAGATAAATGAGAAGCACCATCCAAAGTGGGATGAATGCTGTCTCGTCTCATAAGACCAGGTTTTCCCCAAAAAGAGCTCCAATTGTCAATGTAGCTCACGTCATTTTTAGGACACCACACAGACAGCCAGCGGTTCAAGGATGACGAGCAGCTAAACATGTCATCACTGGTCAGATTGGGGAGGGGCCCAGAGAATACTACAGTGGCAGACATCGTTTTTGCAAAGTCACACACCGATTCTATATTAAGTTTCGTGACTTCCGACTGCCGGAGACGGATGTCATTAATGCCGGCGTGAATAACAATTGTGGAATATTTACAGTTACTTTTAGCCAGCATTTTCAAATTTGACTCGATGTCGCCTGCTCTGGCCCCAGGAATGCATTGGACTATGGCCGCTGGAGTCTCTAGGTTCACGTTTCTGACTACAGAGTCGCCAATGATCAGAGTTTTTTCCTCAGTGGGTGTGTCGCTGAGCGGGGAAAAACGATTAGAAACGTGAACAGGTTGGTGGTGTACCGGGGCTTTGCGACTAGGCTTCCTTCTCACCGTCACCCACCCAGTCTCCTCGCTGCTGAGGAGAGCCGAGGGACCGCTGACAGTGGGACCTAAGCTAGCTAGCTCCGCTGCAGCTAATGGGCGTCCGTCAAGATTAACTGGCGCAGACGGTGTTTCAATGCAGCGGAGCCGGGATTCCAAATCAGACAACCTCGCCTCGAGCGCCTCAAAAAGACAACATTTATTACATTTACCGTTATAGCTAAAAGAGGCAGAGGTGTAGCTAAACATCTGACAGAGAGAGCACACCAGAGGAGGAGAGGAAAGAGAGCTAGTAGCCATAGCTAGTGGCTAGAGAGCAAACCACAAAGCAAACCATACAGGCAGACAGCAAAACAGGAAGTGATGATACGTTACCACAAGGAAGTGACGAGGTGAAACAAGATTGCCTGGATATAACAGTTCGGAAGATCATGGGTAAATCTTTTTTTGGAGTGGGAAATCAACTCAAGAAAGGAGAGAAGCAGGAGTAGGCTTTGCAGTTAGAAGGAAGATAGCAGCAATGCTTGATGAGGAACCGGTGCCAAGCAGCGACAGAATAATGACTATGAGACTCCCACTATAGCGGAAGATATATGCCACACTCATCAGCGTGTATGTCCCAACAATGACCAACACAGAGGAGGCGAAGGAAGAGTTCTACAGTGATTTGCGTGAGACTATCAGGCGTGTACCCTTTGATGGCAGGCTGATACTCATTGGAGATTTTAATGATAGAGTTGGTTTGGACACTGAGAAATGGAAAGGAGGGCTCGGCAGTCATGGAGTAGGCAAGTGCAATGCTAATGGAGAACTTCTACTTGCACTATGTTCAGAGTACAACCTTGTGATAATCAACACCCTATTTAAGCACAAGGACACACAGAAGAAGACATGGATGCACGCAAGATCTAAGCACTGGCACTTGTTAGACTACATCATCGTAGAGACGTAAGGGATGTATTTGACACCAGAGCAATGAGAGGTGCAGACTGTGGTACTAATCATGTTATGCTGAGATCTAGACTAAGGATTTGCAGATGAAAACAGCACTGCAGGATGGGTCCGAAGCCACCACGGAAGCTAAACACTAGTGCACCGAAAGGCCAAAAGAAGCAGGAAGAACTTACACAAGAAGTGGATGAAAACTTGAAAGACTGGAACAGCAGCAACTCAGAGAATGACATAAAAGAGAAATGGGCAACACTGAAGGATATGGTGTATAAGACTGCGAGTGATGTTTTAGGCCACCCTGAGAGGAAACATCAAGACTGGTTTGATGAGCATGATGAACACCTGAAGAAACTACTAGAAGCGAGGAATACAACTAGGCAGGAAAACCTACAGTGTAACACAAGGTCGAAGAAGAAGAAATACTCAAAGGCTCAGCGTGAGCTACAGAAGTACACCAGAGAGATGAAGTCCAACTGGTGGAATGAAAAAGCAGAGGAACTTCAAACTGCAGCAGACATGAAGGACATGAAAACATTCTTCACAGGTTTGAGAGAAATCTATGGCCCTAAACCAAGAGGATTGATTCAACTAAAGGCTATGGATAGTGAAACGGTTTTGAAGGGGAAAGACAAGATCCTGGACAGATTTTCAGACCACCTTGACCAACTACTAAACAACCCTGTAGATCTCGCTAAAGAGGCTAAACAGGCTCTAGTGCAGCGACCAGTTGTATCAAGTCTGGATGAACCACCAAATCTTGATGAACTAATGGCAGCTATCAGGACAACACAGGATGGTAAAGCTCCAGGAAGGGATGGAATTCAAACAGAAGTGTCAAAATTTGGTGGTGTTTAGCTGACCAACTGCCTGCACAAGCTCATCCAAAAGATATGGGATGCCCAGCAAGTCTCTCAAGACTGGAAGGATGCAAGTATTGTGCCTTTGTTCAAGAAAGGTGACAGGAAAGATTGTGGAAATTACCAAGGTTTCTCACTGCTGGCCACTGTTGGGAAGATTCTCTCATGTGTACTACTGAACAGACTCAATGAACACATCTCGCAGAATGTACTACCGGAAACTCAGTGTGGCTTTAGAAATGGAAAAAGTATGATGGACATGATTTTCTGCTTGAAACAGGTTCAAGAAAAGTATATCAAACAGAACATGCCACTTTATGTAGTCTTCATTGACTTCAGTAAAGCCTTTGATACTGTATCGCAACAAGAACTCTGAAAGGTACTCAAGAAATATGTCTGTACAGAGAAGTTTGTCAGCCTGATCAAGGCACTCCACACAGGTACGCAAGCAAACGTGGCAATGACTGGTTCAGTGTCTAAAGACTTTTCAGTAAGTAATGGGGTGAAACAAGGGTGTGTGCTGGCGCCTACACTCTTCTCGCTAGATCTTTCAGCCATGCTTGAGGTGGCCTTCAAAGACAATTCAGAAGGAGTACACATTCAAACAAGGAAAGAAGCAGATTTGTTCAGTGTGGCACAGTTTAAAGCCAAGAGTAAGACATCGATAAAGGTAGTAAGAGAAATGCTCTTTGCTGATGACAGTGCTCTAGTTGCTCACAGTGCGGATGATATGCAATCTTTAGTGGAGAAATTTGCAAGAGCAGCTAGCCAATTCAGCCTCAAAATCAACATCAAGAAGATAGAGTGTCTCTATCAACCGCCAAAGTTCCAGTTATCAACATTACTACCAGAAGAGATCAGCACTGGTACAGAGCCACTAGTCAAGTGTAAGACTTTCAAGTATCTCGGGAGTACTGTTTCAGAGAATGCTAGGCTGGAGGATGAAGCACTCACTCACTCACTCAGTCTTCCCATTCTCAGAATGGGAAGAGTGAGTGCTTTGTTTGGATACTTGAGGGAGAGACTGTGGACTAATCGACATGTGTCTATCAGTGTGAAATGCAAAGTGTTCAGAGCAACAGTACTGGCTACTCTACTGTACGGTGCTGAAACTCGGACTGTCTACAGGGCACAGGTAAAGAAACTTCACACGTACATGATAAGACACCTTCGAGACATAATGAATATCTTTTGGAAAGACAAGATAACCAACATAGAAGTGCTGAAACGAGCTGGTCTACCATCAATGGAGGACATGCTAATACAGATGAACCTGAGGTGGCTCAGTGGTGATCAGACCTAAATGAAAAAGTCATTGTCACCCCCGACAGACTGCTATGATGATGATAATGATGCTGATGAAGCACTGTTTGGTGGTCACCAAACATAGCATCTAGTCTGATGTCCAGAAAGCTCAATTTTTGTCTCGTTAGACCAAAGAACCTTCTTCCATTTGACCTTGGAGTCTCCCACATGCCTTTGGGCAAATCCCAGGTGAGATTTCACTTGAGCTTTTTTTCAACAGTGGCTTTCTCTTTGCCACTCTCCATATTACGGATGAGCCTATCTGATCTGTCGTATTGGTATTGGGTTCATCATAAAAGAACGCAAAGAACTGAATGAACTCGCCCTCACTCTGTCTCAACTAGCAACACAGGTGAACGTATCACTCCAATGGATTCCTGCCCACTGTGGAATCTATGGAAATGAGACGGCTGACAGACTTGCTAAGGAGGGTGGGCAGCAAGACCAGGAAGACAGGCAGGTCTCTTACAGTGAGGAGAAAACCATTATTAAGGCCCTCTCTCACAAGAAGTGGCAGCAGCAACACCCAAACTTCTGCAAGGATGACAACTACTATAGTCTGAGCAGGGCTGACCAAGTCGTTCTGTTCAGACTCCAAACTGGACATAACAGAATGCATGCTCACATGCACCAGAAACTTAAAGTTGGACAATCGGACAGATGCCCATGTGGTACTGCCCAAATGACCAGCGAACACCTCCTCCAAGACTGCCCAGACCACGCTGCACTCAGACGAGCTACGTGGCCTGACCCCATATCGCTGAACCAAAAGCTGCACGGGGACCTCGGGGACCTCCGTAGGACAGCAGCATTCGTCAGGGCAGCTGGTGTGACCATCTAGTGATCGACGAAGAAGAAGAAGAAGGTATTGGGTTCAATCCAGGCAAAATGGCCAGATCGGAATCAGTAAGGATTAAAAGTAATTTACTGATCCAATACAGTAATAATAACAAAATGAAGGTGTGATCCTGTTTTCAGCCACACCGTGCACGGCTTCTGTAAACAGAGGCAACGACTGTCACATCACTGGAGCCTGTCTGTGGGACTCGTCTCAGTATGTTGCTGTGTGGAACTAGCATTTACAATTTTACACCAACTTGATAAAACACTTGCAAAAGTATCACAGCAGCAAAAAGTATGCTGACTTCTGTCAAGAACCAAGCAGAACCAAGTGTGTCGTGCAGCAGTAGCCGCTGTTTTACTGCTGGAATATGCTAAAAGTGAAACTAAAAGAAGGAAACTGAAAGTAAAAACCAGAAGAGCAGGAATGAAGACATAACATGGGCTTACCTTTAGATGGACAGTTACAGCTGATGAGAGGTAGGTGACAGAAGCATAAATAGCAATTTATAACCGGTGAATTGGAAGCAGGACTAACAAGGACTAACAAGACTACATGAAAAGAAACAGGGATAACTTCAAAATAAGAGAAAACCTAATAAACTACAAAATAAACTGAGCACCAGGAGAATAATAATAATAATAATAATAATAATAATAATAATAATAATAATACCTAAAGGGTTAGTTCCTTTATTTTCAGATCTACATCATTTTTTTATCTCATGCACAGTGACACTTTGAATTTCATCTGAATATTTACTTAAATACTCAGTTTTAAAGTTTTGCAATAAACTTGCACTTAAAACTTCAGAATGCATGTGTACATAGTGCTGACCAGTGAAATAATGCTAGTGTGGCAAAGTTTAAAATGAAAAAAGCAACAGCGTTGCTGAACTGAGTGAAATTTGTAATATATCCTTTGACTTTTAAATTTATGTTTTTACTGTATATGTATGCAAAATGCAACCAGTCATTACCAAAGTATGTTCTGTGCTGTTGTTTTAAATAAGAGAGATGTTATCGTGTTTGGATCGGTATCAGTATCGGTCTTGAAAAAGTGGTATTGGCTCATCCCTACTCCACACAGCTTCCACTGGTGAAGAACCTGGGCAACAGTTGTTGCATGTACAACCTCTCCCATCTGGGCCACTGAAGCTCTCAACTCCTACAGAGTGGTTGAAGGTATCTTGGTGGCCTTCCCTCATCAATTTTTTTTCTTGCTCGATCACTCAGATTGTGAGGATGGCCGCTCTAGGCAGAGTTAGACAAGTGCCATACTGCTTCCATTTCTTAATGATGGATTTAAATGAACTCCATGGGATGGGTTGGAAATCTTCTTGTAGCCATCTTCTGTCTTTTAGTTTTCAGTGATCTTTTCTCTGAGTTGCTTGGGGTGTTCTTTTGTCTTCATGTTGCAAATGTAGCAACAATAATGATGAACCAGAGACTGGATCACCCAGGCACAGGTGGCTTTATACTACAATCACTTGACACATATTAATAGCACTCAGGTGATCTCCATTTCACTAATTGTGAGACTGCAGGCATCAGCTAGCTGGACCTCTGTTGAATTAGGTCAGTCGCTTTAAAGGGGGTGAATATTTATGCAATCATTTACTTTACCTTATATAATTTTAATTAATTGACAGTAGTTTGTAAAAATCTGTTTTCACTTTGACATGTAAGAAGCTTTTTTATTTATCAATCTTTGTCAAAAAAGCCAAATTATTTTGACCATGATTTCATTTTATAATGCAATTATAGGTTGAAACATCCAAGGGGATGAATACTTCTTATTGACATTGTACATTTCTATTAAAGTCTGCTCCAATCACCACTCTCTCCCCTGGGAACACACTTCATCCAGCTAACTCCAGAATTCCTCTTTCTCTCCTACCTGGCATCCAACTTGTGGGGCATATGCACTGACAACATTCAACATCACACCTTTGACTTCTAGCTTCAAACTCATGAGCCTGTCTTACTCTCTTTTCACCTCGTGGAGACTCTTCACATACTCTTCCTTCAAGATTACTCCTACTCCATTTCTCTTCCTATCTTCACCATGATAGAATGGTTTAAATCCACCTCCAATAACCCCTAGCCTTGCTTCCCTTCCATCTGGTTTCTTGAACACATAGTATATCTACCTTTCCTCTCTCCATCATATTAACCAACTCCCTGCCTTTGCCAGAGTTCCTACATTTAAAGTCCCTACTCTCACCTCCACACGTCTACCTTTAATTTTCTCTCTCTCCCTCCATCAGTGATGGTAATATTTGCCTATTGTTATTAGTAGAATATTAGCATGATGCTAGCAGACTTGCAGGCTAAGTTTAATCCAGTTTTTAACTGACAAAACCCAACTAAAAATGTCTGGTATTTAAATATGATCTCATTCTTTTTAAACGATGACAGCAGCATGTAGCTGTGAGGTTTTACCAACCTGCTTATCCTCTGCTCCTTGCCAGGCTCTTGGGTGTAATAGGGCAGTTCAGTGGTGCATGTGGCTAGTATTGTGGCAGCACGGTAAGAAGGTTCGATCAGGGGGTGGGATCGATCCCACCCCCTGACCATCAGTGACCCTTCTGTGTTGCATTTGCATATTCTCCCGTTTCTGCGTGGGTTTACTCCAGTTTCCTCGTACAGGCCAAAAAGCAAGTTAGGTTAATTGAAGACTCTAAAGTGGCCTAGGTGTGAATGTGTGTGTGTGAATGGTGAAGGGATTGGTTGCCTCATCGATCCAGGTGGATGCCCTGTAATTTTTCTCTTGGATTAATAAAGTATATAAAATACAAAAATAACTGTAAATTCTAGGATATGTGTCTGTATGAAATTGAGTATTTGGCAGTAGCAATAGAAATGCAAATGAGGGAGGCAGTATTTATTTTGTAAATGAGGCAAATTTATTGTCTAAGTGGAGGTCACCGATGCACCACAGTCCCCTCTCTCTCCAGTTTGTAAAGACTTACTCCATTAGTGTTAGTTTGAACAGGTGATTATGTGTAATAGGAGTGTGCACTGAAACATTTGGTAGCCCAAGTATTCTTTTCATTTCATTCAGTAGTTTGAGGGTGTTTCTGAAAACAAAGTTGTAACTAGACAATTTATTAGAAGGCACACCGGAGAAGAGCAGAGTTGGGAGATAACTTCCCAACACTGATTTGGACTCTATTTTTAGCCATTTTGGGGAAGTTGGCCAGTCATCATAAGGAGAGCCCCTCTGGCAAAAGGTAAAAGAACCCTGGCATTTGCACTGCAAAAATAAAGCCTAAATACAGGAAAGCAAAGGCCACCTTTGTTTCCATCTTTCTGTTAGTGGATTTTGGAGGTACGGGTGGTTTATTAGCCCAAACAAAGGAGAGGATGACTGAGTCCAGCTGTTTAAAAAAGATAAGGGAAAATAAATGGAAAGGTTTTGAAAAAAATATGAAAACCTTCACAATACAGCCATTTTTATGACATTAATGTAGCTAATTAGAAATCTCTATTTTCTAATTCTATCTTTTAGATTGTCAATCATATCTAAGTAGTTCGCTTTCATTAAAAGTTTGGAGTTTCTGGGAATTTTAAGTCCAAGATAGGTGAAGTAAGTTGTGACCAATTTAAATGGCAAAGAATTCAGAAATGGAGGGCTCAAATTGTTCGCCAAAGGCATGAATTCACTTTTGTCTCAATTAATTGTGTATCCTGACAGCTTATTAAATTATTTTAAATGATTCAAAAGATTAGGGACTGAAACTACTGGATCTGGCGTACGGATACACAAGACTTTCAGTATTACTTAGTCATGAATGCCTGGGTGGCTCCTGATTCTTATTGCCAAATGTTCCAAAGGATTATCAAAAAGGAGGGGAGAGAGAGGGTCTCCCTGCCTCACTCCACACTGCAGTTCGAAGGGTTCAGATTTATCCGTATTAGTGAGAATGGAAGACACTGGGTGAGAGTAAATTATGTTAACCCAATATGTGAAATTCACTCCAAATCCAAATCCAAATCCAAAGCATTTCAGTGACTCAAACATAAAGGGGCCATTTGATTTGATCAAATGCCTTTTGGGCATTCAAAGATAGGACAGAGCCTTGTTTGTTCTTATAATAAACACAATATATTGTGTTTAGCAGCAAACAAACATCACTAAATAAAACTTATTTGGGACAAGCCCAGTTTCATCAGGGTGCAAGACTGAAGTAATATGACTGCTTAATTTTGTGGCCAAAACCTTTGTTATTTTCTGGTCACAATTTAAGAGAACGATGGGTCTGTAACTTTCAGGATTGGTTTCCTCTCTTCCCTTTTTCAAAAGTAAACAAATATTTGCATTGTAAAGTGTGTTAGGAAATCTCTTATTTTTTCCATGAATCCTTCATCATTCTTAACATGAGGGGAGCAAGTTTTTCATGGAACACCATGTAGAATTTTCACCCAAAGCAATCTGGGCCAGCGGTTCTTCCAGAAGGAAAAGCTTGGATAGCATTTAAAAGATCTCCTTTGGAAACTGCAGAGTCTAGATCAGGGATGGGCAGTGAGGGCCATTCCACTGCAGGTTTTTTGTTCCACCCAGTCTCTTCAGCAGGTGTATGCTCTGATCAGCTTCAAGGATTGCTAATCATTGAAAACACCTGCTGAAGAGACTGGGTGGAACCGAAAACCTGCAGTAGAATGGCCCTCCATGGCACATGATTGCCCACCCCTGGTCTAGATCTTCTCTCCCACAATCTTCTAATTGAAGAATATTTAAATTAGTAAAAAAAAAAAAAGTCTGCTAAATAACCACAACCATAACTGTTGTGTAGTCGGTAAGACTGGACTTAAAGAAAAGACTAAAAGTAGCAGCAAGGATGTACAAAAAAGAAGGGCGGACACGAGGCTCAGTTCCATCGATTAACTTCTTCTTCTTCAATCAGTTTTTACAGCAACTTACAGTGGGGCAAAAAAGTATTTAGTCAGCCACCAATTGTGCAAGTTCTCCCACTTAAAAGATGAGAGAGGTCTCCAATTTTCATCAATCCAGAAAATTACATTGAATGATTTTTTATGAATTAATTGGTAAATTCCTCGGTAAAATAAGTATTTGGTCACCTACAAACAAGCAAGATTTCTGGCTCTCACAGACCTGTAACTTCTTCTTTAAGAGGCTCCTCTGTCCTCCACTCGTTACCTGTATTAATGGCACCTGTTTGAACTCGTTATCAGTATAAAAGACACCTGTCCACAACCTCAAACAGTCAGACTCCAAACTCCACTATGGCCAAGACCAAAGAGCTGTCAAAGGACACCAGAAACAAAATTGTAGACCTGCACCAGGCTGGGAAGACTGAATCTGCAATAGGTAAGCAGCTTGGTGTGAAGAAATCAACTGTGGGAGCAATTATTAGAAAATGGAAGACATACAAGGCCACTGATAATCTCCCTCGATCTGGGGCTCCACGCAAGATCTCACCCCGTGGGCTCAAAATGATCATGAGAACAGTGAGCAAAAATCCCAGAACCACACGGGGGGACCTAGGTAATGACCTGCAGAGAACTGGGACCAAAGTAACAAACGCTACATCAGTAACACACTACGCTGCCAGGGACTCAAATCCTGCAGTGCCAGACGTGTCTCCCTGCTTAAGCCAGTACATGTCCAGGCCCGTCTGAAGTTTGCTAGAGAGCATTTGGATGGTCCAGAAGACGATTGGGAGAATGTCATATGGTCAGATGAAACCAAAATAGAACTTTTTGGTAAAAACTCAACTTGTCGTGTTTGGAGGAGAAAGAACACCATACCTACTGTGAAACATGGGGGTGAAAACATCATGCTTTGGGGCTGTTTTTCTGCAAAGGGACCAGGACGACTAATCCATGTAAAGGAAAGAATGAATGGGGCCATGTATCATGAGATTTTGAGTGAAAACCTCCTTCCAGCAGCAAGGGCATTGAAGATGAAATGTGGCTGGATCTTTCAGCATGACAATGATCCCAAACACACCGCCCGGGCAATGAAGGAGTGGCTTCATAAGAAGCATTTCAAGGTCCTGGAGTGGCCTAACCAGTCTCCAGATCTCAACCGTATAGAAAATCTTTGGAGGGAGTTGAAAGTCCGTGTTGCCCAGCGACAGCCCCAAAACATCACTGCTCTAGAGGAGATCTGCATGGAGGAATGGGCCAAAATACCAGCAACAGTGTGTGAAAAACTTGTGAAGACTTACAGAAAACGTTTGACCTCTGTCATTGCCAACGAAGGGCTCATAACAAAGTATTGAGATGAACTTTTGTTATTGACCAAATACTTATTTTACCGAGGAATTTACCAATTCATTCATTAAAAATCATTCAATGTGATTTTCTGGATTTTTTTTTTCTCATTTTGTCTCTCATAGTTTAGGTATACCTATGATGAAAATTGGAGACCTCTCTCATCTTTTAAGTGGGAGAACTTGACCAATTGGTGGCTGACTAAATACTTTTTTGCCCCACTGTATATCATGTAACTGTTGACACCCCCTGGTGGCGTATGCATAGAACACATCAATAATGTTCTTATGTATTCAGTGCATATTAAAAGCAACTGACCAAAAACATTAATTTGGTCAAACCCATTGGAAGACAGTGGTCAGCCATCACCACAGTCCTACATTTCAATAATTTTGAAGCACTTACCATCAGAAAGGCTGGATCAAGAAGCCTGACATTATTTACATTTTTTTTTTTTCTGAAACACATCAGATCTGTGGTTTTGTTACTTAAAATGTGTTTTGTTTGTATTTTTGGTTCTTGACATATAACACTTTACAAACAATCATTTTGCTTGTGAAGAAATGGATTCAGACCCTGAGGAAGGACCATCATTCACCCCTGTGACCCAGACTTCATCCCAATTCAACCTCATTTCCCAGTTCTCCACCATCAGCATGACAGACCATTGGGAGCTCAGTACTTGTGTCCCCATCAAAGTTTCCAGCCCTACCCACACCTACACCACAACAACCAACAACCCCTCTAGTTTCAACTCCAGTTCCCACCCGACCTTCAACCATTCCTCCATCTCCAACTTCACCCGCTGCTCCAGCTCCAAGGTCCAAGAAGAGGAAGCGAGGAAGCTGGGCATGCCTTAATTTTGAAGCTGCACTCGCTGCCCTGGACAAAACAAGGACTGGGCAGGAAGCTGCGATGGGGGCTGGATGGCAGAGAAGGAATGCCATGCTCCAACTGATGGACCCCTGTGGCAGGTATGTTCTGCATGTGGCAAATTTCATGAGGACACTTCCACCAGAAATGCTGTCTGATTTTAAATGGAAGTTGCAAACCCTGATGCATGAGACCAAGCAGAAAGTTGCCCTGCTTGGTATCAACACATTAGAAATGTAGGTAAATCGTCTTCTACAGTGACTTGTTGGCAAGCTGAACAGCTCTCTCTCTTTCCATTGATTGATTGATTGATTCCTTCCAAGGTGTCCCATGCTGATGATAAATTTGTCTTTTCACAACTAAAGTACATCATTGTAATATTAATATACAGTATAATGAGAAAATACAAACCTGAAACTGTGTTTGGAAATGAATTTGGTTTACTGTGTACGATCAGCAAAAAAGGGTTGTCAGAGTATCTGCACATTTTTAAAGCACAAATTTAATGACTTTTGAGGCACTTGCATTATTTTTGAAATGGTTTAGTTTAACAAATTTACTGCCTCCACTCCTAAAATTCCTGACAATTTAACCTGTTGAACTCTGGGATTCTGCGGGCGGTCATGTCTCTGTGTCATAGTGCGTCTCAGTGCGCACTGAAAAAAAAAAAAAAAAGCTGCATTTCCGTTCTTCCAGTACAGACACAGCCGCGAACAGAAAGCCAAAGGAGTGTTTGATTGGTTTAGATTTGATTGACTTCTCATTCGACTAATAAGAGCCTTGAATTGGGTTTCTGAAACCTTGAAGAACCAATGACTGAAAACCTAGCAAGAAGGACCTGCCTACCAACGACCGCGAATACAACAAGCCAATTGAAGTAGAGAAGTTCGACAATTGAAACGCGTGCGTCGCCGTGCGTAAAATCTTTTTTGTCTAAACCGGTGGGTGACACACATTGAGACCTGTGTGTAACGGTAGCGTTAGCCACTCTCAGCCGTTAACCAGTTTTTTTTTTATTACTACTGTTCTTATTACTACTCTTATTACTACTGTTCTTATCTTATTACTACTGTTTTTATTACTACTGTTCAAGTGGAGGAGTTTAAGTATCTTGGGGTTTTGTTCACGAGTGAGGGGAAAATGGAGCGAGAGATCGACAGACGGATTGGAGCAGCATCTGCAGTGATGCGGACGTTGTACCGGTCTGTTGTGGTGAAGAGGGAGCTTAGTTCTAAGGCAAAGCTGTCGATTTACCAGTCAATCTATGTTCCTACTCTCACCTATGGTCACGAGCTTTGGGTAATGACCGAAAGAACGAGATCGCGGATACAAGCGGCTGAAATGAGCTTTCTCCGTAGGATTGCTGGACTCACCCTCAGAGATAGGGTGAGGAGCTCAGTCATCCGGGAGAGGCTCAGAGTAGAACCGCTGCTCCTCCACATTGAAAGGAGTCAGTTGAGGTGGTATGGGCATCTGATTAGGATGCTTCCTGGACGCCTTCCACTTGAGGTGTTTCAGGCACGTCCCACTGGGAGAAGACCCCGGGGCAGACCCAGGACTCGGTGGAGAGACTATGTCTCCCAGCTGGTCTGGGAACGCCTTGGTATCCCCTCTGAAGAGCTGGAGCAGGTGGTGGGGGAGAGGGAAGTCTGGGCTTCTCTGCTTGAACTGCTGCCTCCGCGACCCGGACCTCCGGAAAAGCGGTAGAAGATGGATGGATGGATGGATGGATACTACTGTTCTTATTTGTTTTGAAAAATGGCTCGCAAAAGCGGAGATGGTTTGATCGGGTCGGGTGACAGAACCACGAGTCCGTAACAACCGGACCAGCTTCATGTTTGTCTGACAATGAGGAACAGATGTTCGCCAACGACACTGCTGTTGTGGACAGGTAAGTGTTATAAGCTAAATTATTCTTTATCAATGAAAATAGTAATAAAAATGACTTTTGAGCGATCGGTAATTACAACGGTCCATCATGACCACAAGTCTTTTTGTGCGCTGAGCTCCTCTGTAGCGGGCGGGGGGGGGGGGGACTTGTTATCCTCTACATTGCAGATATTTTAGTATAATTTTTATTGCACTGTAGGTTATTTTTTCTTGTAAAAAAAGGCCACACATTTTTTACGTGGCATGTTTCTTTGTGTGTGGGGGGCTTGTTTGTTCATTCATTCATTCATGAATGAACAAACAACCCCCCCACCACACACACACACACAACCCTGAGTGTCACCTTTCATTAGAGCCCAAGATGAAGCTTCTATGTTGAAGCATTCAAAAGTTATAGACGATTTTCCAAACTGTGCCATTTGGCACAGTTTGGCACAGTTCAAAAATGCCTGGGAACAACCTGAGGAAAAAAAAATGTGTAATATATTCATTTTTTGTGGTATTGTTACAAAATTTTGACCTCAGCTTGATAACACTTAGTTCTACATTTCTGTTGCATTTTCCAGCCAGTATCTGACAGCTGTGTGTTATTTGCAAGCATTTGTATCTAAAAAAAACACCCAGGCGAACTTTATTTTCTTCAAATTCAGTATGTTTAGATGACTGTTACTCGGTGGCAGGAGCACTTAGAGAGATTATGACTGTTCTGCCAAAAAATTCAAAGTGTTTTCTTTTAAATGAGACCAACCCCATGAAGATGCTGCAAAGGGTTGAAGAACAGCTTTGGATTTACTTTGGGTATGTTATTTTTAGGCGCTTTTAGGGAAATTGACCAGAGTTCAAGAGGTTAATAAGCTTGCTTGGTAACAAAGAAAAACAAACAACTGCATGCCATGAAAACTACATTGGCAAAAAGAAGCATGTTGACCTTTTGGAATTCCATGGCTTTCTGCATTAATTTATCATAAAATGTGTTCTGATCTTCTGATTCAAGGGTATTGGCAAATATGTGCCTAATATAAAAGCACACAAAATTCTGATCTTTCATGTCTTTATGGAGAACAACCATAAAAACTTCATAGTGCTAGTGGAAAAAGTATGTGAACCCTTGAATTAATAACTACTTACCACCCCCATCCCCCTCCCCCCAACAGCAATAACCTTAACCAGACACTTTCGGTAGATTTTTATGGTTGTTCTCAATAAAGACATGACAGATGAGAATTTTTTTTTTTGTGTTGTAGTTTTAGGTACATACTGTGGGGGCCACACATATGTGACCTATTTTGTGACTCACATTTTAGATCAGAACAAAGGCAGAGCTTCCTTGGAGATAACAGGAAGCGGCAAGGATGTTAACTTTGGTATGCAGAGCTGGAGACTGCGGGGTGTTATTAGAGGATTAAGGAGAGGATGCATTGTAGACTGTGGGGGGTGAGAACAGAGAGAGGAGATGTATTGTTACTGCCGATTTTAATGCAGTGTGATTTGTGATGCATGTGACTTGTGAACTGTGAAGAGTCCTGGTATTTAAGGATGAGAGTTCCCTGTAATGCTCTCTTTCTTCTTTGCAATGTTGGTGAATGTGAATAAAGATGACTTGAGAGAAACCTGTCTCGTCCTTCCCACATTCCCACACTGGTGACCCAAGACGAACATGCAGCGAGAGGAGATTTCCCCCAGGCCAGCATCGTCAGGAGCCCCCAGCCAAGCGAATGCCGCTACAGTCCAGCTACCGGACTTCTGGCAGAGCAATCCGCGCTCCTGGTTCAATGCGATTGAGGCACAGTTCAACCTCCGTGGGATATCGGTAGACATCACAAAATTCTACCACGTGGTCGCAAAACAGGCGCAGCGAACTGTCAACGCCAGCAGAGAGCGCGCGGCCACGGCTGCAGCAGCGGAACTCGGCGCGACGACCGCAGATGGCAGGGGGCCAGGGGCAGCAGTAGCAGACCCACCGACGACGGCGGCGGCAAGAGCCAGGGAATGCGGAGGAGACATCCTTTGTTTCTACCATCGCCGTTTCGCAGAGAGGGCATGTAAGTGTGTACCACCGTGCCAGTTTCAGCATTCGGGAAACGCCAAGACCGGGGGGTCGGTAGCAGCCGCGGCCCTTGGGGAGGAGAACAAGCTGCTCTACTTGTTGGACGCACGCTCGGGGAGGCAGTTCCTCATGGACACAGGCTCCCAGTTGAGTTTCATCACACCTTCCTACGCGGACAGACTAGCAGGTTCCAGAGGTCCCGGGGTGACAGCAGCGAACGGCTCAGAGATTAAGACCTTTGGTGAGAAGACTCTGCTTCTGTCTCTACATGGTCGCACATTTGAGTGGACTTTTGTTGTAGCAACAGTGAATTTCAATATGTTGGGGGTTGATTTTTTGTGCTCACATGGTTTGTTGGTTAATCTCGCTAACAGGCGCCTAGTTAATGCACTTTCTTTTGATTCTATCCCCTGTACAGCGCGAGTGGCCCCGCCAACAGCACAAGCCAACGTCACAGCTGCAAGCGGTAAGTTCCACACACTGCTCACTCAGTTCCCAGCACTCACGGTCCCCATATTTTCGGCAACAGTCGCTAAACACGGGGTGGAGCATTTTATTACCACTACCGGACCGCCCATTTTTGCAAAAGCTCGGCGCTTGGACGCAGTTAAACTGGCCATAGCGCGCGAGGAGTTCGCCAACCTGGAGAGGTTGGGCATTATCAGGCGTTCAAACAGTCCGTGGGCTTCCCCGCTACACATGGTTCCGAAAGCGGATGGATCATGGCAACCTTGCGGGGATTTCCGCAGGTTAAACAACGCTACAGCGCACAACCGCTACCCAATCCCGCATATCCAAGATTTTTCCATTCATTTGGCAGGGGCTCGTATTTTTTCTAAGATAGATTTGGTCCGCGGTTACCACCAAGTCCCAGTGCGCGCTGAGGACATACCCAAAACATCGGTAATAACTCCGTTTGGCCTATTCGAGTTTTTATGCATGCCATTCGGACTTAAAGGGGCTGCACAGACGTTCCAACGCATGATGGACGCGGTGCTTCGTGATCTCCCTTTCGTGTTCGTCTACTTGGACGATATTTCGGTAGCCAGCGCGTTCGAAGACGAACACGAAAAACACCTGGCCACAGTTTTCCGAAGGTTGGGAGATCACAGGTTAATAATCAACCCAGCAAAGTGTCAGTTCGGGGTGGCGCAGATCGATTTTTTAGGACACCGCGTCTCCCCCAAAGGAGCAGTTCCGCTTCCTGACAAAGTGCGCACCGTGGCAGATTTTCCCCGGCCGCTGACGGTCAGGGCGTTACAGGAATTTTTGGGAATGGTGAATTTTTATAACTGTTTTCTCCCCCGCGCGGCACAACTCATGCAGCCGCTGTATGCCGCGCTCAAAAAAAAGAAACCCGCGGATAAGGTCGAGTGGTCCCTGGAGCGGGACCAAGCGTTCTCGGGGGTGAAAGCAGCCTTGGCAAAGGCTGCGTTGTTGGCACACCCAGACCCAATGGCCCTCATAGCGCTCACCACTGACGCGTCAGATGTGGCCATAGGGGCGGTCGTGGAGCAACATGTAGCCGGGGTTTGGCAGCCCCTCGCCTTTTTCAGCAGGACCTTGCGCGATAGCAAACGTAAATACAGTGCGTTCGACAGGGAGCTGCTGGCTCTCCATTTGGCCATCCGCCACTTTCAGTTCTGGCTAGAAGGACGCTCTTTCACCGCGTTTGTTGACCACAAACCGCTAACATTCGCGATGGCCAAGGTTTCCGAACTGTGGTCAGGCCAGCAGCAGAGACAGCTGGCCGCGATATCAGAGTTTACCACTGATATTCAGCATGTGGCGGGTAAACTGAATGTAGTGGCAGAGTGCCTCTCGTGCGCCGTGGTGGCCCCAGTCAGCGTAGGAGTAGATTACGCAGCCATGGCCGCGGAGCAGGTTAGTGACCCAGATGTGCGCGCGCTCCAGTCTGGACCAACAGGGTTAAGGCTGGAGAGCAGGGTGCTGCAAGACGGTATGCCTCCCCTAATCTGCGATGTCTCCACTGGACGGCCGCATCCAGTAGTACCGGCCGTGTGGCGCCGCCACGTTTTTGACTCGATTCATTCTTTGGCGCGCCCAGGAGTGTGCGCGTCGGTCAAAATGGTAGGGGAGAAATTTGTGTGGCCGGGTCTTCGCAAACAAGTTAAGGAGTGGGCAGCAGCCTGCACGGCGTGTCAGCGAGCCAAAGTACACAGGCACACGAGGGCTCCTTTGGAGCCGTTTCACATTCCGGCCAAGAGGTTCAATCACGTTCATGTGGACCTCGTGGGACCCCTCCCGCCGTCGCAGGGGTGCACACACCTTCTGACAATGGTGGACCGCACCACGCGCTGGCCTGAAGTGGTTCCGCTGGCATCAACCACGGCCGAGGAGGTAGCGCGCGCGTTTTTAACAGCTTGGGAGGCACGTTTCGGAGTTCCGTCCGACATTACGTCCGACAGAGGCCCTCAATTTGTGTCCGAACTTTGGTCGACTATGGCCCGCAGCCTGGGTGTCACAATTCACCGCACAACCACGTACAATCCGCAGGCTAACGGGTTATGCGAACGTTTTCATAGGTCATTGAAAGCAGCTCTCAGGGCGTCACTGACGGATGCAAATTGGGTAGACAAGTTACCGTGGATTTTATTGGGGTTGCGTTCTGCACCTAAAGAGGACTTAGAAGCCTCCCCAGTGGAGCTCGTGTTTGCGCAACCACTTCGGCTGCTTGGGGAGTTTCTCCCAGATAACCCGGCGCCAGACACCTCCCCGTTGCAGCTGTTGCAGAGTAACATAGACTCAAGCACGCTGCCTGGCCCTGTGCACCACAGTTTTCCACGCGTTTTTGTGCCTAAAGCATTGAATAACGCAGAGTTTGTTTTTGTCAGACACGATGCGCATCGACCCCCATTGCGACCGCCTTATGACGGGCCGTTCAGAGTGCTGGAAACAGGGGACAAGCAGTTTTTGCTAGATTTGGGGGGTAGGAAAGAAAAGGTTGGCATAAACAGACTCAAACCCCCTTTTGTGGTGGCGGATGGCAAGTGCTGTTGGCAAGGGCCCCGCAGCGAAGTAGACCCCCACGGGGGGCTTCACAGAGTAATGTTTCCCCAGAACACCCGCAGGGACTGACAAAGGGTTTCCACCCCCAGACGGTAAACCCCCAGCGTAACAGCGCAGCGGAGACGTTGAATCCCAGCTACAGCAGATAAGGCAGGAGACTGAAGCCTAGACAGCATGCGAACTGATGTGTATTGATTCTATCACGGCATGCATGTTGTTATTCTCTTGTTTGTCTAAAATGTTGGGGGGGCTGGTGTGGGGGCCACACATATGTGACCTATTTTGTGACTTACATTTTAGATCAGAACAAAGGCAGAGCTTCCTTGGAGATAACAGGAAGCGGCAAGGATGTTAGCTTTGGTATGCAGAGCTGGAGACTGTGGGGTGTTATTAGAGGATTAAAGAGAGGATGCATTGTAGACTGTGGGGGTGAGATCAGAGAGAGGAGATGCATTGTTACTGCCGATTTTAATGCAATGTGATTTGTGATGCATGTGACTTGTGAACTGTGAAGAGTCCTGGTATTTAAAGACGAGAGTTCCCTGTAATGCTCTCTTTCTTCTTTGCAATGTTGGTGAATGTGAATAAAGATGACTTGAGAGAAACCCGTCTCGTCCTTCCCACATTCCCACAATACAGTATTTATCAATACCTTTAGATGAATATCAGATCACATTTTTATGACAAATTAAAGTGACACTCTGCCAAATATATATCTGCAACATGTTTTTGTGACTTACAAGACATATCATGTTAAATGCTGACTTTTTCTCCTTTTTTTTGCTTGTTTGCTGCTCTATCTACAGTGCATGAAAGTCATGCGCTGCTAACATACGACCGACAGACACTACTGGACATCGCCAAGACGAGCAATCATACGGAATTTACTGGCTTCATACCACCCGATCTACAATACATCGTGCATCCGCACAGTGATCAGCACCACCCCCAGGAAGACCCCGAAGCACCGAGCCCACATGAGCATGCTGACCCCAAGATAGCGCGTCGCAGGCGGCGCCGGAGATGAGGTAAAAGAGGAGGGCTACATGCTAGGCTAAGGGCTTGCGCCTGCCTACCACCGCTGCCCAGCCTCTTGCTGGCAAACGTACAGTCTTTAAAAAACAAGCTAGACGAACTAAGAGTTAGAATTGAAGACCAGTGGGAGATAAGAGAGTGCTGCGCCATAATTTTCTGCGAGACCTGGCTTTTGGACAGAGTCCCGGAGTGCGCCATTCAACTACAGACACACTCAACACATCGAGCAGGCAGAACTGGAGCTTCGAGTAAGACGAGGGGAGGGTGTGTGTGTGTGTTTATAAACAACTTGTGCTGTGGAGATGTACAGACTGTTTGCAAGCACTGTTCGCCTGATGTAGAGTTTTTACTGCTGAAATGCCGTCCCTATTATCTACAGAGGGAATTTACCGCTGTGTTTTTGGCTGCTGTCTACATTTGCCCACAAAGCAACTTCACGGTAATGCTAAGCAAATTCCATGACATCATCAGCACAGTAGAGACAACCAATCCCGATGCTGTTTTTATTGTTGCTAGTGACTTTAACCAGTGCAATTTATGGACTGTACTCCCTAAATATTACCAGCATGTGGACATTCTCACCCGCAATAAAAACACACTCGACCATGTTTACTCCAACATACATGGTGCTAACAGAGCGGCACCCCGCTCCGACTTTGGACAGTCAGATCACATCTCCCTGTTTATGCACCCAACCTACAGACAAAAGTTGACAAAAACCGGGTTATTAAGCAAATTAAACACTGGACTCCAGAGACTGAGATCACCCTACAAGACCGTTTTGCCTGTACAGACTGGGATGTGTTTAAAACTGCAGCCACCCGAGAGGACTCTTGTGTAAACATACAGGAATATGCTGAGTATATGACTGGGTGCATCAGCAGGTGTGTTAATACCATCGTACCCACCATACAAGTCAGAAAGTTCCCCAACCGAAAGCCCTGGATCAACAGTCAGGTACGTCAGATGCTGCATGCTCACTCTCTTGCATTTAAATCAGGCAATGAAGTCAAGTACAAAGCTGCAAAGTATGGAGTGAGGAAGGCTATAACAACAGCCAAGAGGCAGTACAGGGAAAAGCTGGACAGCCTCTACTCCTCTCCTGACCCAGGGTGCATGTGGCAAGGCCTGCAGCACATCACAGACTACAAGAGGACCAACAGCAGCACCACTAACTCCACAGACAGCCTGCTGGATGATCTCAACATTTTTTAAACCCGCTTTGAGACCACAAGCTACAGTGCAGAGAGGAGACACACACTCCCCCCCCCCCCACACACACACACTAAAAGTCTCACCAGGCCAGATAAACAAAGCACTGAGGAATATCAACCCCTGCAAGGTAGCAGGACCTGACAATATCCCTGGTCGGGCCCTCAGAGCATGTGCTGCCGAGCTGACTGATGTTCTCACATCCATCTTCAACCTCTCCCTCAACCAGAACATAGTTCCATCCTGCTTCAAAATCACAACCATCATCCCCCTCCCCAAAAAGGAACCCACTGACCTGCCTCAATGATTACAGACCAGTAGCACTCACTCCAATAATCATGAAGTGCTTCGAGAAAGTGGTGCTGCCACTCATTCAGGACATCATACCAAAAACCCTGGACCCCCTGCAGTACGCCTACCGTACCAACAGGTCCACCTCAGATGCCATTGCTGCAGCACTCCATTATTCTCTCTCCTACCTGGAAGATAAAGACTCCTACATTAGGATGC
The DNA here is from genome assembly GCA_020510985.1 of Pholidichthys leucotaenia. Lineage (NCBI taxonomy): Eukaryota > Metazoa > Chordata > Actinopteri > Cichliformes > Pholidichthyidae > Pholidichthys > Pholidichthys leucotaenia. The sequence continues at coordinate 281,802,973 of CM035836.1, read as the reverse complement.
TCTTTGTCGACTACAGCTCCGCCTTCAACACGGTCATCCCCAACAAATTCACCGAGAAAATGTCTTCCCTTGGCCTGCACCCCACCCTCTGCGACTGGCTACTGGACTTTCTAACTGGCAGGCCCCAGTCTGTCAGAATGGGTAACAGGACCTCAGCCAACATCATTACAAACACAGGTGCTCCACAGGGTTGTGTTCTCAGCCCCATCCTCTACTGGCTCTTCACCCATGACTGTGTTTCCTCCCACAAGGCCAATATCATCTTAAAGTTTGCAGATGACACAGCTGTGATAGGACACATCACTGGTGATGACGAAGCATCCTATAGGAGGGAGGTGGCCAGCCTGGTGTCATGGTGTGAGGACAACAGCCTCACCCTCAACACGGACAAGACAAAGGAGATGATAGTGGACATGAGGAAGGGGAGGAGGAGACCCCGTCGGCCGCTGTTCATCCGGGAGCTTGAGGTGGAGAGGGTGAGCAGCTTTAAATACCAGGCCATCCACATCAGCGAGGACCTTACGTGGGCACACAACACCACAGAGCTGATTAAGAGAGCTCAACAGTGGGTGTACTTTCTGAGGAGGCTGAAAAAGTTTGGTATGTCCCCCAGGATCCTCAACAATTTCTACAGCTGAATCATTGAGAGCATCCTGACCAACTGCATCTCTGTGTGGTACGGCAGCACTACTGCCCTGGACCACAAATGCCTGCAGAGAGTGGTGAAGACAGTGGAGAAGATCATCAGGACTCCACTCCCCTCTCTGCAAAGCATCTACCACTGCAGAGTCCAAAGGAGAGCTGACACCATCCTCCAGGACCCCACCCACCCCCAACGCAGAAATTGCATACTTCTACCCTCAGGCCAGAGGTAAAGGAGTGTGAAATGCAGAACAACCATACTGAAAAAACTCCTTCTTCCCCACTGCAATCAGACTCCTGAACAAATAACAAACTCCCAAAATTCCGCAACACAGCTTTGCAAATAGGAACTCATCCACCGGCTGCTAAATTTGCACATTGCTCACTTGTACAGTGTACATAGTCTCACCCTGTCTGATGTCCATATCATCTCTGCTGCTAATTATCATGTACAGTCTACTGGTGTTATCATGATAGAGAAATCCTCACACTGGGTGCTAATTAGTAATTTGTATATTGCTCATTTGCACACTGCTCATTTGCACACTGTACATAGGCTTATGCCATCTCAGGTTCATATCATCTCTAATATCAATATACACTCTCCACTATAGTCATCCAATGAACTTTTAATTTTACTCTTCTTGTTTTCTCTAGTTTGACTGCTTTAAATGCTTTAGCAAATTGCCTAATGTGTGTTATTAGTATTGACTGATATTAATCCTTAGTATCAAGGTGTGCTAAGGTTTCCTAATTTCCCAACTGTGTGTATAGTGTGTGCTATTATAATCCATTAGTATTAGGAGTGTTATTACCTTATTAGTATGTTGTATATCTATTACCTTGGCATTCGTTCGGAGAGCAGAGTAAGAATTTCATTGTTCAGGAAATGTTGAATTTCTTAACTGTGCACACGATAATAAAGCCTGTGAATCTTGATATCAAGAGCAAAATCAGTCCCAAGTTCCAAGTCAGTAGCTACGTTCCAATCCACAGTGTACGTCAACTGTATTGTCTACTCCCTCCTCCATTGTCAGGGAATGTAAGTTAACTGCCCTTCACAAAATTTCTCCATTTGAAACACCTTATAACCATCGCCCCCACCCCCCTCTGTACATTACCATGGTAAGCATGGACACCTACTGATACTATAGTGAATAATTTACATTTCTTAAATACACTAGAAGAACAACTGCAATTAAACTACAAAGTGGATATGCTAAAGTCCAAGAGTTAAGGTGTTACAAAACAAATCATTCAAATGTCACATGAGTGAAATACTGTGTATGCGTACACACACATGCACCCAAGAACCTCACAGCAACAACAAGCAACAACAACAAACAAGCGGCGGGACATATGTATGTGACGCGCACACACACACACACACACACACGCGTGTGTGTGTGTGTGTGTGCATGCTGCAGAGCAACCACTAGTTCTGGGTATAGTTTTGATTATTTAAAAGATAATTTTTACAATGAGTCTTAAACGTGTTTACTGTGGTATGTTCTCTGATTACGGGTGGTATATTACTCCAGATCTTGGTGCCCCTCACTGATGGCACAGGTTGAGCAAATGTGGTGTGTCTGTGGGGGACCTCACAGTCTCCTCTAGTGATTGCTCTGGTGGTTGTAGCAGTGACAGTCCTCAGTTTAACATATTCTCGTGGGGGGGGGGGGGGGTTTAGAATAATTTTGAGCTTAAATTATTCAAAGTCAAAAATCAGGCAGAAAGTTGAATTTATGTACATTTATTACAAAAATATAAGGAGTCACCCCAATGGCCACTTTGGGGGAGAAATTACAAAGCACGACATTCAGACACGTTTAGAATTCCTAAAGGATCAATTCTTCTAAGTCTGATATATATAGGTAGGAGAAAGCAGGGGAAGGATGGGATGAGAGGAGGAAAGGAGAGGGACAGACAGAAAGTCCTGATAACTGACATCTTCTCCTTAATCCGGGGATGTATATACAATAGTCCATTGTTCTGGTTGTCCCCCCAGGGGCTCTCTGTCCATATGTGAGTAGTCCTCTGCTTCTTCCGGACCTACTGAGTGTGAGGATGAATGTCCCTGTAGATTGTGGTGGGTCACCACAATATAAACATTAAACATGGCATATGAAAGGTATGATACTTCTCAAATATAATAATACTGTACATTATTAATATCAATAATAATGTAGATAATATGGAATTTTTCTATCATATTCCCCCTTGATGCTTAATAAAGCATCAGGATTAAAAGAAAAATTAACAAAAGTAAAATAAATAGGAATGAATTAATATAAGGATATGTGTAGGAATTTACATGTTGTTATGTGTCTTTGTAAGTTACAAATGCGTATAGAACATATCAAAAGTGAATATGTGTAATGTGACCAAAATTAATCTCAGACAGTGTCAAATAAGAACATAGAAAATAATATGAAACAGACTTAAAAACAGCCTTAAATTATATTGCAACCTTCAAAAACATCCACAGGCCAGTATTGCCCCTCTCACCATCCTCATCATCATATTAAGGACTTCCACAAGAAAAATCTGAAGTTATAAAAATCATTACCAAGTTTATGATGAGACTTCTCCATTAAGAGAAACGTTAACTTCTATGAGTATCTGAGGTATTAATATTACCATTTGCATCATTTTCATGGATAGAAGTGATACAATATTAAATCACCCTTATTGTCATTCAACCGTACAACCAATCATGTACAGTAGAATGAGATTGTGTTTTACCTATCTACAGTGCCAATCACACACACCCCAAGTGCAGAATCAGAGGGCCGCTGCCATGCAAGGCGCCACCACAGATTTCCCTCCTCCATTCCATTATTGCTGAGCACCAAGCTGGATGGCAGGAAGTTCCACTTTTATATGGTCTTTGGCATGACCCGGCCGGGATTTGAACCCCTGCCTCCCGAGTGTGGGGCGGATGCTCTACCAACCGAGCCACCATTCCAGTGGCTCAGTTCCGGTATATTCTCTTATAATAGGGCCTACACCCCTACGGGTGGTAATTAGTCAATCAAGGACCATTCTATCCTTTGTCATAATTTTGTAAATAATTGTAGTCTACAATTAAGTGTTTTAATCCCTAAGGTATTTTGTTTCCACTCTTACTCAAAGAAACAATGAACAAAACTTCACTCCTGTACTTTTCATCTGAAACTGCATTCATGCTTCATAGATGGCATCAAGTGATAAAATAGCATCTCTCTTTACCCTGCCCACCTGCCCTGCCGACATGATGAGGGTACGGTCAGTTGTCAAAACGGGGTACACAGATCTGCGCAGTGTCCAGCCAGATGCAAATAAGCCGAATGACTCAATGACCTTTGTCAATGTAGATCCTTGGTATAACACTTGCTCGCTTCGTTGGTCAAGCAGGGTAGCAGTACAGGAGAGGGACACACTGTAAGCCGTTGCATGCTCAGAGAGTGTTAAGCTGTCGGAAAGGGGACATCCCCACTTCAAAAAGAGGAGTTCCCTGGTGAAATTTAACCTTGCAGTCACAGAGTAAGGAGTGTCATCGTGTTTCTAATCAGTGGAGTGATGTGTTGTGTCAGGTGTGATTCAAAATGAAGTTTGCTATGTTATTTCTGTATATAGCCTTTCTTTACCCTGATCCTAACTAGTGGGGTCCCAATTGACCCCACACATATGTTCTTATGCACAACACGGACACATTATCGATCACAGCTATCATGCTTTCTGACTTTGTTTGTCATCCTCTGTGAATCACAAAAAATAAATCTGATTTAAAATACAGTTTTCTTCTGTACTGTCAGTTCAGATTTTTCATTGGGGTCTGATCGGACCCCAGGGAAAAATATGATGTTAATGATATTAAATGTATGAATTTTGTGTTATATTTCAGTGAATGATGGCTCAACGAGGTAGACTTTGCCATGCAAATATGCAAATACTTTGCCATTGTAGCAAAGTAGCATTGTATACTAGCATGTAGCATGCTACATGCTAGTATGTACTACATGCTACATACATGTAGTACATGCTAGCATGTAGCATGCTACATACATGTAGCATTGTATTCTGTAGGCCCTACAGAACACATGCACAACAATGGCAAAGTATTTGCATTTCTTGTACCAGTTAAGAAGTGAAATTAGATAATTTCCCACAAAAACCTGAACGCACCAGGGCACACTGGTTGAAAAACACATTACAACCGGGCTACTCGTGCTGAAAGGCAGGCAACCGACAAACTAGCCCCATTCCGGGATTTTTGGATCATGTTTCAAGCACAACTCTTTGTTTTAACCAAATAAAACATTTTAAGTGAAAAAAATACTTTGGTATTGCTTAATAATCAATTAACAGTTAAATTTTGTGTGGGGTCCAAACGGACCCCAGTTGGTACTATTTGTATGTAAAATATGTTGGTAGGATGAGGGTTAAAAAAAAAAAAAAACAACAGCCTGTAGTAGCTGCATTATTTTAGCAATAAAGATATTTTATCTAACTGTTAGTGTTATTAAGGAGCGCATAAGCATTGGAACAACTTAATAACCAATATTAAGTATTACTAGAGGAGGATGAGGATGATAAGATAACAACACTAACCACACCTTTCCTTCCCTTGTATTTTTTCCCTTGTCATGATAAACAAACAGCCTGCCTCTCTATCAGCAGAGGTCATTACTGGACGCCAAGTCATCAACTGACACTTGCATAGAGAAACAGACAGTCATTTGTTGTTTTCCTTTTTTCCCCAAATAAGTATACTATATATATATATATATATATATATATATATATATATATATATATATATATATATATATATATATATATATTAAACAGTCTCTTGCTGAGGGTTTCAGGTGGGGTAAAATGTTAGATGCACCCAAGTGCCACGTCCTTGGCTTTCCGCAGCTGTTTAGGTCAGCAGGATAACCTTTGTGCTATCCTTGCCAGGGAGTTCTGGTCCAGTTTCCTTTGATGACCAGATCCCCTGGTTTGCTCAAGAGATGAGTGCACCTTCCATGGTTCCTTCATCACATGGTCCCTCCTGGGAAGGGCAGTATGGATGACATCACTGTCAGTTGTCATTCTTTGCATATAATCACCAAGAAACCCTTCCTCATCACCTAAGTTAAATGGCATCAGTAATAGGGTTTGTCATTCACAATCTCCCTATTTTCTTATTTGAATATTATACTAATCTTGTAGATTGTTGATGGTAAGCTAAGTGGTTTCCTAGGTAAATGTTTGGTACTAATAATTTAGGAACTGCAATTAAATGTGACATGATTTGATTTACAAAGTGTATTCCATTTCCATTAACTAAGTAAATCATTTCAGCTATTTTAAATCTTGATATTGTTTCAGTTAAGGGTTTCAGTGTCACCATAGCAATATTTAAATTAGTGTATGGTAAAGCCTTTGTATATTCAATAAGTGTGTAAATAATTTCTAAACATTTTTACCTTCACTCTTATTTAGTTCAATGAGACCCATGCAGAGGTTTTGAAAAAACTAACTTTATGCAGGGAAGATCAAATTATTTTGCTTTGAGCTCCCTAAAGCATTGTTCTCTTAATTGAGTAAGAATCTGTATTGTCTTTGTAGTTGATTCTAAATCAAATCCCACAGTAAACATAAATTCAGCACAAGTTGGACTTTCCTTAGACATTTGGAACTTTTCTCATATATTTGCATGTTTTTTTTTCCTTATCAGTTTACCTTGGTCCTTATAAACATGATATTTCCTTTACATTAATCTACAGATATTTTCTTAAATATCTGGAAATTTATTGATGTAACTTTTAACTTCTCCTATTGAATGTTGTGATTTCATTACCAAGTGGTTTCATTTATATTTTCCTCTTCGTTATTGATCATCTATTGATATTTTTTATGTATTATCTATTTTTCTGAGGATTGCTAATTATTTTTTGCTAATTAAGTTCTTTGGTACCCCCCTTTTGATGATGGAGATGCATATGCAGCAAAGTTACAGGGTATTTGCTTGATGGGTAGTGTCTTTTACTAGAAGGAAGCGTGTTACCACTTTTATGTGTTACACACAGTTAATTTAGATGAAAATTTGTGAGTAGTACAGCTCCTTCAAAATGGGGTTTCAAAAATAATTGCTTCTTTTGTGTCATCTCTTGAACCAATTTACAAATTCCATTTAGGAAAAAAACAATATAGCTGTCTGTGCAGATTTGAAAGGACTTAGCATTGATAACTAAGATTAGTTTGTCCAGTTGAACACAGACAGGTTGAATTTGCATAAGTGAATCCTTGTGAAAGGTTGTGTCACACTCCTTCAGTCAATGGAAAGGTGGACATACTGTATTGCCTAATTAGAATTTGGCTTAATTTTGTACAAGGAATGCCTCATTTTATTTATTCCTTGGTAAATTATGGGGTAGGCTGTAGTCCCAAGGCCCAGCTCGGCCATGGCCGAGCACCGAGAAAACACATTCCTTATTTCTGTCACATTTCTAAAATGTGATATTGTCACACCATTATGTGGTGAGAGGCATCAGATGTATCCTGCAGTGTGAAGTCATATGAACACTACATTTTTAAAGTCAGTCATTTAAATTGTTATGCTTTATGTCATTTGCAATATCATTTGTTCTACTTAGCTTCAAAAAATGCTTGTCAACTGAGAGTTCCTTCCCCCATGGCCACCGTCGCCCCCTCCAGCACACATACACTGTCCGGCCTCCTCAATTCTCCCACAAAGATCAAATGTTGGTGCCATCCTGCAAAGAAAAATTTGGGGAAAGCCTTACGGCTTCTCCATCTGCACCTTCAGTATTTACATCAACAGAAGTGCAAATTTTATCACCTCATAAATTGATTTTACTAATGTTCCACTGATCATCATTATTTTTGTGTCCCTTAAATGTTTATCTCAGTTGTTTATCCAACTGTTTATTATAACGTGTAACGTTAAAAGGCCTATACCATGCTATTTTAAGCCTTTCAGAGTAAACTATATGCATGTATGTGATAGTATATCACCTTTGGTACATTGGTATTTCTTATGAAATATGAGTTATTTTCGCAAACTACTTTTCCGACCCAGAAGTAAGATGCCTCGATCTCTGAGGCTCCGCCTCTCTTTCTTGTGGCTGCCACCCATTTCATGACGTAACCCCTGAGCCTGCTGCTGCAGCGTGTCGCTGGGTTCCGCCCACGAAAACTTAGAAGACAATGTCTTAAGTAAAAAAGCAAACAGTTGTTGTCACTGAGCAGATTAGGTGTGAGAGGAACTACTTCTTCACAGCGTCAATGCTAAAGTGAAAGAGTTTTGCCGACCACCGTTCCGTTAGCTGCGTGGAGAAAGTGGGTGTGTGCGTTAGCCTGGGGGTGGTGCTGGCAGCACAGGCACTTCCTGGAGTGGGCGGCTCACCCACGTTCATACGTATGAACGTAGGGACCCAGTCATTATCAGGGACAGGGCGGAGCACCAGCTCAGAGAGCAGGGTTGAGGAGGAATACTCAGAAATGCGTGAATGGAGCAAAATACCACTTTTGGGGTGTTTTTGGTGAGGAATTAACATTATAGCATGCTTAAAAGCTCAAAAAAGTCAATTTTGCATGATATAGGCCCTTTAAGAAACACAAGTGAATTATTGTTTTTTATTATTTTATTACATATTGCATATGTCACCAAGGATTTGTTAAATTGAAAGGAAATGAAGATGTCATCATTCCTTGTTAATTTGGCAAATCTAATTCCTGGTGAAAGCTAAAAAAAAAAATGTAAATGCTTTCCCTTTCCTGTAGAAAAATGAAGAATGAACAATAGCAGAAAAAAACTTTAAATTACACCTAAAGCTTCCAGAATTTGAATGTGTGTTTGCTATTCACAGCAAGGATTCGCTAAATACTCTGTGAATCAGTCAATTTTTTACCAACTGACATGGGTAATCACTAGTTTAGGACAGTATCATATGTTAGAAGCCTTAAACCAATGTAGCAGTTAGAATTAGTAACTGGAAATGCAGGCCTAATCTCTGTTTTCTGGAATTTATGGCATAGGACCATAATCCGTGGTCTGTGTTTTTTTTTGTTTTTTGTTTTTTTTTTTTTGTTTTGTTTTGTTTTTCCCTTTGAAGGCTTATTCTGCCTGTTTATGTTATCTTATCTAGGTCAGTCTGACACAACTCCTTTTGGTGCTCCATCCGTAACTAATCAGTCTGAGTTTACCACTGAAATTAAATTCCCTTTCTCCATTTTACCAGAAATCTTGTGCTATTTCTCTCTCTCTCTCTCTCTCTCTCTCTCTCTCTCTCTCTCTCTCTCTCTCTCTCTCTCTCTCTCTCTTTTTTTTTTTACCATCTCCCGATAATAAAAAAAATTCATTCTCATCTTGCTGTGTTCTTTTAGGAGGGGAAAAAGTCACAGCATGAACTGTCTCAGATCCAGCTTTTGCATTCTGCCCCCTTTTTTACATGGACAGGCCCAGGGTCAAAATGTAAATAAGACTGCATATGTCATTTATTAAAAAATGAGTATATTATTATTTAAACAAAGTAACAATATGACATACAATTACCAAGACCTCTGTTTGATAATCAGTAGTCTCTAGCAAATCGTATACACAAACACATTAATTATCAATCTCTTTTGAACATCTATGCTTTGAATCATGTAATATAGGGTATACATAAAGCCTTCAGTGATTAGGCATTATTAAGTGACAGCATGATATTGTAATGTTCAGTTAATTTCAACATTGTCATGCTGGTAGCATTGATTAAGATTCAAGCATTTGTACTTAACTTAGATGTTCAGCCATCTCTTTGATGTTGATGGGAGGAGAGCACGGACGGTGATGAGGCCGGGTCTCAGAGGCTGGTTTTGTTTTGGCAGGGGGAAGGAGAACGTCAGTCCTGTGTCCTTTTTCCCTGTAAAGTGCAGTTATGCTTCAGTCAAAGAAAAAAGAAAAGTCAGTGATACGTCAAAAAATTGGCTGTAAAAAAATATGTAAATAGTTTATCACATATGCAACATTAGAGTTAAAAACCCACAAAGTTAGATTGAAAAAGTAAAAAAAAAACAAAACTTTGCAAAAATACTCATATATAGATTGTTTTCTTTCTCTTCTCTTTTATCAAGTTTTTTTTTGTTGTTGTTGTTTTTTTTGTTTTTTTTACCAAGATACTATTTTCAAATACCTATAAATTTAAACACTTTTCAAAAGGATAACAATTAACTAATCAATCCTTTTATGCTCCACAAATATCAGAAAAAATCACAAACAACAATTTTACAACCTGCTCCTTCCGCATCCGTGGAGAACTCTCACTTTTTCACACCGGAGCAGATTACACAGAGACAAAACAAACCACACTGCAACAAATTCTCAAAATAAAATCTACCTTTTTCAGGGTTCATGTAACCTCCCCACAAATACCGAAAATCCAAACACTGGACAATAAGCAGAAATGGTCACAAAAAGCACAAATCTGTCCCCGAAAATTTATTTCTCTGGGATCACGTGACTTTTCCACAGGACATCAAGAGCCTAGTTATTTAGACAATTAAACGTATGTGGTTAGAAGAGCACAAATCTTTCCTTTTTTTTCTCTTTGCATGCACACTTCCGGCACCTCCACTGCACTTTAATGGGGCTTAGAGAGCGGCGGATTTCTAAGAATCTCCCCGGGTCTTGCGATAACGGTCACCGTTTGCAGAGGAAAAACTTCGTTCCTCCCAAGGGATTATTACGATATCTTTCACCGTGGGTAGAAATAGCCCAGCACTCAGGCTGCTAGTTTCACCCCTTCAGCTTTTCGCAATGTACAACTGGTCCAGACAATCTTACTATCTTTATCCATAAACAACAACAAATGTACTTACATTCAAGCCACCTGTAGGATTCCCAGATCTGTCACCCAGTCAGTTCCAGCACCCCGGTCTGAAATGCCTTCACTGCAGTAACACTGAGCCTTTTTTTTTTTTTTTCATTCAGCCTGGGAAGGTCTTTTTGTCAGCTGTGCACTTGCTGAAATCAAGCAGAGGCACTCGAAAGATGGAGATATGTGGATCCGCTGTTTGGAGCGCCAAAATGTTGGCCCCAGTGGCCACTTTGGGGGAGAAATTACAAAGCATGGCATTCAGACATGCTTAGAATCCCTAAAGGATCCATTCTTCTAAGTCTGATATATATATAGGTAGGAGAAAGCAGGGGAAGGATGGGATGAGAGGAGGAAAGGAGAGGGACAGACAGAAAGTCCTGATAACTGAGCTTATCCAGGCAGATGTCACAGACAGACTCTGGAGACATGGGGTCATGAAGACATGAGATCCACAAAACTAACATAATGTCCATCTACCACTGATCTGTACAGGCTGAGGAGTTCCTCTGCATTCCTGTGACCCAAAACAGGTTATGTCAAAGAGATTAAGGATAGCTTAGATCACTAACCCTGTACTGATCTTCAGTCTGAACTCTCTGAAATTGCTCACAGAAACATGTCAAGAATATATAAACTTATCCTATATGGAATGCACATATAAACATTAAACATGGCATATGAAAGGTATGATACTTCTCAAATATAATAACACATTATTAATATCAATAATAATGTAGATAATATGGAATTTTTCTATCAGGGGGGCATGCCCATTTAATATTTTACAAATTGAACAGGCAAATCTGAGAGTTTGCTGTCAATTCTGAATTGCTGTAAATTTCCAGTTAAGCTCCACACCCCCAAAATAGGCCAGTTTGTGTGCAGTTTGTTCACTGCGCAAACTGCGCAGCGAACATACACTACCGTTCAAAAGTTTGGGGTCACTTAGAAATTTCCTTATTTTTGAAAGAAAAGCACTTTTTTCAATGAAGATAACTTTAAACTAATCAGAAATACACTCTATACATTGCTAATGTGGTAAATGACTATTCTAGCTGCAAATGTCTGGTTTTTGGTGCAATATCTACATAGGTGTATAGAGGCCCATTTCCAGCAACTATCACTCCAGTGTTCTAATGGTACAATGTGTTTGCTCATTGCGTCAGAAGGCTAATGGATGATTAGAAAACCCTTGTGCAATCATGTTAGGACTGCAATGCTGTAATTGCTGCAAATGGAGGATTCGTTGACGAAAGCAAAGTTTGAAGGAAAAAATTATTATTTCAAATACAAATCATTATTTCTAACCTTGTCAATGTCTTGACTATATTCTCTATTCATTTTACAACTCATGGTGATAAATAAGTGTGACTTTTCATGGAAAACACAAAATAATTGTCTGGGTGACCCCAAACTTTTGAACGGTAGTGTATAAAATAGCAATGAGCCCAAAACGTAGAGTAAGTAACGTGTTTATTTATTTATTTACAATGGGTGTAAAGTCCAAATACAGTCACAGCACAAAGGAGAGACACCCAGCTACAAACTTGATTGGTCTACTGGAATACCTAACGCACTCCAATTAAGCAGGAGCAGAGAAAAAAGGTACAGGGAAGCCTTACAACAATGTTGGAGCGGAAAGGCTCTGAGGGAACAACACAATTCAGTCCAGGGGTAAACCAACAGAAGCGAGTCCAGATGTCCAAGGTTGACATTGTGAAGTTGCCACAACAGCTGGTCACATTCTACCCTATAAATACACAAACCCAGAATGATGGAAAATGGACACAGCTGTGTGGCCACCCAGTGCGTAACTGATTGAACAATGTGTGCTGCGTGAGTGTGAATGTGAGTGTGTGTGTATGTGTATGTGTGTGTGCATGAGTGTGTGAGCGTGTATGTGGTGAACCATACTGCTGGTGGATGCCTGGTGAGGAAGAGGCATGGCCATGGGACTGATGTAGAGCAAGGCTCAATCCATCAGCTGGAATTAATAATCAATAATTAAACCCAGCAGCCACAAGTCATGCTCGGGGTGAAGACCCCGAACTTGACAGTTTGGACAGACCATTTCTAGCTATGTAAGCATTCCTGCTTAGCTTGATTGGTTATAACATTAACCAACCAGGCTAAGCACTGGGCATGACTACAGACCTGAGTTCACTCCCTCAGGGGAAGACGGAGGAGCTGAGGAGCAGTAGGAGCTTTTCCCTTTTGGGAAAGATGACAGATTATACGTGTTCAGTTTTTGGCTGTGTGAGCAAGAAATCCTCTTTTAAATTACGTCTTACCCTCAGACATGAAAATACGAGAACAATGATTTATCTTATTTGGAAAACCCTCAATTTCCCTGCTGAAACATCGGACAGAGGACAGAGCTTTGTAGCTTGCATGTTACCCTGCATGCCAGGGGAGACAGGCGGGGAGGTGTTCCCCCCAAGGCACATGGCACAATGGTCGGGGCAAGCCGGCGAGGCCATATGCACCATGGTCATTGTTCCATGGCAGCGAGCAGGCGCAATGAACTGCCGGCCCCCAGCGAGCGACTTGGTAGTCCCAGCCAGCTCACTTCAGAGGACAGGGAACCACACCTGCCAGCTCGCCTCCTTCACTCCGAAGCAGGAGAGACTCTATCTATCTATCTATCCTTTAGAGGTAAAAGATTTTAGCAAAATGTTACTCTGAAATTGCCTAAAGCAGGGGTGTCCAACCATGTGCCATGGAGAGCCAAGACCCTGCAGGTTTTCTCTTCTACCCAGTCTCTTCAGCAGGTGTTTTCACTTATCAGCAATCAGTGGGAAGAAGTTCACTGAAATCTGCTGTTGAAGACATTGGTTGGAGGTAAAACCTGCAGGGTCTTGGCTCTCCATGGCACATGGTTGGACACCCCTGGCCTAAAGTATCTCATTCACAAGTTTATCAGTAAAGGAGAGGTTTTGTTTTTGGTTTTTTTGCAGTACACTGATTACAGATTCTCGAACAACAGGTTCTGACTGTGAAAATAACTGGTCAATATGCTCAATTATTTCTTGTGTTGCTTTCTCCAGTACATGGAGAATAGTTTGCGTTTTCAAGATGAAGGCAGCCAGATTATACTCTGCTTGCTCGGCTATTTCATCAGTGCTACTGCCTACACATGAGGTTGTTTCATTTTCATCAAAAACCTCTGTAGCATCATGCCCAGCGTCACTATCCTGGGTAATGTTTGAGCTATCTTGCACTACAACGGATGTGTTGCAGTCTTGTGCAGCTTTCCATTCCCTGCATTTGTGTGTATTATATGTGGAATGAACATTTGCTATAAACTTGCATGCTGTAATTCAGGGGTGTCAAACTCATTCCAAGGGAGGGCCAAGATCCTGCTTGTTTCACTTCCACCCACTGTCTTCAGCAGGTGTTTTCACTGATCAGCAATCAGTGGGAAGAAATTCAGTGAAATCACCTGTTGAAGACACTGGATGGAGGTAAAACCTGCAGGGTCTTGGCCCTCCATGGAGAGAGTTTGACACCCATCCTCTAAATAGACAGGGTACAATTTCTCTCTGTCTTAAATGTCCCCTGAGATGAACAAACATATCTCTCTCAACAAATAATTGTTTTAAAGCACACCCAGCACAGATCAAATGTCAGTGTAGGTCTTTTATTCTTTTTTTTTTTATTTGAGCTTTATTTAACTGGGTGAGTCTCACTGAGATTCTAAATCTCTTTTACAAAAGCGACCTGGCCAAGATGACAGCAACAAAAGTGTCAACATTCATTTATACAAACACACCACAAATCATACTGAATGAAATAAAAATTTACATCTCAGAAGTTTAAAAACACACATCTATTAAATGATAATCATAAATAAGACATTAATTTTAAAAACATGTACATTGGGGCAGCGGTTAGCACTGTGGCAGCACAGTAAGAAGGTCATAGGATCGATTTCACCCCTGATCATCATGGGTTCGATCCCGCCCCCTGACCATCAGTGATCCTTCTGTGTGGAGTTTGCATGTTCTCCCTGTGTCTGCGTGGGCCACTCCGGTTTCTTCCCACAAGCCAGAGACAAGCAGATTAGGTTAACTGGAGACTCTGAAGTGGCCCTGTGTGTGAATGGTAAAGGGATTGGCTGCTTCGTCCATCCAGGACAATGCCCTGTAATTTCCCTCTGGGATTAATAAAGTATTCAAAATACCCAAAAAGTACATTTTAGTGTATCTTGCTCCAAATCATGTATCACTGTTTTAAATTCATTTAGTGGAATCAACTTGCTTAGCATCAACACATTTTGAAGCTGATTCCAAGCAAAAGGAGTAGAATACCTAAATTCCTTTTTTCCCATTTCAGTGTGGATTCTAGGAACAGACAACATGAGTAAAGTCTGACTATGAAGATTATAAGATCCAGAACATCTTTGTTGAATATAAGTCCCAAGATGTAAAGGGAGAAGTCCAAGAATTGCCTTGTATATAAACAAGTGCCAGTGAGTGAGTCTGCGAACTGACAAGGCAGGCCAAAAGGTCTTCATGCTTTTGTCTGCATTCTGACAGACAAGGGGATTAAAAGTGCTGAAGGTACACATCCAGCTTTTATACAGGCAAGGTAAGCTCGCCTATGGACGTTCATTAAAGATTGAAGTACGTGGCGGTAATGCACCTGTAAGCTGGTTGCCAACTGCCAATCAAATCTCAAAGAAGAAGAAGGTGAAATTGTGAATGTCAGATTCTGGGCACGGTCCCAGACCGTGCCACCATTTAATATTCATTTTTGGTTTCTTTGCTTTTCCCTTTGATTATTATTATTATTATTATTATTATTATTATTATTATTATTATTATTATTATTAATAATAATAATAATAATAATAATAATAATAATAATAATAATAATAATTTAAATTATGCCCCATAAATTATTAATAATTTATGGGTCAGCTCAGTGGTTAGCACTGTGGCAGCACAGCAAGAAGATCATGGGATCAATTCCAGCCCTGACCATCGAGGGTTCGATCCCACTCCCAGACCATTGGTGTCCCTTCTGTGTCGAGTATGCATATTCTCCCCGTGTCTGCGTGGGTTTACTCTGGGTACTCTGGTTTACTCCCACAGGCCAAATACATGCAGGTTAGGTTGACTGGCATCAGCTGTGAATTCTAACTTGTCCTTAGGTATGGATGTGAGAGTGAATGGTTGTCTGTCTCTCTGTGTTGGCCCTGCAATGGACTGGCGATCTGTCTAGGGTGTACTCTGCCTCTCGCCCAGATATGCTGGGATAGCGCCCCCCCCCCCCGCCGTGACCCGAAAAGGATTAAGTGGTAGAAGATGGATGGATGGATGGATGGATAGCATTATTATTAAGTGTCCTCTGTGCTCCCCCAGTCCTTGTAGCTGCATGTTGTTTTGTTCTCATCCCCTGTTGTTTTTTGTGGTTGTGTTTTTGTATTTTGGTAACAGTATTTGATCCTCATTTATTTTTCCTGCTTAGCATAATTGTCCTTGTGTCTTTACCCATATTGTGTTATCCCTTGTCTACCGTCAGTAGTCTTGTGTCTATATTTGTTCACCTATTGTCTCTAGTCCCTCATGTTTCCATACCTATAGCCACTCTCCCTCATGTGTGCGTTTGCTCAGCCCTTGATTGTTCCCAGCTGTCCTGCATCTTGCTGATTGTCCTGCCCCTATATATGTGAGTCTTTGTTCTGTGTTCAGGTAGAGGTCATTGCGTCGTTTTCCTGCCAGAGTTTTGTGTCCATGTTCCCAAGTGTCTAATTTTAATAAATCGTTATTTGCACCGAAATCCTTCCTGCATCTGGGTCCGTTCTCCCTCTACCCTCACCTGCCTTGAAGAGCAGAACCTTGACAGAATGACCTCTCAATACAAGGACCCAGCAGGTATGGACTTCTGGGGGTTAGGCTGAACGCTGATGAGGTGTGGGCAGCTAAAACTATTGAGGACTTCATCTCTGTGGCCCGCACCTCTTGTACACCTGAGGCTGTCCCTGCGCTACCTTAATGTTGTGGCCGAGGTGATCGACACTACTCTCAGCCTGCGATGCTACCCGAAACTGGTTGGACTGTTGATTTTGGTATCGAACTTACTGTACATCGCATGTACCAGCATATGGTGGGAGACACACCATCTGCACCACAATCTGCGGATGGCAAAGCGTCCCCAGGCTACGGCGTCTCCCTCCACACGCACCTGTTCACCAGCTACGATACCAGCCTCGCCAGCCCCACAGTCACTCCACGGGCTGAAGACGAGGACACCATCTACACCGAAGTCTGTGCTGACGAATACTCGTCCCCTGGCTCTGGTGCTTTTCACTCCAGCTCCAGTGCCTGCTCCGCGGTGCCTCCCGGCTCCAGTGCCTACTCCTCAGCGCCTCCCTGCTCCAGTGCCTGCTCCAGTACCAGCTCCAGCTGCTCGCGGTGTGCGCGTCAAAGCTCCAGTCATCCCCGAGGTGCACACAACAGCTCCAGCCGTCCCTGAGGTGCACACAATGGCTTTCGCTGTCCCCGGGGTGCACATAGGGACTCCTGCTGTCCCTGGGGCACACACTACAGCTCCAGTTGTTCCTGTTCTGCCCGAGGTGCATGCTGCGGTTCTGTGGCTCATCCAGAGGCAGTCACCCCAGCAGCAGTGGACCAGGAGCTCAGACAAGTGCTTTACTTTTTAACATCAATATTAGTAAAGTCTTGCAGAGTTCCTGGTGATTGTGGTGACTCCGCACTCACCCCCTGCCTTTCTCCCCATCTGAGGTGACTGCAGCGGGGGTGGTTTTCCAGGCAGCAGAATCAGACATCCCAGAGGTCATGGGACCTCCACCTGGGCTGTTCGAGCAGTCAGGTTCACTTGGGCCATCCAAGCAGTCTGCTCCACCTCCGCCGCCGGGGGTCGCTTCTTCTCAACTGCTGTTAGCCCCTGCGCCAAAGCTCCCTCAGGTACTGAACTCAGAACTGGTAACTCCTGTATTGTTATCTCCTGAACAAAAAGCTTCCCAGTCATCTCCTGAGTATGATTCTATGTTGCATCTCTAGAGCGTAAAAATTCTTTGTTACCATCTCCAGAGGGTGAAGTTTCAGAGGTCATCTCCAGAGATTATGGTGTCTATTATGGCTGTGTTGTTAGACATGTATATGTTGGACACTGCATATGTGATTTAACCTCACGATGAAGGAGAGCCACAGAGCTGCAGTCCCCTGCGGTGCGGAGCCGCAGAGCCTGGACCCCCTGCGGAGGACAGGGGACAGAAGACTTCCTGACCGCTGAGGCTCGAGAGGAGAGAAGGGGGAGTTATGTAAATAAAAGGTTAATGAATGTGAATAAAGGGATTTTGGTAGAGATGTGTGATTTCCCCTGCGAGGGAAATGGTTTGATGTGAGAATGTTTAAAAGGGAGAACTTTGGTGTGTTCACCCTCTTTGTTCGCTGCTCGGGAATGAGAGCAGACAGTAGGATGATTACTGGAAATAAACTGGAATTAAATGCAATTCGGTTTCGTTATTCAAGTCTCCCCACATTGGTGACTGACGACGTTGAGAATGAACGAAGAAGTTCTCAGGGTCCCGGGCTCACAGCACTCAGAGCTGGTGAGCGCAGTGGCCGTTAAGCTGCCTGATTTCTGGCAGGATAACCCACGGTCGTGGTTTCTTCAAGCAGAGTCGCAGTTCGCGCTCGCAGGAGTGACGGTGGATGACACTAAGTTCCACCATGTCATCGCTAAACTGGACAACAGCACAGCTCGGTGCGTGCAGAGCTTGGTGGAGCAGCCACCCGCGACCGACAGGTACGGCAAGCTGAAATCCACCCTCATCAAGTTTTTCACCCCCTCGGCCGAAGTGAGGGCGAGGAGGATCCTGTCTTTGCCAGACCAAGGAGGACACAGGCCGAGCGCCCTGATGGAGGAGATGATACAGCTGAGAGGGTTGGACAACGATGATTTCATTTTTCAGTTCATCTTCCTCTCCAACCTCCCGATGCATACGAGAAGCACGCTGGCCGGCAAAAAGTGTCACACCCTGGAGGAGTTCCGGGAGCTGGCCCAGGAAGCAGATGGGATCCTGGACGCCTGCAGCGGGCAAGCAACCGCAGCGGCGACCCGAGACAGCGGGGAGCCAGAGGTGGCAGACCCAGACTGGCCGACGACGGCGGCAGCACGGCCGCGACGAGGTGGAGCCAATGGTCCGGCGGCAGAGGCGCGGACACGACACAGCGGAGGAGAAGAGCTCTGCTTTTACCATTGGAGGTTCGCAGAGAAGGCACGCAGGTGTGTGCCACCCTGCAACTTCAGGAGTTCGGGAAACGGCAAGACCGGGGGTCGCTAGCAGCTTCGACCCTCGGAGAACGCAGCAAGCTGCTCTACATCACGGATGCGCGCTCCGGACGAGAGTTCCTCATCGACACCGGAGCGCAAGTGAGCTTCATCACCCCAACATACGCAGACCGGGTGGCTGGACCCCACGGTAGCGGAGCTACGGCGGCAAATTGCTCGAACATCAACACCTACGGGAGAAGGACCTTGCCTTTGTGCTTACATGGCCGCACATATGAATGGACTTTTGTAATAGCGGCGGTGAGTTTCAACATGTTGGGCGCGGATTTTTTGTGTTCACACAATCTGTTAGTTGATCTTGCTAATAGACGGCTGGTAAATGCACTCTCTTTTTACTCTCTCCCCTGTTCAGCTCGAGTGTCCCCGCCACCAGTACAGACCCACGTCGCTACAGCAGGTGGTAAGTGTCACACACTCCTCACCCAACTTTCCAGCGCTCACTGTGCCCACTTTTTCAGCGACGGTCGCGAAGCACGGGGTGAAACACTTTATCCCCACATCTGGTCCTCCCGTGTTTGCAAAAGCTCGGCGCTTGGATGCAGTTAAGCTCGCCATTGCGCGCGAGGAGTTCGCCAGCCTGGAGAGGCTAGGCATCGTTCGTAGGTCGAAGAGCCCGTGGGCTTCGCCGCTGCACATGGTACCGAAAGCCGATGGCTCCTGGAGACCGTGCGGGGATTACCGCAGGCTAAACAACGCTACGGCGCACGATCATTATCCCATCCCGCACATTCAGGATTTTTCGGTGCACCTGGCGGGGGCGCGCATTTTTTCAAAGATTGATCTGGTTCGCGGCTATCACCAAGTCCCAGTCCAACCGGAGGACATTCCTAAAACAGCGGTAATAACCCCGTTCGGACTTTTCGAATTTTTACGCATGCCGTTTGGTCTCAAAGGGGCGGCGCAAACATTTCAGCGGATGATGGATGCCGTGTTACGCGATCTCCCTTTCGTGTTTGTGTACCTCGACGACATTTTGGTCGTGAGTACTTCAGAGGACGAACACGAAACGCACCTCACAGCAGTTTTTAGGAGGCTGGGAGAGCACGGCTTAATAGTTAACCCAGCCAAGTGCCAGTTCGGCGTCAAGCGGATCGATTTTTTGGGTCACCGCGTCTCCCCGGAGGGAGCGGTTCCGTTACCAGATAAAGTACGCGCGGTAGCGGATTTTCCCCGTCCACAAACGGTCAAATCACTACAGGAATTCTTGGGGATGGTGAATTTTTATAACCGATTCCTGCCCCACGCAGCTCAAATCATGCAACCGTTATATGCCGCGCTCAAAAAACAAAAACCGACCCAGGCGGTCGAATGGTCCCCGGAGCGGGAGCGCGCGTTCACAGAGGTTAAAAAAGCCTTGGCTGACGCTGCGCTCCTGGCCCACCCAGACCCTGCAGCACGTATTGCGCTGACGACAGACGCTTCAGATTTAGCAATAGGGGCCGTTATTGAGCAACAGGTAGCCGGAGTTTGGCAGCCTTTGGCTTTCTTTAGCAAATCTTTAAGCGCGGCTGAATGAAAATACAGCGCGTTCGACAGAGAACTGTTGGCGCTGCATTTGGCTATTCGTCATTTCCAGTTCTGGCTGGAAGGACGGTGCTTCACCGCTTATGTGGACCACAAGCCGCTCACATACGCCATGGCCAAAATTTCAGACCCGTGGTCCGGCAGGCAGCAGAGGCAGCTGGCCGCAATCTCGGAATTTACCACCAACATTAGGCATGTTGCAGGCAAATTCAATGTAGTGGCAGATTGTCTCTCGAGCGCGTTCACGACTCCAACACGCGCAGAGGCAGAACGGGCCACCGTGACCGCGCCGCAGGAGAGCGGCACGGTGGCGCGCGCAGCCCCGGTGCACGTGGGTATAGATTACGCAGCCATGGCAGCGGACCAGGGGGCGAACGCAGACGTGCGCGCGCTCCAGTCTGGACCAACAGGGTTAAGGCTGGAGAGCAAGTGTTTACAAACCGGTATACCCCCCCTGATCTGCGACATGTCGACGAGGCGCCCGCGTCCGGTGGTTCTGGCCACGTGGCGCCACCGTGTTTTTGACTCGGTCCACTCACTGGCGCACCCGGGGGTGCGCGCGTCGGTGAAACTAGTGGCGGAAAAGTTTGTTTGGCCGTGCCTGCGCAAGCACGTGAAGGAATGGGCAAAAACCTACATTTCCTGTCAACGGGCCAAAATTCACAAGCACACAAGAGCCCCGTTAGAACCGTTCCGCATTCCGGCCAGAAGGTTCGACCATGTGCACGTCGACCTTGTGGGCCCCCTACCGGCATCGCAGGGGTTCACGCATCTTTTGACAATGGTGGACCGCACCACACGTTGGCCGGAAGTGGTCCCACTTGCGACGACCACGGCCGCCGCGGAGGTGGCTCGCGTTTTTTTAACGGCTTGGGTGGCGCGCTTCGGGGTTCCGTCGGACATTACGTCCAATAGAGGACCGCAATTCATCTCTGAGCTGTGGTCAGCGATGGCCAATGGCTTAGGAGCCAAAATTCACCGCACTACGGCTTACCACCCTCAGGCTAATGGTTTATGCGAGCGTTTTCATAGGTCTTTGAAGGCAGCACTCAGAGCGTCGCTCACGGATGCAGATTGGGTAAATAAACTGCCATGGGTTTTATTAGGGTTGCGTTCTGCGCCTAAAGAGGACTTAGACGCCTCCCCAGCGGAGCTGGTATTCGCACAAACTCTGAGGCTGCCAGGCGAGTTTTTACCAGAGCACCCAGAGCACCCACCTCTCTCTGCTCTGGGACCGTTAGTTGGCACGGGAGCAGACACGCTCCCGGGTCCGGTTCATCACGCTTTTCCACGAGTTTTCGTCCCCAAGGCTTTGAAAAATGCCGACTTCGTTTTTGTCAGGCGCGAAGCCCTAAAAGCAATGCTCAAACCACCTTACGAAGGGCCATTTCGAGTGCTGGAGGCAGGTGATAAGCAATTTGTGCTAGATTTTGGAGACAGAAAAGAGACAGTCAGTATTGACAGACTAAAACCTGCTTTTGTCATGAAGGACGTGTCTGTACCGGTCGCAGTGGCGCCTCGACGAGGCAGGCCCCCGCAAAGGGCAAATAATCACTCTCTTCCTCAGTCAACAGAGCCGAAGCAGAAAGGCGCTGCAGGCAAGGCGGGGCCAACTCACAGCAGATTCGGCAGACGGCTGAAGCCCAAGCGGCGCACAGACTGAATGTTGGTGTTGATTATTCAGTAGTGAGTAAGGTGTTATTAAATTTTAGGAAATAGCCTGTTCTTCATCGTTTGGGGGGGGTTATATGGCTGTGTTGTTAGACATGTATATGTTGGACACTGCATATGTGATTTAACCTCACGATGAAGGAGAGCCACAGAGCTGCAGTCCCCTGCGGTGCGGAGCCGCAGAGCCTGGACCCCCTGCGGAGGACAGGGGACAGAAGACTTCCTGACCGCTGAGGCTCGAGAGGAGAGAAGGGGGAGTTATGTAAATAAAAGGTTAATGAATGTGAATAAAGGGATTTTGGTAGAGATGTGTGATTTCCCCTGCGAGGGAAATGGTTTGATGTGAGAATGTTTAAAAGGGAGAACTTTGGTGTGTTCACCCTCTTTGTTCGCTGCTCGGGAATGAGAGCAGACAGTGGGATGATTACTGGAAATAAACTGGAATTAAATGCAATTCGGTTTCGTTAGTCAAGTCTCCCCACATCTATGTCATTATCTCCTGAGGTCAAAGTTCTTATGATGACATCAATCCCTTAGTGCAAAACTTCCATGTTGTCATTTCCAAAGTCTAGAGGTTCCATGTTGCCATCTCCAGAGTTTAAGATCTCCATGTTATCATCTGAGTTTAAAGTTCCCATGTGGCCATCTCCTGAATTAAAGGGTTTCATGTCATTATCTCATATGTATGAAGTTTCTGTGTTATTATCCTCTATGCAAAGGGTTTGTGGCTCACATATTTTTATCTACATATGTATAAGCACAAAAGAGATGCTTAGGACTGCATGTGTTGATTGACCTCACGTCTGGGATGGAACAATACGGCTGGACCACCTGTGGACAATGGCAGGAGGAGGGAGGTGCCTTGATAAGACTCTGAAAGGACTTCCTGACCTCCTGGAGTCAGACGGACGATGGAGAGAACTCGGGGGGAGAATTATTGTCAATGGGGGATTTGACGACATTGTGTGATTCTGCCTCTGATGTGATATGTATAAATGTGGGGTTTTTTATGCAGCTCATTCTCTTCTTGTCTAGAGAGAAAGCTGGGGATGTGAAATCTGCATTAAACCTGAATTGAGAAATAATTCAGTCTCTTTATTTCACGCTCCCCACATTGGTGACCAAAGACATGAATTGCATAGACGCGATTCCCCCGATCCAGACTTGTCGGAGACCGCCCGAACGAGCGCCGTCTCGATCAAGCTACCAGAGTTCTGGCAGGACAACCCGGACTCGTGGTTCCTTCAGGCCGAAGCACAGTTCGCACTCGGGGGAATAATGGCGGATGACACAAAGTTCTACCATGTCATTGCCAAGCTCATCAACCTCACAGCTGGATGCATGCGGAGCCTGGTACAGCAGCCGCCCGCTGACGACAAATACGGCACGCTGAAGGCTGCCCTCATCCAGTGCTTCACACCCTCAGCCAAGGAGAGGGCTAGGAGACTCCTGGCTATGCATGACCTGGGAGGACGCAGGCCAGTCGACCTGATGGAGGATATGCTGCAGCTGAGGGACACTGACAACGACGATTTCCTATTTAAGCATATCTTCCTGAGAAACCTCCCGATGCAAATGAGGAGGACCCTGTCCAGCATGCGTTGTGTGACCCAGCGGGACTTCCGTGCGCTGGCCCGAGAAGCGCAGCGGCTCCTCGACTCCTGCGGTGAGCAGACGGCCACCGCGGCAGCAGCAGACCTTGGTTCGGCAACCGGGAGCAGCGGAGGGCCGGAGACAGCGGAACCAATCCCACCAACGATGGCAGCGGCGTGGTCCCGACGCAGCGGAGGAGATGGCCTCTGTTTTTATCATCGGCGTTTCGCAGAGAAGGCGCACAGATGTGTGCCGCCGTGCCACTTCAAGAGCTCGGGAAACTCCAGGACCGGGAGTCAGTAGCAGCCTCGGCTCTTGGCGAACGAAACAAGCTGCTCTACATCACGGATGCGAGCTCCGGGCGACACTTCCTCGTGGACACCGGTGCCCAAGTGAGTTTCATCACCCCGACCTACGCTGATCTGCTGGCAGGCCCCCGGGGTAACGGGGCAATGGCGGCGAAAGGCTCGAGCATCGACACCTTCGGAGAAAGAACTCTGTTTCTGTCCTTACACGGCCGCACTTATGAATGGACTTTTATTATAGCGGCGGTGAGTTTCAACATGTTAGGTGCTGATTTTCTGTGCTCACATGGTTTGTTAGTTGATCTTGCCAATAGGCGGCTAGTTAATGCACTCTCTTTTTATTCTATCCCTTGTGCAGCTCGAGTGTCCCCGCCACCGGTTCAGACCAACGTCGCCACAGCAGGCAGTAAGTTTCACACACTCCTCACCCAGTTTCCACCGCTCACAGTTCCCACATTTTCGGCAACAGTTGCGAAACACGGGGTGGAGCACTTTATCACCACAGCTGGCCCTCCCGTCTTCACGAAAGCTCGGTGCTTGGATGCAGCTAAACTCTCCATAGCGCGCGAGGAGTTCGCCAGCCTGGAAAGGCTGGGCATCATTCGCCGTTCAAACAGCCCATGGGCCTCACCGCTGCATATGGTCCCTAAAGCTGATGGCTCGTGGAGACCTTGTGGTGATTACTGCAGGTTAAACAACGCCACAGCGCATGACCGCTACCCAATCCCACACATCCAGGATTTTTCAGTGCATCTGGCGGGGGCACGCATTTTTTCTAAAATAGACCTGGTCCGCGGCTATCACTAGGTCCCAGTCCGAGCCGAGGACATTCCCAAAACAGCGGTAATAACCCCGTTCGGACTTTTCGAGTTTTTACGCATGCTGTTTGGCCTTAAAGGCGCTGCACAAACCTTCCAACGCATGATGGATGCAATGTTACGCGATCTCCCTTTTGTGTTCGTCTACCTCAACGACATTTTAGTCACCAGCACTTCCGAGGAGGAACACGAAAAGCACCTCACGGCAGTTTTTCGGAGGTTGGGAGAGCACGGGTTAATAATTAATCCAGTCAAGTGCCAGTTCGGCGTGGCGCAGATCGATTTTTTGGGGCACTGCGTTTCCCCAGAGGGGGCAGTTCCGCTACCGGACAAGATGCGCGCAGTGGCAGATTTTCCCCGGCCACAAACGGTCAAAGCATTACAAGAGTTTTTAGGAATGGTAAATTTTTATAACCGTTTCCTATCCCACGCAGCACAGCTCATGCAACGATTATATGCCGCACTTAAAAAGCAAAAACCCTCCAATACGATCGATTGGTCCCTGGAGCGGGAGCGCGCATTCGCGGAAGTAAAAAAAGCCCTAGCAGACGCCGCGCTGCTGGCTCACCCGGACCCAACGGCCCGCATAGCGCTCACCACTGACGCATCAGATTTGGCCATAGGGGCGGTTGTGGAACAGCATGTTGCCGGGGTCTGGCAGCCACTGGCCTTTTTCAGCAGATCCTTGCGCGAAGCCAAGCAGAAATACAACGCGTTTGACAGGGAGCTTTTAGCGCTCCACTTAGCCATTCGCCATTTCCAGTTCTGGCTGGAAGGTCGGCGTTTCACCGCGTTTGTCGACCACAAGCCGCTCACTTTTGCGATGGCCAAAATTTCTGAACCTTGGTCGGGCCGGCAGCAGAGGCAGCTGGCTGCAATTTCGGAATTTACTACTGATATTCAGCACGTAGCGGGTAAACTCAATGTAGTGGCAGACTGCCTCTCTCACGCGGTAACAGCACCAGTCTGCGCGGAGGTAGATTATACTACCGCAGCCACAGGGCAAAATAGTAGCGCGGAAGCGCACGCGGCCCCAGTTCACGTGGGGATAGATTATGCAGCCATGGCAGCGGAGCAGGGTAGAGATGCGCACGTGTGCGCGCTCCAGTCTGGACCAACAGGGTTAAGGCTGGAGAGCAGGAGTTTGCAAACCGGTATGCCCCCCCAATCTGCGATGTATCTACCGGGCGGCCGCGCCGGGTGGTTCCGGCCGCGTGGCGCCACCGCGTTTTTGACTCGGTTCACTCCCTGGCGCACCCGGGGTTGCACGCTTCTGTGAAAATGGTAGCAGAGAAGTTTGTTTGGCCGAGCCTGCGCAAGCACGTGAAAGAGTGGGCAAGAACCTGCATGGCTTGCCAGCGGGCCAAAATTCACAAGCACACAAAAGCCCCCTTAGAACCGTTCCACATCCCGGCCAAGAGATTTGACCATGTGCATGTCGACCTCGTGGGCCCCCTACCGTCTTCGCAGGGGTTCACACATCTTTTGACAATGGTGGACCGAACCACACGCTGGCCGGAAGTGGTCCCACTGGCATCGACCACGGCTGCAGAGGTGGCCCGCGCATTTTTGACGGCCTGGGTAGCGCATTTCGGGGTTCCATCGGATATTACGTCCGACAGAGGACCTCAATTTGTGTCTGAGCTTTGGTCAGCGATGGCCAGCAGCTTAGGGGCGGCAATTCACCGCACTACCGCTTACCATCCCCAGGCTAATGGTTTATGCGAGCGTTTTCATAGGTCTTTGAAGGCAGCCCTCAGAGCGTCGCTCACGGATGCAGATTGGGTAAACAAACTACCATGGGTTTAATTGGGGTTGCGTTCTGCGCCCAAGGAGGACTTAAATGCCTCCCCAGCGGAGTTGGTTTTTGCGCAGCCTCTCAGGCTGCCCGGTGAGTTTCTACCGGAGCTTCCAGCTCCCGGGCGCCCCCCGGCTCTTGGACCACTGATCGGCACGGGAGCAGACATGCTCCCGGGCCCCGTTCATCACACTTTTCGGCGTGTTTTTGTTCCCAAAGCTTTAAAAAATGCTGAGTTTGTTTTTGTCAGGCACGAGGCTATGCGACCAAGCCTGCGCCCGCCATACAATGATCCTTTTAGGGTGCTGGAAACAGGTGATAAACATTTTGTACTGGATTTGGGGGACAGAAAGGAAACAGTTAGTATTGACAGACTAAAGCCTGCTTTTGTGATGAACGAGGAGTCTGTACTGGTGGCGAGGGCCCCTAGACATGGCAGACCCCCCAGGGAACATGTCCTGGACCCCCCGCAGGGATCAAATAACCATTCTCTTCCTCAGTCAGCAGATTCACTGCAGGACAGCGCCTCAGGAGCTGCGAAGCCTGCTTACAGCAGATTTGGAAGATGTTTGAAGCCCAGACGGCATACGGACTGATGTGTGATTTTATCATGTTGTGTAAACTATGCTGTTGATTTTATCATGTTGTGTGAACTATGCTGTATTGTCCATTTTTCAATGTTTTTTTTTTGAGGGGGGGTTATGTGGCTCACATATTTTTATCTACATATGTATAAGCACAAAGGAGATGCTTAGGACTGCATGTGTTGATTGACCTCACATCTGGGATGGAACAATACGGCTGGACCGCCTGTGGACAATGGCAGGAGGACGGAGGTGCCTTGATAAGACTCTGAAAGGACTTCCTGACCTCCTGGAGTCAGACGGACGATGGAGAGAACTCGGGGGGAGAATTATTGTCAATGGGGGATTTGACGACATTGTGTGATTCTGCCTCTGATGTGATATGTATAAATGTGGGGTTTTTTATGCAGCTCATTCTCTTCTTGTCTAGAGAGAAAGCTGGGGATGTGAAATCTGCATTAAACCTGAATTGAGAAATAATTCAGTCTCTTTATTTCACGCTCCCCACAGGGTTAACCTTTTGAGTGTGAGATTTTGCGTGCCCCTAGTGGCAGAGCGCGGCGCTGCGCCTGTCATCTCACTCTGACATGATCGGCTCCATTCAGGATTTGTACTGATTTGTACTGATCTGCCAGTTTCAGAAGGTGGCAGACATCCATTGGAGGACTCAATGGATGACACATAATACACCAAAGAAGAACTCCTCATTTCCTTTTCCTGTTTTAGCATTTTAGCCCAGAAAGCTAATATGGCTGCCGTCCGTCATTGTGCACCGTCACTTAGTTGGCTTTGTACGCGGAAAATAGCTGCGGGATACAAGCGAAATTTATGTGGGATAATCATAAGACTTTTTAGATGTGGTAGAGAGCGTAAATGACCGACAGAATGCAAAATAACGACCATGATGGGTGAAAACGCAGCGACCAAGGCAGCGAGCGAGTCCCCTTAGCAGACAGTAAGTGAGGAATTTCTGTGTTTTTTTAATACTGTACTGATTTCTTGTTTATATACTTTGAAGATAAGATGATGAGGTTCCTCTGTACAAAAAAGGTGTCAACAGACTGAACTATTCTTTGTGTAAATACATCCAAAGTCCAGTTTTGACTGAGTTATGGAATTTAAAGAGGTGCTGCGACATTATGCAAATTAGATGCATAAATTTATTCCTATCTGAAACTTTGGATCATATTTTACATCTTTCTAATTGACAGCAAGCCATTATCTCTTACCACTTTCAAGTTATAGCCTTAGAAATTTGAACTATTTTATTGACAAAAAATATTTACCACTCTTGACCACTAGGAGATATGTCGCAATCCGGCGACAGACATAATCAAAGAGTTAGTATGCTTTTGCCCGTGTTTGGGACTCCTGAGTTTTACGACCCTGCAGCACTATGTTCGTCTGTCAGGTGGCCTATGGACTGTGGGAGACCGCCTAAAGTGCCTTGTTCACACATCTGGCGGCCCGTGGACTTTGGTAGGCCACCTGATGTGCCGTGTTTCTCCATATGGTGGGCCTTGGACTCTGGTAGGCCACCAGATACATCATGTTTCTCCTACTGGTGGTGGTGGGGTTTTGGCCAACCACCTGATGGACATTCTTGTCCTTGTTTATGTTTTTGTTTTTCCAGCCTTGCCTTGCTCCCCTCTTCCTGCCCATCTTGGTGTTCCCATGTTTTGTTTTTGGGGTATCTGGAATCTACCCCTTAAAGGGGGGGGGGGGGTTATGTCAAGTTCTTGGCACGTTCCCAGACCGTGCCCGTGCTTTGTACTCATTTTTGGTTTCCTTGCTTTTCCCTTTGATTATTTTCTGTATTTTTGTTATTATTAATATTATTATTAAGTGTCCTCTGTTCTCCCACAGTCCTTGTGGCTGCATGTTGTTCTGTACTCATCACCTGTTGTTGTTTGTGGTTGTGTTTTTGTGTTTTGGTCCTCATTTATTGTTACTGCTTAGAATTATTGTCCTTGTGTCTTTAGCCATGTTGTGTCATCCCTTGTCTGCCCTCAGTAGTCTTGTGTGCATATTTGTTCACCTATTGTCTCTAGTCCCTCATGTTTCCATACCTATAGCCACTCTCCCTCATGTGCGCGTTTGCTCAGCCCTTGATTGTTCCCAGCTGTCCTGCATCTTGTTGAATGTCCTGCCCCTATATATGTGAGTCTCTGTTCTGTGTTTGTTGCATCGTTTTCCTGCCAGAGTTTTGTGTCCATGTTCCCAAGTGTCTCATTTTAATAAATCATTTGCACCTGAATCTGAGTCCATTCTCCATCTACACTCACCTGCCTTCAAGAGCAGAACCTTGACAGTGGAATTCTGACCATGGTAAAGTCTATAATGTGTCAGCTGTATTTTTGAGTCAGGTCTGTCTGCAGCTCACAGACTTTGGCAAGTTACACCCCCATGTTATGTCACTCCATAAAATGACTGACCATACAAGTATGGCTGAGCCAGCTCCGAGAACAATTTGAAATGTTTCATTCTGGCTGTAGTGAATATGCTGAACACTAAATGAATTATTTTGCTAATAGACATTTACTTCTTCAAAAACTACTTCACTGAAATTCAAGTAGTTTTCTATTAACAGTAAACATGCAATATTCCTATTTAGCTCATGACAGCTTACAAAGTAAACTGCTAAAAAATCACAATCAAAACAATTTATCATATCATTTTTATCATGATTATTTCAGTCAAATATAAGTTTTGTTTTATTAATTAAATAATTTCAGTTAATTAAATAGTCTTCAGCTTGTTGTCATGACGACATTTTTGTTGCTAGCACAGACAACTAGTGAGCAAACATGCAAGGTGTTTTCTGCTGCTCTGGACACATCAGTAACTGTTGGTTCAGACTCCATTGTATTTGTCGGTGAACTAGTTCAGCCATACCATCCAGGTCTTAAAAAGGATGTTTGTTCTTCTCATCGGTCATGATGATTTTCAGGTGGTACTGGTTTTCTTTTTTTTCATAATCTCTGTCTCAATCTCTTCTGAAAATATCTGGTAAGTTTCTCCATTATTTTTTTTTATTTATTTTGTATACTTTATTGATCCCCAGAGGGGAAATTGAGGACATCCACCTGGATGGATGAAGCAGCCACGGTACGGCGCTATCCCTTTACCATTCACACACACATTCACACCTAGGGCCACTTTAGAGTCTCTAATTAACCTAACCCGCATGTTTTTGGCCTGTGGGAGGAAACCGGAGAAATCCTGGACTAAACCCATGCAGACACGGGGAAACATGCAAACTCCACACAGATCACTGTTGGTCAGGGGCTGGGATCGAACCAGGGATCCCATGGCCAAGGGTGAATTGCTGTGCTGCCGCAGTGCTAACCACTGCACCACCGCACCGCCTTTTTGTCGCTAACATCAATACTTCCCATGGCTCACTTTCCCTTTTATTGGCTGCCTTAACTTGTTGTGTTTGGTCCAAAAGTCCGAACCTTTCTGAAAACTGCTTTCACACTTTCAGTGGACTGGACCAAGATTCAGTTTGATATGTACCGACACCACCTCTTTTTGGGGGACCAAATTCTGGCTCTCTGGTCTAGAATCTGGTTCAGGGGAGGTTTCACACCTAAAGTTGTGGTCCAGATAAAACTGAAAAATCTGAAAGTCTGGACCAAATACGTTAGCAATGAAAGCATCCTTATACTTAAAGAGTTATACGACAACTTTTTTTTTTAAACTGTAAAGCACTTTGAGTTGCATTTTGTTGCATGAAAGGTGCTATATAAATAAATAAAGTTTGAAGTTTGAATCTCTAACTTTCATCATCCTCATCATAGCAGTCCGTCGCGGGTGACAATGACTGTTTCATTTAGGTCTGATCAGATTCCTCCACACAGCTCTGTCCTTAGCCTTCCACTGCCAGGAACTCCTGTCTATGTCCAACTTCTTCAAGTTTCTTTTTACAGTGTTTTTAAATCTGAGCCTTGGTCTACCCTGATTGCGTTTGCCCTCGCATAACTGTGAGTAGAGTAACTGCCGAGGGAGACGCTGGTGGTCCATCCTCTCAACATGTCCGAGCCATCTCAGGTTCATCTGTATTAGCATGTCCTCCATTGATGGTAGACCAGCTCGTTTCAACACTTCTATGTTGGTTATCATGTCTTTCCATGAGATGTTCATTATGGCTCGAAGGTGTCTCATCATGTACGTGTGGAGTTTCTTCACCTGCACTCTGTAGACAGTCCAAATTTCAGCACCGTACAATAGAGTAGCCAGTACTGTCGTTCTGTACTCTTTGCATTTCACACGGATAGACATATGTCGATTGTTCCACAGTCTCTCCCTCAAGCTTCCAAACACAGCGCTCGCTCTTCCCATTCTGAGAGGTAGTTCATCCTCCAGCCTAGCATTCTCTGAAACTGTACTCCCTAGGTACTTGAAAGTCTTGCACTTGACAAGTGGCTCTGTACCAATGCTGATCTCTTCTGGTAGTGATGTTGATAACTGGAACTTTGGTGGTTGATAAAGGCACTCTGTCTTCTTGATGTTGATTTGGATGCTGAATTGGCTAGCTGCTCTTGCAAATTTCTCCACTAAAGATTGCATATCTTCCACACTGTGTGCAACTAGAGCACTGTCATCGGCAAAGAGCATTTCTCTTATTTATCTGGAAATGTGTAATTCATGGCAAAATTTTATTGCATTTGAAAAATAATTTCTCTTGCAATATACTCCCATACATACGTATGTAGAGGAAGTAGGGGGTGGGACTGACTCTCTGTTGTGCCTCTATTAGATCCTTCATTGACAACATCAGTGTGAGTACACTGACATCTACAATTTCTCACAACCTCAGTTAAAATGTGCTAGCTCCAGATATTCTACATCCCAGTAACATTTTCCATTTTACCATAGTGTTAAAGTATGATTTTTTCTGATTCAGTGCATCAGTGCAAAATAATTAAAATGCAGTATGTCACACACCTGAGGTAGTTTATTGCTTTGTACTGCATGGGTTAAAGAAAAAGTATTCTGACAGCTGATATGTTTTGTAAAGGAGCTGAGGCAAGTGTCTGATTTCGGCTTTTTTTTAAAGATCAGATTAAGAACCACGACTTGCAGCACTGACCCCGCGATGCTTCAGCTATTCATCACCAGCACTGTTCATTGACATCCACCTCTAATGAGGGCTTGTGCTATCACTGAATGATGGAGGCTTTTAATAAGGAAAACTGATGGATGTGGACAGTCAGATGCAGTAGATGAGTGATTGTGCCAAGGGAGCAAAAAGATCACCCAGTCAACCATTTCATTAAAAAGGAAAAACTACACTGGGGGGATGGTAGCGGGGGGTGGGTGGGGTCACTTGCTTTTCTTCCACTTCCTTGATGATTCTGCCTTGCTATCCTATATGTCCATAGCTATTTCTGACAGAATTCAACAGATAAGTTATGCTGCACATCAAAGCAGTAATGCATCTGTCTCAATTCACTGTAAAATCTTGATTCATTCTGATTGTCATTTAGTTATGACTTAAAGCGGACATGTTATGCATTTTTTTTCCACATGTGGACACTCTTCCCAGAGGTCTTTGAAATGCTTTCATAAAAATACATCAGGGTTTAATTTTTTTAAGGACCATTTTCACAGTTTTAACCTGGTTTCCTAAATGCTCGTGAGCCCCAATTCAGCCCACTCTCCCTATTTTGTCACCACCCAGAAGTTTGGTTGAGGCTGGGTAGCCTCCATTTTCAGGTTAATACTGGTTATTACCAAAGATATCCATCTATCAATTTTCCACCGTTTTTCCGGAGGGGGTCGTGGAGGCAGCAGCTCAAGCAAAGAAGCCCAGACTTCCCTCTCCCCGGTCACCTGCTCAAGCTCTTCAGAGAGGATCCAAGACATGCAGGCCAGCTGGAAGACGTAGTCTCTCCAGTGTGTCCTGGGTCTGATCCTCCTAGTCGGACGTGTCCAAAGCACCTCAAGTGGGAGGTGTCCAGGAGGCATCCTGATCAGATGTCCAAACCACCTCAACGGGCTCCTTTCGATATGGAGGAGTAGTGGTTCTACTCTGGGCCTCTGCTGGATGACTGAGCTCCTCACTCTATCTCAGGGTGAGTCCAGCAATCCTACGCAGAAAGCTCATTTAAGCCGCTTGTATCCGCGATCTCATTCTTTCGGTCATTACCCAAAGCTCATGACCATACAGTGGATCCGGAAAGTATTCACAGCACTTAACTTTTTTCACATTTTGTTATGTTACAGCCTTATTCCAAAAGGGATTAAATTATTATTTTTTTTTAGATTTTTGCAAATTTATTAAAAAATAAAAAACTAAGATCACATGTACATAACGTTGTGATCTGGTGAGTGCACTCTCCCCAGCCCGCCCGGTTCAACTTTTACATACTCTGCGGGTAATCATCTCCACCTGTGTGATGAGACGCACCCCTTTCCGCTGACTTGCCAGCGCTTAAATAGAGTTTCTCTTCAACACCTCGGCGCTGGCTCATTGGGTATACTGCCTGTTTCAGCAGTAAGTCTGATTTTCCTCGAAACTTCAAAAACCTTCTAATTTTCTGCTTACCTCTCCACAGGTTGCTAATTCCTTTTTGGTGTGTTTCCAGGGTAGTTGTGCACTCACCTTTCTCTTCACCATCACCACATCAGCAACCATCGTCAGACACATCACCCAACTCCACTCCTGCCTTCTAGCATCACCATTTGGTTTGCTTTAAGTACTGGGTTCTTCTGCTGGGCTCTCTGATACTCCCATGTGAGTGTTGTCCTATTTATCCTTATCTGAGTCTCCCTCCCAATCTACTGCTCTCGTCTCTCTCTCCTCAGGTTGAGCATTTTTCTCATGCGGAGGGTTCCTCTTGCATTAATAAAATTCAAATCAAATTTGCTTCTCTGTGTCATAGTGTCCTTTCTCTGTTGTCACTCCCTGCACACGAGCTGTTAATTAATACCAATGATGACAGAACAAGCCAGCCAATGTGCGGGAGTGGCATCAGCAGAACACTCCGCTTTAGACATTTAGATTCCACAGAGAGGCAGGTGGTCGTGCTTACGCAGCAGCTGCAAACCATTACGCAGCAGCTGGGCACGGTCACTGAACATTTGGACCATTTGTCTCGTCCGGGTTCCACTCCGCTGCCTGTTGCCCCAGTTTCTTCCACCGTGTGCCGAACCGCCTCCGTTCCCTCATCTGCCCCGTACGTGGGGAGGTGGGGAAATGGAAAGGGTTTTTGTGCCTTGTTCAGCTGTATTTGTGTCAGGTCAGGGAGGAATACCCGGATGACACAGCTAAAAGTCACTTTATGACCCTCCTGCTGCGAGACAGGGCCCTCAGCTGGGCTCAATCTATTCTTGACATCTCGGAGGGTCCCACTTATTCATTTTAGAGATTTGTGGCCGAATTCACTTGCATGTTTGACTGTTTAGAAAGTGAAGGGAATATTATGAGCTGATTAATGTCACTCCGTCAGGGGAGCCGGTCTGCTGCCGACTACTCTGTAGAGTTCCGGATCATCGCGGCGGACTATGGATTGAACGACGTTTCGCTATGCAGCTTCTTCCTCTGGGGTTTAAATGAAAACCTCTGAGACGACCTAGTGGTTGATGCTGTTCCCTCCTCCGTGGACGGTTTAATTGATCAGACTGTCAGTTTTGACAACCGATACCACGAGCGCGCGAAGGAGCGCAAGGCCTCCTCTAACCTGTCCAGTACGCGTTCACCGGCTTCATCTTCTGACACAGGTGAAGCCGACTCCTGCTCTGAACCTATGGAATTTGGCCGAGTCTGTCTGACTCTGGAAGAATGCCTGAGGCGGAGGAGAGTCAGCACCTGCATGTATTGTGGCTCTCTAAAGCGCACACAGCAGGAGTGCCATCTGAAGCCTAAAAGATGCAGCCCGTCAGTAGCCGTTGGGGAGTTGACGGGCGAGAAATCCATTCGTTCCCCCGGTAATTTCTCCATCTCAACCCTCATTCTGTTGCCAGGGATTGAGAGGAGAGCTATGGCTTTAATTGATTCAGGGGCACAGCAGAATTTCATCTCTGCACGCTTCGTGCGAGATGTAGGCCTCCCCATGATCAAATTGCCCATGTCCCTTAATGTTACTGCATTGTCGGGCGAAAGAGTGGCCACCATAACCGGTAAAATGGAGCCGGTGTCCGTCCTTCTTTCTGGCAACCACCGGGAGACTATTTCGTTTTATATTCTCCCTAAATCTGGTCACCCGGTGGTTCTAGGTTACCTGTGGCTCCAGAAACATAACCCTATTTTTAATTGGGCAAATTATTCCATCTCTTCCTGGAGCCCTGTGACGATGGAGTGTCACCACTGTATGACTTATTGCATGTGATTGTGTTGTATTTATAATATGGTAAATGTTATTATGATTGTTTGTAAAGTGCACATATTATTTT
Source organism: Pholidichthys leucotaenia (assembly GCA_020510985.1). NCBI lineage: Eukaryota > Metazoa > Chordata > Actinopteri > Cichliformes > Pholidichthyidae > Pholidichthys > Pholidichthys leucotaenia. The sequence goes on along the minus strand of CM035836.1, from coordinate 281,767,459 downwards.
GGGATCTGTCTTTATTTAATTTTGAATGCCCTTGGGAGATAATTGTTATGGTGAAGTATTTTGGTAAAATAATGGATAATGATTTATTTCACATACCTTTGCCAGCATGCTTCCTGTGGGTGTCCAGGCAAAAGACTCCGTTAGGGGTTGAGGGCCTTTTATAGGACGCCAGCAGGAAGGAAGTATGTATGGTAAGTTAGAGGGGTGGTTTAACATTTGTAAATAAGGGTTTTGAACTATTTATTGAATTATTTATATTGTTATTTTTTATATGTTATTTATATTTACATTGTATATAGCTGGGAAAGTATTTATGTATTTTTAGAGATTAGTGGGTATGTGCAAACAATGGAAATGTTTATTGTTTTACCTGGGGTTATGGTAGGGGCTAATCAGCCCTAATTATCTCCAGTAGTATATAACAGGTGTTAGGTTTAGTAGTAGTCGGAGAGTTTATCTTCAGTCTTGCAGTCGAGAGTTTCGCTGTAACTTTGTCGATCATTGATGAAGAATCGTGTCGGATGTTTTTTGGAACTATTTATATGTAAGATTATTGAAAATAAAAATTGACTAATTGAAAATTGAAATCTGGCCTCGCCCCGCTGTTATCCTGACATTTGGTGGCAGCGGTGGTCTGTTCCCAGGACATCGTAGCGTTTGGTGGACGGAAGGACTCATGACGAGAAGGAAAGTGAGGCAAGAGGAGCAGTCTGACCTGGATGCAGGTATGGCGGCTGAGGACCCGGGAGTCAGTGGACTGGGCGAGCTCGAGGAGCTAGTGTGCCTGGTGAAATCTTTGGTGCGTTCGCTGACCCTCAGAGATCGCCGGATGGAGGAGGAGGCCGCTCTTCAGGAGCAAAAGTGGCAGACTGTGGAGAATCACATTTGTCGGATGGAGTCGCAGGTTCCGGAGCTGAGAGAGGAGTATGGGAGTCGGGCTGAGTGTAGTGGTGACGACAGCGCTTTGAGGGAGGATCCCAGGGTGACGGCCAGTCGGATCGGCCCGCAGGAGGATGGTTTGTCGCTGCAGGTGCAGCCAAGGAGGCCACGAACGCACCATGAGCCCAGGCTGAATCCTCTCTCTCCCGAAGATGACATCGAGCACTACCTGGCGACGTTCGAGACGATCGCTACAGTCTGCCGCTGGCGTGAAGAAGAGTGGGCTATTCATCTGGCTCCTCTGCTTACAGGTAAAGCGCGGAGCACATATGTTCTGATGGACATTACAGACACGGACAATTATGGGAAATTGAAAGAAGCTATTTTAAATAAATATGAAATCACATCCGACACATATAGGATGAGGTTTCGGTCCCTGGACGTTTATCAGGACGAAACCCCTCGTGAACTTTATGTACGTTTGAAAGACCTGTTGTGTAAATGGATTAAACCAGAGACCTTAACAGTAAAAGACATTTCTGAACTATTGATTTTGGAGCAGTTTTTATGGATGGTGAACCCGGAACTGGGAATCTGGATACAAGAGCGGGACTCAAAGACTGCAAAGGATGCTACGCATCTGGCGGAGGTTTTTCTGTCAGCCAGGGCTGGGAGCAGGAGACCTACTCTTGGCCGTGACAGATCTTTCACCACACGGAGTGAGTTTAATGAGGGTGAAAGGGGTGGTCCAGTTTGAAATAGGTTGTATTCCAGGCCCAGTCAGATCACAAATAGCAGATATGATAATAACAAAAAGTCACGTGTTGTTGCAAATAAAGATATACGCTGCTATCAGTGTAATAAAATCGGTCACACCCAGTATTCATGTCCTGCCACAAAGAATGAGAAACTGTCACTATTATGTTCAGTTCCTAGACCCACTTTTTCAGCCCCAGTACACAGTAGAGTGTACAAAACGAAGGTGCTGCTTAATGGTCAGTGTGAAGAGGCCCTGTTAGATTCAGGTTGTTTTCAAACAGTTGTGCTACCCAATTTGGTCCCTAGGGATTTGTGGAATGAGTCAGAAATAAATATCAGTTGTGTCCATGTGGATAAGAAACTGTACCCAACCGCTGAGGTTTATTTAACATGGTGGGCTGCACGGTGGCGCAGTGGTTTAGCACTGTGGCAGCACAGTTTTACCCTCGGCCGGGGGATCGCGGGGATCATGAGATCGTGGGTTCGATCCTAGCCCCCGACCAACAGTGAGCTGTGTGGAGTTTGCATGTTCTCCCCGTGTTGCACGGGTTTACTCCGGGATTTCTCCGGTTTCCTCCCGCACACCAAAAACATGTAGGTTTAGGGCGCTCGCGCACGCAGCGACCAGCAGCTGGTGGCTTGTCACCAGACTGCAAACCAAGTCTACCTACAGGTACAAATAAGTAACAAAAAAAAACAAAAACAGTAGGGGGTCAAACTTATCTCCTTCCTGTAGCTCTTGTGCCTGATTTGCCTTACTCAGTTATTCTTGGCAATGATGTTCCAACTTTGTTGGACATCATACAACAGGTTAGAGAGGAACAAATGGAGGAGAGACAGGCAGGTGGCGCTGTTGAGCAGAGAGTAAAGACACCTGTGGTGAAAAATTGTAATATGGTGACAACCAGGGCACAGAGGGCTGCCAATGTTCTTCAGGAGCTACCATTTTATGATTCTGAGATAGAGGCAGGCCCTATTAAGCAACCTAAATCCAAGGCTCAAAGGAGAAGAGATAAGGTGTTAGCGTCAGCAAAGAACTTGGGTGAAGAAACACCACAGCTAAATCAGTCAGTAGAGTTTGACATCCCTCCTGACATAGCTGCATTGCAGAAAGCTGACCCAACACTTAGACCATGGTTTGATAAAGTCTTGGAGATTGAGGGTGTGAAACAGGGTAGAATGGATTGTTTGGCTGAGGCCATATATGTCATGAAAAATGGCATTTTGTATCAGCAACAAGGTGAAGTTATGGCCATAGCTTTGCCAAAGGACCTCACACCAAAAATTATGGAACTGGGACATGTTATCCCTTGGGCAGGTCATCTAGCATTTCATAAAACTTTACAGAGAATTGCTAGAAGGTTTGTGTGGCCGGGAATGTATATCCAGATAAAGGAGTTCTGCACAATGTGCCCAATATTTCAGATTACATCATCTAGGGGAGTAGCCTGTGCCCAACTGCAACCATTATCAATCATTGGAACACCTTTTGATAGAATAGGGATGGATGTATTTGGCCCCCTAGAGAGAAGCTCCTCTGGTAATAAATACATTCTGGTAATTTGTGACTATGCTACTCGGTACCCAGAAGCCTTTCCCCTGGAATCTATCAAGGCTAGGCAGGTTGCCAACTGCCTTATCCAGTTGTTTTCAAGGGTAGGCATACCCAGAGAAATTCTGACAGAGTGTGGAACAAATTTCTTGTCAAAACTGTTGCAGCAAGTATATAAGCTGTTGGGTATTAAGGGTATTAAGACCACCCCATATCACCCTCAGACTGATGGACTAGTGGAATGATTTAACCAGACTTTAAAAAACATGCTGCGGAAATTTGTTTCTGAAACGGGCTCGGATTGGGACCAGTGGGTACCATATTTATTGTTTGCTTATCGGGAGGTTCCCCAAGCTTCAACAGGGTTCTCACCTTTTGAACTGCTGTATGGTCGTCAGGTGAGGGGCCCACTGGACTTATTAAAGGAGCACTGGGAGAGTCCACCGAGTGATCAGGATAATGTGGTCTCTTATGTCATTAAGATGAGAGAGAAACTGGATTGAATGACTGCTTTGGCTCAGGAGGACATGAGGACGGCGCAGGCCAAACAAAAAACTTGGTATGACAAGAAGGCCAAAAAAAGGGTTTTTCACCCAGGACACCAGGTTTTGTTATTGCTGCCCTCGTGTGACAGTAAGCTGTTGGCTCGATGGCAGGGGCCATATGAAATTTCTAAGAAACTAAGTTCAGTGACATACGAACTATATATGCCTGACAGGAAGGTAAAATATCAGACCTTCCACATTAACTTATTGAAAGAGTTTCAGCAGCCTGGTCATCAGCAGCAGCAACCTGTTCTTCAGGAGACACATCAGCTCTTAATTTGTGCAACGGAAGTGGATGAGGAGAAAGAACAGTCCTTTCCCACAAATGTGTCAGAGCCTTATTTGTTTCAAGTGTCTCATTTGCAGGTGGATCAGCAGAGAGAGTTGGAGGCATTATTAGATCTAGAATTGTTTCAGGAGAGACCTGGTTTCACCACGTTGGTGCGTCATAAGGTTAATTTGAAAGAGGAAGCTGTTCCACGTAGAAAATCTTATAGGATCCCGGAGCGATTGGTCCCAAAAATGAAGCAAGAAATTGACTTGATGTTGCAGCTGGGAGTGATCGAGGAGTCAGTCAGTGAGTGGTGTAGCCCGATTGTGCTGGTCCCCAAAAAGGATGGCTCATTAAGATTTTGTATTGACTTCAGATACCTTAATGCAGTATTTAAGTTTGAGTCATACCCCTTGCCCCGGATTGACGAACTGTTAGAGAAAGTGGGCAGGGCTAGGTTTATTTCTACTCTGGACCTATGCAAGGGGTATTGGAAGGTGGCATTGGCACCGGAAACAAAGGAATTTACAGCCTTTAAAACACCTTATGGCAGTTTCCAGTTTGGGGTCATGCCATTTGGCCTTCAGGGGGCACCTGCAACTTTTCAGCGGCTTATGGACCAAGTGTTAAGGAGGGTATCAAATTTTGCGGCTGCCTATCTAGATGACATGGTCATCTATAGTCAGACCTGGGAAGAACATTTGATACATCTTAGGCAGGTCCTTCAGCTGATTAAGAGGGCAGGACTGACAATCAATCCACACAAACGTGCGTTCAGACAGCAGCAGGTGGAGTACTTGGGACATGTGGTTGGTCAGGGGGTTATTAGACCACGAGTAGGTAAAGTGGATGCCATCCGGATCTACCCTGTACCCACCACTAAGAAGAAGGTACGGTCATTTATGGGAATGGTAGGATGGTACAGTAAATTCATCCCCCACTTTGCTGAAAGAGCAGCAGTGTTGACTGACCTCACTAAGGCTTCGGCACCAAATAGGGTAAAATGGATAGAGGAGTGTGATAGAGCATTTGAGGATCTGAAGAGGGCTATTTCTGGGGAGAAGGTTCTCTTCAGTCCAGACTTTGCTCGCCAGTTCATTTTACAGACAGATGCTTCGGGAGTTGGCATTGGAGCAGTACTTCTCCAGGAGGAGAGGGGAGAGAGACACCCAGTACTGTTCTTGAGCCGTAAGTTGTTGGACCGGGAGACAAGATACTCTACGGTAGAAAAGGTGACATATTATTCGGCCCAGGAAACACGCACGCAGGCTCAGGCAGATTTGAAAGCTTTATTATTAATTAATGTGACGTGTATGGATGCGTGTGTGAGAGATAAGCATGTGTTGTGGGTGGAGGATGCAGGTCAGGACAGAGCAGCACGCCGTGTGGCCAGGCAACCCTATGAGTGAGAGGAGAACAGGGGTTAGCTGGGCAACCACACAGGAGGGTGACAAAGTTATGTGCTTACTTGTAATACTGTGGTGGCTGGCGTTGGCAAGGTCCCAAGCCTGGGAGACAGCGTCCTGCTGTGCATCCGAGGTGAAGCAGCGAGGCAGAGGAGCGGCGAGGCAAAGGGGAGAGTGTCCGCCGCCGGGAGGTCCACCTGTGCACAGGGGAAGGCTGACAGGAAAAGGTAAGACAATAATGGACAGCTTACGTGCCGTGATGAGAAGTCAGCAGGCCTGGAGAGTAGGAAGCTGCTGAGAGTTTGAGTACGCAGGGAGAAAGACGGTTCCAGGCTGCAGCTCAGGGCGAGATGGAATAAATAGCTGTGCACTAACAAGAAGCAGGTGTGCGCACAGCTGAGGTGGATGCCCGTGAGCGGCGGGTGATGACAGTACTCCCCCCCCTACCAGCGCCTCCTGGCGCTGGCTTACCTGGGTGCATCCAATGAAACTCCGCGATGAGGTCCCAATCCAACACCCACGAAGAGCGCACCCAGGATCTCCACTCCGGACCATAACCTTCCCAATCCACCAGATATTGCAGCCCACGTCCTTGGCGCCAGGAGTCCAAGATGGCAGTAACACCCCACGCCGGGTCACCGTCAATCATCCTAGGTGCAGGAGGGGACCTAGGAGGGGGACAGAGTGGATTGGAAAGGACAGGTTTGATTTTAGACACGTGGAGGGTGGGACACACACGTAGGGAGCGGGGGAGGGCCAAACGCACAGCCACCGGGTTGATGATCTTTGAAATCACGAAGGGGCCAAGGAATCGCGGCGCCAGCTTCCTCTTCTCACCCTTAAGGTTAATATCCTGGGACGAGAGCCAAACCCGCTGACCCACCTGGTAGACAGGAGCCAGTCTTCTGTGGCGATTGGCGGTGGAACTGTTGCGTGCTGCTGTGCGTAAAAGTGTGTTCTTTGTCTTGGTCCATACACTCCGGCAGCGCCTCATGTGTGCCTGGACCGAAGGGACAGCTAACTCACCCTCCTGCTCGGGAAACACGGGGGGATCGTACCCCAAGGACGCTTCGAAGGGTGACACACCAGTAGCAGTGGATCGGGCCGAGTTATGGGCGTATTCCACCCAGGTCAGGTAGGAGCTCCAGGATGAAGGATTTGAGGATGTCACGCAGCGCAAGGCGGCCTCCATCTCCTGATTTGTGCGCTCGCACTGCCCGTTAGACTGGGGGTGGTGACCAGAGGAGAGACTAACCGTGGCCCCCAAAGCGTTGCAAAAGCACCTCCAAACCTGGGAGACAAACTGCGGGCCCCGGTCCGAGACCACGTCCAGCGGGATCCCATGCAGCCTGACGACATGTTGGACCAGGAGGTTGGCCGTATCACGTGCCGAAGGGAGACCCTGAAGAGGCACAAAATGGGCAGCTTTGGAAAATCTGTCCACAATTGTCAGGACCGTGTCAAAGATGTTAGAGACAGGGAGACCGGTGACGAAGTCTAGGGCAATGTGTGACCAGGGCCTGCCCGGGACCGGCAGGGGCTGGAGTAGACCCGCAGGTGGAGAGTTCTGGGATTTGCCGGTAGCACATTGGGGACAGGCCCAGACATAATTAATCACGTCCTTTTGGAGACCCGGCCACCAAAACGAGCGTTGCAGCAAACTCACCAGGCGGGTGATGCCAGGGTGGCAGGTGAGCTTGGAGGTATGGGCCCAGTGGATCACTTCTCCTCGAACCGCCGAAGGAACGAAAAGCCTCCCCTCTGGCCCCCCGCCAAAATCTGGCTCCATCTCCTGAGCCCTCAGAATCTTGTCCTTGACGGACCAGGAAATCGCCCCCACGACGCACGAGTTGGGCAGGATGGTGTGTTCAGATTTCTCCGGGTCCTCAGGGGCAAACTGTCCGGACAGGGTGTCGGGCAACCCATTCTTCGAGCCTGGACGGTACGTGATGGTGAATTGGAAGCGAGCAAAAAATAGAGACCAGCGCGCCTGGCGGGCATTCAGGCGCCTCGCTGACCTCAAGTACTCAAGGTTCTTATGGTCCATCCAGACCACAAAAGGCTGGGCTGCCCCCTCTAACCAGTGGCGCCACTCCTGCAGCGCGAGCTTGACAGCGAGGAGCTCCCTGTCGCCGACGTCATAATTGCGCTCCGCAGCCGATAGCCGCCGGTAGAAGAAGGCGCAGGGCCGCTTGACACCATCCACCGGCGAGCGTTGGGAGAGCACCACCCCCACCCCCGTGTCAGACGCGTCGACCTCCACCAGACACTGCAGCGTGGGGTCAACCTGGGTCAGGACCCGGGAGGACGAGAACTCCGCCTGGAGAGTCTTGAAGGCAGTGGCCGCTTCCTCTGACCACTGGAAGGGCACCTTTGATGATGTGAGGCAGGTCAGGGGGGTGACAATGGCGCCGAAGTTGGGAATGAAGTGCCGGTAGAAGTTAGCGAACCCAATAAACTGCTCCACCTGCTTCCTGGAGGTAGGCGTGGGCCACTCGACCACCACTTTAACCTTAGCGGGGTCGGGGAGGATCTGGTTGTGTGAGATAACGAACCCCAGGAAGGAGGTGGTCCGGGCATAGAACTCGCACTTCTCTGCTTTGATGTACAGGCGATTCTCCAGCAGCCGTTGCAGGACCCGCCTCACATGGGCCTGGTGCTCCTCCCATGACTTGGAGAAGATGAGTATGTCATCAAGATATACAAAGACGAATACTCCCAGGGAATCCCAAAGAACATCGTTAATGAGACGCTGGAAAACGGCAGGTGCGTTGGTGAGCCCGAACGGCATCACAAGATATTCAAAGTGGCCGCTGGGCGTCCTAAAGGCTATCTTCCATTTGTCTCCCTCCCGGTTCCTAACGAGATGGTAAGCGCTGCGGAGGTCAAGCTTGGTGAACCAGGTCGCCCCCTGGAGGGAGTGGAAGGCGGTGTCCATAAGCGGTAATGTGTAGCCGTCCTTAATGGTGATGTCGTTCAACGCTCTGAAGTCGATACAGGGGTGTAGGGACCCATCCTTCTTTGCCACGAAGAAAAAACGCGCGCCAAGCGGGGACGAGGAGGGGCGGATGATCCCAGCGCTGAGCGACTCCTTAATATAGGTGTCCATCGCCTCGCGTTCTGACGCAGAGAGACTGTACAGGCGGCCAGATGGCAGGGGGGGCCCCGGGCGGATGTTAATCGCACAGTCGTATGGCTGGTGTGGAGGAAGGGACAAGGCTCTGGACTTGCTGAACGCCACCCCCAAGTCGTGGAACTCCTGTGGCACTAGAATCAGGTCCGGGGGCTCGGAGACCGGCGCCGGCGGAGGGGAGGATGGAGGGGAGGATGGAGCACCAGCCGCCGACTGGAGGCAGGTGCCCAGGCAGAAGGTGCTCCAGGACAGGACGCTGCCGGTTCTCCAATCCAGGACAGGGTTATGCAGCCGCAGCCAGGGGTAACCCAGAATGACACGGTCCGACGAGGAGGGCAGGACATAAAGGGTCAGATCCTCCCGGTGGTTGCCGGAGACGATGATAGGGACTGGCTTAGTGCGATGCGTCACTGTTCCCAGGGAAGAGCGAGAGAGAGTGATCAAGTTAAGGGGGGTAGGTAGCGGTTGGCAGGGTATGCCCAAATGGGTTGCCAGGCTTCTAGAGATGAAACTCTGCTCTGCCCCAGAATCCACCAGTGCGTGTGTGAAATGCCGGGTGGAGTTGTGGCAGAAGCGTATGGTCAATGTGCATGATGATAGGGGATTTGGCTGGTTAGAGTCCGCGAGGCCCACAGTGACTTGCGGACCTCCCCGTTTGGCTTAACCGGGCACAGCTCCACGGGATGCTGGTCATCTCTGCAATACATGCAGAGACCCCGTTCCCGCCGGCGTTGTCTCTCCGCAAGAGGGAGCCTAGTGCGCCCGATTGCCATGGCCTCTGGTTCATCGGCGGACTCCAGAGCCAGTAACGCCAGGGGGCGAGACTGAGCTGGGCAGAGGGAAGCTCCGCGCGAGTGGCTGACAGACTTCCGCTCCCCAGCCCGCTCATGTAGCCTGTTGGCTAATGGTGAGCGAGATCAGCACGGAGAGCCGCCCTGGGAGATCCCGACCGTCTAGCTCATCCCTCAGACCAGAACTGAGGCTACGGAGGAAGATACTGTAGAGAGAAGCCTCTCCCCAGCCCACCTCCTCCGCTGCCACCCGGAAGTCGACAGCGTATTCCGCCGCTGACCGGCTTCCCTGTTGGAGACTAAGAAGCCGATCAGCGAGGACACTGTTGAGACGGGAATGGTCAAAGACCTCTAAAAAGTCCCCCACGAACCAGTCATAAGAGAGGTTTGCGTAGCTGGGCTTCGTCATTATGGCGTAAGCCCAAGCTAACGCTTGCCCCTCCAGGAGATTAGCCATGTACCCAATTCGGCTGTGGTCTGAGGGAAAATCCCCGGGAACGCGCAGAAACACTGACTCACACTGCAGGATAAACCCCTTCGCTCCACCGAGTTTCCCGTTGAAGAGAGCGGGGGTTGGAATGGATGTGAGACGGGTTGGCGCTCCCGAGATAGGCTGGCCAGCCGAGGAGGTGACCGGAGCTGAAGCACCGAGAGGACCCGGAGGGAAAGCCCGCAGAGGATCCAGGCGGTCTAACCGGTTAGTAATTGTGGTTAACTGATTTAGTATAACCTGTTGTTGGTGTGCTAACATATCCACCCGAGCCTCAAGGGTGGAAAAGCGGCGTGCGAGCCCGCTGTCCGCTGGGCCGCTTTGCTGGAGCCGTACTGACATATTATTCGGCCCAGGAAACACGCACGCAGGCTCAGGCAGATTTGAAGGCTTTACTATTAATTAATGTGACATGTATGGATGCGTGTGTGAGAGATAAGCATGTGTTGTGGGTGGAGGATGCAGGTCAGGACAGAGCAGCACGCCGTGCGGCCAGGCAATGCCCGTGAGCGGCGGGTGATGACAAAAGGAATGTCTTGCCATGAAATGGGCAATAGGGTCTCTCAAGTACTACTTATTGGGCATCATTTTTTGTTGGAGACAGATCATCGGGCCCTACAGTGGCTGGACAGGATGAAGGACGTAAACAGTCGTCACACAGGGTGGTATGTGTCCCTTCAACCTTATAATTTTACTGTTCGGTATGTGGCAGGGAAGACCAACCTTGTGGCAGATACCCTCTCAAGAGTACATGGCTCGTAGAGTACTGTACTCTCGGGAAAGGGGGGAGGAAATGTGACGATGGAGTGTCACCACTGTATGACTTATTGTATGTGATTGTGTTGTATTTATAATATGGTAAATGTTATTATGATTGTTTGTAAAGTGCACACATTATTTTGGGATCTGTCTTTGTTTAATTTTGAATGCCCTTGGGAGATAATTGTTATGGTCAAGTATTTTGGTAAAATAATGGATAATGATTTATTTCACATACCTTTGCCAGCATGCTTCCTGTGGGTGTCCGGGCAAACTCCGTTAGGGGTTGAGGGCCTTTTATAGGACACCAGCAGGAAGGAAGTATGTATGGTAAGTTAGAGGGGTGGTTTAACATTTGTAAATAAGGGTTTTGAACTATTTATTGAATTATTTATATTGTTATTTATTATATGTTATTTATATTTACATTGTACATAGTTGGGGAAGTATTTATGTATTTTTAGAGATTAGTGGGTATGTGCAAACAATGGAAATGTTTATTGTTTTACCTGAGGTTATGGTAGGGGCTAATCAGCCCTAATTATCTCCAGTAGTATATAACAGGTGTTTAGTAGTAGTAGTAGTAGTTGGAGAGTTTATCTTCAGTCTTGCAGTCGAGAGTTTCGTTGTAACTTTGTGGATCGTTGATCCACAAACGTCCGTGTCGGACGTTTTTTGGAACTATTTATATGTAAGATTATTGAAAATAAAAATTGACTAATTGAAAATTGAAATCTGGCCTCGCCCCGCTGTTATCCTGACAAGCCCGTATTGTTTGGCATCTTGTCTCAGCTCGGCCGTGTGTTCACCGACACTTTCCATCTCCTCCCCTCCGGTAGAGCCGCCGGACCTCAGCCTAGTGTCCAAGGTCTATCATGATCTCGGAGAGGTCTTGAGCAAATCTACAGTGCTTTCTTTACCTCCCCATCACTCCTATTACTGTGTTATAGACCTTCTCCCGGGTGCGCGGCTGCCGTCCTGCTGGCTCTACAGTATTTCTGGGCCAGAGAGGGAGGTGATGGAGAGCCACATTAGAGTCTCTGAACGCCAGCCTTATTTGGCCTTCATCGGCTCCTCTTGGGGCAGGGTTCTTTTTTGTCGGGAAGAAGGATGGTTCCCTACGCCCGTGCATTGATTATCATGAACTCAGTGCTAAAACAGTCAAGGACAAATACCCTCTACCCCTGATAAACTCTGCATTTGAGCTCCTTCAGCGCGCACAAGTATATACCAAATTGGACTTGAGGAACGTGTATCATCTGGTTTGCATTTGTGAAGGGGGCGGATGGAAGACAGCCTTTAAAACACACTTGACACAATTTGAATATCTGGTGATGCCATTGCCTCCACCGTCTTCCAACGTATGATCAATGACATCCTCTACAATATGGACAATCAATTTGTTTTCGTTTATCTTGACAACATTTTGAATTTTTACGCATGCCGTAGGAACGCGCAGTCCACGTCAGGGCCATTCTACAACGGCTCCTGGAGAATCAGCATTACGTTAAAGCCGAGGTGTGAGTTTTCCACTGGCTCTACTTCTTTTCTGGGCTTTATTGTGGCTGAGGGAGAGCTGAGGGCCAACCTGGCCAAAGTGGAGGCTGTGCTAAATTGGCCTACACCCCACTCTCGCAAGGAGCTTCAATGCTTCTTGGGGTTTGCAAGTTTCTATCGCCATTTCATTAGAAACTATAGTGGGGTAGCACAGCCTCTGACCCAGCTGACCTCGGTAAAAGTACCCTTTAGTTTTTCCGAGGCAGCTGAACAGGTCTTTCACAAATTGAAAGGTTTGTTCTCCAATGCTCCTATCTTGGCCCAGGTCAACCCCCAGCTCCAGTTTATTTTCGAGGTGGATGCTTCTGACTCAGGGGTGGGTGCTGTTCTATCGCAGCGTTCAGCCTCAGATCAGAGGCTCCATCCTTGCACGTATTTCTCTCGCCTGTTCACACCTGCCTAGAGAAACTACATCATAGGCAAACTACATTGCAGGCTGAATGGCAGGCAGGTCCGCTGGGCCTCATTCTTTGCTAGATTTAATCTTACCATCACCTACAGGCCTGGCTCCTGCAATGTTAAACCGGACGTTCTCTCCTGCCAGTTCTGCCACAACTCTCCTACCCCTCCCTACCTCCCTCAACCCATTGTTCCACCCTCCTGCTTCCTCGGAGTGCTCACGTGGGACATTGAGCAGAGGGTCCACCAGGCTCTATCCACAGAGCCCATACCAAAAGGGGGCCCTGACAGTCGACTGTTTTGTCCCGTCCACTCTCCACAGCAACACCATCAAGTGGGGCCACACCAGCTTCTTTGCATGTCGTCCTGGGATAACTCGGACTATCAATCTCACCCGTCGGGTGTTCTGGTGGCCCACTCTGTGGACTGACGTCCGGGATTATGTCAGCGCTTGTCAAATCTGTTGCCGCAACAAATTGGACTCCTCACCCCCTTCTGGCCTTCTCCATCCACTCCCCATCCCTCACCGACCCTAGTCCCACATTGCCTTGGACTTCGTTACTGGACTTCCTCCTTCTCAAGGGAACACCGTTATCCTCACCTGCGTGGATCGCTTCTCTAAGGCAATTCACCTGGTGCCCCTTCCCAAACTCCCCTCTGCTTTTGAAACGGCGAACCTCCTCACTAACAACATCATCTGCTTACATGGCATCCCTATGGACATTGTGTCTGACCGAGGCCCTCAATTCATCTCCCAAATCTGGAAAGCCTTCTGCCACTCCTTAGGAACCACCGTCAGTCTTACATTGGGATACCATCTACAAAGCAACAGGCAGGCTTATCGCGTCAACCAATCCTTGGAGACCATCCTTTGGTGCATGGCAGCCTGCAACCCATGTTTATGGAGTACTCATCTGGCCTGGGTGGAGCACTCCCACAACACTGCGATCTCAACAGCCACTGGGTTGACCCCATTTGAGGCATCCATGTGGTACATCCCCCCTTTGTTACCAGTAGCGGAGAGGGAAGTGGCAATTCCATCGGTGGAGGCCCACACACGCTGTTGTCGCCGGCTATGCGGAGCCACTCGTGCTGCCCTCGCCCGGTCAGCTGAACTCAACCTCCAGTACGCTGACCGCAGGCGGACTCCAGCTCCAAAGTATGCCATTGGATAGCAGGTGTGGTTGGCAGTGGACCAGGTGCCATTAAGAACTGAGTCCAGGAAGCTTTCTCCTCAGTTCCTTGGTCCATTTCCAATTTCAAGAATCATCAATGACATCATGGTCCGCTTAAAGCTCCCACCGGTGAAGCGGATACACCCCACCTTTCACGTCTCTAAGATCAAGCCCCTCTTTGTCAGTCCTCTCTGCCCTCCCCCAAAGCCGCCTCCTCCCCCTTGGATCATCGACGGCCAAACCACCTACATGGTCCAGAGGATTCTGGATGTTCGCCGTAGGGGCCGGGGGCTTCAATACCTCATCCACTGGAAGGGCTACGGACCAGAAGAAAGATCGGGGATTCCTGGTTCCAACTTCCAAGACAAGGGGATGGTCCAGGCCTTACACAAAGCTCATCCCACCAAGCCCGGTGGACCACCAGGAGGCGTTCCTTGAGGGGGGGGGCACTGTTATAATATGGTGAGTGCACTCTCCCCTGCCTGTCTGGTTCAACTTTTACATTCTCTGCGGGCAATCATCTCCACCTGTGTGATGAGACGCACCTGATACCTCTGACTCACCAGCACTTAAATAGAGTTTCTCTTCAACACCTCGGTGCTGGCTCATTGGGTATACTACCTGCTTCAGCAGTAAGTCTGATTTTCCTTGAAACTTGAAAAACCTTCTAATTTTCTGCTGATCTCTCCACAAGTTGCTACCTCCTTCGTGGTGCGTTTCCAGGGTAGTTGTGCACTCACCTGCCTCTTCACCATCACCACGTCAGCGACCATCATCACCCAGTCAGACACATCACCCAGCTCCACTCCTGCCTTCCAGCATCACCATTTGGTTCACCGTAAGTGCTGGGTTCTTCTGCCGGGTTCTCTGATACTCCCACGCGAGTGTTGTCCTATTTTCCCTTATCTGAGTCTCCCTCCAAATCTACTGCTCTCGTCTCTCTCTCCTCAGGCTGAGTGTTCCCTTGGCAAGTGGCATTTTTCTCTTGCGGGGCGTTCCTCTTGCATTAATCAAATTCAACTCAAGTTTGTTTCTCTGTGTCATAGTGTGCTTTCTCTGTTGTCACTCCCTGCACTTGAGCTGTCAATTAATACCAAACAAGACACATAAGTATTCACAGTCTTTGCCATGAAGCTCAAAATTGAGCTCAGCTGCATCCTGTTTCCACTGATCATCCTTGAGATGTTTCTACAGCTTAATTGGAGTCCACCTGTGGTAAATTCAGTTGATTGGACATGATTTGGAAAGGTACACACCTGTCTATGTAAGGTCCCACAGATGATAGTGCATGTCAGAGCACAAACCAAGCATGAAGTCAAAGGAATTGTTTGTAGACCTCCGAGACAGGATTGTCTCAAGGCACAAATTTGGGGAAGGGTACAGAAAAATTTCTGCTGCTTTGAAGGTCCCATTGAGCACAGTGGCCTCCATCACCCGCAAATGGACGAAGTTTAGAATCACCAGGACTTTTCCTAGAGCTGGCCATCTAAACTGAGCGATCAGGGGAGACAGGCCTTAGTCAGGGAGGTGACCAAGAATCTGATGCTCACCCTGTCAGAGCTCCAGCGTTCCCCTGTGGAGAGAGGAGAACCTTCCAGAAAGACAACCATCTCTGCAGCAATCCACCAATCAGGCCTGTATGGTAGAGTGGTCAGACGGAAGCTTCTCCTTTGTAAAAGGCACATGGCAGCCCACCTGGAGTTTGTCAACTGCACCTGAAGGACTCTCAGACCATAAGAAACAAAATTCTCTTGTCTGATGAGACAAAGATTGCACTTTTTGGTGTGAATGCCAGGCGTCATGTTTGGAGGAAACCAGGCACCACTCATAACCATGCCAATGGTGGTGGCAGCATCATGCTGTGGGGATGTTTTCCAGCGGCAGGAACTGGGAGACTAGTCAGGATAGAGGGAAAGATGAATGCAGCAATGTACAGAGACATCCTGGATGAAAACCTGCTCCAGAGTGCTCTTGACCTCAGACTGGGGCGACGATTCATCTTTCAGTAGGACAACAACCCTAAACACACAGCCAAGATATCAAAGGAGTGGCTTCAGGACAACTCTGGGAATGTCCTTGAGTGGCCCAGCCAGAGCCCAGACTTGAATCCAATTGAACATCTCTGGAGAGATCTGAAAATGGCTGTGCACCGAAGCTTCCCATCCAATCTGATGGAGCTTCAGATGTGCTGCAAAAAGGAATGAGTGAAACTGCCCAAAGATAGGTGTGCCAAGCTTGTGGCATCATATTCAAAAAAAAAACTTGAGGCTGTAATTGCTGCCAAAGGTGCATCAACAAAGTACTGAGCAAAGGCTGTGAATACTTATGTACATGTGATTTCTTAGTTTTTAATTTTTAATAAATTTACAAAAATCTCAAACTTTTTTCACATTGTCAACATGGGGTATTGTGTGTAGAATTTTGAGGACAAAAAAAGGAATTTAATCCCTTTTGGAATAAGGCTATAACATAACAAAATGTTGAAAAAGTGAAGCACTGTGAATACTTTCCGGATGCACTGTCGGTGAGGGTTGGAATGTAGATTGACCCATAAATTGACAGCTTTGCTTTAGAGCTCAGCTCCCTCTTCACCACAACAGACCAGTATAACGTCCACATCATTGCAGAGGCTGCTCCAATCCGTCTCTCAATCTCTCACTCCATTCTCCTCTCGCTTGGGGTCTCATTAATTTGTAGACAAAGGCAGACTGAGATAAATAATATAAACCAACATAAATTGGCTGAATTTTGAGATAGTAGAGTCTAAATAAAGCATTAGGCTGGACAAATAAAACCAACCCGCACACAAAGATACCACTGTAAGTTAAGTGGAAATGTGTTTTTATCCCCTGTTGGTGGAAGTTAGGGGGTGGCATAGGCGTAATTTATGGGGGGGTTCTAGTGGTTTTAACTCCCCCCAAAAAATCAGATCCAGGCAATATAACCCCCCCCCCCAATAATCATATAATTGTAATTAATTAAAAAAAAATCTACAAGTGAGTATGAAGAAGTTGTCGGGGTTTTTTTCATTTGCAAGCAACGAAAAGTAACATTTCTAATAATCAGACAATGTATCGCTCCCTGCTGCAGACTTGGTTTTGCCCAACCAGTCCTTGGGCATTTTTTCATTTGGAGTCAGTTAAGTGCGGCTGGTGGCCGCAGCAAGTGGGGATGCTCGTCTAGAATGCATTCAGCTCACAAGTGAGAGAAAATGAAAAGAGCTCCACAAGGGCAACAAACCATTTTAAACTGGTTGTCAAATAAAAAGACAAACCCCTCTGTCCAAAACAAGGTAAATATCATATTATTGATTTAGCTCATAAATTGTTGTCTGAAGTTAGCTGGTTGCTAGTTTGCTAATGTGAGTTAAAGCTATGGGAGTCCACCACTGAAAAACTGTGCTGCCTGATAGGATTTAGCTGATCTGAGAAATGTTTAGCTTTTCTCATGCAAATATGGTCTTTACATTGTATTAATCATTCGTAAAATGTGATCAGAATGAATTTGTTTGTCAACTGTTAGAGTGAAATTTATGTTTCAGCACTCATCAAAATATTAGCAGCTCTAAATATTTATGAAGTACAAACAAAATCTCTATACCACTGGTTCTTAAATATAAATAACTTTACATATTGCTTGTCATCTCCACAAAATTCAAGTTAACCTTAAACTGTTCTGTATTTTTAAAATGTCATGATTTTGATAATTATAAAACTCAATTAAAGGCAAGTTTTACCACTTTTGATTACTAAGTCACTCTAAAGGATATCTCTTTTTTCTCCTCTCGGCGCCACACCAGTCGGCTGCCTTTTGCAACAGCGGCTCGATTCCGAGTTTTTTTTCCCTTCCTCTCTCTTTTGATCACTTTTTTTTTCACCCCACTTATATCACGGACACACAGATCGTCCCAAATGTCTCCTGAGCCGGTGGACGGAGCCACTGTTTATAGCAGGATACGATATAACAGGGAAGAGCTGCTAGCATTTAACCGCCACCCGGTCCCACTGGAAAAACTCGACATACCGAGAGAACTGAGGCGAAAACGCCGCGGCTGCCGGGCTGGAATAAGGCGGAGGACAAAAAATATAAGGTACAGACCCTCCCTTCCATCTGTTGTCATGGGAAATGTACGGTCGATACTGGGAAAGTTAGATGAGCTAGCGGCTATCTCCCGTTATGATAGCACTTACCGGGAGTGCTCTCTCCTTTTGTTTACTGAGACGTGGCTAACTGAACTAGCAGCAGATGCTAACATTGAGCTGGAGGGTTTTCACACGATACGAGCTGACCGAACACCAGAGAGTGGCAAAACTAGGGGCGGTGGAGTGATAATGTATGTTAACAACAACTGGTGCAGACCGGGACATATCACTGTTAAACAACGACACTGCAGCAAAGACATTGAGTTGCTAGCTGTTAGCATGAGGCCTACATATCTCCCGAGAGAACACTCACACGTGATCTGCATTGTTGTTTATGCAAATCCGACGGCGAACGCTGGGACAGCGCGTGACGTCATCCATTCAGTAACCAGCAGGCTGCAGACAGAACACCCAGATGCTCTTCTCCTCATCTCAGGCGATTTCAACCACGTTTCACTGTCTCTCATTCTGCCCACTTTCACCCAGTATGTCACATGCCACACTAGAGACAATAAAACACTGGATTTGTTCTACGCAAACACTAAGGAGGCGTACACCTCATCACAACTCCCCCCACTTGGGAGATCGGATTACAACTTGGTTCATCTCCGACCGGTGTACAAACCCCTAGTGCACAGACAACCTCCGGCCATGCACACTGTGGAGTTATGGTCTGAGGAGACAATGGACACTCTAAAGGACTGTTTTGAAGCCACTGCCTGGAAGCAGCTCTGCGATCCACATGGTGAGGACATCGATGGCCTCATTCACACCTTCACGGGCTACCTCAGCTTCTGTGTGGACAAATCCGTTCCCACCAAGACCATACGGCGTCACTCAAACAACAAACCCTGGATCAACCCTGAGATAAAAACACTTCTGAGAGAGAAGAAGAGGATCTTCAGGTCGGGGAACAGGGAGATGCTGAAGTCCGTACAGAGGGAGCTGAGGAGAAAGATCAGAGAAGGCAAGGACAGCTTCAGGAAGAAGATGGAGGACAAGCTGCAACAGAGCGACATCAGCGGGGTCTGGAGAAACCTCAAAACCATCTTGGGGCTCCAGAATACCTCCCCCCAGGCCACGGGGGGCAGGGAGTGGGCGAACAACCTGAATCTGTTTTTCAATAGATTTGACCAACCGCCCTCCCCCCTGTCTGCACAACAACCACTGCTGCCTCTAAGAAATCAAGTCCTGCTACCCACTCCCCACTCCACCGACACCCCCCCCACTCCCAACACACAGCCCCCCATCCTGACCCTGACCAAGACCCAGGTGAGGATGGAGCTGAGGAAGATCAAGGCGAGGAAGGCGTCGGGACCGGACGGCATCAGCGCAAAGCTCCTCAAGTCCTGTGCAGACCAGCTGTGTGGGATTGTGACGTATATCTTCAACATGAGCCTGAAACTGGGGAGGGTACCACAGCTGTGGAAAACATCTTGTGTGGTACCTGTACCAAAAACTTCCCACCCCAAAGACCTGAACAGCTTCAGACCGGTGGCCTTGACGTCCCACTTGATGAAGACCCTGGAGAGACTGCTCCTTGCTCATCTCCGCCCCCTGGTGGAACCAGCGATGGATCCACTCCAGTTCGCCTACCAGCATGGCATTGGGGTGGAGGATGCGGTGATCCTCCTCCTTCACCGTTCTCTGTCCCACCTGGAGAAGCCCAGGAATATGGTGAGGATCATGTTCTTTGACTTCTCCAGTGCTTTCAACACCATCCAACCGATGATCCTGAAGGACAAGCTGCTGCGCGCAGGGGTGGACCAGCACCTGTCATCATGGATCCTGGACTACCTCACGAACCGGCCTCAGTTTGTGAGAACCCGGGACTGTGTTTCCGACACGATCATCAGTAGCACGGGGGCCCCCCAGGGAACGGTGCTGGCTCCCTTCCTGTTCACTCTTTATACTGCGGACTTCTCACACAACACAACACATTGCCATCGACAGAAGTTCTCTGATGACTCTGCGATCGTTGGTCTCATCTCCAGCGGAGATGAAGCTGAGTACAGAGGGCTTATCCAGGACTTTGTGGACTGGTGCCATCGGAACTGCCTCCAGATCAACGCGAGGAAAACTAAGGAGCTGGTGGTGGACTGCCGCAGGCATGGGCAGCCCCTCACAGCACCAGTAAATATACAGGGAACAGACATCGAGATGGTGACATCCTACAAGTACCTGGGTATTCATCTGAACAATAAACTAGACTGGTCACACAATACTGACGCACTCTACAAGAAGGGACAGCGCAGGCTGTTCCTGCTGAGGAGACTCAGGTCTTTTGGTGTACAAGGGGCGCTGCTGAAGTCATTCTATGACACGGTGGTGGCATCAGCCATCACTTTTGGAGTGGTCTGCTGGGGCAGTGGCATTACTGCAGCCGATAGGAAGAGACTGAACAAACTGATTAAGAAAGCTAGCTCTGTCCTGGGGCAACGCCTTGATCCGATGGAGGAGATAGGAGAGAGAAGGACGGTGGCTAAACTGTCATCTCTGCTGGAGTCCGAGTTCCACCCTATGCAGGACATACTGGATGCACTGAGGAGCTCATTTAGCAGCAGACTACATCATCCCAGGTGCACAACCGAGAGGTTTCGTAGGTCCTTCCTACCAACGGCTGTCAGACTGTACAACCTAAGCAGGGCTGCTCGCAGAGATAGCAAAAAGACGTAACAAACTAATAGTTTTTTGAATGCAAAAGAT
Organism: Pholidichthys leucotaenia; assembly: GCA_020510985.1. NCBI lineage: Eukaryota > Metazoa > Chordata > Actinopteri > Cichliformes > Pholidichthyidae > Pholidichthys > Pholidichthys leucotaenia. The sequence continues at coordinate 281,746,895 of CM035836.1, read as the reverse complement.
GCAATAGACTTACACAATGGTCCTCTCCGGCATACAACTAGGAACATACCGGTCGCTATGGAGGGTGAGAATATGTATGGGCACATAATCATACCATGTAGGATAACTAAGTAGACGGTTATGCTGTTTCATCCCACCTAGCAACAATGCTCTGCACTGTGTGTGTTTATATATTTACATATTTATTCCATCTAGCTACAATGCTCTGCACTGGGTGTGTTTATATTTATATATCTATATATTTATTCCATCTAGCTACAATGCTCAGCACTGGGTGTGTTTATATTTATATATCTATATATTTATTCCATCTAGCTACAATGCTCCGTACTGTGGGTGTTTATATATTTACATATTTATTCCATCTAGCTACAATGCTCTGCACTGTGTGTCTGTGTGTGTGTGTGTATATATATATTTTATAGTAATATGTACATATGTATATTAGCTGCTCTTGCTTGCTTGTTTTTTTTTTTTGTTTTTTGTTTTTTTTTCCTTGCCTTCTGATTGTTGCTCTGAGTGTTGCTATCCCTGTGCTGTTGCAATCCTGGAATTTCCCCGTTGTGGGACTAATAAAGGCTTATCTTATCTTATCTTATCTTAAATATCCACGTTAAAAGAAATTATTTTCCCTTCAGATCATTTTCAGATCTATCCTCTGTTAAAATACCACATCTGCACAAGAGTATCTAAATGAATATATAAGAAATAAACACCAAATAGATGAATGAAAGAATAGATGCATCTCGTATTCCTAAACGTTTTATAAATTTTTTACGTGTTAAAATGAGTTGAAAAGCACTACAATACAGTATCACTGATTTATGAAATTTAATTTTATTGTTTATCTTAAAATCCCTTTTCTAGTTTTCCATTCCCATTTTATTTAATCATGAGACAGCATTACACAAATTAGACAGTGACCAAACACTGAGCTATTGATGGCTTATTATCACTGTATAGTGTTTTAGCACCTAGTATACGTAACAAGATTCATCACCTTAACACTGTCCCTTTTGAGTTTGTTGGTGTTTAAGGGTTCATTTGCAATAAAGGGAGCACTAAAAAAATAAATAAATTGATAAATAAAAAGTTGCAATGCTTCTTACAGCATTTTTTTTTTTTTCTTGCAGCATTTGTCAGCTCCTCCAGCCTGTTGCTTTTCCTGTTTGGTCATTTCAGTACTGAATATATATGTGTGTGTGTGTGTGTGTGTGTGTGTGTGTGTGTGTGTGTGTGTGTGTGTGTGTGTGTGTGTGTGTGTGTGTGTGTGTGTGTGTGTGAATTTAAAGCATATTTTAAACCTATTTAAAGTTAGAGCTGTCCTCACTACCAGCTTTTGGGGCTCCAAATATTCTGTCCAATCTTTTTTCTCCCCTAGTAAACTAAGGGAGAGGACCCAATTGCCTCTTTTGGGGCGAAGGAGAGGACCCAATCATGTGGCGAAATGTAAACATAATTTATTGCAAAAATAACATAAAGCTACGGCAGGATAAACGAGGAAAAAAAAAATCCGTGAACAGCTTGAAAAAGAAACGGTAAACTGTGTGTGTGAGCGTAGAGATGAGAATAACAGTAGATCGCCACACTGAGAGCGAGGCGAGAGCTGAATATATAGGGTAACTGGTGATCAACACAATCAGATACAGCTGTGAATAATTAACAACACAAAGGGCCACTAATGACGAGCAGAAGTAATTGAAAGTGCTGTCACCACAAGTAAACACAAAATGAGGGAAGAGACAGGAACAAAGATAATAATAATAGTGACAATAATAATAATGACTCCAAAAAGGAACACAAAGCGTGGACAGGGGCTGCAACCCTGCCCAGTACACTACAGGGCGTTATGTTATGGTAATGCCTATCTTTCTGTCCATCTGTCTGTCCCACCTGTTTTGTGAAATCAACTCCTCCTATGGTTTTGTTCCAAGTGTTTTTAAACTTGGTACAGGGTATACACTGAGGATGCACTTGTTGCAATTTTTCTCTGATCAGATGATTTTTGCCGGAGTTTGGTTTATATTATTTCATATCTTTACATATGCATTCATATTAATATACTGTATATGCAGCTGCACACAGCAAGCACCTTGTCCAAATAGCCCATATACCTTTTAGCCTATCCTTCATAATTAGAATCAATATATTCGATTTTAACTTATAATAGACTAATAAACTTCTGGTGAACTGATTTTGGGAAAAAAAGTTCATTAATTTCTGATCTGCAGTTGTTGCTCCTAAAAAGATAGTTATTTTAATTATTACGTAGAAATGCACTCAAAGAGCACATACCTCCACCAAGGCTCAATCTCTCCCTTCCTAGCTTTGTCCTTCCATCTGTAAGTACCTCTGTGCCTCCATACATTGCGAGATTTGGTGGACGTATGTGGTCATGAATCACCTTCAAAATCTAATGGGTTTGTCTGTAGCCCAAGGACCACCTCTGTTGAGAGTTTCATCAATATCAATCCAGTAGTTTTTGTATGATCCTGCTGCACAAATACAAACAAGGGCCTTGGTGGAGGTATGTGCTCTTAGATTATCACCAAAATATAAGGGGTTCATTCTTAAGCCAAGGGCTATCTTTGGTGAAAATTTCAGCTAAATCCATATAGATTTTGTGTAATCCTGCTAAAAGACAAAGACACAAACAGACAAATGCCGGTAAAAAATATTATGGGCTGTATTACAATGACGGGGTCGGTTGATCAGTTGTCACTGATGCAGAATGCATTTATGGCCGTTTCCAAGTTTATTTCCTTATCAAAACGGTGTAAAAATGAACTTTCCGCCAGAACATGAGATAGAGTGGCCAGTCTAATCATTCAGAGGTGTGTTTTGGATAAGGATAATCCAATCCAAAGCACTCCTTCCCATCCCTTTAATGCAAAGAGGCACATTATCTAAAGTGAATTGTGATCATGACGGTTTAAGATGGGTTTTGCTTGTGTAAACTTTCATAAACGATGGCGTGGAAGTTGCTCCCAGCTGTGGGGAGATTGAGTGCTCCATCTCCTGTTTCTTTGCCGACCAAGGGTCTCCCCCTATCCATCCTGGTTAGAAGAGAAGAAGGCGATCTGGAGCAGCTTCCCGTGTACCTCCGGTCCCCACCATGAAGCGAGTCCATGGTTGTTGGGGAGCTTGCTGGGCTGGGAACCTGGGGCGCACAGCCAACACACATGTGGACACATCTCCTGTCTCTGTGGGGAGTTAGTGAAAAGTAAAACACTGCACAGTCCTTGTTCATTCATTTATTCCGCTAAAAATAAACACATTAATGCCTAATAAGTCCGTGATGAAAACGAACACCACCCCCCCCCCCCGGTGCTGCGCATCACACTGGAACACACTGAAAAAAAAATCATGCCGTAATGCCTAATCTATAGACTCCAACGGTAAGTCCGCAATTTAAATGAGATTGTGGATGGAATTTAAAAAAAAAAACGAGTGTGTGATCATCATGTAATTAAAATGATGGGTGATTATGACTGTTACAAGATCCCAGCACTGCAGTTTCCTGAGCCCTGGAGCTGCGCAATGTCAAAACACACCACTGAAATATCATTAAATAATGCACTTCTGACGCTAGACCTCCTTTTTCCTGATCAAAAGTGGATTCTCATGGAATGCACTATAATACTAATTTGCATTAGATTTCCCGCCACCACATCTCTTTGAAATGAGGCGCCCCCTCCTAGCACATAGCGGGCACACTGTCTACTGGGAATTTGATGGCATGATGCAAGGCGTAAAAAACATACAATGCGCTGACAGAAGCTAACAAAAACACTGGCACATGGCGGAAAGTCTGTCAGAAAGGTGCATGGATGACCATCAAAATAGGGTTCAAAATCTCCTTGGTGGAGGTATAATAATGACCAAACTCATTTATTCCAGAATCAGATAATATAAGTAGATTCATGACTTGAGGCTGGAATCACAACTCACAACACAGGTCAACAATTATTTAGCATAAGAAAAGGACATTTTTGACACAATACATTGAAAACTTCTATTAAGATGGTCACTTAAATTTTTTAACAGTGAATTTATTTAGCTCCAGTTGTAAAAGGTGGGTGATGGACAGCAACTGAAATATTGGCTGGATACTGAAAAAAATTACCCACTTTTACCTGAGGGAATGAGTCAGACTAGCTGAAGATTCTGAGATAAATCTGATATCAACTCTGGGAAGTCTGTCTACAAACTGACAGATCATAAGCAGTGAATTAACCCAGGAGACACTGAAGACTCATGGAGATCCACTCAAACCACACGTGGACGCAGACTTGGCTGCACATGGCCACATTACTATATTACGATACAGTATATGAGTGTATCTCAATAAATTAGAATGTCTTTGAAAAGTTGATTTATTTCACTAATTCAGTTCAAAATATGAAACTCATATTATATAGATTCATTACACAGAGTGATATATTTCAAGTGTTTATTTAAATGTTGATGTTATGGCCTACAGCTCATGAAAACCCCAAATTCAGCTTATCAAAAAATTAGAATATTACTTAAAATTATTTTTTAAATGGATTTTTAATAGAAATGTTGACTGCCTGAAAAGTATGTCCGTGTGTGTGTGTGGGGGGGGGGGGGGGTGAAAAGTTCATAGGCTGACTAAGAAGGAGTTATGTTTTTCAGGATCAAGAATAGAGCTTCTATACCACAAGGATCAAAGCACTGCAACACTGATGTTAAAATGTTGAAAATTATGTTGGAAAACTACATTTGGTCAAATTTGACCACTGCATCATGGTCAGCCTATGAACTTTTCAGCCCCCTCCCACAGTGAACTTTTCAGCACCCCCTCATACACACTCAGTTCTTGGTCGGGGCTCCTTTTGCATGAATTATTGCATTAGTGTAGCATAGCATGAAGGCGATCAGCCAGTGGTACTGCTGAGGTGTTACGAAAGCCCAGGTTGCTTTGATAGCGGCCTTCAGCTTCTTCCCTCTTGACAATACTCCATAGACTCTCTACGGGGTTTAGGTCAGGAAAGTTTGCTGGTCAATAAAGCTCAGTGATACCATCAGGTATTGGTAATTTTGGCAATGTGGGCAGGTGCCAAGTCCTGCTGGAAAATTAAATCAGCATCTCTATAAAGCTTATCAGCAGAGGAAAGCATGAAATGCTCTAAAATGTCCTGGTAGATGGCTCACTGACTTTGGACTTGATGAAACAGAGTGGACCAACACCAGCAGATGACATGGCTCCCAAATCTTCACAGACTGTGGAAACTTCATACTGGGCCTCAAGCAGCTTGGATTCTGTGCCTCTCCACTCTTCCTCGAGACTCTGGGATCATGATTTCCAAATGAAATGCAAAGTTTACTTTCATCTGAAAAGAGATCATCTGCTGGTGTTTGTCCACTGTGTGTTATGAAGTCCAAAGTCAGTGAAGTTGTCTATCAAGAAATTTTTAGAGCCAATAAGTGCCTTTTTAAACTTCATCGTTATTTGAGTCTGATCCATAGACTGTATGGTCTGAGCTTTATAATTACTTTGGTGGCACATTGCTGTCATCTACTGTGTGGCCCAAAGAACAGCAGATTATATTCAATGCACATGCGTGAAGTGCAGCTGTGTGGATCCTGCTAAATGCAACCATGAATGGGGCATGGTGCAGTCTGCAACCATTTTGTTTGCCAGGGTACTATGAATTCACCCTTAACAATTCTTGTTTTAGTAGTTAAAGTTAAAAAAAAATATGACTACTGGAACAGATAAAAAAGGAAGACATAATTTTCACACTGAGTGGGAAGATGATTATTTCTTCATCACGTGCAGTGGTGGCCTAATAATTAGTGATATGGACTTGTGACTGGAGGGTTGCTGGTTCAATCATTGGACCAGCAGAATCAGATGTGGGTGGAACAGATGACACAGCAGTGGTTGCCCCACCCTCATTAACCCCATGGTGGTGCCCTTGAACAAGGCCCTTAACCCTAACTGCTCCAGTGGAGCTGCTCAGTGGCCACAGGTCAGTCTGTGGCTGTACTGGGCCGTGTCCAGGTGTGAATGTGTGAATGTGATCAGGGCATCCTTGAAAAAGCTAGTTTGCCCCTCAATGGACCTCCCCTGAATACATAAAGGTAAAAAAAAAAAAAAAAGACAAACTCACTTTGTACTTAATATGCAAATCCTGCATTGTGCCAGCAAAGAAGAAGAACCTGGAAAGGCATTATAAAACCATGCACAAAACATATGACAGGGATTTTCCAGCCAGAAGTGAGCTATGGAAAAGGAAGATGAAAGAACTGAAATCTCAGTTCGTAGCAAAACAGTTTATCTTCACGAGGCCTACGGCGAGGGAAAAACAGCAACCACCTCATCATGTTGAGTAAGTCATTTACTTGTGAAACATAAAGAGCCTTTCAAATATGGTGAAACAGTGAAGGCAGCATTTCTGGAGGCTACGGAATCACTCTTCAGATTTATTTTAAGAATAAATCTCAAATCATGGCAGCGGTGAGGGACATCCAATTGCCCCGAAACACGGTAACATGACACTGTGAGGACATGGCGGAAAACTGTGAAGATCAGCTTTAAAAGGACATTAATCACTGTGAGTGTTTCTCCCTTCAATTCGATGAATCCACAGACATAAGAGATGTGGCACAGTTATGCTTTCATCAGAATGGTGTTTAAGGACATGTGCGCCAAAGAGGAGACACTTGCCATTTTGCCTCTAAAAAGGTGTACACAGGGAGAGCACATTTACCACGCCTTCATGGAATTAGTGAACCAAATCAACCTGCGTCTCTATTAACTTGTCTCTACCACTGATGGCATTCCAGTCATGGTGGGTCATGCAAACGGTTTTGTTGCTTTGCGTAAAAGGGATATTTCATTCCCAAACTTTAGCCATTATCACTGCATCCTCCACCAACAGGCTTTATGTGGTAAAGTTTTGAACATGAAAGATGTGCTTTTTCTGATTTGATGGGGAGCTCTTGAACACCAGTAGTTCATTTTTTTTTTCAGTAGGCACAGCTCACACTACATTCTCCAGGAGTCAATTTTTCAGCTTACAACTTGGAACATCTCCCACAGATGATTTAACATGTCCTACTGCTCTCTGTCTGCTGAAGCTTCATCACTGAAGTCTTCATTTCCTGTGCTGACACCACTAGAACTACTCCCTGTCACAGACATCTCTTGCCTTTTCATTTGTGTGTGTTGTGTTCACCAGGCCATCAGGACTCTGAACTCTGCCCACTCCCCCACTCCCCCTCCCCTGGACCATAACACACTCACCCACACAATAACTACCCCAGCTGTTTGCACAGAAAGATTTGACACACCAACAGTAATACAGCCACTGCTGTATGTCTTTGCACCTTACTGCAACCATTTGCACAAATGCCATACCTGCTGCTGTCTGTTATTGAAACATCGATCATGTGCAGTCCAATCTGTCATTGTCTGCACCTACACTACTGCATTGAACTTGCAATTACGGGTGTTACAGCTCCACTTTTTCTGTATATAGGATTGCTGGATTTTATCGTTTATCTTTATCTGCACTATGGGATTGCTGGGTTTTATCTTTTATTTTCATTCATTTGCACTATGGGTAGCATTACTGTGCATAGACTGCTGTTGTTGTTTTTAATCCACACTCCTTCTTTTTTTATATATTGCGCACAACACTAAGAGAGAGAGAAACACCATTTCAATTCCCCTGTATGTCCTGTAAGTATAGAAGTGTTAACAAATAAAAATCTTTGGATCTTTGCTTGTGTTTTGCATGTTCATCTCTATCTTGTGTATGTCAATCATACGTGAACTAATGATGGACCGATATTATTATTTGTGTGTTATTGTTCCACCTGGTTCAAATCTGTGTCACACGGTAATGCAAAGTAATTAATAACACTCTTCAAATGTCTTAAACCAAAAATTGTCATGAGACTGAGCGCGGTGTATCACCGGGCTCAGGCTCTTAATTTACTTCTGGATATTTTCTCTATTTTTCCGGCATTGTGCTTTTTTCTGTGTATTGAGTTATGATGTCTCCCTGGTGGTTTATTGTTCCGTTAGTTATTTATGTCCTTAGCATCATTATTATTTTGTCAGCTTCTGTAGTTTAGGATTTATATTTTATTTCTTTATGACACGAGTGCTTTACCTCCCCTTCCAGACACCCCCATCCTGTCATTTTTTCACTATCTGTGCTTTAGTCATCCCAGCTGTGAGTTTTTGATCATTAGGTCACCTTCCCGCTCATGCTGCTTGCACCTGCTGCCCATTGTTTCATCTTGTTTCCCAACTACTTAAAGACTGTCAGATTGCTTTCTCACTGCGGCAGTCTTAATCATATCCCCTCTCTTCATCACCAGAGCCCTAATCCTGCTCTGGTGAGTTTGGCTGAAGTTATCCCAGTCTGTAAGTTTTTTGCCATGTTTGTTTTTGGACTTTGTGTTTGTGCTCCTTGGAACTTTGTTTTTTGTGTGTAATAAATTCTACAAACTGCAGCTGGCACATGGGTCTATCTCTCTCTGCCCTGAAGGGTGATCCATGACAAAAACAAGCCTGTTTTGAAAATGTAAGAAGTAGAAAGTACAGATACTTGTGTGAATATTTAGGGAGTACAAGTTAAAAGTACTCAAAAAAATGTACTCAAGTAAAGTACAGACACCTGAAAAATCCATTTAAGTACAGTAATGAAGTATTTAAACTTCATTACTTCCCACATCTGCATCTGACTTTTTGATTAAGTGTACTCTTCAGATTGGGGCCAAGGTCCTGCTCCAAGTGGAGGAGTTCAAGTGTCTTAGGGTCTTATTCATGAGTGCGGGGAGAATGGAGCAGGAGATCGACAGAAACAGAATTGGAGCAGCATCTGCAGTGAAGCAGATGTTGTACCAGTCTGTCGAGGTGAAAAGAGAGCTAAGCTCTAGAGCAAAGCTGTCAATTTACCACTCAATCTACCATCCTACTCTCACTTATAGTCACAAACTTTTGGGTAATGACTGAAAGAATCAGATTGCAGATACAAGCAGCTACAATGAACTTTCTCTGTGGGGTTGCTGGGCTAACCCTTCGAGATATGGTGAGGAGTTCAGTCATCCAGGAGAGGCTCAGGGTAGAACCACTGCTCCTCCACATCGAAAGGAGCCAGTTAAGGTGTTTTGGGCATCTGTTCAGGATGCCTCCCCACAGATGACCCTGAGGCAGGCCCAGGACTTACTGGAGAGACTATGTCTAGCAGGTAGCCTGGGAACACCTTGGTGTCCCCTCTGAAGAGCTGGATGAGGTGGCAGGAGAGAGGAAAGTTTGGCCTTCTCTACTTGAAGTGCTGCCCTCTTCACTCAGAAAAGCGGTAGAAAGAAGGATGGATTCAGTGGGACATTTATTTTACATATTGTGTTGTTTAATTAACATTCCATCAAATTTCCTGAAAGACGCCTAAAAATAAAGCTGTGCTATATTAGCTATATTAAGTCATTAGGATTGTAGCACCAAATGTTGCCAAGAATGCAACCAGGAATTTTTTAAGTGTTTTGCACATATCATGAAAAGACATAAATAACCTGGAAACCTGGGCAAACAGTTGATAAAAACAGCTGATTTTCACAACATCACTTGACCCTTTTAAGTAAGGCTGCTGTCACAAATACTCTTAAGGGCAGGATAAAAGGCTCCACGCACAGGCTGTGACTTTGCAAATTTATTAGAGAAAACACAGAGCTTCAAAAACTCTTGAACAAGGAGAAATACAGGCAAGCAAAAATAGCAAAAGCTAAGGCAAGGGGGATCGCCGGCTAAACCTGGAGATAAAGCTAGGAACACACGTAGGAGAATTACAAAGAACTTACGTGTAGTAGAAGCAAGATGAATGTAGGGTGCTGCGCCGAACAAAAGTGTGCAACTCCTTAAATAAGGCTAAACACAAAATAAGGCAAGTGATAACAGGTGTGGTAAACTTGAGTGGGCAGGAGAAAAAAAATAAACAATTTAGACCAGCTGAAAATGATGAGAGAGGAGAGAGCAATCGGAGCTGACAGCTGACAGGGCCACACCCACGCAGAGCAAAACCCCAGATAGCAACTGACAGCTGTCAACCCCGAGAGGGAGAGAACCCAACAGAAAACAAAGATATTGCAGAAATGGGGACAGGTAACCTCAAAAATACAAAAATCAAACTATAACAAACATAAACAGGAAAATAAATCATACTGAGAAACAATATAGGATAAAGGGCAACTCAAAATGACAACACTGAGAGGCTTTACCTGGTTTACTTTTTGTTAAGAAACAAAACAACATCAGCAAAGCAGATTTCTCGTATGTGTGAACTTACACTGATAATAAAGTGATTCAGTTTCTCATTGTGATTAGGTGCATTACATTAATTTGACCATCAGGAGGCAGTTTATCCAGAAACTGCAAATCCAGATTCTGTGATCCTGATCATGTGGTATCACCATTATCCTATCTTGGAAAACTTTATAAAACCGGGGGGGGGGGGGGGGGGGATCATTTTTCTAGGGTACCAGAAAGAGGGATTACAAAACTGGATTTCTGCTGCTATTAGCCTCGTAAATGGCCCTCTAATGATTAATTGGATTTGAATTGTTGCTGTCTTTTGGAATGTTGTTTTTCAGTTCTTGTATTATTGTGCATGTTTCTTTTTTTTAAAGCAGATGACCCCATGGTTATAATAACGATAACTTGACCTTGACCTGAGATAATTCTGATCTGGATTAAAACATTTTTGGTTACCCAGCCACAGGGGGTGCTCAAGCCAGTGTACTCCCTGTGCCAGTCCCAAGCCCAGATAAAATGGGCAGGGTTGTGTCAGGAAGGGCATCTGGCATAAAAAAAAAAAAAAAAAAAAAAAAAAAAACTCTTGTCAAATCAACATGCGGATCATCACATTATAAGTTGATGATACACTGTGGCAACCCCGAAAGGGAGCAGCCGAAAGACAAAAAAGAAAAAAAAAATTAACTAACACTTTGTTGAAATTCACTTGATTTAGATTGAACATTCAGTCTTTTTTGTGTAGAAGGTTATCATCATGGCATATCTTGGCTTGACAATATTGCTCAACTTATGACAAAAGTGCTCCAGATCTGTTATGACAAATTGTGAGGGTATCTCTTGTGCACAGCCCTCTACAGTTCTTCCCATAGATTTTGTCTTGAATTTAGGTCTGGCCTCTGACTGGGTCATTTCTTGACTAACTTTCTTCTGCTGAAGCCATTCTTTTTGTTGATTTAGATGTATGCTTGGTGTCATTGTTGTGCTGAAAGGTGAAATTTCTCTTCATCAATAGCTTCTTAGCAGACACCTGAAGGTTTTGGGCCATAATTAGCCAGTGTTTGGAACTGTTCCTAATTCTCTCCACCCGAATAAAGTTCCAGTTTCAACTAAAGAAAAGTAACCTCAAACCATAATGCTGCCAACACCATGCTTCACAATGAGTATGGTGTTCTTTTGGTAATGTGCAGCCTTGTTTTTGTGCCAAACACACCTTTTTGAATTGTGGCCAAAAAAACTTAACCTTGGTTTCATCTGACCATAACCAGCTTGGTAGTGATGGGCTGGGTGAATCTGAAGCTTTGGAGCATGTGTCAAAAGAAAACGGCACAGTTGTTCAGAAACATTGATTTGAGGCTTGATTGGTTTGGCTGGAGTAACGTGACCAATGACTTAATGGTTTTAAGAAAGTGAAGTATTGGCAGGATTTGGATGTGTTTTGGTGGAGATTTTGCGTGAGAGACATGGAGCCAGAAAGGAAGAGAGGACGTTCTGTCGTGTGGAAATATTTTGAATTGATTTCAGTCAGTCAGGTAGATTTGATAGCTCTGTGCCAAGAATGAATGAACTGACGTAGCACAGGTGCGATGAGAAACTATGGCGAGTGACCGGCATTTTTATAAGTCTTAATTTTGTCTCTCGTGTCAAACTAAGCGCAGATCAGTGGTGGAATACACTGATATATAGAGAGTTCAATGGTTGCTACTCTTTGTTTTCCATTACAACGGACAGAACTGCAAAATTCACCTGATATTCTTTTTCGTATTTTTTTCTTTATTTTTTCTTCCATTTATTTCCAACATTGTTGGTCATACAGTGTTTTATACTTCATGATAAACTCTTCAAACCTATCAGTGCTGAACAGCTTTCATATTTACAAAAACAGACACTGTGTTTGTGTGTGCAGGCTGCACTTTTGAGTGTCACATTTAGCCACAAAAACTAGGATATGTTTTATTTCGGAGGGAACTGTCACGAAAAAAAGAGCAGGCGTGAGATGAACCGAAAGATGAGATGAAAAAATGTTTTCAGTTTCTTCCATTTTTGCTGAATCCATAGCAGTTTCATTTTGCATGGGTCTCTGGAGGAGGAATGCAGCAGAGAAGCTCCATGACAGAGGCTGTTTTTTACGGTCTAGTATAGTGGTGCCAAACATAGAGCCCGCGGGCCAAAACTGGCCCGTTAGTTTGTATAGTATGGTGAGTGTGTTTAGGTGGTTAGGACTGATGACTGATGTGGAAATGTATGTAAATTTTAAATAATTTCTACATCTTGATAAGTTAATTTTAATAATAAAGTGAAATACTATATTTTTTAATGATTAAACTGCACTACTTGCATGGTGGTACAGTGGTTAGCACTGTTGCCTAACAGCAAGAAGGTTCCAGATTTGAATCCCCAGGCTGGCAGATGTAGGAGCCTTTCTGTGTGGAGTTTACATGTTCTCCCTGTGCTGTGTAGGTTTAGTCCAGATGTTCTGGTTTCTTTCCACAGTCGAAAGACATGCATGTTAGGTTAATTGGTGATTCTAAGTGGTTCCTATGTATCTGTCTCTGATAGGCTCTTATGGCCCTTTTCCACTAGTACCTACTCAGCCCTACTGGCCTCGACTCGGCTTTACTCAACTCAGTTCACTTATGTTTCCTTTACAGCTGAGAACCCCCTGGGGTGGGTGGGATTTTTTTTACAAAAAGGCAGTGCCACACTCCCATGACGTAAAACACATGATACAAGCAAAACACAACATGGCGGCTTACGAGGCGACTGCTCGATCTCTGGCTTTTTGTCAGAGTAAAGGCAAAAAAGGACAGCCAGAGAAGGGTACAGGTAGCAAGACGAAACAGTTTGGAAAAGTGGTGGAGCATTTAGGAAGCCATAGAGCCGAAGAGTGAGGATATGAACTAGATCACATATAAATGTAAGCTAATGGTTGCTAATGCTAGTTTGCGTTAAGTCCGCCGTACTACGTTGTAATGTCTGCAAGTTATTGCTATTAGGTACTAAAATATGTATGTTGTGTGTGCAATGTGGCTCTCTTGTGACAAAATTACCACTTCAATTCGTGGGTCTGGGCATTCAACACAGCCTCTCACTGATGTCACCCCAGCTTCACAAACATTCAGTGGATACAGAACTTCAGTATGTCTGTAGAAACGTTTAGCTTCCTGTGCAACAAATTGCTCTGATCTGTGTGAAAATCATGGAGAAACTGCTGAGACGTCATTTGATGTATCTGCTCCAGCAGCACTGAGTCTGTGGTGGTGTTGTGGCAAAAAATGATCAGCTGCCAAAACTTGATCACCAAGTGCCATATTGTAGATATGGGGTTGTATTAGCCATAAAATATATATTTCAACAGGTAAACAGTACTGAGTTAGGTATAATAAGATATATTTAACAATTATGATGCATTTTAAGTCAAAACAAACTTGATCTAGGATTAAAAGCAATTAAAATAATACAGTCACAAGGTTACATAGAAAATATTTGGATTTACTGGATAGACACATGTAGATACTGTATAAATATATATTCTCTGCATCAACAATGTACAATACTTGTACAGTGGTACCTCTACTTACGAAATTAATTCGTTCCGGAAGTATTTTCGTAACGTGAAAATTCCGTAAGTAGAGACGCGTTTTACATGTAAATGCCCTAATCCGTTCCAAGCCCCCCAAAATTCGGACATAAATTTTTTATAAATCATAAAAATGCATCAAAACATGTAACAAATACATGTTACAATTAGATTACTGCACAATAAACATAAAATGAGAGTTGTACATAATTTAAAAAAACAAAGAATAAAGTAAAGAATAATAAAAATTATGTTCATTTACCGTTTAACTGCTATCGTCGTCGTCGTCACCTTTTGCCTTCTTTGGTTCATGTTCTCTCTCATCAGTGGTTTTTGCCTGACGTTTTGTGAAGAACCGATCCAAGGACGTTTGCTTTTGTCGGCTTTTAACAATCCTTCGGCTTCCTTTTGTTTTAATACCGTGCCGATCGTAGATGTATTACGGCCATATTCTTTGGCGAGACCAACCAAACGCATCCCTTTTTCATACCTTTCTATTATCTCTTGCTTTGTTTGTATGGACAAAAAAACTCTCTTCTTCTTCTTTTCTCCTTTTCCACTTATCTCCATCACTTTCTTGGGGCCCATAGTGAATAAAAGTTAATACTGTACTGTACATACACGTAAAACTGCCCGAACTTCCCAAACACTTCGTGGCCAATGGGATACCAGGAAGATGCTAGGCGATAGCCAATGGCAGAGCAGCTACAAGTATGTTTACGTTCGGTAAACTACGGGAGCTGCGAGGAGCGCGTACTTTTTTGCCTTTCGTATCCTGAAATTTCTTTCGTAACAAGAGGCAATATTTTCCCGTTGAGGCGTGTCGTAACCTGAAAATTCCGTATGTAGAGACGTTCGTAAGTAGAGGTACCACTGTATTGATTTAGTATTGCACTGGGAATTGTGGCAATAAACCTTTGTGTAGGAGCCAAGAATTGAGGAGACTGGATGATTTTTCCAGTAACTGCTTTAATTCCCCATTCATCCTACGTCCTTTCTCGATCGGAGTGAAAAGAGACAGGACGCAGTCACACACATACATTTATACATTCATCTTCTAACAATACATCACACACAAAAGTCACAATACTCAGCTACATCCTTTCATCTCTAATAGGACACCCAGAGTCCTTCTGTTCTCCTTTCCGACCCCCAAAGGACAGGCCGGGTAATCTTGTCCTCTCTCCTGAGTCCCCAGGGAGTGCAGACATGTCTTCCTCTTGAGGTGTGAAGTCAATACACATGGCTAGCTCAAAGTCTCTCTTGGCTGAATTCAGCCAGCCACATGTGAGTTACATAGGTTAGAACTATGGGCTCCACATCACTCCCCCCTTCCACGCGAAAGTCTGGGCACCCACATACAGTCATACAACAGTCATACAGCACGTCACCCCCCCAACAGAATCTCACAGCAACCCAAACAACCTGACCAAAAAAACAAAAAAAAACAAAACACATCATTCTGCATGCAGCTTAGGTTTCAATCTTCTCCCGAATCTGCTGTATGCAGGTCTCCTGCTCTGTGTTGGGCCGTCCTGCTGTGCATCTGTGGAGTGAGGGGGAGAAGGGTTATTTGCCCCCCATGGGGGGTCCCGGGGCCGCCCCTTTGGAGGCCTGCCGCGTCGAGGCACGCCCGCCGGCCGTACAGACTCGTTATGCAACACAAAAGCAGGCTTTAATCTATCGATACTGATCGTCTCCCTCCTGCCCCCCAAATCTAGCACAAAATATTTCTCCCCGGTTTCCAGCACTCGGAATGGACCGTCGTAAGGTGGGCGGAGACTATGCCGCTGAGCATTGTGCCTGACAAAAACAAACTCTGTGTCTCGTAAAGCCTGGGGCACGAACACACGCGGGAAAGAGTGATGAGCGGGGCTCAGGAGCATTTCTGCTCCTGTATTACTCAGAGACCCCCGGATCGGGGGGGGCCCTGGTGCCGTGTGGTCGGGTAAAAACTCCCCTGGCAGCCTGAGCGGTTGTGCGAAGACCAATTCTGATGGTGAGGCATCTAGATCCTCTTTGGGTGCCGAACGCAACCCCAATAAAACCCATGGTAGTTTGTTTACCCAATCTGTGTCCGTCAGTGATGCTCTGAGGGCTGCCTTCAAAGACCTGTGAAAACGCTCGCATAAACCGTTGGCCTGGGGATGGTAAGCGGTCATGTGATGTACCGCCGCTCCTAAGCCGCTGGCCACTGCTGACCACAGTTCTGATGCAAATTGAGGTCCCCTATCAGACGTAATATCTGACGGGACCCCGACCCGCGCTACCCAGGCTGTTAAAAAAGCGCGTGCCACCTCTGCCGCTGTGGTCGATGTTAACGGGACCACTTCCGGCCAACGAGTGGTTCGGTCTACCATTGTCAAGAGATGCGTGAACCCATGTGAAGTGGGCAGGGGGCCCACGAGGTCCACGTGCACATGATCGAACCTTTTAGCCGGAATGTGGAACGGTTCTAAGGGCGCCTTAGTGTGCCTGTGAATCTTAGCGCGCTGGCAAGCCATGAAGGCCCACTCCTTCACCTGCTTGCGCAGGCTCGGCCAAACAAACTTCTCCGCCACCATTTTCACCGAAGCGCGCACTCCTGGGTGCGCTAGGGAAAAAACATCAAAAACGCGACGGCGCCACGCGGCTGGCACCACCGGGCGCGGTCACCCCGTGGATACATCGCAAATAAGCGGGGGTAAACTGGTTTGTAGATTTCTGTGTTCCAGCCTTAACCCTGTTGGTCCAGACAGGAGCGCACACACGTCCGTGTCCTCGCTCTGCTCCGCCGCCATGGCTCCATAATCTATTCCCACATGGACCGGAGCCGCGCACGTGTCCGCGCTGTTACCGCGCTGCACCACATCTGACGCGTCCGTGGTTAGCGCTATGCGGGCTGCTGGGTCTGGGTGGGCCAACAGTGCCACGTTTGCCAGTGCCCGTTTAACCTCTGTGAATGCGCGCTCCCGCTCCGGGGACCATTCAATCACATGGGAGGGCTTCTGCTTTTTGAGCGCGATGTACAAGGGCTGCATAAGCTGCGCTGAATGGGGTATGAAACGGTTATAAAAATTCACCATCCCCAAAAATTCTTGCAACGCTTTTACCGTTCGAGGCTGGGGAAAATCTGCCACCGCGCGTACTTTGGCCGGCAGAGGAACTGCTCCCTCCGAGGAAATGCGGTGCCCTAAAAAGTCGATTTGTGCCACGCCAAAATGGCACTTGGCCGGGTTGATTATCAACCCATGCTCTCCTAACCTCTGAAAAACTGTCGTGAGGTGTTTCGCGTGCTCCTCCTCGGAGGTGCTGGCTACCAAAATGTCGTCTAAATAGACAAAAACGAAAGAAAGGTCACGCAACACTGCATCCATCATCCGTTGGAAGGTTTGTGCGGTGCCTTTAAGGCCAAAAGGCATTCGTAAAAACTCAAAAAGCCCGAACGGGGTTATTATGGCTGTTTTGGGGCTGTCCTCTGGTCGGACCGGGACTTGGTGATAACCGCGGACCAGGTCTATTTTAGAAAAAATTTGCGCCTTTGCCAAATGCACTGAAAAGTCCTGGATATGCGGAATCGGGTACCGGTCCTGCGCTGTGGCATTGTTCAACCTGCGGTAATCGCCACAAGGTCTCCATGAGCTGTCAGCTTTAGGTACCATGTGGAGGGGGGAAGCCCAAGCGGACTTCGAGCGGCGAATTATGCCCAACCTTTCCAGGTTGGCGAACTCCTCGCGCGCAATGGAGAGTTTAGTTGCATCCAAGCGCCGAGCCTTCGCAAAAACGGGTGGGCCACTTGTGGTAATAAAGTGCTCCACCCCGTGCTTCGCCACCTTAGCTGAAAAAGTAGGAACTGTGAGTGCTGGGAACTGGTGTAGAAGGCTGTGAAACTTACCACCTGCTGTGGCGACGTTGGTTTGTACTGGCAGCGGGCACACCCGAGCTGCACAAGGGATAGAACAGAAAGAGAGTGCATTTACTAGTCGTTTGTTGGCCAGATCAACTAACAAACCATGTGAACACAGAAAATCAGCACCTAACATATTGAAGCTCACTGCCGCCACGATGAAATTCCACTCATAGGCGCGGCCGTGGAAGGACAGAGACAAGGTTCTCTCTCCGTACGTCTTGATGCTGGAGCCGTTGGCCGCTGTCGCTCCGTCTCCGCGGGGTCCCGCGACCCGATCAGCATAGGTGGCAGTGATGAAGCTCCTCTGGGCTCCGGTGTCCACTAGGAATTGCCGCCCGGAGCCCGCGTCTGTCAGATAAAGCAGCTTGTTCCGTTCGCCGAGAGTGGAAGCTGCTAACGATTCACGGCCCGATCGTTTCCCTGCTTTTTTGAACTTGCAGGGCGGGATGCATTTGTGCGCCTTCCCAGCTAAACGTCGATGGTAAAAACAGAGGCCGTCATCTCCCCTGCCACGGAATCTCGCCGCTGCTGTCGCCACTGGGGTGGTCACTGCCGTCTCTGGCTCCACACTGCCCCCGGCCGCCGCGCCGAGGTCTGCTGCTGCCACGGAAGCCTCTGGTTCCTCGCAGGCATTGAGGAGCCGCTCCGCCTCTTGGGCCAGGTCGCGGAAGTCTTGCTGGGTCAAACATCTCCTGCTGGACAGGGAACCTCTCGTGTGCGCTGGGAGGGTTCTCAGGAAAATATGTTTGAAAAGGAACGCGTCGTTGTCCGTCCCGATCATTTGCAGCATGTCCTCCATGAGGACAGTTGGCCTGCGTCCACCTCTGTCGCGCAGGTCCAGCAGCTGCCTGGCTCTTGCCTCAGACGACGGCACGAAGCTCCTGATGAGGGTGGATTTCAGCGCGTCGTATTTGCCAGCAGCGGGTGGTTGCTGCACCAGGCTCCGCACACACCAAGCCGTGCGGCTGTCAAGCATCGCGATGACATTATGGAATTTAATGTCATCCGCTGAAACTCCCCCGAGCAGGAACCGCGACTCCACATGCTGGAACCACGAGTGCGGGTCGCTTTGCCAGAACTCGGGGAGCTTAATCAGTCTTGTGCCCCTGCTGGCATTCCCCGGTGAATCCGGGTCTGAGCGGCTGTCTCCCAGCTCTTTCATATCGATCACGAGGCTGTCCTCCAGCCTCGGCATGCTCAGATTCATGCGTAGGTCACCAATTGTAGGAGTCAAGAATTGAGGAGACTGGATGATTTTTCCAGTAACTGCTTTAATTCCCCATTCATCCTACGTCCTCTCTCGATCGGAGTGAAAAGAGACAGGACGCAGTCACACACATACATTTATACATTCATCTTCTAACAATACATCACACACAAAAGTCACAATACTCAGCTACATCCTTTCATCTCTAATAGGACACCCAGAGTCCTTCTGTTCTCCTTTCCGACCCCCAAAGGTCAGGCCAGGTAATCTTCTCCTCTCTCCTGAGTCCCCAGGGGGTGCAGACATGTCTTCCTCTTGAGGTGTGAAGTCAATACACATGGCTAGCTCAAAGTCTCTCTTGGCTGAATTCAGCCAACCACATGTGAGTTACATAGGTTATAACTATGGGCTCCACATTTGTATTTTTTGCAGATGTGTCTCCACTTTTGTTTTATGTGTGAAAGTTACCACCAAGTGACTTAAATTAAATACTAAAAGATTGGGAAAGCTGTCTCAGAACAATCCAGCGGTTTGAAAAATCACTTTTGGTTTGGTGTAAGTCTGTCAACAGAATTATGAACCATAAAGCAGTTTGTTTAAAAATGTTAAATTCCATAAAACCCTAACCCAGGGTTGTCCAACCATGTGCCATGGAGGGACACAACCCTGCAGGTTCTCTCTTCTACCCAGTCTCTTCAGCAGGTGTTTTCACTTCTGTTGAAGACACTGGTTGGAGGTAAAGCCTGCAGGGTCTTGGCCCTCCATGGCACATGATTGGACAACCCTGCCCTAACCCATTATTAGAAAATACAGATGTTACTATGGCCCAGAATTCCTCCATATACTGGTACTATCACTAAAGTGCGCAGTGTCTTCTGCACTGGCACATCCAGCAATACAGTCTTCAGTAAATAAAATAATTGTTTTTGATTACTTTTTCTTAAAAAATGAGCCATTATTTTCAACATCGCTGATCATGGTTTGTAGTGTTGACTCTTCACACCACTGTCTTAACAGACAAAATAGAAAATCATGATGCAAACACAAACTTTTTCTTTTTTTTTTTTTATTTATTCTTAACCCCTCCAGGGTGGAAAAGTAGAATTTTGGTTAAGAAAAATCTTTCATTATTTACCATTACACACAGATAGCATGGAAATATAGCACGACTGAATTACCAGATTGTGTCTAAATATTTTTTTAACTATAATGTCATGATTCACTGCATCACAAGATTTTGTTGGTCCAAAACTGCTCCTGCAACCTACAACCTGACCTTGATCCATAGACTTTTATAGGATGTTTAAGTAATTAGACTCCATAATATGCTCCAATAAAATTGTCTAGCAACCTTTTTTTTTTGTAAAACTTTGGTGAAAGTTGGTAATGTACTACAGGCACATAACCTGATTTACAGCTGAATTTGGTCAAAAGAGAGGATGTGTATGTAATTATTGACTCTTTTCCCACCGGTGTCATAACAGACAAAACACAATCATGATGCAAACACAGTCACTGGTTTATTACAAGTAGCAGCACAATTACAGACTGTTTTGTTTCACATGTACACAAGTTAAAAAAAAAAAAAAAACACTGGGGGTGGGGAGACAGGGTCATACATGCCGGCCATTCATCGCATTCACAAGCTTGCCCAGTTCAGCCGGGAAAGCTTGATTGAAGGCAGCAGTTTGTATCATCTCCTCCCTTCAGAAGGTGACTTCTTGCTCCCTTGCTTCACGTGTGTCATCGGCAAGCCGGTTGATGGCTTGCATGTGCTGGGCAAGTGCTTCACGGTGCTGTTCAAGCTGCCGTTCATGGAGTCGCACCTCATCACCATGCATCTGGGCAAACACAGTGGCATGGTCCGTTATGGGGTGGCTCCTTTTCCTCTTACCTAGACGAAAGACAGAAATGGATGGTGGTTAGTTAAAGCAAGCCTCAGAAGTGGCCTCAGAAATCTGAATGAGTTAATACAGTCAGCTGATTTGAATCATTTCAATGAAGCACGTTGACTGCAAGAGCATTCGAAAGTGAGTTCATGTGCTACATCAGTTTTCTAAAAACAAGAATTATATCAGTACTTCCTCCACCACAGCTAAAAATGGGACCAGGTTGTGGACCCCTGACAAGTGAGCACCCCAGGATCCACTCTGTTCATGTACAAGTACATTTTCAATCCAGGGATTTATGGTGGAAAAGAAAGAGCACAACAACACTGTTCCAACACTGTTTTTGGAAAATCCACAGAATAGGTATGTGGGTCTCTTATGAGGCTTTAGGGAATTATATGAATCACTTTATAAATCACTGGTTTGAAAATGCACTTGTATATGTTGAGATTTTTGATCCTGGGGTCCACTTGACCTGTATCCATAAACACAACAGGGTGTTAATCTTTTGCTTATTGTGCTTTACCAGCACTTGAACATGTTGTGCCAGACGCGGGCAGACCCCTGGCATGTGGAAACAGATTCTAGAAAGATAATACACACAACTTAATGCACAGCACCAAAGTACAACACGTACACAAAACTTTTTAACCAGGATTAGCATATTTCATCGTTTTGCTCTCACAAGAGAATACTTCAGACAAAGCAAGTGCAAATCAGCAGAGTTGGCTACTAGCTAGCTAGCTACTTGCTAGCTAGCGCTCCTTGCTAACACTCATTAGCCAGGAGAGAATGGTGTTGTTATTGCTCAAAAAAGTGAGCTTACCACCAATAGGATAAATAAGCAATAAGATGCACAATATTACAAAACACTCACCATCCATGGTTTGCAATAATGATGTGGCCAGGTCGACCCCAATCTCCCTGCCATTGCTGGCCGGCCGATAACTGTAAATGGCATCCATTGAACCACTTCCAGTCCTTTCTGTTCACCCCACTTCAACCGTTGTGATCCTTGATGGCCCGGTAAACACTTTTCTTTTTCTTCAGCTTCTCCCTACTTTGTTTTAATGTCCGATTGTATCCGTGGGCTGCCATCTGTTCGGAGACCTCCTGGTAAACTTTTTTGTTGCGGGTCACTCCATCTAACTCTCTCTGGATTCTATCGTCATCCACCAAGCACAGAAAAGCCTGCACCTCTTCGTTGAACCATGGTATAGATTTCCACCAAACCTGCAAAGCCATCTCTGCCGTATTTTCTGAAGCCATCTCTATCATGTTTACTTGCTGAATTTTTTGCAAATGGTGATTGTATATTCTGCAGAAAACGGCATTCTCATGATGTTACGCCCTGACCAATCAGTGGCCTGCAGTCTGTTGACGTCACATTTTCAGCCTGACTCAGCACGGTTGGTACCCCAGTGGAATAGGTACAAAAAAAGGACCTGGTACCAGGTACTAATGGAAAACCCTACAAACCGAGTAGAGTCGAGGCGAGTAGGGCTAAGTGGACTACTACTAGTGGAAAATGGGCTTTAGAATAGAGGATTAGTACTGGTGAAGCACTTTGAGTAGTCTTTAAGACTAGAAAAGTGCTAATTAAGTACAGGACCTTATCCTTGCAGTCAGTTAGTAAGTAAGTAACTGTTACATCTGAGAAATGACTGAGAAATGACTAAGCAGGGGGCGAGTCTTCATGCACCCAACAACTCAACTTTATTACCATGAACTTGGTTTATATAGAGTGGGCCATGCCCAACTGATGTCACCCAGTGGGTGGGCACAGCTTCACATACACACAGTCTCATACCCAACAGCAACATGTTATTGTGCTACAGGTTTTTGTCATGTTCTACATGACTATGAAGCTATGTAGCACCAGTGTTATGAGCAAAAAAAGTTAACCATAATATAAATAAATAAACATAAATGAATAAATATAAATAACCATATCTGTGTAACCCAGTGAAACTGAGCAGCTTCACAGGATATTAAAAGCTCTAAGTAAACAGGCGCTTATAGTTATTACAGGGAATATTTGATTTATTGTGGCCCATTAGCACCCCCTAGTGGCATACTCAGGAGAGTGACATTCAGTGACGCTGACGTGACCGTTAGAGCCAGACCTCAGATGCAAGCTTGTTGTTGCATGGTGACTACAGCGCTCCTGCGGCAGATGAAAAAAAGATCTTTTTGGAGCCAGGTAGAGTCATAAAATTAAGTGATGATTAATCATATGGAAATTAGATATTATATAAATTGGTCACTGTACTGTTCATATAGTAAAACTGTTGTTTTATTTCCTTTTAGAGGGGTATTTTTTTCCCATTTAATTAACCATTATTTCCTCAGCAGAGCCATTACAGAGACCAGCAGTTCTCAACAGACCTTTTGGTGAGTTAGCCAGTTGCTGATAGATAAGTTTGTCCATTAGATACTCACTTTGGAAGTAGGTACTGTAAAGAAAAAAAAAAAACAGTCGGGAAGATCTACTTTTTAAAACTGTGTTTATTTTATTACAGTCTGTGTTTATACAGATAGTGTTTATTCTATTTATGTCCCTGTTTCTATGCATGTGAACAAATGCTGAGCTTATTTGCTGTTAACTAACTGAATATGTGAAAGGAGATAAATATGTTAAACAATTTCTGTTGTTAAACTGATTTTTACTGTGACTGTGATAGTTTGCAAATATGTTAGATGTAACACAAGTGGAGTATGATATTTTATGATGCAGTACAGTAGATAAAGATAACCGGACTAATTGAATATGGGCAACTAAGCAGTGCTCTGCACATTTGTGTAGATTAGGTTTTTTCGGTGGCTGAGATATTCCAGAGAGATACCTTATAGAAGCCACCACTCCACACTGCCTCCAGGATTCAACCCATCATCTCTTCATCACCTCACCCTGGTGGATTCCCCTCATCATCATCATCCCTTTCCCTTCTTCGTCTTCTCAGCCTGGAAGGACAATTTTCTTGCCGTCGGTGGTGGTAGTAGGAGTTAGAGACTGACTGGTGGGTTACACTTGCATTATGTGTTCATGTTATCAGTTCATAAGCATTTACACTGCCCAGTTCATAAGCACTTCTGTCCCCAGGTTAAAAAAACAAACAAAAAAAACAAACAAAAAAACCCCTCTACCTATAAGTTAATGTATATAAACAATGTATTTCTCCACTAATTACATAGACATGTGTGAGGCAGGGACCTTGCAACACAAGCATACTCTCAAGCTATTCTAAGATTGTGTTGTACATTAATATATATGTTGTTGATTTTTTTGTTATGTTTACAAACATCAAAGGAAGCTCACACCATGGCACATGTTTAACCAAGGAAAGTTTATTCATCAAAATTATTTACCAGTTTTTTCTTAACCAAAAAAAAAAAAAAAAGAAAGAAAACATGTTCAAAGTACCACGATGATAGCCCAGTATCAGAAAAAAATTGTCACGTAATAATAAACAGAAGCTCTCACCTCTAGAGTGGGAAACCATAAAGCAGTTCACTTTTGGCCACCAGATGGAACCAAAGAGGACTGTGTTTAAAAGCTTTAAGTAATGAACCCTTTTCAGATACAAGCTTCAGTGCTTCAGAAAGCTTCATTTGTCCATCACTACAGCTTGGTATGATGAAATTGCATATGAATGACACACCATGTTTGAGTGATTTATCATTTATTACAATGCATTTGGGAGTTTTTGGTATGCAGTTTCATTGTCTTTTGCTCGTCAGTGTATTCTGAATACACAGCTTAATCCCACTGGTGATGCACCTTAAAGTGCTCTCAAATTTACTGTCTTTTTAATGCAAAATATATGTCTTATATGGCAAGCACTTGAGCTCCTGAAATGCAAAACAATTTTCTGATTCTCTGTAATCAAACAATAAAGTATCATCTGTGATGAACTGGGTAAGTGCATTCCACATACTGTCTTCTGTTACCCTTTGACTGTTGTACAATCATCTCGTCAGGTAATCAGCCACATCTGGGATCCTCTGCACTCAGCCGATTGGGCAGCAAACCTTCAAATACAGCAATCTGTTGACAGCCAGATGTAGGACTGTCAAGTTCATGAGCCTACTCTCTGAGACTCTGCAAACATTCAGTAAGCTATTGCAGCCCACTGTGTTGATTCCTGCTCCCTTGATCTTTGCTGTTTTCCCTGAGACTCCCCAGGTGCCCTTCAGCAGTCTATTCTACGTGCTTGCACAACCGCAGTCTCCCTTTATGCTGGTCAAGTAATTTCACATTGAATTATTATCACTCACGCTGTGCTCTCTTACCCCACTGTTACCTTGCTCAGCCTAGCATCTTCGCTGTGTGGATCTCTGCCTCCCTGTGGACTCCCTGTGTCAACCTGTGCCCCTCATGAACAACTTTCCAAGTAAGCACTGCACATTCAGTTAACCACACTAACCCTCTGTTCCAAGAAAGCATCATGCTCCTTTCTGGTGTCAGGATGTATTCTCATTGCAGGGAGGAACTCTCTGCTTCAGGAGAAGCCAACCCAAGGGAGCACAGCATACTCAGTAATCACATAACCTGTTCATCCCAAAACCCAGGCTCTGCATGCCCCGAGTGTCTGCCACTCTCTCTCCTCCCTCTCTGTCTCTAGCAGGCTCTCACTGATCATTGTAATAATAAAGATTCATTCTCTTGCTCAGCTGTTTTTGTGCCTTGTGTCCAGCATGGACATGACATGGAAATAGTGAAGGTCATTTTAATTTTTTTTATTTTTCAAATTATGCTGATAGCGGGCCCATATGTATGGAGAGGCACTGTCCCCAGCAGCTCGATGGACAAATCCAGAAAAAGAAAATCACTGAGGAAAAAGAGACTTTATTCTGCGTGGACAGATTCATTTGCATTCACTGCCAATCATGCTGGCTTACCTGTATGCTTTATGTGGTGAGGAAACAGTGAATAACAAAAAACTCCAACATTGAAAAACATTTCCAGAACAAGCACACAGCCTTTGCTGAAAAGTAAAGGTAGATTCACACTATAACATTTGGATCAACTTTTTCTGGCATTTTTGCAAACGTATGGCTCTGCTGGCAAAACTTAAATGATTGCTGGTGTTTCTTGGCAAACACTGGCAAAAGTTGTGTACAAAATTTGCCAACGTTTGGAAATACACGTTTCTGAGTTTACGCTCAGTTTGTAAAAGTTCCTGAGCGCTGAACTAAGTTATGCAGAGTAACAGAGCAGCTCTGGATGCAAAATACGATGACAGAAAGCAGGAGTCTTGAGTACAGACTGTACTCATAGCCTTACGGTTATGACTGTACCGCAACCTATGTCCCGCCCTTCTTTAATTCTGATTGGCTGCTTAGAAAAGTCTGACATTGACAGCTCAGCTGCAGTCTAAAAAACAGAACTTTTTTCAACTCTGAACGCCCTGAGTGCTGTGACAATATATTCCATAGATTAAAAACATTTTTAAAAACATGTCATGCACACCATGTTATCACCAAGCAAATACTGTACATCTCTTACATAACTCTTACATATATATTTTCTTTTTTTAATTACCCCTTCTCTCTATTTGTCTTTCGTTCCTGCATGTCTGAACTGAGTTTTGATCTAAAAACATCTGTTTTCACCAGCATTTCAGTCAACGTTTGCCAAAGGAGCTTAACTTAGGCTGACATAGGCGAACTCGCCATAACTTAGAGGAACATTTACAAACTGAGCACAACTTTCACTAACGTTTATTTCCAAACATGAGCAAATTTTCAGCATGTTGAAAATTCTCAATGAACAAATCTTTCGCCAACAAACACCAACTACCATTAACTTTTATCAACTTTTGCCTGCAGAGCCAGACATTTGTCAAAACACTAGTAAAAGTTGATCCAAACATTGTAGTGTGAATCCACCCAAAAAAGCAGGTCCAGGAAGGCAGGAAGCCTCCACAAACATCATCATCATTATTATAGCAGTCTGTCGGGGGCGACAATGATTGTTTCATTTAGGTCTGATCAGATTCCTCCACGCAGCTCTGTCCTTTGCCCTCCACTGCCAGGAACTCCTGGCCTTGTTAACCCGGGCGATGTCCGAGACAGTATGAGTTGCTTTCTGACTGACCATTTCATGAAACTGCTTGCAAAGTATTTGAGTACTGCTAGCTTTTGCTGGACTAGCAGCACATTCTTGGCAGATAGAGGCATTATCAGTGGCAAGGACAGGCCAAGACAAACTGACTCCAGTATCTGTTGCAGTGACTGACCAGATGATAGGTTTGTTTATCTCTGCTCTTTGTGTAGTGCATGTCACGATGCACCGACTGGCAAAAGTCCACCACAGACCTTGCAACAGATGTGCTTATCTGCCAGGATGTCCAGTCTCACCCTGTACAATACAAAAAATAGCATTTGACATTTACTAATGCTTAAACCAAACCAACGGTAATCACTCCAGAAGCAGAGTTACATGTAAGTAAAAGGAAAACAGATATTTAAAAAAAAAAAAAAAAAAAAAACACAGGTCAACAACATCCACTGTAGAAAAAGACTCATTGAGCATTTCTGTTAAAGGGGTCATTGATTATACTTTTTCCTACATTTTAACAGCTCACATGTCTTAATGAAATGTTTGTGACATATTTTGATTTGTCATCTGCCTCCACAAACACTGATCTTTATATCAGCGTTGCCTGACGCTGATGTCAGCTGACCTGCTCTGAGGATTTGTTTGATTAAATTAACCCAAGTTGGAAACTGCTACACACACACTAGCCTAAATTGGTAACAGTTTGACAACGCTGAATGCAATGCTGGGAAATGCTAGCAAATTTCGTAAAAGTTTGTAAAAGTTGGTGTGTGCTCACAAACATAATTTCACCAACGTTTGGACTGATTTCTCTGATTTTTCAAAACGCCAGTAAAAGTCGGTTCAAACGTTATAGTGTGAACCCAGCGTAAAGCTGGAGATAAGCAAATAGAACAGAATAGAATAAGAGTGATTTCAGAGCTTCTGTATCCAAAACTGACAGACACAAACTACCTGGAAAAGTTTCACTTCATGATGGATATGACAAGTCATCTAAGCTAGATCAGCATCTGTGAGAAGTACAGTTGGTTATGTTGTTTTGTTCATGGAGGATGGTTGATTGCTGTGCCTGGCCGAAGAATTAAAAACAAAAGAAAAACAGAAGAGAATGACATCACCCTGAAATTAACAAATAGCCTACAAACTGCTCTATTTTTTTTTTAATAATTTGTCTTTTTGTGATACCTGCAACTTTTTGCTATGGTTTATTCACAGTCGTGAAAAAAAATAGGACATCCTCTATCAGCTTGTGTTTTTTAACATATTTGGACATATGGATATTTAATATCAATGTTAAAAATACTGGGAGATTCACGAAATACAACTAAACAATTAAAAATGAATTAAAGACCTTTTTTTCAAATTTTCTGTAAAATGTAATCCTAAACAAATAGTGAGGAATAAATTAGGACACCCTCCATCTTTTTTAGGACACCCCCACATTCATTACCACTTACAATGGCTAAAATAAATTTTAAAAATGCAAAAAAAAAAAAAAACAAGGTTAGGCAAAGATACGTGAACATTACTTAATTAAGAAATGAATATTTAAAGGGGTGTTCAAATTTTTTTTCACATGACTGTATTTCAAAGTTTGGTGATTACCCTAAATATGAGAAGGATTCAAATATGGCCTGCATAGTTTAGCTTTTAGTTAAAGGTGAAGTGTGTTATATTGTTAAATTCAAAATGATGCAGAATAATTCAGCATAAAATCATTATGTTTTCATTGATATAATAGTTGTGTTTTGTACAGTAACATAACTTTTTTTTTACACACAGAAAGGTGGTCCATATACAGTGCATCCGGAAAGTATTCACAGCGCTTCACTTTTTCCACATTTTGTTATGTTATTAGCTTATTCCAAAAAGGATTAAATTCATTTTTTCCCCTCAAAATTCTACACACAATAGCCCATAATGGCAATGTGAAAAGTTTTTTTGTTTTTTTTTTAGATTTTTGCAAATTTATTAAAAATAAAAAACTAAGAAATCACATGTACATAAGTATTCACATCCTTTGCTCAATACTTTGTTGATGCACCTTTGGAAGCAATTTCAGCCTCAAGTTTTTTTTTTGAATATGATGCCACAAGCTTGACACACCTATCTTTAGGCAGTTTGGCCCATTCCTCTTTGCAGCACCTCTCAAGCTCCATCAGGTTTGATGGGAAGCGTCGGTGCACAGCCGTTTTCAGATCTTTCCAGAGATGTTAAATTGGATTCAAGTCTGGGCTCTGGCTGGGCCACTAAAGGACATTCACAGAGCTGTCCTGAAGCCACTCCTTTGATATCTTGGCTGTGTGTTTAGGGTCATTGTCCTACTGAAAGATGAACCAGTGCCCCACTCTGAGGTCAAGAGCGCTTTGGAGCAGGTTTTTATCCAGGATGTCTCTGTACATTGCTGCATTCATCTTTCCCTCTATCCTGACTAGTCTCCCAGTTCATGCCGCTGAAAAACATCCCCACAGCATGATGCTGCCACCACCATTTGCATGGTGATGAGAGGTGCCTGGTTTCCTCCAAACATGACATCTGGCATTCACACCAAAGAGTTCAGTCTTTGTCTCATCAGATCTGTCATGTGCGGGGTTGTTTTCAACCCCATCCATGATCTGTGGCTGTAGTGCTTTGATTGTGCTTATTATTTTCAGCTGGCAGATTATTTGAGCCTGGCGATCTGCCAGTTCTACGGCCACGCCTCGTCCTCTCGCCAGACATTCACCGGGTGTATTGTTTCACCACATGCACACATACGCACGCACACACACTCACACATGCACACACACACACACACACACACACACACACATTCCAATCAGCCATGCACCGGTTTGCCACATTTGTGTACTTATGGGAGGCAGTGTGATCAGTCAGTCTGGCAGCTTAGTCAACCTTGGACTACTTGGCTCATGGACTGTTGGTTCCTTCCCTTGGACTGTATTGTATTGTTGCTTCAGAGCCTTTCCGCTTCGACACGAATGTAAGTCTTCCTTAATTGTGCTTTCCTCTCCGCTCCTGCTCAGCCTGGAGTGCACTTGGCATTTCCCCTACGCCAACTAAGCTTGTAGCCAGTTGTCTCATCTCCAAACTGTGACTGTTATATGGACTTTGTGTATATTTTTCCTCTTGTTAATTAACACGTTACATTACTGCACGTTGGGCTCATATCCATTCATATGTTCGCTGCAAGATTACGCAGCTGACATGGCAGTAAGCTGCCACAACAAAGAGCCCAAGCAGTGAGTAGCGTGTTGTTGTTTTTTCCCCTTTCATTTTTGTGTCTGTTTTTCCCCTACCTGCTACCGGAGCCATGGCAGACTATTGGAGCCACAAAGAGCGGCTTGGACTAGTCCATCTGGAGGACGTCTTCTCTGGGATTCAAGGGCATTGTTCCTCCGAGGCAGTTTGCGCAGCTCGGGACGTCACTGCAGAGGTATTGGAGGGATGTCCGGACCTTTTATTTTTCCCGGAATCAGTGGACATGTTCCATTTCATTCTCATGCTGTGAGAGGAAGAGCCCGGGAGTGAGACACCAGCAGTCCAATCCATCTTAGATGATATTGACAGCCTAATAATGGAGGAACAGAAGCTCCAGTCGGAGGACGGTCTCGCTTCATCTGTGACTGGGTGGGAGAAACACAGACTTGCAATGCTGGCGGAGATAGATTGCCGTCTGGAAGTGGAGAACTCGGTGGCTACCCCTCCTTCTCCAGCGCCGTCTGGAGAGGGTACCCCTCCTCCATACGTTCTCCACAACGTATGGAGGAGCCCGGTTCCACCACAGCCATCGCGAGGAGCGATGCCTCACCAGCTGCAGCAGCAAACATCTTTGACCAGGAGAACAGGCAAGTAATCTCTTCCTTCATTCCTAAAATTATTGAAAATTCTTTCCTGATCCCTGGTAGAGGATCTCTGGGTGCACAGTCCCCAGAGATCTTTCCACCTGCTGCAGCTCTGAACTGCTCACCAGCCATCTCCCTGCTCTCTCCTGTTTCCTCTGAGTGCACACCAGCACCGGAGCTACACCATTGGGACCAGGAGGAGCCAGAGGTCTGGGAGGATGGTTCCCCTGTAGCAATGGTGAGCTAGACCCCAGCTGCCACGCTGGAGGAATCACCAGTGCGGGTCACAGCAGCTGGGACAACGAAGACAGCAGAGACCATCATGCCTGCTGCGGAGGCCGCCGCAGCAGAGTCAGCGCCCAAGCTGCACCTCCAGGAGGCTGAGCCCGTAGAGATGTCGCCCGGATCATCGGAGTCCTAGACGGCGGTGGAGCCCGAGCTAAGGCAAGTGCTCTCTTTTGTCTTTTTCCTTTCTCTTATAGAGCATTTTTGCCTAGCTCCAGCTGAGGAGAGACAGCTGCAGCCACACGCTGCACCTGAGCTCACCTCGCCGGGCTCTGCCGCTGCCGGCGACCCTGACTCCTCCTCTTCTGTGTTTAAGTCCACTTCTAGGGTCACCGGAGAGAGGTCCATGTTGACAGACGAGATGGAGGATCCAGGCTTGTTACTGGAGGTTATTGTGGCTGCTGCCATCTCCTCTGGGGTCTCCGTGGGTCCAGCTCCCTGTCTGCCAAGGGTCGCGGGTTGGGTTCCACCTCAGCCCAGGTCTCCGGGGGTGCCTGTGATTGACTGCCTCCTGGCTTAGGTTCTCGTATGGGCCAGCTGGCCCAGGGCCAAGACGGTTTGGAGGTCAGCAGTGGCCCAGCCGGGTCCCATCGCAGGTGCAGCAGTGGTCCTCCCGGGTTCCACCATGGGTGCAACCATGGCTCGGTCGGGATCCACTGTGGGTGCTACACTGGCCCAGTCGGGGCTCACTGCAGTAGAAATGAGGTCCTGGGAGGGGGCCACCGCTGGTGCAACGCTGTCCCAGGCTGGGATCACCGTGGGTGCAGCCATGACCCTGTCCAGGTCCACCACTGGTACAGCCAGGTTTCTGTCCTGAGTCGGGACCACCGTGAGTGCGGCTGGCTGGTCTGAGGACACCTGGGTCTCCTTTTTCCTCCCAGTGGTCTGCTGGGTATTCCGCTTTGTCTTACTGGGCACCACTGTCATTCACCTGGTCCTGCCACCGGTTGTTGTTGGGATTCCCAATCCATGGTCCTGCCACCCACCTCCCTGACTAAGGCCCTTCTCGCCCGATTGCTCAGTTTAGATGGCCGGCCAGCTCTAGGAAGAGTCCTGGTGGTTCTGAACATCTTCCATTTACGATGGAGGCCACTGTGCTCTTTGGGACCTTCAAAGCAGCAGAAATTTTTTGTACCCTTCCCCAGTTTTGTGCCTCGAGACAATCCTGTCTCGGAGGCCTACAGACAATTCCTTTGACTTCATGCTTGGTTTGTGCTCTGACATGTACTGTCAACTGTGGGACATTATATATACAGGTGTGTGCCTTTTCAAATCATGTCCAATCAACTGAATTTACTACAGCTGGACTCCAATTAAGCTGTAGAAACATCTCAAGGATGATCAGTGGAAACAGGATGCACCTGAGCTCAATTTTGAGCTTCATGGCAAAGGCTGTGAACACTTATGTACATGTGATTTCTTAGTTTTTGATTTTTATTAAATTTGCAAAAATCTAAAAAAAAAATCGTATTGTCATTATGGGGTATTGTGTGTAGAATTTTGAGGGGAAAAAATGAATTTAATCCATTTTGGAATAAGGCTTTAATGTAACAAAATGTGGAAAAAGTGAAACGCTGTGAATACTTTCTGGATGCATTATAGGCAGCCATCTTGGATCATTGTAAAGTCTTTTCAAGTTTTTAATTGAAAAAGTGTTGCTTATTGTAAGTGCTTAATAAGGGAGTATTGACTATGGAATGATGGAACAAAGGAAAATATTTGAATTTTGAAATCTGACAGCTAGATTGCACTGATTGTTACTCACTGCACCATATAACATT